>JAMXBC010000008.1:2437500-3656250 GCA_024138005.1 Lumnitzera racemosa | reverse complement strand
CAAACCACACCGACTCCGTCCAAGAACACCAGAGCAGAGCATGTTGTAGAGATTTACTCTCCATAGAACTCACATCTATCACTCAGCACCATTCCCTGTTTAGTCAGATTTACATACATAGGTAATATTTTGGTAAACACTATCCACAAAAAATGTATTTTTTTGGCTGAATATCTAGACTCCATAACAAGTTCTATTGTTTGGTAATTAAAGCTTGTCAAGAGGATGCGAGCTGTCCTGCATTTGTCCTCTCTCCCTCCATTAAGAAGTAATACATTGAATTCATTATGCAGTTGCCACTTTTGGTGAAAAGCCATGTAAGCTTATCTTCTTGTTTACGTACAAGTATGATTACTTCTTTTATTTCTCTTTGTTCTTCATCTGTGATGTGATCTTTAATCTCATTAAAATTCCAAAATCTGCCGTCTGTATGCATTAATATGTCCATTGTTAAGTTCAAGTTCACTTCTTGGTGCCTTTTGTCTAGGGTGAAACTCCTTAAGGATAGGATCCAACGATCCTTCTATACTCTGATTTATCTACCATTCCCCAATTGCCAAAAAGCCCTACTTGGTAATACCTCCCACCCTTCAAGAACACGGAATTAGACTATTATGGAATTGTTATTATAACGAAGTGAACAGGCAGGTACTTCTCACTTATGTAATGAAGAAAATACAAAAGGAAATTTTATTCTTATGCCAAATTTGATGATGCCTTTATGATTACTGTTAATCTTGATGACTTCAACAAGAATGCAATAGTATCTTATTATTCCTTAATTCATGCAGACCATCTGCTCCTTATCAGCATATTGGATCATCATCTAACTAAAACTTGTAGCAAGTATCATAACTTATCATTACTTAAAATTTCATCCAAAGAAAATGTATAATGCATAGTGAGCTCATGAGAGGAAATTAATGGAAAGCTATCATATTGATTCAAAATTGAAGCAATATCGGATACCAAAGTTATATAGTCATCATCACTAATTTATTTATTTATTTGGTGGGCATTGTTTTCTTCCCTTCCTCATTAGATTTTTTTTTTAATTTCCTTTTTCTATGATTATAATTGCTTGATTTTTCTCTTATGAGTTAAAGAAAATTTAAAACTTTCATGAGTTGGGAGCAAATAAATAACTTGTATTTACCATTCATTTCTTCTTCTTATACGTTATATTAACATTTTAGATCTTTGACATGCTACATGTTTGAATAGACACTTGACAATATATTATATATTTCTTATATAAGTTAGACAAAATAAATTTTATTACTAAGAAATAGAGTAATTCCCTTCTAACAAATTCAAAACTATTTAAAATATTGAATTGATACCTTTATCAATACGGATGCATGAATTATGTTATGATGCTTGTGTACTACAACGATGATGCTTGTCTTTTGTAACCATGTATGATAAGTGTCTATTATGCTCACTTACGATAATGATGCATGTTTTGTGCTAGGATGCTCTATTGCTACGATAATTTCCTTTTTCTATGATTATAATTGCTTGATTTTTCTTTTATAAGTTAAGGAAATTTTAAAATTTTCATGAGTTGGGAGTAAATAAATAACTTGTATTTATCATTCATTTCTCCTTCTTATATGTTATATTAACATTCTAGATCTTTAACATGCTACATGTTTGAATAAACACTTAACAATATATTATATATTTCCTATATAAGTTAGACAAAATAAATTTCATTACTAAAAAATAGAGTAATTCCCTTCTAACAAATTAAAAACTATTTAAAATATTAAATTAATTAGACAAAATAAATTTTATTACTAAAAAATAGAGTAATTCCCTTCTAACAAATTCAAAACTATTTAAAATATTAAATTAATACCTTTATCAATAAAGCATAAATTATGTTACAATGCTCGTGTACTACAACGATACATAGTTTATCCTATTATGCTTGCCCTTTATAACCATGCATGAGAAGCATTGTGATGCTCACTTACTACAACCATGTATAGTCTATTCTATGGTGCTCACCTTCGATAATGATGAATGGTTTATGCTATGATGCTCCATTGCTAGGATTCAGTATGGTTTAAGATACAATGCTTACTTACTACCACTAGAGCTATATAAGTAAGATAGGTCATATTAGGTTATAGACCAAAAATAGAATGTAAAAAATAATTCAAAGTTTGAAGAAAAATAAAAAGAGAAGATATTAAATATATACACCATCCAATCTATGGTACTTTGTTTCTAGGAAAAGATATAGATTGGTCACTGTTTGTCTTTGTTTATGTTGCTTCTTTAGAATTTGATTTGATTAATTCTTTTCTCTTTTTTCTCTAACTTTGCATAAGTATAGCTGTTTTTTTCAATTTAGTTTCAAAATTAATTTAGGAGAAGCACTATATTTATTCCTACAACCTTGATATAAATTTTCAGAAATACTCATTAATAGAACTTGTATCACGTTGCATTGGTCTTTTAATATCTAATGGATCTATTTTGAGGTTTGAAAAATTTTAAATATTTTAATTAGTTGTGTTGGGTAAAATTTGAAATTGATTATATACTTGATTCTCCCATTTTTATTATTAAAACAATCTCCATTCAAATCCAATTTCAATATTACGATTTACCAAATTAATGATCTACCTAACTTATTGGAAAAAATGAATTAACTTTTTCTTGACTCTCCCCCTCTCTCTCTCTTAGCAATCCATTATAAATAGTAGATTTAAAAATATTAAATTACAAAGCATCTTTTTTTTTTTTAATTTTTAAGACCATTAGTACAAGACATACTAGTACCTAATACCGTATTTTACTAATGTCATCACATAAGCACAGTTATCATCATTATTCTTATTCGTGATAAGTTTAGGAATTTTTATTATATATCGCATATTGTATCTTCTTTTATTTGTGTTTTTTTTTATTGTATAATATATTTGCATAGCACTAATATAAATGTTGGTATACTATATTGTCATTTTGTTATTTTTTTTTCTATTTATGAATTTTCTTTTATTCAATTTTTTGTGCTTGTCTTCCCCTATTATTTACATACCAATTCTTAAAAACACTATAAATGATAAATATTTATAATTGATGTAATAAAAGAATGAATAACTTATTTATACATCTCGATTAGATTTTATATGACTATAAAAGTTATGTATATACCGTATATAATATATTGTAACTATAATTCGCAATCTCTTACACCTAAACCGTAATTGATGATATGTATTACATGGAAATACGTTAACTATTATAAATTGTATAAGCTATAACATAATATGCGTTGTTCATTGTACTATACATATATATATATATTAATATCATAATTAAGGCACTAAGTAAATAAAAATATAGGTTGGTTTTAATAATTTTTTGTTTATCTTTTCATAGAAATTTTATAATTTTAATTGATTTTTTTTTTTGACAAATAGTCACAAGTGATTAATTCTTTAAGCCAAAAAGAATAGAAAATTTCAACCCTTCACAATCACAATCACGGTCATAATCATACCTCATAACAACTATACAAAAGAATGAACCTTAATGATTTCTTTTTAAATTTGACATTTCAAGGTTGTATTTTTTCTTTTGTGTAATAATATGCAAGCAATTTTGATGATATCAATATAATGCCCTCCACCTCCCGAAACTTTTTAATCCAATGTTCATCCCTAGCCCACATGACCTGCTCACTTGCAAAGCTCTAGTGGTAGTTGGTTGGTATTGTACTACAGATCATCCATCATCCTAGCAAGAGAGCATCATAGCATAGACTATGCATTGTTATAATAGGTGAACACTAAGACCATGCATAGTCATAGCAAGTGAACGTCATAGTGCTAATCATACATAGCTACAACAGGTGGGCATTATATATAGTATAAATTATAAATCGTTGCAGCACATAAACATCATATCATAATTCATGCATCCTTGTTGATAATGGTATCAATTCAATATTTGAAATATTTTGGAAGGGAATTAATTTGTCTCTTTAGTAATAAATTTTATGTCTAACTTATATAAGACCTATATAATATATTGTTAAGTATCTATTCAAACGTGTAGTATGTTGAAGGTCTAAAATGTTAATATAACATATGGGAAGAAGAAATGAATGGTAAATACAATTTGCTCTTGACTCACGAAAATTTTATATTTTCCTTGACTCATAAAAGAGAAATCAAGCAACTGTAATCATAGAAAAAGAAAAAAAAAATCTAATTAGGAATAAAAATGAACAATGATGACAAAAAAAAAAGAAGAAGTAATGATGGTAGATTAGGCAGTGATGATGACTATATAATTCTAGTATCTTATATTGCTTTAATTTTGAATCTATGTGATAGCTTTACATAAGTTTTATCTCCTGATGTCACTTTCTAAGCATTAAATAATAATAAATCATGACACTTGATACAAGTTTTAGTTGACATGATAATTTAATATGATGATAAACTTAATTAGAAGAATTAAGAGGAGTAGGCATTTACATGAATTAAGAAATAAGATACTATTGCATTCTTGTTGAAGCCATCAAGATTAATAGTAGTCATAAAAGCAATACAAAATCGATCATCAAATTTGGAAAAAGAATTACCTTTCTTTTTCTATTTTCTTCATTGCATAACAAAGAACAAATTGCCTATTCACTTCATCATAATAGAAATTTCATAATAATCTTATTCCTCAAAAAGAAAACTCAATATTTAGTTATATTTAAACCCATAATAGTAATTCTATAAGAATTTCTTATCATAGAAAATATTGAATGGTTGTTTATTACTCATACCTATAAATAGCAATTCAATGTTGAGTGGGTTTCTTTCTTCAAAATACCTAAACATCAAGAGAATAGGGATTGTTTAATAGGTAAAGTATAGGAATCAATAACGCATCATGAAGTAAGAGAATAGAATACCAATAGCTCATTGATGGACATGAAAGTATATAATATATATTATAGTTTATGGTTTTACTATACACCAAAATAATGCCTAAGATCACTTCTATAATTGGCATAACTCATAATGAAGTCTTAATTCCTATTTTTGCTGTTGTTCATATCAATTATCTCTAATACGATCAATCCTTCAATATGAACATGAAGAAGTTAGTTATATTTCAACCATCTTAATTTCCTAGTGAACATCCATATCAATTTGCCTAGATTGAAGGAACAATTATTTTGGTTGACAAAAGATAGAACTCCTATATAGTCAAATCAATCCAACGTGATTTAATTGATCACTCAATTTTCCTTAATTTATAAATTAATGGTTGAGATTACTTATAATTTGGAGTATCTTATATCATTACATTATTTTTCCTTATAATCTCAATTGTTAATTGCATGTGGTAGTATTTTAAAAGGGTAAATTGAGGAAAATTAAGAGAAGCTAAATTAGAAGGATTCATTTATAATTTAATAGTAAACTAAAAACTCTTAAAAGATTAGCTTCTATGCAAGTCAAAGTGAACATCTAACACAAATTATAAAAAAACTTCTTATGATTTTTTTCCTTTCTTTTAATATATATATATACATTTTGTTTCAACCTAAAAAAAGCTATGTAAATCATTATAATAAATACATTTTTAAGAGAAAAGATTCTTCGGTACTAATACACCACATATTCGGATGAACGGAGTGCGAGTATCAATAATAGTGTATAGTTTTTAAAAAACTATCATTTATATTTTCTTATGTTGAAAACATAGATATATTTGGGGATTGTTAGCTTAACATGTTGATTAATTTTTTTTTCCTTTAGTTGGTTTATTTGTTTCCTTTTCTTATCTAAGGAATAAAATTCTTAAGATATGTGGGATGGTACTTTATTTAGTATGAAAGTACAAAAGATGGACTGAAATTTGAAAGGAAAAAGTGGTTTTATGTTAGCACTCGTAATCCACTATCATATTATGAATAATATTGTGAATGTTAAATGAAGTGTAGTAATGGTGGAACAATGAAAAAGATGAAAATATGAAGATATTTCTAGTTATTTCGAGATAATCAATCTTCTTTACCTATTTTCAAAAAAAAAAAAAAAAGAGGCACTTAAGAATTTCGTTGAAAACTTCCTTATGCAATTTTCATTGATATATTACTATTTATAGAAATACATAGTCTAGGATTTACTTATTGTTATTAGTAATTAATTTTTCCTCCAAAAGCAACTACTAAAACAATAATACAACTATCAAAACTATATTACAACAAAAAAAAAAAATACTATTGACAATCTACTAAAATTGCTAACTTCTATTAATTATTTACATTTTCACCACTACTATTTTTTTCCCTAATAGTAACAATTTGCCTTTTACCTAAAATCAACTTTATCCTTAAGGTTGAAAACAAAAAGAATACAAAATAATATTTAAGTAATACAATTTAACCAAATGAGGAACCTATCAATTGAAAGAGAAATTGCTGGCATCAAAGTGACAAGATATTGCTGGTTCTTGGAAATATTTTGTTGTGCTATATTTATGCTTGAAGTTGGTCTTGTGTCATTCTTATCTATTTGTTTATTAGATGTATTCTAGCACAACTTGGACTTATTGTGTTAATAGCTTCTAAATCTCTTATACTTTATTATATTACAACTATTTTTCTTTCTTTTGCGTATGTACCTTATTACTCAGATGATTTTAATGAAAGAAAGCTTATCTTAGATTGCCATATCAATGGTTGGTTATATGATTTCTTATTCCTTATTGGAATGATTTGTATTAATGTCTTGAATGCATAATTGAATTTCCTCTAGAAGTTGAAAAATTTTTGATAAAGTTTACATGAAAGTGTTCATTATTTCCACTAATGCTTAGCTTATTTGATCAAAACAAGTTTTCACTATCATAGATGAATTGGTGTTATAATTTTGTAATTTCTCCATATGCATAGATGAAAGCAAGATAAAAAAAAAAAAGAGATGAGTAAGGGAAGAAGGTCTCATAAAATGAAGAAGCACAAGGATAGAGTTTTGAAAATGAAACTATGAGATGAGTGTTAGGATCAGGTTTTTAGGGTTTGAAATTAGAGATAGAGAAGGAAACTCTCATTGTTAGCACTCATAATTCAATATAATATTGTGAATAATATTATGAATATTAGTATGAAGTGTAGTAATGGGGGAACAATGAAAAAGATAAAAAAATAAAGAAGTTTCGGCTTATTCCGAGATAGTTAATCTCTTTTGCAATCTTTATTGATATATCACTATTTATAAAAATACATAATCTAAGATCTACTTGATGTTACTTGTAATTAATTTTTCCTCAAAAAACAATTATTAAAACTATATTACAACTATTTAAACCATATTACAATAATTAAAACTACTATTTTTAATCTACTAAAGTTGTTAACTTCTATTAATAATTTACATTCTTACACTACTATTTTTTTTTTTCCAATTGTAACAGTTTTCTTTCAAATAATAATAAAATGGAAAATTATATCTAAAAATTTCTCATTTTGATGAATAGTCCCTTTGGGTCATGTTATATGATCTTGAACTAAACTTCTCTGATTCAATTAAAGGAAACATTATATCTTTCAATAATTCATCTTATTATATTGAAAAAAAAAAAGTCTTTTAGATGATTCTTTCAAGCATAAAGAACATATATAAGAAGATTGTTGTGTATAAAACCAATATGTGAAACAAATAATATATTTGGGTTTCAAATCATTGATCACTAACAAAAACCATTGAATTATGTGGCTTTTTCTTAACTAGTAATCTTTAAAATAAAAAAATATAATGTAATAAGAGAAAATCGTGATATTACCAAATTAAATAATATTGAAAAACTAATATAAGGAAAGTGAGTTTAATGGGATTAGGATAGCTAGTTTTAGAAAAATTTTGTTGTAACTATTCATTTCAAATTTCTCTTTTAACATTTAATAAAATAAAAAATAAAATATTTATTTTAAAGGATAATATACCTATGTAGAGTATGTTTTTGGATTCAACACTTGGGATTATGTTTTAAATTCAAAAGAGCAAATCATATTGTAATAATATTTCTCTCAAAAACTTATCTTTGGATTAACCTATGATTAAGGTTATTGATGATGATTAGTAAACCAATTTTTACTTTCATTTTTTGAAAATTTCAATTGCATATGTAGAGCAATGTTTTGATGCATGTCTTGTATTTTTCACACTATTCATGAATTTTGATTTGACATTTAAGATTGACATGGATGAATTTTCATACAACTTATGAATGGAAAACTAAAGCCATACTTGATCAAATTACTAGTTGATTTGTTTCATAGATAGTAAAATACCTAAATTGTTTTAGGAACAACTTTAATGTTTACTCTGCCTGCATAGGATAACCAAGATGTAGATGTTTAGATTTGTTACATCATGTATATGTAGTATGCATTCATGTACTTTACATGAATAGGATAGAGCTAATGTTATGACAAAACAAGATCAAATAATGATGTAAAGAGTGATTAAAGAGGTTAAATAGAAAATCTCGATAGGTATAAATCAAAGTAATAGGTTATCTTGTGGAAGAATTAGATTGAGTTAAAGCTACTTTTCATAGATAGTATAAATATATTTTAACGAATAATAAGTAATTATCTTGTACTATTATGGATAAGATTAAGTGGGGGGTTAGTAATCTTAATAGGCTAAGAGAGAAAAATAAAGCTTAATTATATATGATGAGCCCTAGTAAGTACTAAGCTTATTAAGAGACATTAAAAATATGTAAGATAATTTTAACGAACCTCATCTCAAACCACCAATTCAAAACTCTCTAAATCATCCCTAAATAGTTCAAATTGTTTGAATATCGTTGCTAATTCAAATAAGTAGCCAAAATAGTTTTGAGCTTAAAAGGAAAATCATATTATACAAATTGCTTCATCTATACATATTAGCACATTCATCTGTTGTCCTTCTAAAAATTTTAACTTCAATAGACTAAACTTATTAGCTTTCCCAATTCTACTTATAATTTCACAATATATTTAACAAAGCAAAGAAAATCTTTGGTTAAAGAAAATAGTCCACATTCTTATTTTTAAAATCTAGACTTCTTATCAAAACATAATTGAAACTAAAAGTACAATAATTTTGGTAAAACATTAAGCATACAACATTCATTGAAGTGAAAATTAATATAAAAAGAGCTTATGACAAGTGACTACCACCACCCTTATCTTGCACTTACTATGCTTAATGATTCAGAATCTAAACAAGCTCCACCACCTGTAAAGCTTGAACATTCTGAGTTACCACCAACTCTATGAAGGTTTTCAGAACCCAATTGTATTGCTAAGCATTGTTTCAACTCAACCAACACAAAACTCATGTCAGGCCTTTGGATTCCAGGGATCAATGTGCATGACATGGCTATCTCTACAACTTTCCATGCAGAGCTGATTCTGAATTCTCCATGTAGTGTTGGATCTACAACTTTTCGAATATCTCCTCCATTGATCAATGGATTGACCCAATCCAAAATGGAAATGCTTTCCCCTATGTCTCTTATTATTGCAGAGCGGCCAGTGATAAGTTCAAATAAGATTATGCCAAAGCTATAAACATCACTTGCTTTGCTTAAGTTGCCTGTTGCTTGGAACCTGAAGAGCATAACACAAGAAAATTGTCAAAGTTGGAGTTTCATTATAAAGAAAGTTGGGAAATTCTGTAGTGTATTCAATCAAAATTGACCATTTAGTGCAATTACTATTGAGTGTAAATCATCCCAAATTATAGTAAATAAGGTCCATTAAAAGTGAAAAAAGAGGCTATCAACAATCTGCATGAAAAGCTCTCACTAGTTTTGTTTTTATGACCAACAACTTCATTTTTTACTATTGATAGGCCTTACTAACTGTTATTTAGGATGATCTACAATAACTTAAAAGTGATTGCACCATATAGTACTTTTAAGTGGTTGCGTTGTAACATCCCCTAGCATAATGGGATGAGATCCAAGAGATATAAATATTTATTCTTTTTAAAAAGTGATTGGCCAAAATAAGTTGGATGATAGAAATCATGACTTCAAAACTTGAATTCTTTGGACCTTAATTCTCCTCTCCCACTATTTATCATAATTTCAAGTAACTAAGAGCAATAGTGATATTTCCTCATTATATTAACTATGTTTTCATGAATTGCTATTAAAAAAAGAAAAAACTATAAAAATAAAGATTATTTGGAATCTTTTTCCATCAATTGATGAAATGAGGTCAATTACACATAATTGATTGATAATACTTACTCAGGATCCACATATCCATAAGTGCCAGCAACATGAGTAGTAACATGAGTTACACTTTCTGTTAAGAATGTTCTAGACATGCCAAAATCTGCTATCTTTGCTTGCATGTTTTCATCTAATAAGATATTTGAGGGCTTCAAATCTCTATGTACTATTGGCGGCTTGCATCCATTATGTAGATACTCTAGCCCTGCATCAACATAATTGATCTATGAACTTACTTAAGGTATCATATTTTATAAGACAATCTGTGCTCTCTCTATGTTACCAACCTTGTGCTGCATCAATAGCAATTTGAAGCCTTTGATTCCAACTTAACACCTTTGTTCTTGTTTCTATAGACAAAAGATTTAAGTAGTTGTTAACTTATTGGTGAATAAGAGAAAGAATCAAAATTAACAACTCGAGAAAAAGAAAGATCAAATGGGCATTATTCACTAGATAAAAAAATTAACTCTAAAATAGATTTCCTTCTAATTCTTATGACCTTTATTAAGATACAAATAGATCTGTATTTTTAAGGATATTTAAAACCAGCAAATTAGAAAACCATTGGATTTAACAAACTTAAGCTTTAAGATTAGGTTGTGATGTTTTTAGGAGTGGATTCATGTTTAGTAACATACTGTATTCTCAAACATGAGAATATCATAAAAATTTGCTTATCATTGTATCAATGTAGGAGATTCCAAGTTCAAGCTCACGCTAATAAATTTTATCTCTAATTATATAAAAAGCATGTTATAGATAATAAGTTTAAACCTTTTGGCCAAATGATGTGGCCTAATATATATATATTTACTTCTTTTAGCTCTTTTTAGGATATTGAATAAAAATATGATAGAAAGTAAATTGAGCACAAGTAAAAGGTCATGGCTCAAATCTCAAAGTACCTGATAAATGATGTCTTAAGCTACCATTGGCCATGTATTCATATATGAGTGCCATATTTCCATCATCATAACAATAGCCAGCAAGGGAAACAAGGTTTTTGTAATGAACAATCATTAATAGTTGGGCCTACAATTTAACATAAATTTGCTTTAAGAATGAAAATGAGATTAGTTAGAATAATTATAATTTTAATGTAATACACATGATACACATCAAGGTGTAGAGAGGAATGAATCCACATAAATGGTGCTGACCTCTACTTGGAACTCCTTATGCCCTTGCATTGATTTTTCAGCAAGCAACTTAACAGCAACTTTAGTTCCATTTATTAGATCACCGAGGTAAACTTTTCCAAAACCGCCTTCCCCTATTACAGTTTTTAGGTTCCTTGTGATTTGAAAAACTTCACTGTAGCTGAAAGGTCGATTCCTTAATTTTATAAGACCTTCTTTTTGAAGATTTCCAATAGTATCTACAAAATGAGAAGATAAGCTCATAAACTTCAATGATAGATTAGATGATTTAAGATATTCTCTAAGAAGTTCGAATATCTATTTTGCTTTGACTACATGTTTCACAATTTATCATGACACATCTTATCTTTTTGTGGCTTTCTTATTAACTATGATGGTTTAGTATCTTAAGAAAAATTGATACATTCTCTTAGGCATACCAAACAAATGATCATTGCTATTGATATCTACATATGTCAATAGGAATTGGACAATAAAAATCTTACTTTCTTTCTTTGTGATTCTCCAAAAGAGAAGTAGTGTACATAAGATTATTAAAAAGATAATTATTGATGAAGTAGATGCAATAACTGGAACAACAAATCCCTTCTTGGTGCTCTTCTTATCTTCTTCACAATGTTCTATCTGACACAAAGGATTTCCTGCCAAGCTTTCAAGAAAAAAAAAAATCTAAATTTCAGTTATACAATGTTACTGACTCACTACAAAAATCTAACATTAAGCGTATTTATTATCTTTTGAAAAATCAAGAGTTAAATGTATTTTGAATGTATCTTCATAATAGTAGTGTCTATTTTTTAATGCATGGAAATGATGTAATTTCCTTTTCCTCATCTTAAATATCAAGTACCATTTGATGTTACTAAATCTTAGATAATGAACACTAATATTGTTTCTTACCGTAAATCTAATGCTTTATTTTGGGACTTATTCTTTAGTGCAGATGGAATTGGACCAGTGAGGTTGTTTCCCATCAAATAACTACATCAAGATCATGAAACAAATCAACCAAACATCCTTTTGGCTAAGAATCAATGATTATGGACGGAAGTTTGAAATAGTCTTGAATATAATGTGCTTCTATCACTTACAGGGTTTTTAGGTTTGGTAATTTGCTTAGGAACTCTGGAACGATTCCTGATAGTCCATTGGATGATAAGTCCCTGATATGGTGTTAAGAAAGAAAATCAATAATATGAAAATTTTATTCCAACTTCATCATCAATACACTATAGACTTACACTTATAAATCAAGAGACATCAACAAAGGAATATATTAATAGGTCACACCATTAAACATATAATCAAAATTTAGATTCACAACCAATTGATTTAAAAGATAAAATCTATTAGATTAATTCTATTTTATATTTATCAATTAACATTTCACTTCACTTGTCAGTTGAGACTTAATTTGAAGTCCATCAAGTGTATTACTTAACTAAATAGTAGTTGAGATAAAGTTTATGGGGTTCAAATTTAGGAGCTTACACTTTAACACCATACGAAACTTTGGATTTTTGACCAAATGATTTGGAAGCTTAAGCCTATGAGAAATTAATAGGTACAAGATTGACTACAATGACTTACAAGGTTTGTATTTCATTGAGCTTGGAGAAAGAAATAGATATCTCCCCCATCAGGTTGCAAGAGCTCAGGTTCCTGTTTATAATATTGCTAAAGAAGATCACTTTTGGCTTTATTTAAACATTCATAAAACTACCAAATCAGTATAAAATGTCAATGGTTCCAACATAGAAAACTAATGTTTTCAATTAGATATAAGGTTGTATGTTGGTTATGACTTTAAAGTAGCTTAGACATTGATGTAACTAGATACTTACAATAAAACGATCCTTGGAGGATTATTGTAGCTGCAGTTGATACTTTCCCATGCAAAATTCTTTGGAACACATGGATCACCTTGCCAGTCCTTCAATACAGCATATGTCTTCTTAATATTTAAGATTGCATCAACTGCAATATCAAGAGATTTAGGTATCTTAGGAAATTCAACATAACTTATGGACCAATCTAAATAATTATTTGTACTCTTTGGATGAAGGAGCTTAGAGTTTCTAGTATTAGAATATCATACCATCATCCAATAATGTAGGTATATTTGGAAGGTCTATAACTTTAAATAACTCTATAGCATTGACAATAGGAGGAAGCTCAGATCCTTCAGCTGCATATATTGAAAAGTTAATTAGATTTCCATATAAGGGTAGCGAGAGAGTCATTGGCTTCGCATATTCAAGTGTAATAATGTCCGTTGTTCCATTATTTGTGGACACCCTAACTTTCCTTTTTTGTCCATTTTTAAGCTGTTGGATTTCTGCAAAATGCAAATACAAATGCCATGTAGTAGTTGTCTCATCAACCATGGATGTTTGACGACTTAAAGGAATGCTAGTATTGGGCGATGTGGCTGCTGTCATTAGTACTTTATCAGGTACTTTGTAAATGTCATTCATGCCACTAGTGTTGAAGATGGACTTGTTTGAAATTGGCAACCAATTAGGGAAATTTTCAAGATGTAAGCGTTCCCATATCCGATCATAATCATCATCGGGATGCCTACAACAAATAAGAAGAGATTATATACAATGACAATCCATGCTTGTCCATGATATATAATTGATATGGTTCATTAAGCACTATGAATTAGGGTAATCGATGATGATATGTTACATAGAAAGGTCATAAGAGTATTATCCTTCAAACGTAACTTGTTAAGCAATATATAAAAAAGGTTAGATCAGTTACATAAGTGAATCATAGTTGCCTTAGTTACTTAAGCTAACAATGTAGAAAGACTGAGGTTATAAGCAATAATCCATATGATCATTTTGTAAGACTAAAATATTAGGAATAAATTAGGTGAAACAAAAATAGATTAATCACAACAATCATCTTATTGGTCAACATAATTTATTAAATAAATAATATAATAATATATTAAATGAAAAATAATTTTTTTTGAAAAAATAAAAAAAAATCTACAAAATTAAATAGACAATAATTATATATTGTCTACATGAGCCATGCATAATTGATATTTAGAGTCTTAAACATATTATTTTGTTTATTTTTTTAATTTATCATTACAATTTTTCATTATTTCATTGATTTTTGTGATGCTTTTATAGTGGTTGTAATTAAATTATCACTTAGTTTTTTTTTTTTTTCACTTTAGAAAATTGACAGACCAAAATAAAAATATAAAATGTTAAAGTTTAGGAACTAAAATAAAAAAAAAAAGAAAATTTTGAGACATTTTTACTATCATTATTCAATTTTAGGATAACATCCCTTATAATGAAACGTTGATCCGTATCATCTCGTTAGGTTGAAGCATTATAAAAGCATATGTATTTTGTATGTTATCATCCCAAAACATGACCAAATAGGTTGTTATAATCAAATGGCACAATGAAGAAAAATAACATTTACCTGGGTGAATTCAGCTGTATCCCCACATTAAGACGCCACCAGTTTCTTAATGCACCAGGACCAGGTTGATAAAGGGCATTTTCTAGATTCCGTAGCTCCAATCCATTTATGAAAGGATCTCCACGTCCTGTGTTTACAAGACAAATTTGGACATCTCCCTCTGGAGGAACAATTTCTATCTCATAGTGATTGAAGCTTGATATAGTCTGTAATTGAACAGTAGCCCATTTATTCACACCAATGTGTAAATCAAAGATCGGTTTTTGGTTCTTCCCATCATAATTTCCATACAGAAAGGATGCCCTGATCAAATATGTTTGGTTTACACCTTTTGCCGGTCTCAAAGTGTAACAATTTCTCATTCCATGTGGGAAGCTTCTTAAATTCTTTCCCATAAGTTGAAAATTGGTACCTATATATTCTGGTGATATCTCCATATTTTCTCCAGAATCAATATGTCTGGTATCATTTTGGTACCATATTTGACGTACATCATCTAGGTATTCACCAGTTGCTCCACAATCAATATTTATGAAACCTTGCACAGAAAAAAAGTTTGATTACAATGCTATAGCATTAACTCGAACCCAAGAATCTGTTGACTATGAAGTCTATATTAACTCTGTGATTATATAAAGCTTAGATTTTTCTATATATATATATACACATACACGGGATCTGAATTGTGACTGAAATCGAAACTATACATAGCTCTAAGCTCCTTTAATTGCTTTCAATGGATTTTCACGAGTGAAAATTCCCATAAGGTTAATTAGTTGCTCGAGCAAGAAAGACAGTCGATGACACAATCGCATAGCAGCAAAAACTAGACCTCTATAAACGTTAAAAGCATATGCTTTGATCGCATTAATTCGACATAACTGTAAATAATTAATAATTAATATATTGTTGTATAATTATATGTAATCATTTTACTAATATAAAATATTATTTACTAAGGTTATTATAGTCTAGTTGTTTGAATACCGGTTATTTAATTAATTTTTTCACTGTTAGAAAACTAACATTCAAACACGCAATTTTTGGGTCAAGATGAAAAAAAAGATATGAATAATATATAAATAAAAATAAAATGCTCAAAGCAAAACCAAGACGGTTTTTTGTAAAAAACAAGAAAAAAATCTCCGGGAATAATATATATTTACAAAGGATGTTCAAAGTGAGCAACAATAAATGAAAGATTTCTTTGTTAATCATTGTATAGTTACCTGGAATTTGATTGGCTACAATATTTCTTTGCGCAACCTCAGCAGTGCCACATTGACCACAGAAAGATATAATTACTCCTAGGAAAATAAGAGCTACAGCAGCGATTTTTCTTATAGACATTTTTCAGGCTTTATGATGTGCTGGGGCATGGTTCGAGTACCGTTCATATATAGGCTAATAAAGGTTTCGCAGTAGTTTGGGTCAACGTCAACCTCCAGAAGACTTTAAAATTCTACATGGTGTTTCGATTTTATCACTTGTGGGGAAATTATCATGCAACCGTTAATTACAAATGACATCTTGTGAGGGAAAATTATCATCTTATGGGTCAATGAAGTGCCTAGGATGCCACGTTAACTCGCTATTGTGATTGCGTTAGTTCTATTATATGAAACTTTCTATTAGAATATGTATGTAAATCCATGTCCATGTATGCAACACGTAATATAAAGTTTATTAGTTATATGAATTTAGGAGCGATATATAATCTCTGTATGCATTAAATTTACTTCACTTTCAACCAACATCCTTCTATCTGTACTAAAAAGTAACCCATGTTCTCGCAATAGTTATCTCAATTATTTGAGCCTGTGTACACATTATTTGGTTCTTACTTTTTCTTTTTCCATTTTAATAACCAAGTATCGATGAGGCACTAAAGTAACCTCATTAAAGCAGCTTTAATCAGAAAAAAAAAAAAAACGACAAAAGAAAGAAACAGAAAAATGTTGCATTAAAAGGTATAAACGAAATAAGCTAGTTTATAAATTATTCGAGTTTAACTTAAATTATATTTAAATATAATTTAGTAATAGTTGACACAAGTTCGAACCTCATTTATTCAAATAGTAAATCATACTTACAATATCAAGCTCGTCAAGTTCTTGAGCCTAATAAGTTTGTTATAATTTTAAATTTATAGTTTTTTGTTATATAAGTAAGTTTAACGTTATTTAAGGAAAGTTTATAAAAAAAATTAAAATCTAATTAAATTAATCAAGTCAAACGAAAACTTGCTAAATATGTTTAGATAAATTCAAGTTCAAGATTTAAATTTTAGTTGAACACAAGCCAAGCTCAAAAATTAAGTTAGTTTTGAATTAATCTCTAACTCAAAACTAATTTAATGTTACTCGATTACACTCCTAGACAAGGAGCACTGCACAACATGGTCGTTTCCCCCACCTCCTCCATTCTAATTCTATTGAAAATGTAGATAAACCTTGGCTAAAAGGTAAATTTGTAAAGTCAATAGGTTTTAATTTTTATAATTGTGAAATTATTCCCTTTAACTAGAGCTACGCAGTATAGCTGGTGTTGTACTATTGAATGTTTCAAAATTTTAAAGTTGGAATTTAATCGTTTTATATAACTTTAGTTATAATTATTACTACCAACCACATGTATAATATATATATAGAGAGATAAAAATAAATGATAAAAAGAAAAAGAAAAAAAAAACGTGGAAAGAAAATTAAACAAACCCCTTTTTAAACCTTAATAATCGACCACCTTGTGCGCGATTTGGAGGTGCAAACCGCATGTGATGTTACAGTGCACTCAATATCTTCCAACGTCATGGTAGGAAGTATTGCAGTGCATTTTCAATCTCTATCAACATTATCATAGCTTTAAACACGAAATGACGGATTGTAACTGGTTAATAGTTTTTGGTCGGGAATGGCAAAAGAGGCAAGGTGGTGGTTCGCCATCGCGGGCTGAGGGGTTGCCCATCAGGGTCAATTTTTTTTTTTTTTTTTTGTGCTTTCTTATTTATTTTGTATAATATAATTTAATTGATTAAATTTAATAATATTATTTCAAGAAATTGATTATAATAAAGTGAAAATAATAATTAACAGATCCGGCTCTTTTGTATAAATTAAAAAACCTCGATGTTCCAACGAAAAAAAAAAATTAAGGACATAACTAGATTAGTAGGTAATGCCAATGGCTTAAGTCATGCCTTTGCCAATATCTCTCTCTAATGATCAACAATAGGAGTACAAACGAGTGGAAAAGAGACAATAAAGGGTTGAGTTTAAACTCAACTAATCATTTCAAAGCTTAAATTTGTTCCGAACTTAATCAAATTACAATTTTGAGTATGACTTTAAATTTTAATTGCACTCAATATGCTTAAACTAGTACTTATTAAGCTTATTTAAGGTGTATTTTGTCAATATATTGTCCTTCTAACCTAAAATAATATGAATATCCAAACTCAACCAATATTTAAATTGGATTCAAGTTTGATCAGGTTTAAAATGTAATCAAATCAAACTCAAATAATTAGGAAAGATAATCAAACTAATTCAAAAATAGTTTTGATTAATTTCCACCTAAATGCATAGTCATCTTTTCGATAACGATGGCTTTGTTTAATGTGGAAAGGAAGGTTAAAGTGCAAGTCATATTCCAACTGGGTCCAAGAGACCAAGACTTGGCCTCTACTCCTTTTGTTTTCAGGGTATATTACATTATTGAAAAGGGAAAAATACAAAGACTTTCAAGTTAATCGGCTTCAAGTCTTGGTCATTGAAAATAAAGTAACATAAAGAAGAATTCAAAATCTATTAGGAATCTACATTGATAGAGTGGTGGTCGGCTTTCCTAGGATGTTGCACAGCAGGTGTGTTTTTTTCATTTAATCTTTCTATTTCACATATATGTGTTTGAGTTAGGATATTTCCTTCCTTGCTTCATATCTTTCTTCTTTCATTTGATAGAAAAGAGGCTTATTGTGTTGCTTAAATGAAAACAACATAACTAGAAAACAATTGCAATTTCAACACAAAAACTACAAGGGATTGCTGAAATGTATTTTGGGAATGAAAAGTTAAATACTAATTTTTCAGAAATAATCTTATGGCTCAAATGATTGAGGAAATCAAGCTTTATAAATCATTTAAGTACAAAATCTTAATTTCAATAAAAAAAGTCCTAAGAAGTAAATTAATCTAAGGAAATAATGCGATTAGTAAATGGTTTATAAAAGTTCATAAGTTTATAGAGTCTAGTATTAATATCAATGGTTGAAAACTAAAGGGTTATCAGTAGAGACCTTATTAGTTTCCCCATAAGTTAGTCATATTGACAAATAAGATTTTAGCCCATTAGTTTTGAATCTCACTCCTTGATCCTATTCTCTAATCTTTTTTACCTTAGAGTAGTACTGGTGATTCTACTAAAAAACCTATAAAACATCTATTGGAGAATGAAGGACAACTAACTTAGTAAGTGGAATGAAGACCATAGCATATATATAACATCACGTAACCAGGGTTTTTAAATAAGGTTACTTAGATGTAATACATATTCAAGCAAATGTCATTGCATGATGTTGACTAATCTATTGCGAGATAAGAGAAATTGTGTAAACCATGTAAATTTAGCATTCTAAGCATAAAATTGAACTTAAGTACTGTAAATAATTACCCTAAGTTAGTAAAACCAATAAATTTAAAATTGATTAAGACTTAAATTTCAAAACCTAAAACAAACGAGAAAAACTCTAATATATTGATCGAAACCTACGTATAAAAACCCTAAACCTTAAATGTGTGTAAATGTTAGAGATTGTACTTGAATGTAATAAAAACCTTAAAACTAAAACTTTAAACGTAAAAATATACAAATTTATTGTAATAGCGTTAAAACCCTAATTGAGCCTAATAACTTAATGATACACCGAATCGCATAAAATCGTTAATAAATTATTAGAGATAACTTCTAAATGTTATTAAGTGTAAAGAGTACCAAATTAATTTACAAAATTGATAAATATTATTATTTAATTATTAGTGACTATATATATATCTAAATGAGTATTATATATATTTAATCATTTGAACTTAATTTAATTACTCATTTGTTGTTTTTTATGCATTATATATATTATATTATTTATTATTCTAAATAATATTTATAGGATTAGAAATATTTATAGAAAATTCAAAAATTTATTTAATTTAATTATTAGCTTGTTTCCTTAGTTTTTCCTTTTTCTTTTCCTTTTTCTTTCATTTTCTTTTTCTTTCTTCATTTACATGTGTTAAACATATATATATATATAATATTACATGTTGACCAAGTCAACATGTAATTTTCATCTTGAAACTTCTACTCTTTTCTTTTCCTTTTACTTATCTTTTTCTTCCCTTTTTCTCCCATTGTCACAAGCCTACTTCATCCATCTAGAACCCCCTTTAATTCACTTGAATTTTCTCAAATGTACACACAAAATTCATCTACGTTCTCTCCCTTCCCAATCAACAATTCCTCTCTCTCTTCCCATCTTCCTTATTTTCCTTTTTCTCTTATTTTCTCCAACGACCATTCCACTTTTACTTACACTACCCATTCTACTTTCTTACCAATATTTAGAAAGAGGAAGAGAAGGATTTCTATACCAAAACATCTCTAAACCAAGTAAATACGTTTCCTTTGTATTTCAGTTATATTTGTTGTATTATATAAATTAGGTTTTAGGTATTTTCTTAAGTGTTTATGTATACTATTATATTAGATGTATTTTACATGTAACTTCGTATTTTGTAATGGAAATTTTATGTACATGCGTAAGATTATATGTATGTAAACTTATTTCTTTTAAAAATTATGTTTATATGTGTATACATGCTATTGTACATATAGATACATACTTATATGTAATAATATATTATAAAGTTAGTAGGCATATATACATATATACAAGTATATATATGGTTTATGTACACATATAGATATATATGAATATATAATATTCATACACATATATAGGAGTAAATAAGAAAATAAGATAACAAATATATATAAATACATACATATATTCCCTACACATATGTACTATAGTATATACATAAACTTACCTATAAGAAATACTAGGTATTTATACATATATATATAAAACCGAAAGTATATATATGTAATATATTGAAATTCCTTAAAAATACACTAAGAAAATATAAATATACTATATATATAATTGTATAAAAGTACGTATAAAACTGAGTATAAAGATGTATACATGTACATGTGTAAACCTTGCAAATTTAGCTTTTTAAGTATCACGTTGATTCAAATATTATAGGTAATTACCTTAAGTCAATAGGGTCGCTAAATTTAAAACTAATTAAAAATTTCAAACTTAAATATAATATGAATGGAAAAAACCATAAAAATTTTGATCAAAACCTTAATTGCGTACAAAAATCTTAAACTCTATATACTTGTAAATACCAAAGATCAAATTCGAACTTGACAAAAATCCTAAAACCGTAAATTCAGACTTATAAAAAGTGTAAATATACCCTAAAAGTATTAAAACTCTAATTGAATACGATTATTGAATAACATATGTAATTGCATAAAATTATTAATGAATGAGTTTAGGTAACTTTCAAATGGTTATAAACGTAATGGGTAACGGTTTAATTAACAAAATTTATAAAATTATGAATATTATTTTTTAATTATGATTAATTCTATAATTTTACATTTAGAAAAGTCGACCTAATACTTTTTAATTTTTAATTTTTCCTTCTTTCCTTCTTTCCTTTTCCTTTTTCTTTTTCTTTTTCCTTTTCTTCCTTTTCTTTTCCCACTTTCTATATTTTTCTTTCTAGATTGAGTAGCAGCCCATGTGCTTAATTTTCTTGGTTAAGATTAGATAAGATAAAGTATGGGTCAAATCAAATGCTTAACATATCGTACTTTTCTTTTCTTTCTTTTTTCTTTCATTTAGTTACTTTTTTTCCCTTCTCCTTTGATTTGCGTCTACTTCCAACATACTTGTAATTTATAATTTCTTCTTTTCACTCCCAAGGAACCAAAAACTCAAAAGAACATACACTATCCCTTTTCTAATAATCAAAAAGCCCCCTTACCTTTTTCATATCTTCATCCTTTTGAATATTTTTACTTTCTCTCAACAAATTTCAAGAAAAAGAAGAGTCATTGGTTTTCCATTTCAAAACATCACAAATTAGTGATTATTTAGTATGTATATTGTATTTAGTATTTCTTGTAGTCATATAATATGTACTTATTTTTTGGTATAGTTTGCATATTTTGTATTTTAGGGTTTTGAAAAAGACATTTTTTTTTTTGTATTGTAATAACCTTATAACAAAATACTCCATATACAAGTTGGAAGTTGTATGTAAAATGTTTATTCTATTTTATATTTGTTATATACATGTACATATGCATGCATCCGTATACATATATATAATGATATGCATATATATATATATATATATATATATATGTTAGGATTAAATATATAAACATATGGCATATTTTAAAATATATGTAGATATACGTATATAGTATGTATGTTTATTTATTTTCATTATCTTTATATATATATATATACACATATATATGTGTCTAAATATATATATGTATACTGCATATTTATATATGCATAGTACATATACATATGTATAGTATATAGAATATTTAAGTTTATATTGTGAATTTAAATATACATATGTATAAATAAGACAAGAAAACCTAAGTATAAATTTATACGCATAAGTATAAAAATATGTATATTGATAGTACAATATAGTATAAGTGCATGTATATGCCTATATAGAATATATACAATATACGAAAATACTAAATTATTAAATAAAGTAACATAATATATATTTTTTCTGTAAGCTTTATAAAGAGAAATATGTGAATTTTCAAAATTTATAAAATTATAATAATAGATATATATATATATGTATAAATATTAAGTAAAGCTACAAAATATGGAAAAATTGGAAAAGTATGAAAAATCCTAAAATGACACATGGATCAAAGGAGAGCTACTGCATCAGCATCTTCATTTAAATAATTAATTTCGCAAAATTAAAATAATTATAAGAAAATAATAATAGTTAATTGAATAGAAAATTATAAATATGGAAAAAAGAGGTTTAAATGTAAATTTTATCTTAAAATAATAAAATAAGTAATTAATTATAAAGTTGACTTAAAAATAGGAAATTTTCAAAAATATAAAATTTGAATACTTATTAAATCATAAATCTATAAAGAAAATCTTAAAATAATAGTTTGCAAAGATTTAACTAAAAAATAAAATAAAATTTGTAATATTTTACACTATTATAAAAAATATAGGTTACAACATCCACAATGCACCACGCTATGTGGAAGTATGTTCAGAAATGATAAAAATCAAAGCTAGATTAAAAAAGTTATTCATGATTGATGAAAAAGCTAAAATCGAAGATTTTATATGAATAAATGCCTAATCTACCTAGTTATTACTAAGTGTATAGCTTAGTTATTTCATGTAAATACTAATTACCATTCATATTTCCTAAATATTAAGTGATCCCGATACAAATATTGACTTACCAAGTGGATTATTACGATCGTTAATAGACCTTATGATTAAGTGAGTACTCTTGATGACTTTATACTTGTTTTGTGCTTATAATTAGTGCATCTAAAGTAATATTAATAACTTTGATGCATGAGCGTATAGGTTATGCATGTGTCTAAATATTGATTGTATGTTGTGTAAAATATTATGAAACATAATAGCAAAATAACTGGCTGCTTGATTTGTTACTGCATAATTGAATAGTTACTGATATTGGTTGATCACTTCATAACTTGACTTAATCATATCCGACTTAACCTAAATTAAATGGATTATGCATAAGTATGAACATTACATATAATGTTTTGGTTGTTACCTCTCGTGGTTAGTAATGAAAGGCCTTATAAGGATAGATTCTTACATCATTTGATTAGTACAATGTGGAAGCATTGGTACAACAAGACTCTACTCTTGATTTGCGGGTTTACCTAGCACTAGAGATGCTAACTGTAGGTGACTAAGGGTTAAGTTTAGAGACTATTGCTATAAGGCATAAGCGTAGACTACGGAGGCTAACTCACCGCTAGAGTAGGGATTTTGCGTTCTATTAGATTTATTTGAAATGACAATGTATTTTATGAAATACGGAATTTAAATTTATGGCTAAAAATCCTAGGTGATAGAACCCGATTGTGAATGGTGATGATGTATCTCCAATCCTTACTTTGAATGACGTTAAATTTGATGTTGTATGCAGCACCGATCAACTGTAGATATATTGTTTGGCATACTACTTATTCATGCATTCATATGTTTGTTAACTAATTGTTTGATAACTAATTGTTTGATAACCTACTTGTTGGTATAATATGAGAGATATCTCACTAAACTCGTGTAGCTTACTCTCCAACAGTTTTCCTTTATAAGTTGATGTATCGAGATGTAGTTAGAAGATAGAATCTAAAGAGGGATTACATAGCTAGTTGGGATTACATAGCTAGTTAGAACACTAACTATAATTACTATTTTTATACTTAGATTTTGTAATTTTAACAAAGTTTAAAGGATATCGATTTTCTACGGTTTTGAGGAACTGTGGAATATTGGTTATCCATAGCTATTTATGTTTTATAGTAAATTGATTATTTTAAAATTTAAATTTTTAGTGTTTAATTATTTAAAGTCTTACAATTTCTAACTTATAAGGTAGTTTTCATATTATGGGTGCATATATGATATATCAACTTTAGGTAATCCTACTAAGTCCTTTGTAGAGTCATGGCAATATTTATATAAATGCGTATAATAATAAATATGCAAAAAGCATAGATATATGCAGATATGTAAATGCATATATACATGTATAGGTATACATAGATTAATAGCATGGTATGAGTCTACATACATGTATGTATACAAGTATATATACTAATATGCTATATACATAATATTAGTATATACACACTTATAATATGTTTATTTAATATAACATAATAAAATATATATATACATAAAATGGTTTAAAACCTTAAAAAAAATTAAAGCCCATGTACTTATTAATAAATAATAATAATAATACAAAATTAGGGGGAATATAAAAATAAGGAAAGATTAACAAATTGCCATGTTGACAAATAGGAAAATGCCATGTCAACAATTTACCTAAAATATATAATTGAACAAAAAATAACAAAATAATTAAAAAACAACAGTAATTAATTAATTAGGAAAATTACAATAATAAAAAATAAACATAATTAGTAGATTAAGCTTAAAAATGAAGAAATAGTTAAATTAATATAAGTTGGACTTAAAAGTAAAATATTATAAAAATATAAAATTTAGAAATTAATTAAATTATAAAATAATAAAGAAAGGCTCAAAATTAATAAATAAAACTATTCAGGTCATAATAATAAAATTTATAACATTTTATACCCATATTAAAAAATGCAAGTTTTAACATCCAAAACAAATTATACTATATAAAAGTACGTTCTAAAACAATAAAAATCAGCCATAAAATTATAAAAATTGTAGTTAGAACGAAAAACTTACACACATCTAAAAACTTAAGATAAACTGAGAAGAATAAGTAGAATAACTAAGTTAATTGACCCAATAAACTAATAATAAGAAGAAATGATTAACTAAATACATAAAATACCATGATTTACAAATATATAAATATATTTCCTATTTATCCCAATAAGTAAATTAAACCATGTTAATGTCATACTCAGGTTATAGTAGGAAATTAGACAAACTATAATAGATATTAGTTAATTAGATAAACTATAATAGATATTAGTTAACTAAAGAAGCTAATTTCTCTAAATATTTATGAGTCTTATTATCTTTTAGGTAATTGTTAAGTTTCAAGAACATTAAAGGCTTAGAGAATAAGCATTAATTTAGGTAAGAGAGTTATGATGATTTGTTATCTGTTTATGTTATTTGTTGGTTGATACTAATTGTTTGTCAAATAACTAATTGCTTTGTATACTATTATCCATGTGATCGCCTCCTTAAATTGGTAAATATAAATATTTGATTAAAATAATCGATTATATTTGTCGCATGTTTATGACTTAACTGGTATACTAATAAAGAGTGCTAGCTTTGTAGATTTTTGAAAAAATATTTTTAGAAAACGTTTTTCCAATCTTAAGTACATTCTTGTATGATTTCTGTGAGAGCTCGTAGTACACGTAAATGATATTTTTATTATTAAAGTAAAGCTAGCATTATATCTCCACTTGATTGCTAGAGGACTTGTATATTTGTGCCTGTAGGGCTTTAAATACATTTTGATAGCGAGAAGACTCACTTTATTATGCTTAAGGGGCTTTGGATGTGAAAACTTACAAAAATTGATAAATAATTCACAATCGGTCGGTTTAGAAACGGATTCTAAAATTTAGGATGATCGCATAAATTATCCAATCAAGCCTGAATTTTACTAAGAAGTTGGAAATATTAGTAGAAATAATCCTGTAAATTTATAATTATGAAAATAAAATAATTAAATATTAAATTATTAAGTTACGTGTGTATTATTAGTTATTTATCAAAAATGCGTAAAACAAGTTCTAATAATTAATTAATTGTTAGATACAAATTATATGGAACTATATAAATTAATAAGAAATAAAATGAAAAGTTTAGTACTTGAGAGACACTTTAGAAATTGTGAATTATATCGATATTCTCAGAATTAAGTTGAATCTTCATGACAAAGGTAATAAAAAAATTAAAAGAAATAACTATATAGTTTTAATATCTTAAACGAAGCTCATTTATAAATATGATTTTGTTAGATTATTAAGTTTAATCACTATAACGTAAAGTTTCATAATTTTAGATATAGCTTATGATGAGTCTTTTGAAATCATTTGAATAATTAATATAAGAGTATAAATTATATATAAGATGTATATGAATAAGCTCCAAATAATTTATAGAATCTATCCATACACACATATATATATATATATCATATATTAATATAAAAAGTAAATTTAGGGTCTTATATTGGAACATAAAACTAATGAAAAAGTAGTACCAAATGATTATATGAGTTCCCTAAAGGTTATAAAGAATAGTCATGTAAAGTTAGATATTTTTAAGTAATGTCATTTCCAAAGTTATAAGTATTATTTTATAATTATCCTATAAATTCTAATTTAGTGTGTAATTAAACATCTTGGTATGTTATTTAGTGATGAAAGACGATATTTGTAGTATTACGGATGATAGACATATGTTTTAAGTATAGATTATATAATAATGTATAATATGTATATAAAGGAAATTAAATAAGTAGGAAATATTAGGCCAAATTGATAATATTATAATCTTTAAAAAACCATATAAATCTGATATGAAATATGTATTTAAGTAATTAGGTAAAAAATGTAGGTTATTCTCACATCAGAAACAAATTTGGTAGTTAAATTATGAGTATAGTATATCGTATTAACCAAAATATTGGTTATGAGCTAGATAGGAAATTTATGATACCCAATATATAGTTAGATGAATTTCACATATTGGTTTGGAAGAAGTTTATAAGGTTTATGTATGAAAATTGAATCAAAAACTAGTTTAGGATTGGTTGAGTAATAACTAATATAAATGAGGATAATTGGGTAAAAATTATAATTTAAAGCTTATATATAAGAGTCTAAATATTAAAATGATATTTATAACATAGGAGCGAGTAGTGACAATTAGACCTTACATCAAACCTAAGTGAGCAGATCGGGGACTTCAAGTAAGTTTATGATCAATACATAATTGTATTTCAGAATATTTTTTCATAGTACTTGGGAGGTTAAGATTACATTTGTTTGTGCCTGTAGGTAGTTTGAATGTATGTATGCATGTGTGTACATGTTCTTGAATGTACTATATATTATTGGCTTGTTGTATTAGTTTGCAATTGTTTTATATTGTATGGTATACACTAATCATCTTTACTGTAATTAATAATATACAACTTATAAAATTAACTAGATAAGCATTTCAACCCATTAGAAGAAATGTTTAGGATTGTTTAGTCAAATATTGACCCCTTTAATAGATATAGCGTTGGATAGCATAATTGGTCCATTCTTCATCCTAAGTTAAATTAAGCGACAAAAGAGGAGATCATGACAAGGGTGAAGTTAATGGATAAAAGGTAGTCGTGGGAGAAGCGGGGTCTCCATTGCATAAATCTGGGTTTGGTCATGGGCTATTGAAATATGCACTAAACTCTTCAACCCAGATTAAAGTAGGTATAATTTTTCTAATCTTACAATGGATTGGATAACATTGTGTGATGGCATTTTCTTATCACATTGCATTAAAATAATTGGTTGATAACTCTATTTATGTTTAATGTATAGTCTTATGTCTCTATCCTAACTTAGTAAGCAACTGGTTACTTACATTTCTATAGATGTTGTAAGTATTAGCTAAGAAGTGGCCTTATAATTACTTTGAAACTAGTAACTGTTGGATCTTGGAGTGTGAGAATATAAATCTGAAGAATAGATATATTTCTAAGGTCTTAGTTCTTACTTTAGAATCTTTCATTTTCAAATAAAGTATTACTTAGATAATATAATGTTATGAAATTATGTAAACATTAATTGTAATATTAGAATCCTAGTATATATTTTTCATATTTTCTTAAATAAATTACTTATTTAATTTGTGAATAGTTTACTTCAAAGTAGGTTAGTTATAGACAACTTATGTAAATCAGGTTTAGAATAGTAGCCGTAAGGTTAGCTTCTATCTTAGAATGACTTGTATAGTGAGACTGTTATAACTTTGTTACTTCATGCCATAACAATTCTAAGTTGGTATCAGAGCGTAGTTCTAATGAATTTGCTTTGAAGTGTTATAATTAAAAGAAGTAGACATTATAAGAGCATATTGAGAGTAGGTAGTAGTAAGTGGATGGTAATTGAGTAGTTAAAAGATGTAGACTCTAGGTGTATGTATATCATATAAATATAAGTAAAAGAATATATGATAATAAAATCCTACTAACTTTCCTTATTGTTAACTTACAAGACTATGTAAATGAACTTGTGACTATTTAGTTATACTTGGAAGATTTAAAGGGAAGTAGAAAATGTTATAGCACATAATGAAAGAAGTTTTGTAGAACCTTAAATAAAAGACTATAACCATGTATAGATGAACTTGTAAAACCTCAAGTAGACAGTTGATGAAGGCTATTTCCAAAAATTGTAGAACCTTATGTAAAATATTATAGCAAATCCTAATGAAGGGAGTTTAATTGGAAGGATAAAGTAGAATCACATGAGGAAATCTTGTAGAACCTTTTGTAGAAGGTGATGTAGAGCCCTTGAGAAGGAAAGTAAATAAGACCTTAACCTTCTATAGAAGGTTAAGTAAAAACTTCTATAGAAGGTCAAGTGGAACATTCTACAAAAGGTGAGATAAAATCCAATAATAACCCTACAGAAGCTATGAAAGAAGATGACTAAGTAATAAAACCCAATAGAATAAGGACTGTAGAAGCCAATGTAGAAGGTTAGCATTAGAAGTAAAAGAAAATTAATTTCATCTTATCCATGGTAGTTCTAAGAGTACGTCACTAAGTAGGATGTTATTATTGAGAATAAGTATAAGAGTGAGATAGATATAAGATATTTAGAAATATAATAAGATCCTTAATAGATTGGATAGAAAAGTAGACCTAGACGAAACCTAAGCAAAATAGGAGTTAGCTTTTAAATGAGAAAGAGAATCAAAATTTAGATGCACGTAAAGTTGATGAGTTGACTAGTATAGCGATTGATGAGCAGAGCTTAGAATTGAAAGTGATGAACTAGGCTAATTTGTGGTGTTAGATCAAGTAGACCAATAGAGTGGGTGAGAGTCACTCTTCACTTAGATAATTAAAAAAAAAAAAATTGGTAGTTCTAACACATACTTACATTAATGTTTAAGAACTCATCTAAACACTTTCCATAAAATCACATATATTTCTTACTTAGAAGAGAATTTTTTTTTATTAATCTAATATGATTAACTTCAACTATATTTAGATTTTAAATATCTATAAGGTACATCATAAGTTCTAAATTGATGAGAACCCACACTTATATAGGTGTTTATAGTTAATAATTTGGATATAATTAAGATTGATGTCTGCTACCATATATATTATATACTAGGAATCTTGATGTAATTATTGGAAATCAATGTAAGTTAATCATGAATAAAATTACATATTTCAGATTAATCTCGAACTATAATATGTATGACTTGTGAGTGATATATTATATTTCGTATTACAATGTATGAAATTGGAAATTGATAAAACACTTAACGTGTGTAAGAAACAATATGTATCTACCATATATGCCTCTTATTAGAACTTGTCTTCTCTTTCCCCTTTAATTAAACCTTATGCTAGTGGCAATTTTCATATGAATGACAAGTAGTTTATTCTTCATAACATGATTAAATATATTAAACTATCTATCATGACAGTTTTGAATAGAAGTAGATCTGCACTTTACCTCATTTAAACCCATGAATTGTGTATGTGTGTATGTGTGTGCGTGCGTGTAGATACCTCTATGCACGCTAGGTCAATTATAATTGATAATTCTAACTATAAAACTTAGTCAAGATTTAGGATTGAAAAGATAGCAAACTACTTGAAACCAACTCATACATCAACCTCCACCTTTTTAATATATAAAATGAACCTAAAAAGAATATCCCTTATACCACGTGAACTTAGTTACAAATAAATTAGAGCCTAGTCAACTATCTGTCGTCATTCACTTCCTCTTAACCGTCTGAAATAATCCTTCATCACCCCCACCGTTCACAAACCTACTTACTGGAGCCAAACTTTGCCCAACGATTATGATGATCGAATCTTTAAATATTCTAACAATGATGTAATCAAACAATGACCCTAAATTTAAGGATAAAACTTAATCTTGAAAATCAAAACCAGATCGGTCTATCTTGACCATCAAACTTAAGGACAAGGATGTCAATACAAATAGTAAAATACCATAATTACAACTATAATGATAACATAAAATCACTTCAAATGAAATAAAACTCATCCCCTCAATCCTCAACAATAGGCAATAAATGTGAAAATGAAAATACTATAATAAATATGAATTTAAATTAATTAATAAATAAAGACTCCAACAACATAAGAATGAATAACTATATCAAGACACAATAAAGAAGATATCAAAATAATAATCTTCATGTACATTAACATGAATATCTAATTGGGAAGGAATGGCAAATTTATACGGTCCATGTCAATGAGTTAGGCTCCATTGGCCTCAAGTCATGTTGAGTCCTATTGTGTTAAGTTTAGTTCAATCAAGTGAAGTTGACCCAAGTCAAATGTGTTGATTCAAGTCAAGTTAATTGTTGATTGTCATGATTGGGTTTGAGTCAATGGAAGGTTAAGATTTGTCACTCATTCCTAGTAGTATAATTGTGTTAAGATATATAGAATGTAAGGAACTATTGAACTAAATAAGTAATAAATAACATTTAGATATGTGACATACAAGGATAAAGAATAAATTAACAAATAATAAGAATAGGAAACCAAGTTAAAGCAAAAAAACCTCATGTCTTAGAATTTATCTTATGAATTCAACTAATGCTATTAGCGATATAATAGTATTGATGTACTTATATTTATATGACCAAGATCAAAGTGCTACTTCTAAAAGATCAAATGACTAATGTTATCGTAATATGATCCAAATAATAAAATTTGACATTTGAAATAGCATAATATATAAATGATCGAAGGCAAAACCAATAACATATGCCTATCAAGCACATAGCATTAAAATCATTGATTTCAAATTATTCTTAGAAATAAATATGAACATTAATCCCTATCACAGTGGTAACATAGGTAGTAGTCAAAATCTCTATAACTAAAATAGGATGAAGTTAGTATAAATATGATAATAGAAGTATTTATAAGAAAGTTATAAGAAATTTTGGAAGGTAGGAAGATAACCTTATAAGGTATTAGATACATAAGCATAATAATGAATCCTAAGACAATAAATGATATAGTTAGAAATGGATAAATTCAAAATATCATTTGATTAGGAAATGGTCAAGAGTTATATCCAAAAGTCAAAGGTAAATTTATTTAATGATAGAAGAAGAAGAATGTAAAATAGATAGTCGAAGTTTAGTATTTATTAAGACCTTAAATTATATAATAAAATTAATATATTTTGAAACATGTATGAATACTAAGGTGAGTATAAAGAAAGCTAATGAAAAAAGGAATCTATTCAAACTAAAAAAAAAAAAAAATTCAATGAGGGTTTTAATTAATTTAGATCCACAAAACCAAGAAAATCTTAGGTAGAATAAGTACCCATCTAATTTAATGAGAACTATAAAGAAAATAAATAAACCATAAAGTTATTTCATAAAGTTGTAAAGCACCCAGAATAAGTAAGATTGTCATATCGATCTTAGAAGTAGGGGCCTATGAAGTTAGACATAGAAGTTTCTATAAAATTAGCAACAAATAGAGAAAACTTAACTCATTTGGCATAACATTTGAAAATAGAGTTAAGTTAAAGCATTAAATTTTCTAGAGACTAAAGAGACTAGAATAGGATATTAATTAATTTTAGAAAGCAATTTCTAAAATACTAGATAATTGGGTTAAGAAGTTAAAGAAATTGAGATATGGAATGGATTGTAATTATAAGAATAAATATTATAAGGAAGATTTGGAATACAGTAGTTTTGAAGACGAAACTTTTTGTAAGGGTGGTGGAATGTGAGACCCTACAGAAATTGATAAATAATTCATAATTGGTTAATTCAAAAACGGATTACAAAATTTAGGACGATCATGTAAATTATTTGATCAAGCTTGAATTTCATTAAGAAGTTAGAAATATTAATAGAAATGACTCTATAAGTTTATAATTAAGAAAATAAAATAATAAATAATTAAATACTAATTTATTAAGTTACATGTATATTACTCATTATTTATTGAAAATACGTAAAATAAGTTTCAATAATTAATAAATTGCTATAGATAAATTATGTACAATTATATAAATTAATAAGAAATAAAATGAAAATTTTAGTATTTGAGAGATACTTTATAAATTATGAATTATATCAATATTCTTAGAATTAAGTTGACTCTTCATGACAAAGGTATAAAAAAATTAAAAGAAATAACTATGTATTTTTGATATCTTAAATTAAGCTCATTTATATTTACAATTTTGTTAGATTATTAAGTTTATTAGGTTTAATCACTATAGCGTAGAGTTTCGTAATTTTAGATATACCTTATGATAAATCTTTTGAAATCAATTACATGATCTTAATAATTAATATTAGTGAATAAATTATATATAAGATATATATAAATAAGTCCCAAGTAATTTATAAAACCTATCTATATATATATATATATGTATATATCATACATTAAAGAAAAGTGTATTTAGAGTCTTATAATGGAACATAAAACTAATGAAAAAATAGTTTCAAATAAGACCAAATCATAATGTGAGTTCCCCAAAGGTTATAAGGAACAATCCTATAAAGTTAGATTTTAAAAATAAGTTACAATGCGACCAATATATAAGTTATAGCATAAAGTTAATCGAGTTAAATTTTAATTAGTTTAGAATAGAAAGTTTAGATTAAATGTATAATATAATATTCTACTATTTTTGAAATATATTATGGAAACTTATAAATAATAAATCATGATAAAATTTTACTCAAAATGTCACCCAGAATTAGACTAACGAAAAAGAAAAGGGCCATTTCATATCACTAAGGTGGTGAAAGTCTTTATAAAAGAGACATATAAGAAAAGAATCGGAGGAAGGAAGAGAGAGAGAGAGAGAGAGAGAGAGAGAGAGAGAGAGAGAGAGAGAGAAGAAAGGAGAAAAGGAGAGAAAGAGAGAAAAAGAAATAGATGAAGAAGAAAAGAAAAGAAAGAAGAAGAAGAAAAAGAAAAAGAAAGTAGAGGGTTTAGATTTTTTTTTATTTTATTTTTTGGTGTTTGATATTTTTAGGTAATGTTATTTTCAAATTTATAAGTATTCTTTTATAATTGTCTTATTAATTTTGATTTAGTATGTAATTAGATATTTTGGTATGTTATTCGGTGATAAAAAATGATATTTGTAATATTATGAATGATAAATACGTGTTTTAAGTATAGAGTATATAATAATGTATAATATGTATATAAAATAAATTAAATAAGTAGGAAATATTAGGTTAAATTGATAATATTATAATATTAAAAAATCATATAAATCTTATATGAAATATGTATTTAGGTAATTAGGTGAAAAATGTAGGCTATTATCACATTGGGAATAAATTTGGTAGTTAAATTATGAGTATAGTATACCATACTGACCAAAATATTAGTTATGAGCTAGATAAGAAATTTAGGATACTCAAATATAGTTAAATAAATTTCACATATTGGTTTGGAAGGAGTTTTTAGGATTTAAGTATGAAAATTGAATCAAAAACTGGTTTATGATTGGTTGAGTAATAAGTAATATAAAATGAGGATAATTGTGTAAAAAATTATAATTTAAAGCTTATATATAAGAGTCTAAATGTTAAAATGATATTTATAAGATAAGAGCAAGCAGCGACGATCCGACCCTACATCAAACTTAAGTGAACAGATTAGGGACTTTAGGTAAGTTTATAATCAATATATAACTGTATTTTAGAGTACTAATTTATAGTATTCAGGGGCCTAAGATTATATTTGTTTATGCTTGTAAGTAGTTTCAATATGTATATGCTTGTGTGTATGTATTCTTGAATGTACTATGTGTTATTGGCTGGTTGTATTAGTTTGCAACTGTTTTATATTGTATTGTATGGTATAGACTAATCACCGTAACTAGAATTAATAACATACAGCTTGTAAAATTAATCAAACAAGCATTTCAACCCACTAAGAGAATTATTTAGGATTCTTTAGCCAAATATTGACCCCTTTAAAAAGGATAGTACTAGATAGCATAATCGGTCTCTTCTTTATTCTTAGTTGAATTAAGTAATAGGAGAGGAGGTTGTGGCAAAGGTGAAGTCAATAGCTCAAAGGTAGTCACAGGATGAGTGGTGTCTTCATTGCATAAGTCTGAGTTTGGTCATGAGTTGTTGAAATGTGCACTAAACTCCTCAACCCAAATTAGAGCAGGTGTAATTTCTTTAATCTCTTGGCAAATAGGATAACGTTATGTGATGGTATTTTCTTGTCACATTGTATTAAAATAATTGGTTGATAACCCTGTTTTTGTTTGATGTATAGCCTCATGTCTCTATCCTAACTTACTGAGCGATTAGTTGCTCACATCCTTATAGATGTTATTACAAATGCTAGTTAGGAAGTGATCTTATAATTACTTTGAAGCTAACAATTGCCGGATCTTAAGTAATGAGAAAATAAATTTGAAGAATAGGTCTATTTCTAAGGTCTTAGTTCTTATTTTAGAATTTTCCATTTTTGAATAAAGCATTATTTAGATAATATAATGTTACAAAATCATGTAAAAATTAATTATAATATTAGAATCTTAGTATAAATTTTTCATATTTTCCTAAGTAAATAACTTATTTAATTTGTGAATTGTTTACTTCAAAACAGATTAGTTATGGATACCTCATGTAAATTAGGTTTAGGATAGTAGTTGTAAAGTTAGCCTTTATCTTAGGATGGTTTATATGGTGGGACTGTTACGACTTTCTCAATTCAGGGTATGACATTGTATATAACTTATTGATGGTAAATGGCCCTAGTTAGGGTCCACTTATTTGGAATGATATTTCTTTCTCGACTAGGGTAATAATCGAGTATCATCTAGAGGGATAGTACACTCAAGCAACCTCATTTTGTTAAGGTTCAGTGCCCTATTTGGGTAAGTATAGAGGATAATTGGCGTGTAGATGATGTAAATTTATATCTTCTATAGGTTTAGACTCCAATAGATGCGTTACTTCCATTGATCGTGCATGCATTCATTTTGCGTATAGACAGATTGCATGTATGTTAATAATATTTGATAACTTACTTCAATGGTAGTAGTGAGAAATGAACTTACTGAGCTATAGTTTGTTCCTTCTCCTATAGTTTCTTTTGTAGGTCCATTTAAGCTAGGATAGGGATGAATTTTGAGTGCTGAGAGTAAATTAAAGATAGGTTTGATAATGTTATAATTGATTGAGAAGTGAATAACTGGTATAGAAATATTATATGTAAAAATATTTATGTGTTAGAATTATGTATAATTTTAGTATTTCTTATAATTTATAAAGTTGATTTACCCTGTCTTATTGTTTGGTAGGAGATACTGATTTTCTATGGTTCTATAAAACTATGGAATATTAGATATCTATAGTTATTTATAATTTTACAATAAATTAATAAATTAAAATTAGAAACCTTAGTCATTAATTATTTAGAGTCTTATAATCTTTAATTGGCAAAACGGATTTTATATCATAAGTGCACATATGACATGAAAATTTTAGACAATCTGATTGAGCCTCGCTTAGGGTCATGACAAATTGTGTCCACTCTAATCTAGGTTTTAAGGACTTTAACACTGTAAACTTCACGAATTAGAACCAAACAAGGGCTTATGCAATAGATAAAACCCTCCATTAGAGACTTCACTTCGAACTATGGTCTCCAACTTTGCCGAGACCTTTTCTCTTATCGTTTAGTTCGACTAAAGGTGGGGAGATGGCCATATATACTATCCTCATGGAAGGGTCTGTGTTTGGTCTAAAAATCTTAATCGTTTCCCTTAATAAGTTATGATGTAAGTTAGGTTAGTAGTAAATTTGATTTTATGTTAGATTACTTTTAAGGTAATCAAGCAATTTCAAACAGTCTAAAGTAAGTAATATCATGAAACAATCAATATATAAGTCTAGCACTCAAAATAGCATAACCATAGTCAAGCACACATATTACATACACATAGACAACTAACTTATAACCACAAGCAAGACATACCTTGAGTTCTTTAAGTATTCTTAAACAATACTTCAAAGTGTGGTGAAAAATTGATCCCACTTACTTAAAACTCAATTGCTTGTTTATTATGATTGTTAACTTATCTTTGTTAGTGATCCTTCAATATTTATCTTGATCTAGTATTTTATTTTGCATGAAAATCATGAAATATTACTAATTTACATGTCTATATAAGTATTAAGTTATTTATTTGTTAGTCTATCATCTCATGCATTAAGTATTGAAAGTTTAATATGGTACTATAAGTATATTTTACCTTTATTACCTTTGGAGCTACATCCTAAGTCATCGTACCTTCAACGTATTCAACTAGAGAAGTCCCTAAGCTACCCTCTAAACCACATGGGTATTATAGTTCACAACTGAGTCAAACTCTAAGTTAATCTTTGAGGTTGGTAAATACTTAAGATTGTCCAATAGACATCCTCTAGGCTAATCTCTAAGTTAAATCATCCTTGAAGTTCTTAAATTGTAAAGCTTCTGAGTTGACCCCTAAGCGTTAAGGTTTTAACAGGATTATCCTCTGAGTCATCCTCTGAGTCTGATAACTACTAGGATTTCCTACTAATTATCTTCGAAAACAACTTTTGAGTGCCCACACTCATATATTTTCTCTTTAAGTACTCTTTAATTCACCTTTTGAACCAATTGGGTAGTTTAATTACCTTTTACATATTTTGGTAGAATATCCTCTAAGCCCAGTTAACTTCAAATTCCTTAAAAGTTCACCCTCTAACTTTGCCACTGAGTTTCCCTTATAGAACTCCTTCTAACTTAGCCTCTAAGTTGGGTCCTAATAAAATTTTCACTCAATGAACCTTTGAGTTATCATTTGACCTTATTCACACTTTTCATAACCATTAAATTTGTACATTTCTTTCCTAAAAACATATTAACAGTATATTCAACACCCAAGACCCAACTCTTTTACTAGAGCTTTAGATATCCCTGTTAGTAACATTCATTCATAAGAGTACATACTGTGAAACTCAACCATATAAATCATATGCTCCTACAGTTCACAACTTCTATTTACAAACTTCAATCTAGCAGCTTTAGTATACAATAAATACTATAATAATCACCTAAACTTAGAATTCAAGTGGGGTCCTTAGGAAAATTATACTATTTTTTTTTTTCTAAAACACCATTTTTAATCATAATTTAGGGATAAAAAATTCATAAAAATAATTTTGTGACAACTCTTTTGACAGCATTAGGAAAGTTTATAGAAAAATTTTGAAATTAAAACTATGTCGTTAGACCTATTTATTTAAATATAAAAAATTGTTCGATTTCATCGATTTCTTAAAAACGTGTGCTTGTAGACAATATTATTTTTTGTGGATTCTATAAGTGAAAATATGTAAGAATAATTTTTTTCAAAATTTTCTTTATAATTTTGATTTTTTTAATAATTTTTGAAAAAATAGATGAAAAATGATCTACCGAAATCTTAAGCTCTGGTTACTAGTGGTGGTTCTATCCTTATCGAAGTGGTTTTGATTTATGCTTTTTGTGAATTGAGTAATGAATGGAAGAAGATGTCGATCTACCTACTATAAAGGAGAAGGAAAGAAGAGGAAGTTAGAACACATACAAATGAGTAGGTGGTAGTTGCTGCTTCTTGTGGTTGCAACCTTTGGTTTCCAATAACTCTTAAGGTTCACAAATGCTCCTAAGCTCTTATTACACCCAATTTTGCATCTTTTTTTCTAAATTCAACTCATTTATTTCTAAGACTCGACTCTATTTATCTTAAATTCCTCCTTGTAGGTATGAATTTTGGAGAGTGTTTCTAGAATTTTTCAGAGCTTGAAAGTGGTTGAAATGAAGTTTTTTCTCTCTCTTCAAGCTAATCACCTTAAATACTAATTGCATTTGCATACCAAATCTATCTAATTGCCTTACACTTGGTTCCTAAATTCCACATACCCCATTCTATTCAATCCAACTGCCTTAAGTACTTTTTATTAATTTATATGAACTTATTTAGCTTACTTTAGTTTAAAATGTTATTAGTTAGGTATTTTAACTAATTATGGGTGTATACATGTACATAATAATTACACATGACATATATATATAAATATATATATATTCTACATGCTATTTTATGTCTCATAATAATTTTATTGCACATATAATTTATTCTAAAAGTTTACAAAGTAATGGAACATATTCTACGCATTTACAATAATAAATTGTATTTAGTTAAATTACACTATTTATCTATAATTTTTATTGAATTTTCGAAATTCAAGTCTACAGGATGTCTTCAACTAATGTTTCCAATCTACTCGTAAATATTTAAGTCATCTAGGTTAGTTTCACTAACGTCCTAAATTACTTGCTCAAATAATTACGTAAAATTATGGGGCTTACATTTTCAATCCCTTTTAGAAAAGTTTTGTCCTTAAAACTTCAATTATATATCTTACATATTCCACATCTACAGACTTCAATATTCATTTCGATATCTTTATCAAGATAATGTGATCTATCATTAACCTTATCTCTAAGTAACTACGTCTCAATTCAACGATTTTGTTTATCAAGTACCGAAATGAATTGCTCTTCCATTTGTATAACTCTCTTATAGGTCTATCATCTTTATTGTCAATCAGTTTAACCTAAGGCTATCTCCTTATGGTATTTTGACATACTTTGCATTTTGATTTCTTATTTTTTGGAGATTTACCTATTTAGTATTTATATGGATGGTTCTTTTAGTGTATAGTCCCATTATAGATCTATTGTTTTAGTTCTGATATTGTGATTGCATTCTTCATGAACTTACATACTATCACCAAGTAGCATACCTTTGTAGTCTCTAAATCTTCCAAGTCTATGATAATCAAGTAAGATGATTACGATTTATCTTTTGATCCTTAATATATTTTGAACTTTACTTCCAATATTCTCCAGCTCAATTATGAACACTAGTATATATCTTAACTTCGGTTTCCAGTCCTTATCACACTCTATTAACTTCTAAACTCAATTATCAAGTAGGTTAAGGTTGCTTCTTTACCATTATTACTTTAGTTTTCCTCCTTGAATTCATACTGTCTTCACAATTAGGAACTTGACATTTCATAAATTAGCACATACAATTGTACAGTTGAGGTTGGCAAATCTCGTTCCTTTTACAAGCTTATACTCAAATGGAATAGAGATTGACTCAATAGATAAATTTAATTTAATTAATAGAATTGACATGATCCTAGAATGATGAGGTTGTTAACTTATTTCCAACTATAAGATTGATACAATATGATTCAATTAACTCGAGGATAAATAGTTCATAGAAATGACACATCTCTTATATTAGATAAAGAATTTAGCACATGAGAGACATGAATCATAAATTTTCCATTCTCTTCTTGCATATTTGTATGCATTCAAGTACCTATTCAACAACCATCACATTCTAATCACATACATTTGTTTATCTCTACTATTGCTTCCAAACCTAAAATGAAGTGTACAACTTTACTAATTATTCCATGATTTATTGTTACTACACAAAGGTATTCCTCCTTTCACTATATAATTTGCATCAATTTACTTCACATATCTTTGCACATTTTCTCATTGTAACATTTCTTTTATCATCATCTCATTTCTATTTCTCTAAGCATAGTTCAACCCATTTTTTCTTGACCCTAACCTTATATGTTTACCAAAATCTTCCCTGTATTGCTTCCAATTTACAATTTTCATAATCTTTTGACCATTTTCTTTTTACTATTTACTTGATTTATTAAGTTACTAGTTATTTCTGTAATCTATCTCCTTAATGGAGTTTACTTTCATCTAAATTGCTTTTCGCTATAACTTATCTTTTTCTCATAAACAAATTAACCTAAGCTTTTACTCATGACTTAACTTTACCTTTTACTCCTTACTTCAAATCATATTTACTTCTGTAAACATCTCATATATTTGTAGTACATACCCTCCTATTCTTGTCTATTCATAAGGTGTGATAAATATAAGCCCTATGATAAGGAGCCTTCTTTTCCTTAACTTAGAGCATATATCATTTACTTTCTGAGATAAATTCTTATCTTAACCCTAAATAAGAAGGAGTTTATCTTCGATATCTATTTCTATCTTTATCCGTTTACTTCTATCACTTCATATGTCATTCTCCATGCTACTCCAGTAATACCTTCTTCCAATCTATCTCATAAGTTTACCATACTATTGGACTTCCAAAATTCTTTCCTCTTATGTCTTGTCATAATCTAGCTTGCATCTTTAAAGTTAGGTGCATCTCCTTCTATTGCTCACCAATTCTAAATATCTTCGTTTTAGCTTAATCTAAGCTATTTACTTTTTTTTTTTATTTGAGTTTGTTTGTTCTATTTCATCCTAAGTATCTATTTGTTTTATTTCATCCTAAGTATTGAGTTGCCATGATGAAATTCAAAAAGAGCATTACCTATTACTCATTATGGCTTTACATTATATACTATCATACACATATATAACTTACACATAACCTTATTAGTCTAAGTCTTTTAAGTCCTACTTAATTTCCCCAATGTTACTAAGGTGTTTTATTCATTTTAGTTATAATATCATAAAGTCAATTCAAATGAGTTAAGTTTGAAGTGGATTGTTGAGGACCATGCTCTAATACCTCTTATAATTGTAATGCTAAAGAGTCGTAATGACTCCATCGCGTAAACTAACCTACGCAAGAAGCTAGCCACTTTAGCTGCTAACATAGATATAGTTTATATAAAGCAATTATCACTTCATTGCTTTAAACTATCCAATTCTGGTCTAATAGATATCAACCTATGATATAACTTTTCAAGATAGTTTTGGAAATAATCTTTTAGCTCAAACAATTAAGGAAATCAAGCTTTATAATTCATTTGGAGTACAAAATCTTAATTTCAACAAAAAAAGTCTTAAGAAGTAAAATGATATGAGGAAATAAATTGATTAGTAAATGGATTATAAAAGTTCAATGGTTTACAAAGCATAGTAGCAATATCAATGGTTGAAAAATAGAGGGTCATCAATAAAGACCCCATTAGTTTCTCTATAAGTCAGTGAAATCAACAAACACATAAGATTTTAGCCTATTAATCTTGAATCTCACTCCTTAATTTCATTCTCTAGTCTTTATAACTTGAAATAGTATTGGTGATTCTACTGAGAAACCTATAAAACAGCTATAGGGAAATAAGCGACAATTTACTTAGTAAGTGGCACGAAGACGATAGTGCATATCTGACACTAAGCAATCGAGGCTTTCAAACAAGGTTAATTAGATGTAATTCATGTTCAAGTAAATGCTATTGTATGGCATTGATCGGTTTATTGTGAGATAAAAGAAATTACGCCAGTCTAATCAAGGTTTCGAGGCTTTTGAAGATGTGTACCTCGTAGATTGAAACCAAACCGAAGCTTGTGTAATGGATAATACCGTTCGCCCGAGACTTCACTTTGAACCACAATTCCCAACCTTGTTGTAACCTCTTCTCGTATCACTTAGTTCGATTAAAGGTGGGGAGATAACCATTTATGCTATCCTCATGGAAAGGTCTGTGTTTGGTCCAAGAATCCTAATTATTTTCCCTAGTGAGTTCTAATGCAAGTCAAGTTAGTAGTTAAGTCGATTTCGTGTTAGATTGATTTAGAGGTGATCAAGAAATTTCAAACAGTTCAAAGTAAGTAATATCATGAAACAATCAATACATAAGTCCATCACTCAAAATAGCACAACTATATTCAATCATCTATATTGCATATGCACAAACAACTAACTCACAACCACAAACAAGACATAGATTAAGATTTCCAAGTATTCTTAAACAATACTTCGAAGTGTTGTGAAACATTGATCCTACTTACTTGGAACTTAATCACTCATTTATTATGCTTGCTAATATGTCTTTGTTAGTGATCCTTTGATATTTACCTTAATTTAGTACTTTATTCTACTTAAAAATTATGAAATATTACTAATTTACATGTCTATATAAGTATTAAGTTATTTAATTGCCAGTTTATTGTCTTATGCATTAAGTATTGAAAGTTTAATGTGATGAAATAAGTATATTTTAACTTTATTGTCTTAGGAGCTACATCTTAAGTCATCGCACCTTCAGCGTATTCAACTAGAGAAGTCTCTAAGCTACCTTCTAAACCACATAGGTATTGTAGTTCATAACTGATTTAGCCTCTGAATCAATCTCTGAGTTTGGTAAATTCTAAAGATTATCCAATAAACATCTTCTAAGCTAATCTCTAAGTTAAATCATTCATGAAGTTCTTAAACTGGAAAGCTTCTAAGTTATCTCCTAAGCTATATTAGAGTTAAGGTTTTAATAGGATTATCTTTTGAATCATTCTCTGAGTCTAATAACTATTCAAGATTTCCTACGAATTACCTCCTGAAATAACTTTTGAGTACTTATCCTTATATATTTTCATTTTAAGTACTCTTTAAGGCACCTTTTGAATTGATCGTATAGTTTACTCACATTTATATATTTTCCTAATAGAATTTTCACATAATGAACCTCAGAGTTATCATATGACCCTACTCACGCCTTTCATAACCATTAAATTTGTACATTCCTTTCCTAAAAAACTAACTATCGAAAACATACTAACAGCATATTCAACACCAAAACACCCAACTATTTCACTAGAGCTTCATTTATCCCCCTTAACAACACTCATTCATAAGAGTACATATTGTGAAACTCAACCATATAAATCACATGCTCCCAAAGTTCACAACTCATATTTGTAAACTTCAATCCAATAGCTCCAACATACAATAAATACTATAATATTCACCCAAACTAAGAATTCAAGTGGGGTCCTTAGGAAAATTATATTAGTTTTTACTAAAACACCATTTTTAATCATAATTTAGGGCTCAAAAATTCATAAAAATTATAAAAAATAATTTTGTGAAAACCTTTTTCATAGTATTTTAGTATAAATATAGGAAAGTTATAGAAAAATTTCGAAATTGAAACTATATCATTAGACTTATTTATTTCAATATAAAAAATTGTTCGATTTTGTTGATTTCTCAAGGATGAATACTATAGCTATCAAATATATACACAATATTATTTTTTTGTAGATTCTACACATGAAAATATGTTGGAATAAATTTTTTCAATATTTTCTGGATACTTTTTATATTTTTAATAATTTTTGAAATATTGGATGAAAAAGGACACTTACCGGATTCTTGAGCTCCAGCCACTAGTGGTAGCTCTACTCTTGTGGGAATGGTTTTGATTAATGCTTGTTGTGAGTTGAGAAATGTATGGAAGAAGATGTTGATCTACTTGCTATGAAGGAAAAGGAAAGGAGAGGAAGTTAGAATATGCTCGAATGAGTAGGTAGTAGTTATTGCTTCTTATGGTGGCGGCTTTTGGTTTCTAGCAACTTTCGAGGTTCATGAATGCTCCTAAGCTCATATTAAACCCAATTTTGCATATTTTTTCTAAATTAAACTTTTTAATTTCCAAAACCAACTCTATTTTTCTTAAATTCCTCATATGTATGAATTTTAGAGTGTTTTTAGAATTTTTCAAAGCTTAAAAGTGGTTAAAATGAAGTTTTCTATCTCTTTCTTCAACTTTATCACCTTAAATACTAATTGTATTTTCATTCCAAATCCACCTAATTGCCTTACACCTGGTTCTTAAATTCCACATGCCCCATTCTACTTAATCCAGTTGCCTTAAGTATTTTTTATTAATTTCTATGAGTTTATTTAGCTTACTTTAGCTTCAAATGTTATCATTTAGGTATTTTAACTAATTATGGATGCATGTATATATATATATATACGTAATAATTACGCATGACATATATAGGTATATTCTACATGTTATTTATGTCTCGCAATAATTTTATTATATATATAATTTATCTCTAAAAGTCTATGAATTAACGGAACATATTCTATGCATTTCTGATAAATAATACGTATTTAGTTAAAATACATGTTGAGGTATATTATTATTATTATTATTATTATTATTATTATTATTATTATTATTATTATATTTTCAAAATTTGAGCCTACAAGTATCTTCATTAATGTTTTGAATATACTAGTAAATTTTTATATCATCTAGGTTTGTTTCAATAACATCCTAAATTACTCACCTAAACAATTACATGAAATTACGAAACTCACATAAAAATCATACAATGATCTACGAAATTCCTATTGATGATGTAAAGAGCTCATGGTTGTCCTCATTTGATATTTGAAAATACTAATATATTGACATTAAGCTGTTTGTGAGTAGGGACTGGGGCAAAGGATCGATTTCAAATATAAGGCAAAAAAAATTAGTTAGACAAGTAGTTTATCTACTCTTAGCAACTCCCTCTATTGATGGTGTGCCATACAGGAAACCAAACTAAAAATTGAATTTCATTTGCATTCCTTGTAGTTCATGGTTTGACCTTCCAGTTAGGTTCATATTTTGGTTCAATTAATGAGAACTAAACTGTAACATCACTTTTAGTACGCAATAATGAGCTACAATGGAATTGGGATTCTAAGTTCCATTTTCATTTCCATGTTTGGAAGTATATTTTGAAGTTGGAATTATGATTTCATAACATAGACGATTCCGACTTTAAGGGAAATTCAAATTGATGATTTTAGTTTTAAGGAAAATTTTGATTCTACCTTTGAGAAGATAGAATCACAATTCTATACCCATTTTATTTATTATGATTAATTAAAGTTATTTTTCAAATCTTCAAAGAAATTATAGCATACAATAATTAAGGCGTTTTCTATAAATAATTTTATTTGAGGATTTAATGTTATTTTATTCTATTTTATTTTGTGGCCATCTCTAAATATAGGAAATGATTTATTGTTATGTACCTTATTTCATTCCATTTAATTTATTTATTTATTTATACCAAACATGATATAATATTCTTGATGGTTCATTTGGCTTAGTGACATTAGCAATTAGAAAACAAAATATAACTATCTATCCTGCACCATCCAGCAAAGTTCAAAATTAAATTTTACGCCTTTGTGAAGAAGCTTATAACTTGCAACCTTTTGATTCCATACCTTTGATATTCGTTTCCAACCATATGTTTCTAAGATCTTAGCTTTCAATCAATACCTCTAATTTCGAGTGACAATTTTTATCTCAGGTTTTGATTCCATTTTCATTCTATTTATATTTTTTTAATTATTGAGTTATTAGTTATCTTAGAGTTTCATTGATAGTCGAATATTTCTTTGACAATTTTAGGGAAGTTGAGATTTGATTTGGTTGTATTTTTAATATTTAGAAAATACATTGTATCTTTTATTTCCTTTAGAGTCCATAAGAATAATTTTATAAGATATCAGTCATTACTTAGTCATGGACAAGATACTATAGCACTCATCGGTTGGAAATCGAAAGATAGACCAAGGCTAAAGATAAAAGTTGTTGATTAGCATGGAATGAAGTTTCTTGTTGATTCAAGCTTGCAGTTAATTCTAATTTCAAGAAATTTGCTTTAGCACATTTTTTGATTTTTGGATATTCATTTATCATTTCATATCTTATTGGTACCTCAAAGATATCCAAATTTTTAGAAATAAGGAAATTAGATTTTATTTCCAGTAAAAAGAAATTAGATTTTATTAGATATTAGATATAAAGTAGTTTTATTTAGGATAACGATAGGATAATAGGAAATTTTATTTTTATATCAATATATTTTTTTCATGTATTTTCCATAATTAATAGTTTTTTTCTTACTTATAAGTAGGCTATGAATATGATTGAATATTATGAATTTTTGAAAAAATTATTTCTACAATTATTATAACACTACACACTGCATCACTCAGGAAACTATGCCTGCCACCGCTTATAATACGCAGATTATTATAGCTTAAACTTGAAAACTTTTGAATCACATTTGTTGAGATGATAGCGATCATGTTTTCTTTAAACCCACATGTAGACTACCATTAAACTACTCTTTGTGAAAGAACAGAGTACAGATTTAAAAGTAGCAATAATCATCATAAAGCTCAATGAAATCCTCCGAAATTCTAAGCTAATTAAAAAGAAAACATACTGAACCAAAACTAGAAGATTGGTAAAGAGCAACCATGTATCGGATAAAAACAGTCCGTAATGATACCATGTCAACAAGGGCTTCTGAACTTGCTGCGGTGGAGATGTTAGATTTAGGTTTTGATGATGTCAAAGGGCGGAGATGTAGTTTTGGTAAAGTAACAAAGACGATTCTGGAGTATAAATATAACAAGGTTTGATTTCTGATGTCGTCATGCCTAGGGTGGATGATCGAGCAAAAGATAAATGGGCCATGGGCCCTAATGAATTTTCTTTTGGGCCAGGCCATAACGAAGTTAGCTAATCCTAAACCACATATGAAAGTCCTGGAATTGGAAGCAGTGATCACTGGCGAGCCATTTCAACATTATAAATACGAAAATACGACAAGAAAATGACCAAATTGCCCCTACTTACTCAGGTTTCATGAAAACAATAGCAGTGCTAACTAAATTCATAATAAAATTTCGTAAATCGATAGAAAAATATAAATATCATAACTAGAGATGTTCTGCAATTTTAAAAGTTCGGCCAATGTTTTTGAAAATATATTGTTGCCCCAAAACTTCTGTAAATTACCAAAATATTCGATAATCTAAGACACATATATCACAATTGGGCAAATTGCATGTAGGATGAAACATAGCAAGCATATTTTCCAAAATTTATCTGAAATAATTTACGAAAATTCTCAAAATGAAAATTTCAAAATATTAAGCTTCATGATGATGAAATATAAAGTGTTATTTTAGCTGTACATAAGTTTTGAAGTCAAAAGAACAAATTTCAGCCGATCAATTTGGGAAATTGGGTTTTAGTAAATTTGTAGTCAAACTAGTTTTTTTTTTTTTCTTAATTTTTTTTTGTGGAAATTTGTGAGAATTTAACGGCCAAATGCAAAACTGAGTTGGTAGATATGAAATCGGATATGAAGTATACTTATAAAATTTGGTGATTTTTGAGGTCTGGTTTGGTAGAGAACCGGTGCAAAACTGAAGCTATCATGCAAAAGTGGCTAATCGCTCAAGATGAACAATGTACGTCCAGTTTACAGATTTTTTTTGCCGATCTTTTGGTGAGTTTATTTACAAATGATGATTTTTGTAATCATTAATCCATGGCAGTGACTCTTCAGGTGTCACTTTTGCCTTATTTTATTGATTGTTAGGGTTAGGTATCGATTTTAAGTACATCAATTTTGTAATTCCAGGATATTTTGGGTTTAATCACTAAGCTTATCTCTTTTAGGTATCGATTTTAAGTACGTCAATTTTATAATTCCAAGATATTTTGGATTTAACCACTAAGTTTATCTATTCTTTTCCAATTTTCTATTACTTTCTATTCTCACTCTATTGGAAATAGTTTTTTTGATAATGATTTTTTTTTTGATAATATATATTGGGACTAGTTGTTACCTAAGATTTTTTATTCCCTTTATAGTAGAGATAAAAAGTTCAATTAGTATGACCATTGTATGCTTTTGAGCACTGCAATTAAATCATTTGTTATTTCCTAAAATAATCAAATCAACTTGTATTTTTAGTTATATTCTCAACTTAATACTGCATTTAATATATGAAGAAAATTCAAATAATGTCACATATGGTATGCAAGAATGGATTACAATGAAATCACGATTCTGAATTCCATTCTTTCTCACGATTCTACGGAATCATCAATTCCACCTTAAGGGAATGGAACCATGATTCTATTTTACCCTCATTAATTGTATTGATTTAAAATTACTTATTTAACCTTTATATAAATTATGAAATATAATAATTAACAATATTTTAAACAATTAATACTAGTTATGTATTTAATCTTGCTCCATTCTATGGTTGTTTCCAAAAATAGAAAATGGTTTATCATTTTGATCATCATTCCATTTAACCCATTTTATTTCAAATACTGTATACTAAATGTGACACAAGTCCTCTATACAATAAAAATTTACATAAAGCAAACAGTGAAATCGGAATTTCCAATGTAGCTATTCTTAAGGCATAACTTTTTCATTTCCCATCTATTCAATTCCATAAAGGGGCTATAAATTCTTATCTTTGAAATTAAATATTATAAGTAGAGGATTTTGTCTATGTAGAGAGCTAAATCTAATTTATAGATTTCAAGCCCAATAACGAAATAGATTTGACTCTTTAGGCTAAAGTAATAGAGTTTAAAGAGTCAAGTCCATAAAGATTTGGGATGATCAAGGAAGATTTGGTATAGTAGGTTTAGAGTAGCACTTGTTGAATTGATTCACTTGATTAAACCTTTCTTGATTTAGCTCATACTAATAAAATATAAAATCCTTTATTTGGATATAAAGCCATGGAAAATGCCCATACGATATCTATACATAAAAAGGCTTTAATCTTAGCCATTGATCAATGTTATAAACCAACGAATCGAAGCTACCTACCATCTTTTATAAATATTTCCTTCATTTCCTCATTTGAGAGAACATAAATTCTCACCAACATCATTACGTTGCTAGAATTATGTCTCAAAAATCAAATACTCGAACACCATAAAAACATTACTGCATTTTCCATTAATTGTAGAGTTTGACACTATCGCATTCCTCCACCTATCACCTAATTCATTAGAGTCTACTAAGATTACCTACTTCTCCTCCTCCCTATCATAATTTACTTGATCACCCCATAAGTGCAACTTAAGTCATTTCCTTAATCACATATAGCATGATTTATACGTACGTGAGCTCTTTCGATATTGAACCCTATACATTTCTTAGCAATGCCATTAGGAAGGGAAGAATTGACACTTACACAATCGTACCTCCATAGAAAAAATAAAAAACTATTGGCTAAACTACCATATCACATAACACTACAACTTTAGTGTAATATAGAAATGCTTCTTTATGCTACATGAAACTATAGGTAATACAAGAGATTACATGGATTGTAAGCCAAGATGGCATACACATTGAAATGAGTTCTTAAGGTCAAATCTATGGAGGATGAAGACATTACAAACACTAACATCATTGTAGCTTTCCTAAAGAACATTGTTATAAATAAAGGCATATTTAGATATAGGCCTCAAGATTAGCTCGGTCTAAGACTATACTTAATTTTATGTGATCAACATATCAATATCGAATCAACTGGTTATTTGAAGAAAATGATTACATGACCAAGATCTCATGCCCTTGACAGGGCATTAGCACGTAAAGAGTCACTGGAATGGAATACTATTCTTATAACAAAGGGATTAGTTTCTTTGAAACTATAGTTCTATGATATAATTGACGCTCACTAAAGGCAACTAGACCCCTTAATTGTTTGAAAAGAAAAGAAATTACAAATATAAGACATAGTCTATACATCATTGCTGGCTAATAAGAGCTTGACTCCTAAGCACATGATGATGAACTTGGTTTGTAGGTATAGCTTAGTATAAGTGCTGTCTCCTAAGCGCAAACAAGCTACGGTAATCTTATATACTTATTATGTTGCCCAATTGATTTGAACATTTCTTGTCATCAATTAGTTGATACAATCCCATTGATAAGCAAATTAATATATTGGCACTTTAATTTAGGCGATACCTTGGTAAGCCATATTATATAGTAGGAAATACCCCATTGACTAATGAGAAAGAATTATTTATTCTAGGTAATTAGTGCTATTATCGTAACATATGCACCATTGAAATACTTCTTGAAAGGGATCTTCTATATATTATCGTTTGCAAGCAAAAATTCTTACTGCAATATGAGATGATGTGTGAGACTCCCTTAGGTTACTAAGTCTAAGTAGTCTTAAAGTTATGCTAATTCATAAATTTCAAGTTCATGCTATTTAACGTTAGTGTAACTAGATTGAGCCTTTACTCCTTATCGTATGGTGTCATTTTATAAATGAAAAGAGAGAGATAACAAAGTAATCTTACTACTTGTCATTAAACAACATCGTTACTTAGTTGATGTATTGCTCCTAAGCGTGTGAATTCTTCAAAAATAAAGTATGCTTTGACTCAAGAAAATGCCTTCTTTAGCAATTATTATCCTTTGTCATATTACTATTAATAGATGTTTCTTGCAGTTTATCAAGACTTTATCGGTTGCTAAGGGGACCAAAGCAATCTTGCTATGTTACTTTCCATTAAACTATTGCTAAGTGAAGAGCTATCTCAAGACCTAAGCATACGATGACAAAACATCTTCATAGAAAGTAAGTGGAGGCACTAAAGAAGTAGGAGAACATAAAGGTCAATAAATGGATTTCATTACTCTTGATTCTCCATATTCAATCACAATTTATGTTTACAAGAAGATAGAGTTATGATTGTGTAATCAAGAAAATTACAATGGACAGGTCAAGATAGTATACGTTAGTATGAGTGGTCAATTACAAGTGTACATAATTACTCCTATGTAAACGAAATGTCACCATAAAATTAAATCAATATGATCCATCAAAGCTATTACTGCTCATAAAGATCAAAGGACTACAGTACAACACTGGATTTCTAATAATGCCATAAAGAAAAGAGGAACACCGATGCTTGTTGGTTTGCTCCATTGTTATGTATTAAAAATTAGGAAAGGAAAGTCATAGATGGATATGATGTCCGAGGAAGCTATCTTGTACGATTATTGTCACTTATGCCATCTATTTCATATAACACTTCTTGTGCACAATGCTCGATTAGATCTTGCATGCATGAGGCTTGCTTTATGGGAAACACTTAATGCGTATGTGTAGGCAAGACTTGATTCACATGTGCTCGCTATGCCCCATGCGCGAGTACTCATGATGCTTTGAATGTGCCTGCATGCTTGGAAAGTGTTGGAAAACATGGTCCTTATATAACGAACACCTTAACATGGTCTTCATTACGTGTTATTGGTTTTGAAAAGTAAAAGCACCAACCAAGTTTGTCTCTATCACTTGGGGGAGGGGAGGAGAGGGAGAGGGAACTTGATTAGATTATAATGGCTTAATCACCTAGTGTTGTACTTTTAGCAAAAACATGAATGAAGAATATATAAATGATGGCTAAAACACAAAAGGTTTAACAAGATGACTATATTTATATTTTGGAAAGCAAGCTACAATTCACCAAGTTAAAGGAAATTAAAAAGCTTGAAAGGAATTTGTCATCCTTGCATTATGGTGAATTTAAAGATCAGCATTTTTTGGTTATGGACTTCACGCATCGGACCGTGGAAGCCTGAACATGTTCCAATTGCATGGTCTTTAATTCCATGGTCATCACATCCTCTCATATTGGGGAAGTCATTTATGTGGCCTTCGGTAACATCACATTCCATCATTACGAGGAGAATAAAAAAAGAAAAGTAACGTCTATCATGGGTTCACGGTATAGAAAATATGATTTTCAAATTCACCTCTCCACAGAAATGTGTATAAAAACATAACACTTTAGCTCTTTAAACAACACTCTTTACTTCAGAGATAAGATGACACAAACATTACATGTGGTTGGATTTCTTTTATAGATTTTTGTTGCAACTCCATCCGTCAATTGGATCTCTCACTCCCTTGTTCTCTAATTTTTCATAGGCTTGTTATTATTTTCTTCATTACCCTGTCTCAAACACAGGATTCATATATAAAAGCTCACTCAATATTGTCCAGAAAGTCTTCGTGGTACAAAAGGATACAACATACTAGACACGTATTTCTCTGCAATTCCTCCCTTTACTCTATCTGTGTTGACAATTTCTAGTATTATATGTAAAGTAAACCAGTTTCATTATTATTATTATTATTTTATCCCTTGAAAAGACACAGTTCTACCTCATAACATCCGCCCAATATCAATGTAGTTCAAACACAATAAAATTTCAACAAGATTTCAACTTCCATCCATTTCGTTGCAAAGCCCTCTCTCACTCATCGATATAAAAGCCCTACCTTCACGCAAACACAGACTTGTGTCTCTTTCTCTTAGCCTCGTCCATTCCGCCCATCTTTCTCGCTCTCTCTCTCTCTCTGACTTCGAGGAGTTGGCCACTTTACACAAAATAATTCTCCTTCAATGTCAACTTCGAACGAAAGAAAAAGTGAAAACCCTTCTCATTTCTTTACACATATTGAGGACAGATGCTAGGAAATAATTAAACCATTGATAATGGTTTCTTTACAAGGATCCAATTTACTCCTTGAGAATGGAATTAACGTGTGTTTGCAGTGTAAGGATATAGGAGTTCTGCCGTATATCTTTTCTTATAACTTCTTGCTTAATTGTTATTCGATTCTCGAGGATGTTCGGGTTGGTGAATGCATTCATGGGGAGGTTATTGTTAATGAATTTGGCAGTTTTGATGCGATAGGTATTAGTTTGGTACAGTTCTATGCTGGAATTAAAAGGATGAAGGAAGCGATGAAGGTGTTTGATGAAATCTCCAAGAGAGATTCGCCTGTTGGGAACTTGATGGTTTGTGAGTTTTATAGAGTTGCCATGCAGGCTTGGTAGGTAAAGTCAGAGAAGTGTTTGCTTCTATGGTTGCTAATTACTAGATGGAGCTGAAGCTTAAGCACTATGGATGGACCGTAGAGGGTATACGAGAGAGGCTTTTGAGCTGCTGAAAAATATGAAAATTGAATTAAATGTTGCATTATGGGGTTCGGTGCTCAGTGCTTGCTGAACCCATGGTGATGTGGAATTTGCAAAACTAGCAATAGAAGGGCTCATCAAGCTTGAACCTAGGAATTCTCGTAATTACATATTCTTATCGAATTGGTATGTTGAATCTGGGAGATGGGATGAATTTGAGAAAATTGGAAGTTTGATGATAGTAAACAATGTGCAATTAGATGACAAGGCTAAAATTCATACACATAGTAAACTTTCTGATTTTTTTTTCCAATGAAGTAAAAGGGGAAATGAAATTCGTCTGTACAAACAATGCATCAATGAGGACATCAAGAAAGTATTCAGCAATTCTTTGTGTCGGCTGCCAACAATTCAATTACTACTTTCTGAACGCATCATAATGGCCTTCACAATTGTGAATTGCCTACGAGGTTGCAGTTAGGGCAGATAATCAGGAATTCAATATTTGATGGGCTGTGTATAAAGACAGTAATCTAAAGATAATTATTGTCCGAAGGAAATGAGATTATTATTGTGGGCTTGAGCAAGCAAGTGCAAAGGTTAAAAAAAAAAATACACGCACACATTTCAGGATAAAAGGATTGTTCGGGGTTTCAGTAGTGTGTGTTTTAATGGAAACGTCAAAATTCATGGTTTCTAAGAAGTTACTGGTTCATAGCTACTCAAGCCAAAAGCACAAAAGCATAGCTATTAGACAGTAACACAAGTAACCAAGCAGATAAAGGAGAAGAAGCTCATCAGGCATTCTATATTTTCAAAAGAGGATTGACTCAAAACTTTTTTTTCTACATTACAGTTGCGCTCTCCATAGTAATTCTAGAGCTTGAGTTTGAAAAGAGAGAAGCTAGCAAGCAGACCATGGCGATCATCAAGATCTAAACCAATACTTCAGAAATAAACAGCCATGCGATCAAGGTTCAAACAAATCTATACACAATTCATGGAAAAGACAGTTTAGAAGGATATATTGATGACTGCTGAAAAAAAAAAAAATATTTAAGAAAGATGAGAAAGGAGATGCTTTACTTTCTCTCTAATGTTGGAAAATTTCTTTGCTGGTCTTCCTCAAACTCGATTTTGTTGTTGGCCCTCTTCAAGCCCTTTAGCAAGAACTTCTAATTCGAGCAGTATACGAGCTTAACCGAGTCTATTGAAAAGCTGGTAAGGAAAAGGAAAGAGAAGAAGAACAAGATGAGTTACAAAGAAAATAATAGTAGAGTAAAAGCACAAAAGGCTAGAAATATGGATTTTAAAAAAAAAAAGAGAGAGAGAGAGGGGGGGGGGGGGGGGGGGGGGGGGGGGGGGGGGGGCGCATGAGGGACAGAAAACATACATCATTCACTAGATGCACAATCAAGTTTTATCACCAGCCCCTTTGATAGTCTTCGTCTTTTATATGGATTGTTGTAAAAGTTGCTAATTCTTCAATTACTACGGGTTCTTCTTTACCATGTTTGATTTGAACTCGAGTCTGCTTTTGATGACTATCCCTTCAATGGAGTACCACTGATTTCTTCATTATGGTCTTGATGGTTTTCAAATAATCTTCAAGACCGTTAGCCACAACTTCAAACGACTTTGATGGCAAACATTGTTCAGTAGTTGTTGTGTGTGAATGGTACTAGTGAGTTTAAAAAATAATAATAATGAAGAATGAGAAGGAAGTAATGAAGCGAGAAAAAAAATTGAAGGAGAATGTGTATGCGGTAGAAGAAAGTTAAATCGAAGAAAAAGGGTATGAGCTGAATGTAATAAATATCAAAGACAAAACGAAGTATTTAAGTATTTGTGAATAGGAAATTAATAATGAGTAATACGAAAAAGAAAGAATTGCATCAACAGTGAGAGCTAGAATCTATGTATAAAGGAAAAATAAAAAAACAAAGAAGCGAGGGAAGTGAATAAAAGAAGGAAGACTTGATGTGTATTCTAGAGGAAGTATAAAAAAACCTGGGAATAAATATGAAAGCGGTTATCCGGTGGAAAGAAAAAGGATGTGAATGAAAATGGTAAGAGGGTCTATTTGTCTGTTACGAAGCGAAAAGAAAGAAAAGGAAAGTATTTAGGAGACAAGGATTCTGAACTTATAAAAGGATCGGTTTATGAAGCCTTGGAAACGTAATGATAAGGATACATGTTAAGGGATGTATCATAGCCGAATGAAGATTTTGTGAATGGATAAAGATCTGATCATATGCTGTTATCAGGGTAGGTCGGTCCCAAAGTGGGGAGCATAAATCCATGGTATTCGTAGAAGGCAAATCATAACAAAAATTATTTCGTCGTATCCTGTACACCAAGGAGAAGATGACACTTGCACATGTGTTTGTACCACAAGGATATTCCCATTATAATATCACAGTAGTTATCCTTATGGAATCGTGACACCTTCGTTTAGGCCAGCATACAAAATTGATTGCACTATATTATGCCTCACACTACATGATATCATAAAGAAAAGCCATTTTATGTAGCTGGCCAGGTATCAATTTACTTACACGTTAGTTACTCCGGTAATTATTATTATTATTTTTTTTTATGGAGGAAGAGAAGCCACATGTCATAGTGGTATTAAAAGAAAAAAAACGGTGAGATATTACCATAGCTATTCACAAGCGTGATGGTGATTGTACAATAAATAATTTCCAAATTTGATGTGTATCAAGATGTCATTTCAGAGAATTGAATTATGGAGTAGAAATGGGCGCACTTGGGGAGGTGTTTGCTATGTCTCAAGCACTTTAGACTTAGAAAAGGCCGATTTATATTTAATGGTCTAGTAAAAAAAAAAAAAAAAGAAAGAAAAAGAAGAAAAACACAATTCATCCGAACAATTAAAACAGCCATCTGTCCGAGTTTACAAGGATGTTCAAGAAAATGAAGCTATCATGTATTAAGTCTAAAGTTCGACAATTACGCTATAAGTCGATGATGAAATCATAGATCCGGATTAAGATCAAGTCATGGTTTAAAGCAAAGCATTTTCCATACACATTGAAGATGGGCTTAACTGGTTGAAGAACTTCGATGTCGAAACTAACAAACAGGGACGACTCGTGAGATGGAGAATTGTTATAAACCGGCTATTGAAGGCAAATTAGCTCATGCAATCTACCAAAGAGAATGTATCATGCGTACAGTGTTGGGGGCGATATAATTTTTATTATCGAGTAAGATAGGCACTTGGTGTTGCGAGTTTTCTATGCTAAAGGATTTAGTCGTCCTGCAATGCTGGAGACTAGCTCCCATATTACACATTATCAAGAAAAATGAAATGGCATAAGAAGCAATGTTTTCGGTATGAACAATTATACTCTAGATAACTGAAGGATGTTAAAATATGGTATGGAAGAGACTTAACAACTTACGAGGGGAGTTATGCACAAGGATTAATTTTGTAGAATGAATGAAACACAAAAGCTATGTAGAGAAGGTGAGCCATCTTAAATAAAGCGATTGGTTATTGAAGGAATCCTATCAACATATCACCTTAAAGGCAATATATTTTCTCATTTAGTTGAGACAATACGTGCAATCAAATAGTGTTGCAAACTCATGCAACAAGAAGGTTCTTAAGTTATTTTTGCGGCATCAGCGCAAGGCTTTGCTTTATGAGTTATTATGGAAACAAAAATTATTAGATATGTATAGACCCATCGATAGCAATGTAGTTGTTCGATAGCACATATGTTAGGCAGTAAATTAGCCGTTTAACGGGCTTATTCGAGATCCAAACCCCTTTAACTTTGTCTGAAGGACTTTAGCTAGGAGACAAAATGTAGAGAGCTAAATCTAATTTATGGATTTCGAGTCTCACAATGAAATGAATTTAACTATTTAAGTTAAGGTGATAAGGTTTAGAAAGTCAAGTCCATAAAAATTCATAATAATCAAGGAAGAGTTGACATAGTAGGCTTGGAGTAGAGTCCGTTAAATTGGTCCACTCGATCCGACTATTCTTAGTTTGGCTCATATTAATAAAATATAAAACCCTTTATTTAGGCCTAAATTCATGGAAAAAGCTCATTTGATACTCGTACATAAAAAACTTTAATCTTAGCCATTGATCAATGTTATGATCCAACGAATCGAATCTACTTACCATCCTCTATAAATACCCTCTTCATTTCCTCATTTGAGAGAAGACAAATTCCCACTAACATCATTACTTTACTAGAATCATGTCTCATAAATAAAAAACTTGAACACCATGAAAACACTACCTCAATTATTATTAATTGTGAAGTTTAATGCCATCGTGCTCCTTCACTTATCAATTCTCATGTTAAAGCCTATCAAGATTACTTACTCCTTTACTTGTCACCTAGTGTGTTATAGTTTACCAAGACTGCTTACTCTTCCTCCCTATCCTAACCTACTTGATCATCCCATATGTACAAGTTAAGTCATTTCCTTAGTTAAATGTAGTGTAATATAACATGCAGCATGCATGCAACCTCTTTTGATACTAAACCCTACATGGTCTAATTTTGGATATTTTATTTAAAGTTTGGTTTGAATTAATGGAAATTTTATTAACTCCAAATTTTAATATGAATGCCTTAAATGCAACTTTCTAGAGTTTTTTTTTTTTTTCCCATCGTAGACAGGTAACTATATATTTATGGAAATATAGTTTAGGTACAAGTACTAGTGATACTTGAGCCAGTATAACGTTAATAAAAGTTGGAGGCAGAAATAACATTTGAAACATGCCCTACAAGCGGTGATTGATAGAAGACTAATCTAGTTTGCACCCGAGTTCACTCCTTAGCAAGCACATAAACAACTTCATTATATTCTCTACTGATGTATCAGTACTTCACCATTTCAAACCTTTAGCTGAATTCCCTGCATAAAGCAACAACATCAGAAACATGATTATCATTAGAGTTGGCATTTTTTTATTATTTGAATGGCTGTATTAAGGAGTTCTCCAAGGCTAGCTCAAGAGTTGTAGTAATTACTCAAAGTTCAGCTTCTAGGGGTGAGGCATGGGCAATTTATTGTGCAAATCCAAGAACCGCTTAGGCTTCCGAATTTAACATTATTCCCCCAGCACCAGCCTTTGAAAGTTAATGCGTGACCGATGCATTCGTGAAGATGTTTGTCAGGTTATTATAATCTCCGAAAGACAAGGTAATCTTTCAACATTGTTGCAAACATCTAGGGAGAGCCCTTCTATCTTGTATAGATTGTCGTTTTATAACTCAGAAGTCTGTTGCTATAATTTTTGCCCTTGCTATGTACTTGGATAGGTTGTTACCATCTCCAACTCCAACGATTATATCATTTCTATGCTTCCATAGAGATCGCATATAAAAGCAAACTTAATCCCCCAAGGAAGTGTATTTTTATGTATTAACAATCTAATTTTCCCTACTTTAAAATTTTCTTTCACTCAATCTGAAAAAGGTTTTGAAAAGAATGTAAGAAATGGTCACCCTCCCAAACAGAAATCCAAAAAAGCTGAATATAAGTGCAATCTTTAAGGACATGTTCAACTATTTCTGTTGTTGGTTACATATTAGGCACAATTTAGAAGTGTGAATTCCCCTATGATTAAAGGCCAATTTTTTGATAAAGAATTGTGAATGGATCTCCATATGAAGAATTTGATCTTCGGAACAGGGAGTGTCCATATCCATTTCCAATCACCTTGTCTTTGTGCATAGTTTTGGTTGTCCAACAGGAGTTTGTATACTTCTTTTATAAGGAATCTGCCACTCACCAATGGTTTCCATATGATCCCTTCGGCTTTTGTAGATTCTTCATTCAAAAGCATATTCCCCAGTTTACATCAAATAGAGTCAAAAATAGGAAAGCCAAGGAGATCTTCCTTCAATTGATTTAATCCATCCCATGTATCTTTCACTATTAATATATGATTGCTTCTCAGTAGAGGTCTTATAAAGAAATTTATGGGATACCTTCATTTGCCCAGTTATGGTGCCAAAAGAGGGTTGATTTCCTATGCCTTACGGTTCTCTTTACCCATGACACAATCCACTTTTGTTCACCATGTAATTTCTTTGCCAAGATCATAGCATTTCTTCCCAAATGATCTTTCTTATGGAGTTTGTACTTATCTACTATAACCCTTGTCTAGAGTTTACTTGATAGAATTCCTTGCCATGCCAGCTTTATCATTAATGCTTTGTTTTTTAGTCTTAAGCCATGGAGTCCTGAGCTTCCTACTTCTTTCTTTGCTTTTAGAAACTCTCAACTTAACCAATGCACTTTGCTATTTTGTTGTGATGAGCCCCACGAAAAATATGTCAACATTCTTTCAATTGTGTTGACAGTTGCGGTTGGTATTACACCGTGCTTTCATCATAGAGGATATCAGAAGCTTTTGGCTTAGAAGTTCTAATAATTTGGCTTTCCATCCTATATGCTTGGCTCTTATATTTCCTATTAGAAAATTCATGTTTGTAGATTTCATTCTACCAGAATTTGTTCTTAGTAAGCCCAAATATTTTCCAAATTCCTCACTTTGCTTAATTCCCATTGTTGCTTCAATATTTCCCCAGACCTCCTCCTTTACATTTTCAAAGAAAATTATTCTTAATTTAGATAGGTATATTGTTTTCCCGGATTGGTCCTGAAACTTCTACATAGCAGCCATCATTTCAATCTCATTGTGTGTAGTAGCCTCCCCTAGAAGAACTAGGTCGTTCGCATAAAATATATGGGAGAGTTGCAACGATGAACCCCTATACTTGATTGCCTTCCATTTCTTAGTATCTACTTCTATTTGTACATCACGGCTTAATATTTCCATTACAATGATAAACAGGAAAGGAGACAGAGGATCTCCTTGCCATATTCCTCTACTAGATTTGAAGGAAGTTTTCCTTCATTGTAGATAAAGGGAGAATTGTGTAGTAGAGAGGGCAAATCCTATTAGCTTGACTTAGTTGTTGGGAAACTTAAGTTTAATAAGGGCTTGCCTAAGAGAGCTCCATTCCATTTTATCATAAGCTTTCTATAGATTTAGTTTTATTACCATCTATCCCTTGTTCCCTTTTTTCTTCTTATAGGAGTGTAGTATTTCTTGTAATAGGATTATATTTTCTGATGCACTTCTTCATGGGATAAAACTTCCTTGCATTGGGCTAATGAGTAAATCAAACAAAGGCTTAAGACGAGTGACAAAGATTGTCATAATAGCTTTATAAGTTGTTGTGTACAAATTTGTTGGCCTAAATACTTATGCAAGTTTACCCTTTGAAATTTTGGGATTAAGACCAAGAAAGTTTTATTAATTTTAGGTGGAATTTTATTTTCTCTAAAAAGTTAATCCACTACAGATTGTCTTACAACATCCCAAAACTTAGTAAAGAAAATGGCATATAACCCATCATCTCCAGGAGATTTGCATGGTCCTATATCCTTAAAAGGCTTTTAAGGTCTCCTCTACTACAACTTCTTTAGCTAACTCCATTTTAATCTCCTTTGAGATTCCATCTTTAGTGATAATATTGGTATATACTTACTAACTTGTCTTCTCACGCTGGGTTGTAAACATTTTCCCGTAAAGTTTTGTTATCAATTGTTAGAGAAGCTCATAGTTGTAAATCTAATTCCTACATTCATCAAATAGACCATGAATCCTTTGATTTTATGTCATGACCTTTAGAGGTTAAGTAAGATTGTCTAAAATTTTCATATTACGTGTGTACCTATGATACGAAAACTATCTTGTAAGTCAGAGATTGTAAGACTCTAAACGATTAGTTACTAAAGTTTTTTTTTATTTAAATTTTAATTAACTTATTATAAAATATAAGCAACTATGGATATCCGATATTTCACAATCTATGAGAATCGTCGAAAATTGGTATCCCGTGCTAAGATAAGGTAAAACAGAGATTGCAAGACTCTAAACAATTAGTCACTAAATTTTTTTATTTTTAATTTAATTAACTTACTATAAAATATAAGTAACTATGGATATCTAATATTCTACAGTTTATCAGAACTGTAGAAAATTGGTATCCCCTACCAAATGCTAAAGTAAAACAACTTAATAATTTATGAGAAATACTATATTATACATAATCTTATCTTATAAATATTTTCTACATCAATTGTTTCTATACCAACTATACACGTTTCCATCAACTCTATATTATCAAACTTATTTCCAATTTGCACTCTATTCTCAAGATTTTCCTCGACTTTTACTTAAAGGAACCTGCAAAAGGAACTATAGGGAAATGAGCAATTCACGACTCAGTGAGTTTGTTCCTCGCTACTACTTTTTAAGTAAATTATCAAATATTATTAGCACCCATGTAATCTATCTACAAGTAAAATGAATGCATACGCAGTAAATACAAACAACACATCTATAGGAATTTGGAACTATGGAAAGAATAGATTTACATCGTTTATATGTCGATTTTTCCTCCATACTTATCTATACGGAACACCTCATCTTAACCGTATGAGGTTGCTTAGGGGCAACGTCCTACAAACGATACTCGACTATTACCTTAGTTGAGAAACATGAATTAATATAGGTGGACCCTAACTAAGGCTATCTATCGAACATAGCAAAATCCCGAGTACATAGAGCTATCCTCTTGCTATCAACATATATCCAAGGCCTCAAGGGCACAAATATATAAGTCTTCTGGTAATCAATTGGAGATACTATACTAATTTTGCCTTAACGATAAAAATATTATTCACGGGTACTACGAGGCCTTATAGAAATCAAACAAAATATATTTAAGATTGGAAAAATGTTTACCAAAAAGATTTTTCTCAAAAATCTGCAAAGCTAACACTCTCCATCAGTATACTAATTGGGTCATAGGCATACAATAGATATAACTAGTTATTTTAGTCGAATAGTTATATTTACCAATTTAAGAAAGTGATCACATATATGATAACACACAAAGCAATTAGTCATTCAATCAAATAATCAGTATCAACCAATAAGTGACATACAAATAACAAAAAACAAGCAAATAATAAATAAAAAGAAATCCTTCACCTGGGTTAATGTTCACTCTCTTAGCCTTTGGAATTTCCAGTTCTTAATAATTGGGTATCTAAAAGATAAATAAATCTAGAAGTATCAAAAAGCTGAATATTTGATGGAAGAATGGGAGATCCTTTTGAACAACTTGTTATAATAGGAAAGCCTTATATCTTAAAATTAATTCATCAAGTTGATGATAAAAATACGCGAGCATTTCGGTGGACATTATACACTTGTTACATAACAACCCCTTCGCAGGAAGGGCTAAGCAAGGGGTAAAACGAGTAAGAGAAATGGAGGGGGCTCTAGAGGGATTTGGTGTTGCTCATATTTTACAAGATATGCTTACTTATAAATTGGATCATATTGGAGCTCGTCAAGAAGTACTTAGTACTACAATCGTTGGAGGAACAATATCTAAACTTGAGGATGCTCTAAAATTTTTTTGATTGCTCGTTTGACAACTACGACCTTTTGCTCTAAAACTGAATCATTTCCCTGTATTTGAGAAGAACTTTTAGATTAAGAGAAAGGAAGCTTAATCGAATGAATCAAAATTTTTCTTCAATGATCGATCAATATAAACATCAACAACTCCTAATTGGATTAGTTTCCCCACAACAAATAAGTGCTTAGGCCAGTAAAATCCTCCCTAATGGAGAGATCATCGGAGAGGTGACAAAACCTTATACTTTTCATTACGAAACCGATAAAGCTGAAAAGGACGGATTATTTTCTGAAAGAATTTTTGGTCCTATAAAAAGTGGAATTTGTGCTTATGGATATTATCAAGTAATCAGAGATGAAAAAGAAGACCCAAAATTTTGTGAATAATGTGAAGTCAAATTTGTGGATTCTGGAAAATGAAGATACCAAATGGGATACATCAAACTGGCACGTCTAGTAACCCATGTGTGGTATTTAAAACGTTTTCCTAGTTATATCGTGAACCCCATCTTAAAGAATTAGAAGGCCTAATATATTGCGATGTGTGATTTGATCGAAATTCTAATTTTATAGATTCAAAATGAGAAACTATCATCTTGTTCAATCGAATCGGGATGCCCTGGATCTGACATGTTTCTTGAAAGGAGTAAGATGAAGCTCAGAATTATGGGTATATAAAATATTCCAAAATAAAAGGAAAGGGGATTGGTTTGTAGTTGATTTAGTAACAAATAAATAGGACTTTTTAGTTGTACCCCGTAGAAAAAAAAAAAGACTTCTTTCTTGTTTTCTTAGAAGGAAATGCTATTTTGTTTCTGTTTAAGTAAGCAAATATGTCATGGTTGCTAAAGTCTATCCATCGCATATAAGCTTTAAGTACATCGTAGCATAACCATTGAGGTGATGTCAGGACCTAAAAGATCGAATGGAAGGATAGATAGATAAGTAAATCCCTTATAAAAAAATAGTTAAGAAGATTCATTATTCAAAGGGAAGTAGACTAATCAAGAATTTCACATTTCATTTATGTAGGAATTTAGAATTGAATAAAGAATTCAAAAATAAAAAAATAAAAAAAATAAGAATGAATCGATAAAATGGTTGTTGGTCTTCACTGCTAACTTGAGTAAAGAGTAGATCTTTGTTTGGGGTCTTTTGAGAATTTGAAAGCAAAAACTCCTTTTTTATTTAGTGTAACTACTTGAGCTGAATGAAAGGAAACTTTCACGTCCGATTTTGAAGGGGAGAGATCCTATAGGATCTTATCCCAATTTTTCTTTTGCTAAGCTTATAGCTAAAAATCTTAGTTTCTTATGATTACAAGGGTTATTTAAATATGAAATCCAATCCTAGAAATATAGCATCCCACCTTTTTTTACTACTCAAGGCTTCGATACATTTTGAAATTGAGAAATTTCTACCGGAGCTAATGCTATTTGTAATACCCCTTACATGCTTGGAGAATGAACTTAAATCATTAAGACACCTTTTAGTGTAGCGGCTCAGAGTATATCGAAACTCCAGAGTTAAGCGTGCTTGCGTTAGAGCAATCCAAAGATGGGTGACATTCATGCTTGGAGAATGAACTTAAATCATTAAGACACCTTTTAGTGTAGCGGCTTGGAGTATATCGAAACTCCGGAGTTAAGCGTGCTTACGTTAGAGCAATCCAAATATGGGTGACATTCTAGGAAACTGTTGCATTAGGGGACAAAACTGTGTAGCGTTTCATACCAAAGAAGACAATACTTCGATGGGAGAAGTTCTGGCCAAGTCGTTATAGGTGGTATTAGAGTAATCCACCAGTTGGAAGAGCGGAGCTTTGCCTAGTGGTGATTCTAAACCTATGTAATGAAACTAACGAGGACGTCAGTTCTGTAAGGGGGGTAGATTGTAATACCCCTTATATGCTTAGAGAATGAACTTAAATCATCAAGGCGCTTTTTGATGTAGCGGTTTGAAATACATCGAAACTTTGGAGTTAAGCGTACTTACTTTAAAGTAATCCTAGGATGGGTAACCTCTTAGGAAGCTGCTACACCAGGGGATAAAACCTTACGATGTTTCATGCTAAAGCGAACAATATCTCTATAGGAGGACTTCCGGTCAGGTCATTACACTATCCAAGAACAATTAGTCGATTTAGATTTGTGAATTATTATAGATTATTAACTAGTAGAATGGAAGGAATTAGGGGAAGAAAGACCTATAGGTAATTAATAGGAAGATTGCAAAATTGGAAGAAGAAAGGATTTTTTTGTTAAACACATGGAATTAGATAAGCATTTTATTCAAACAAATATAGAAACAGAATGGATGGTTTTATATTTACTACCAGTTCTTCCTCTTGAACTACGACCCATCATTCAAATAAATGGAGGTAAGCTAATGAGCTCGGATATTAATGAACTTTATAGAAGAGTTATCTATTAGAACAATACCTTTACCAATCTCTTAACAATAAGTAGATCTACATCGGGGGAATTAGTAATGTGTCAAGAGAAATTAGTGCAAGAGGCCGTGGATACACTTCTTGATAATGGAATTCGATAATGGAATCCATAGACAACTGATGAGGGATGGTCATAATAAGGTTTATAAGTCATTTTCCGATGTAATTGAAAGCAAAGAGGGAAGGATTCATGAGACTCCAGTTGGAAAACGGGTCTATTATTCGAGTCGTTCTGTCATTATCGTAGGACTCTTACTTCCATTACATCAATGTGGATTGCCTCAAGAAATAACAATAGAGCTTTTCCAAACATTTTTAATTCATGGGCTAATTAGATAACATCTTGCTTCAAACATAAGAGCCAATTGTATGGGAAATATTGCAAGTTATGTGGGGACATCCCGTATTGCTAAATAGAACGCCTACTTTACATAGATTAGGCATACAAGCATTCTAACCCATTTTAGTGGAAGGACATGCTATTTGTTTACATCCATTAGTTTGTAAGGGATTTAATGTAGACTTTGATGGGGATCAAATGACTGTTCATGTACCTTTATCTTTAGAGGCTTAAGCGAAGGCTCGTTTACTTATGTTTTCTCATATAAATCTTCTATCTCCAACTATTAGGGATCCCATTTCTATGCCAACCCAAGATATGCTAGTTGGTCTATATGTATTAACGAGTGGGAATCGTCGAGGTATTTATACGAATAAGTATAATCCATGCAATTGCATAAACTATCAAAATGAAAGAATTCATGACAATAACTATAAGTATAGGTGTAATTCCTACGATGCAATTGGGGCTTATTGATAGAAAAGAATCAATTTAGATAGTCCTTTGTGGCTATTAACATATATCTAAGGTCTTACGAGCATAAATATATGAGTCCTCTTGTAATCAATTATAGATACTATATTAGCTTTGCGTTAACAGTAAAAATATCATTCACGGCCACTACGAGCCCTCATAGAAATTATACAAAATATATTTAAGATTGGAAAAATATTTACCAAAAATACTTTTCTCAAAAATCTAAATGGAAAAACCATAAGTCATTGGTTCCATCGAGTTGAATTTAGTCGGTAAGTCTACATTAGTAATCTCATCAAGTTGTCACCACATATCAATTCATCTTTCTAGGCAATCCAAAATACATTTGCTTAGGTATTACTTTAGACTTTGCTAAGATGATACCCTCTCTAAGCAAGCTTTCAAGGAAAGTCATAGCAATACCGAAGTTTCCCTTGATAACTTATATAGTAAAGCCTTGCGTTGGTGTCGCATAAATAACTTAAAAGCCTTCTTAGCCCATAGGCTTGTAGCTTTATCCAATTAGACTCATTGCCTTTACTAAATAAGAAAATATATTGTTTTCAAGGTGATATGTTAATAGAGTTCCTTCAATAATGAATCGCTTTATCTATGATGCTTCACCTTCTCCACATAGCTTTTGTGAGTTGTTCATTCTTGAAAATTAGTCCTTGTATATGACTCTTTCATAAGCTGTTAAGTTATTTCCATATTATACTTGAACATCCTCATATGTTTTTTCTTCTTTGTCTTTATTATAATATCAACGGTCATGAGAAATCGTATCCACTACAATTTCTTAAATAATTGCTTCAATCAAATATTACTTCAGCCTCGTCGCATGATTCCTTCACACTTATTCAATTGCCCATATTTTGATCAAACTAGGCCTACATTGCTAAAATCAATTTGGACCCGTACTTTGTCCATTAGCCCATAATGGGAACACTGTACTCTAGGATAGATGATTCAAATATCTTCATTGGTTCAGACTTGCTGGCCTTCTTACTATCAACTCATTTTTGAAATGGATAAACATTAGTAGCCCTTATTATATAAGCACATGGCATGGTACGATGTGTCACAATCTGATTGGGAGACAGTACAATTAGGGAATATTTTTTTGTTACTACTCCCCTGCTGTAAGCATCAGCATACTACTAGATTTTCATCATACATCTTAGTTCCCCTGAAAGCATAGCAATCCCGAAAAAATTCATACTCTGTTCGTATTAGACATCGAAGCACCCAAGTATCTTCTTCTTTTATTGTTTCCCGAAGCTCCTAATCTTTTCTACTTTCTTCATTAATATTATTACTTCCCCTTTCTGTGAGTTCCATGCTACGTCCTCTACTCTTCACATATCAAGCTTGATTCCTTTATCTTCACACACATTTTTGTTCAATTTGAACTTCGTATGCACCATACACTCTTTTTCTTTCAGTTTCATTTTTTTTCATCTACTTTGCATACCATTCACACTTAGGAACACTTACATATACTTCTTTGAGTCCTCATTCATTCATTTTCATATCTTTATCTTCTCTTGTTTTCATTCATTTGCAGCTCATACATACAACTTTCTTTCAATTTTGTTTCCTTTTGCCCTGTACACTTTTCCCTTGATTCTATTGTAGCATACAATAATGGACCTTCTGACCTTAAATTTGAAGACTGAAAATAGCAAACTGCAACAATTGTTGAAGATTGAATTCGAAAACTGAAGGCTAAGAAAGAACTAGACACTCACTAGCACCGGAGTTGCTGTCGAAGATTAAATGCAGCCTGCTTGGAGAACCAGACTTGCCATTACAAATCACATTAACCCATTCTGGCATATATGATGCTTCTGATGCACAATCAGACAAAACCACGCCATTCTCATTGTTTCCAGCATTTACTGCAAGGCAATTGGAATAAAATCCTAAAACCAGATTCCTAGTGAAACTATTAACAACAGCAAAAGCAAATCCAGTCCTTTCTGTCAATAATAACTTATCCATTACCTTACCGATAAGAGCCAAAGTCCTAGGCTCTACCTTCTTTAAGAAACAGCGAACCTCCACTCTTTGACAAACATATTAATCACCGCACTACACAGATGTCTATCCAACTTAAAATCTGGTTAAGACCTTATGTAACCATACACCCCTTTACCAAAACCCAGAACACAACTCAAGGAGCATGCTGCCAATACATTAAAATGATTGTAGCTTCATTGTCAGCACCAGGCTCCGCTACATTCTCATTCTATACTCGCTGATTTTTATTACCCATAACGCGATTCTCATCCTTAACTCCCATATGCTCTTCAACTAGCAAGAGAATATTTTCATTTCCCTATCCCTCAATAGCATATGCCTCAAATTTTTTACGAAAATTAGCCTCTAGTCTTGTGTAAGAAATCACTTTCCTCCATCGAAAATTTTTACCTTCCTCAATTCTACAAATTTTGGTGGTAACTTAATGATGGGTTCTCCACTGAGAATTGTGTCTTTTGTGCATCTTGTTCGTAGAGTCTACTGTGGGGTTTGACTTGATTGAATTTTTCTACTAAGGTTGAATTGCTGCTGAAGCCATGGTCCATACTCCATTGAAACCACCCGCTTGTTAGGTATAAAAGATCTTTAGGAACAAGTGCTAGTCCCCCTTGCGTTGGTAGCACCGTAGAATCTGTTTTACTAGGAATAGCATCCAACTGACTAAACTGTATGCTTGGCATTGATAGGGACTACAATACAAGATTGTTAGACATAATATGCTTAAGTCGTAAAGCATATACAAAAGTATGTTATGAATTTTCCAATGACTCCCTTGGCTTAGGAACATGTCACCTGAGCTGGTTATTAAAGTGCGGAGAACGGAGGGAGTGGTAGAAAGGGATAGATTGATTTTCTTTTGTGGAAGAAAAAAAAGGGGGGACAGAGTTTACGAGGTTGTGAGAGAGAGAGAGAGAAAGATAAGTTGAGTCAAAGGGGGTATTTACATTTATCTAAAGATCATTTTAATTCTAGTCCTCGTATATTATTTTCTTTTTACATTTGACATGTCTTTTTCAATAAGGAAGCCTTCCAAACTCAACTTTATCAATGGGTTTCACTATTCGAATTCCATTTCTGAATTGGGATGAAAAATTCCAATAGATTTTCTTCCTTTTTATCCTCAGACTTATAAAATCTTTTTTTTTTTTCTCTTTTTATGAGTTGATCAGCTCCTCTCTTTGTGAAGCCATTAGTCTTTCCTTTCTTCTTCATTTTCGCTTTTAAGGTTCTAAGAAAACTTGAAGCATTACTTATGTTGTGGACTATTGTTGATGTATTTGTACCAGTTATTGTCATTAATAATCATCCATCACAGAATCATTCTACAGGCTTAGAAAGAAACAGGTGATGCCACTTCATGTGAAGTAATAGTGTGAAATGCACTGGGTAGTGAAATAATATGGTTTATATTATGCTGTTGTAAGCTAGTGGACCATGTCATGAAGAGTTGACACTATGGATAATTATCTTTTGGCTCTTTTTTAGCACTATCCTTGTAGCAACTTCACCAGTTATTTTAACAACTTCACTATTGTAATATTTGATTAGGCTTCTATGTGTTTGATAAGCCGAAATAAAGTTCTGGTAAGCTAAAAAATAAAGGTGATAGATATGTAAGGATGATATGAGGAATCAAGGTAGTCTCCTTTAAAAGAGTCCCATGTAATGGAAAACTCCATCGCTGTTGTCTTTCAAATTGTATAGGAGGGTATCCCACATAAGTATAACACATTAGGCATCACAAACACCATATATTGAGCCTTCGAAGCACGCACATATGCATTGAGCATTCAAGTATGCGCGTATCAAGCATAGTAAGCTTTCCAAACACATCGTCAAGTTTCATGCACATGCGCATATCAAGCATTGTTCACAAAGAGAACATCACATACACGCACTAATTGAACATTACACACGAGGAGTCTTATATGAAGTTGGTGGCATGAGAGACAATAATCATGCATGTATAGCCTTCTTAAATATCATATTCATTTATAACTTTCTTTCCTTAATTATTGACACATAGCGACGAGGTAGAACAATAAGTCTTAGTGTTCTTCATTCCATCATGATACCATTAGAAGTCTGGTGATTGTACTATAGTCCCTTAATCTTTGCAAGTGGTAATAGCTTTGATAGGACCATATTGATGTAACTTCATGGCAACTTATCATTTGTATAGGAGTAATTTTATACACCTATAGTTGACCACTTGTAGCTGTCCATTGTAATTTTCTTAACGATGCAATCATAACTCTATCTTCTTGTAAACATAAGTTATGATTGAAGATGAAGAATCAATATGAAATAACTCTTAAACATGATATGACATAAGTCTTGATCATGTTATAACATAAGACTTGAATACGATACTAAATCTGAATATGATGTAAGGCCTGAGCGCGATACAAGGTCTAAGCATGATATAAGACCTAAACATGACATAAGTCTTAGAATCATAGGTTAGTTATGGCACCTAAAATGTGAGCTGAATGCAAGTAGTTGAATCATATACCTTTTCAACATAAATGTGAATAGATATTTCCGCATTACATGAGTTGCTAGAGAAGACATTCTCTTGGATCAAAGCATATTTTGTGCTTATAAGCTTTACGCACTTGAGAGTAATGCCTCAACTAAGCAGCACTATCATAAAAGTGACACCATGCAGTAGAGAGCAAAGGCTCAACCTAATCATATTGACGTTAAATAGCATAAACTTAAAGTTTATGAATTGGCATAACTTTGAGACTATTTAGACTCATTGATCTAAAGGGTCTCTAGTAGAACAAACACAATCATGAGATTTCTTAGACTCAATGATCTAAGGGATCTTATAGGTTATCTCGTATTGAGGTGAGACTTTTTTGCTTACTAATGATAATATGTATATGGAAGATCCCTTTTAAAGAGTGTTCAATCGTGCATATGCAGCGATAGTGGCATTGATTGCCTAGGATCAATAATTATTTCTCATTAGTCAAGGGGTGTACTCCCTACTACTTGATTGTATAATATAGCTTACCAAGGTATTACTTGGATTAAAATGTCAACATGTCAATTTACTCACCAATGGGATTGTATCTATTACTTGATGGCAAGAAACATTCAAATCTACTGTGTAGTACAATAAGTATGTGAGATTATCATAGCTTATTTGTATGCGAGAGGCAATGCTCTTACTAAGCTCCTTTTATGAAGTGCCTTCGGTTTCCATAATAATATTTGTTTACTTGCGTTTCTTTGCACCACTACGACAACCATGCATTCTCTTCTTCTTAGATGCTTGAACATAAGCTTCTTCTACTATGGGTAGCAATGCGTTAGGATGCTCTTTTATATTTTGCGATGCTGCCTCTTCATGTTCGTTAAAGAAAGTTGCTTCTGTAAGGTGTAGTTCATCACGTGTAAATGGGTCTCTTATTGCAGGAATAAAGACATCCTCCTCATCCCAATGACCCTTCATGTATTGATGTTACGTTGATGGTATCATATTGTGATCATATAGCCATGTCTCTAAAAGGAGATGGTATGATGTAGGCACATCAATCACATGGAACCATATGGAAACATAGATTGGTCCAACATTGAAGTCTACTTTAACGCATCCCATCATCTTCATGAAAGATTCATAGAAGTTGTTTAATAAGATAGGCTGTTTTATAAAGTGTTGAATGTCTATCCTTATAACCCTAAAAGTAGACATTAGCATAACATTGAGTTAAGATCCATTGTCGATGAAAGTCCTCTTAATAGGATAGCCATTGAGTATGCTTTCCACATATAAAGGGCAATTGTGATTATGATTATGATTCTTTGTACATATGTCAGCATTGGTAAACGTAATTGCATTTTCATTCGTTGAAACCATTCCCTTTACAAGATATCCTATAGTATATTGCTTATATTGACCTTGCACAATCCTCATGAGCATGGTTGCTACTTCAAACCGAGCATCCGCATCAAAGCCGATGAGATCAAAGAAATCACTAACATTGGAAGTTTTCAACAAGGCAAGTATGACGCTGTCATCTCCACCTACCTTAACCTCAAATTCCCTATGCTTAACTTTGTGCGCTTCAACTGGCCGTTTGTCCATACTTTCCATCTTTGTAGGGTCATGAACAATAACATTCACAACTTGTGAGTTGGAAGTGGATTATTCCAGACATCACTATCTTTAATAATCAATTCTCCATTCTAGATGCATTCATTAAATATTTTCTTTAATGTCCAATAATCTTTGGTAGGGTGGCCTATACTCCTATGGAACATACAAAACTTAGGGTCATTTTTTTCCTTATCTGTTGGTAAGCGTTTAACTTTAGGAAGTCTAATATTTCCATCTTGTAGCTATTGATCCAGCATTTGATGTACCTATGCTATTAGGCAAGGATATGTCATTGTAAGCCTAAAATCATAGGATTTATCATTTCTAGGTTTCTTCGTGTCTTTTTGTGATTCGCTTTAAGCAGTATTTATAGATGAAGCACGTTTATTGAACCTTCCAACTTCATTCCTTTGTTGACCCACCAAATTGTTAGTCCTTCGCGCATTCTTAACTAATGAAACAAAAGAAGCCAAGACAGGTTCTCGAGATAAATCGCGTATTCAGAGAACATTCCTTAAATACAAATCTTAACAAGTGCTCTCTTGTCATAAATGTCTTATATATCTAAAGAGCACTCTCTAAATCTCTTAATATAGTCCATGAGATCCTCTTCAGACCTTTGACGAATTCGTCCCATGTCGGTAAGAGTCACCCTTTCCTTTGTAGAGAAGAATTTTTCTAAAAACATCCTGCACATTCTACCCCATGAGTCAACTGATCCCGGAGGAAAATTAACATACCAAGTATAGGCTTTTTAAAGAAGGGATTTTAAGAATTCCTTCAATTTTGAATCATTATCTAAGCTATAGACTTCTAAAGTCTCAATAAACTTCAACAAGTGTTCTTTAGCACTCTCCTTCTTCCCATTAAACAACATGAACTTTGAACTCACATAGTCCTTTGGATATGGCTTGATAGTGATATATGAATGGTGTGGGAGCTTTAATTTTAAGATGGCTGATGTAGATTTTCCATGTATCTCCCTCATGTACACATCTAAATTGTCTTTAGTCACAAACGAAGCCTTCTAAGTAGATGCTTCTATCTTTACTAGCCTCCCAGAGTATGGTTTATGAAGTCCACGGGAATAGAATTCATCAGAGTTGAATTCATAGGGGTAAGGTATATAGACTTAGCAATTGTAACACGTGGAGTGATATGCGAAGATGATAAACCTCTCATTTGAATTGCCCGATTTTTTAGTTTAGGCCGAGTTTGTTGTGTAGGTATAGGTTCCACTGTACGGGGTTATCCTTCAATACTAGGAGCATCTTGTTCACTATTAATCGAGGGATTAAGTGGCTGATAAACTTATGTAACATCCTGTTGCATCACATTGGAGGGACTTACAGGAGTTGTCCATTGTTATGTAGCAACGAAAGCGGCTAAAACAAGTACGTATTGGGTAAACATTGCCCTAAGCTCATTTAGACTCTTATTGCTTTGATGTAGATCTAGTGCTAGTTGCACATTGTTGGGAACAACTTCCTAAGTACCATCTCCTTAATTCGTACCTCCAATTGGAGGTGGATTTTGATTGTTGATGACAGTAGTACCATCTTGTTATTGATCGTTAACATCCATAGGATCAGCAGGCCTTCTTTGCAGAGGTATCATGACGTGAATGTCAAATCTTTCCACTCTAGTGGAGTTACCAAAAGAAATGTGGGGGTTTCGATATCAAAAGAGGTTATGTGGGTGCTGCAGGTCATATTACGCTATACGTAACTAAGGAAATGATTTGACTTACATGTATGGGATAATCAAGTGAGGTAACATAGGGAGAAAGAGTAGGCAATCTTAGAAGGCTCTAACACATTAGGTGACAGGTGGAGGAGCGCGATGGCATCTGACTCCATAATAGGTGAAGAACGAGGTGATGTTCTTAAGGTGTTTATGTATTTTGATCTTTAAGATAGAATTCTAGTAGAGTAATGGTATTGGTAGGAATTTGTCCCCCGTCCCAATGAGGAAATGAAGGGGGTATTTATAGAGAATGATAGGTAGATTCGATCCGTTGGATCGTAGCATTGATCAATGGCTAGGGTTGAAGCCTTTTATGAATGAGTATCAAGTAGGCTTTTGTATGGGTTTAGGCTTAAATAAAGGGTTTTATATTTTATTAGTATAATCCAAACTAAAAAAGATTGGATTATAACGAATTGATCCAATGGACCTTACTCCAAACTCATCATGCCAAATCTTTTTTAATCATCTCGAATTTTTATGGGCTTAACTCTTCGGACCCTATCACTTCAGCCCAAAGAGTCAAATCCATGTTGTTGAGCTTGAAGCCTATGAGTTAGATTTAGCTTATTGGAGTATTTTTATGTAATATGTATATAATTATATTTTATTAAATTCAGTAAATTAATTTTTTTCCCTTTTTCTTAGACTCCATGGCATATATATATATATATAATACATACTTATATATTTTGCCTTCTTTTAGTATTATAATATAACATACCTATAGTATTTATGTGTACCCATATGTACTATTAATATATGTATCTCATACGTATATGTGTACTTATGTATTATGATAATATAATTATAAATATACTACATATGTTATACGCATGGGTATATATATACATATATATATGTATATACATAATTGTTTTTTTTTTGTGTTTTATACATATATACATATACGGTCATAATTACATATATATATATTAAAAATGCTTGATATATACAATATTATACACAATTACATATGTATATATCATCCTATCCACAGATATATATATATATATATCTTGAAAATACATACTAAAATACTATTATATAAGCACATATGTATAAATACCGAACATATACCCTATTTTACTCATAATATACTATACTAGTATTTTGTACTTTATACATACATATATATATATACATATATATATTCAGCCCATATTTATACATATATATAATAAAAATACTTAATATACCTGCTATTATTTATGCCAATATATATATATATATACACATACATACATGTACATGTACATATAAAATAAAATACCAAATATACATATACTTTACATGCATATCTATATAGATATATATACATATATTCTTTTATACTACAAATTAAATATACATGTATAGATACATAAACATACTTTAGTATTTTTACATGTATAAGTATATATACATAAGGAAATATAAATCTTGCATATAATTCTTTTACATAATTCCTATATTACATATAAATTTTACCAAATACATGTATGTACAAGAATACACAAAAATAATTCATACAAACTAATCCTTAATAATTTGAGAAATGAAGATGGCAAAGCTCCTTCTTCTTCTCCTTAATTTAATTGTTGCCTTTGGAAGTAGAAAAGAAAAAAGAAAAAGAAAAAGAAAAATTTGAATAGAGGATGAAGAATGATTTACGGTTGGATAAAGTCAGAACATATAGTGTTTTTGCTTTTGTGTGTTGAAAAAGATATATGAATTGGTTTCTTAGTTTCCAAACTTGAATACAAGGAGGAAAATAGGTAGGAAATGATGTGATTTTAAGAAAAGAAAAGAAAGAAAAATCAAGGTTGGATCTCATCATTAATTGACATGACTGACTCTTTATCTTATGAGATTTGTTTTACGTAAATGAATTACATAGGGTGGAATTTGGATACACCTCATCAGCTATACACAATCTTTGAAAATGGGATGTAGAAGGAAAAAGGGAAAATTTGGAGAAGAAAAGAAAAAGGAAAAGAAAAACGAGAAAGGCAAATTATAAATTTTCAAATATAAATATAAAATAATAATATTTGAAATTTATTAATTAAATCGTTACTCATTATGTTTATAATATCTACAAGTTACCTCAACGTATTCGTTAACAATTTTACGCGATTACGCATGTTAGTCAATAATTATAGTCGACTAAGGTTTTATTACTAGTAATTTATATTTATTCATTTTATAAGCTTAAAGTTATAATTTTAGAGTTTTTGTCAAGTTTGAGTTTAATTTTGGGTATTTATGTGTACAAAAGGATTTAGAGTTTTTGTACACGATTTAGGTTTTGATTAAATTTTTAGAGTTTTTATTACATATAATATATTCGATTTCATAATTTAATAAAATTTTTATCTTATTCAACCTTAACAACTATGAAGTTATCTACAATACCAAAGTTCGACTTTACTTTTAAATAGTTAAATTCTTGGGGTTTACATTTTGCTCTCCTTATCATTGTTGATTTATAGAATTATTTGGTGTTTGATTCCCCTTGAATAAACCATCTTGGCCTAGATTTTGCAGCCCATAATTTGTGTTCATGATCCAAAACTAGCTTTTGTTCTTTCCTTTAAACTTTTCTCTATTAATTAGAGCTTGTGTTCGTTGTCTATCCAATTGCTGTTGAACAAGGAGTAACTAACAAGTGATAGCTTGTTCTTTTAGATAACACTATAGGTGAGGTTGCTATTGATAATCAATCATGTTCTATGTGCATGATAGTTAATCTTGCAGATCACTTGATCCAATGAAACATGTATGGATGTAATGAAGAGATGCATTAGAGGAGGAATAGGCAGACTTGATCACTTATGTGCATGAGTGATAGAAGATTAAGTCTTGTGTTTTTGAATATTCTTGATTCATTCTTTACCGAGTAGCTTATTTAATCTTTCGTGGAATAATTTCAACAGAGTTTCTATGTTTCTCTCAAGTTAGCCAATGTTCAGAATAATCCAATTGAAAAAAGGAGCCTCTTATTTATAGATTTTGAAAGTAAACTTTAGTCATTGAATTAGTGAGAGATAGATGGCTAAGATCTAATATTACTAGAAAATGTCAGATAGTTTTAGATGATCTAATGGCTAAGATTCACTCCTCCTCTTCATATGGACCATGAGCTTGCGCCATGAGTTTTAGATAGGCCTAATAGTTTATAAAAAAAGAATATAAGCTCTTTAGTAATGAAACAAGCACATAACTCTTAATTAAATCCAATTAGCTCCTTTTAAGGCTAAAAGTCTAATCAAGCTAGAAAGACCTCTTTCAAGCCTACTTTTTACACATAAGTCAATTGAATAAGATTAAGAGCAGAATAACCGGTCTAACGATATCTGTTCTAAACCTTTTAAGTTATATTTTCCTAAAACATCCTTGTTTTGGTCTAATTTTCTAAGCCTTCCATTAAATCAATCCATTGCATTAAATTAGGCCAAAAACACATTTATTGAAATAACCCTCTATATTTTTGCCCTTAACCAAAAGCTCCTTTGGTAAACCTTAGGGGCTTTTGAGAATCTCATTGAATTGGCTTCTTAAAATTTGTTTTATAAATGTACCAAAAGTTGAATTTTCTGCTTGATTATGTATTTTGGCAATGGAATTAATACTTCTTTGTGATTGTTAATGAGTTGGGGCTCTATATTGGCATCTGTATATTCGTCATGAAATTCATTCCTTCTTCATGTTGTGTGGTAACGGTTTGGTTGGCCTCGAGATGTTAATTTGCATATATCGCGTGGGATTAATAATTCAACTCCTTGTAGCAACTTCATCTTTCATGAGTCTTTGTTGAGAGAAATTCTTTCTTTCTTTCTTTCTTTTTTTTCACAGACGAATGAAATTGGTTCAACTGGAATTTTTTTTCTTTCGCTTTTTCTTTTTTTTCTTCCACTACGTTTAATACTTTTTTAAGTCCCCTAACGGCATCATTACTTTAACTCATCCCGTTATTCACTATGCTCCTCATACGCGTCCTTAAGCTTCCGATATAGCAACCGGCATCAAAATTGTCTTCATGGACATTCTCTTGTTGTCGTAACAATTGGCATACTAATTGCCAGATTAATTTCAATGGTTTTTCGATTGCGTTGGACTTTGATTTCGGTGATACATGAGCTTTTACAATTTGTTTGGTTAGCTAATAGTGGTTTATTCTATATTTCTAACATAACACTCAATATGATCATGTTAAATAATTGTATAACTTTTTATTTTATGTTCAATATAACTCAATATGATAATATCAATCGGTCGTATAATTTTCTTATCATATTTATAATAAACCGATACAATTTTCAATATAATCTCGTCAAGTAATTATATCGATATTTAAAAATTTATAACTTTTTCAATTTAACTATAAATTAAGTGAAACTTGATTCATTTTGTTTCTTTTTTTTTTCAATTATTCCATTAAAGCTTAAAAACAAAATATTTTTTAATTAAATATCAAATATCTACAACATACTCATAAAAATATCAAAAGTATTAATAAAACTCTATTAATAAATATATATAATAAAATACTTAACAACCCTCTCATTTCTCTTTCTTTACTCTCAGTAGTTTGTGCTTAGTTCGTGTTTTTGCCGTGTTCGTTTCCGAGGAGGGAAAAGGCATATCGAGTACTCGTCTTTCCTGGAAGTTCATCCGCAAAGATACCATAATCAAGATCTTTTCTTTCCCTTTCTAGTGAACTTCGGCTTCAAGCTTCGGCCTTCATTTTCTATTCATTACTTCCCTTATTTGATTAGTTTTGTAAATTAAGAGTCAACACTTACTTCTCCTGCCACAATTCTATATTTAATCAAAATCTACAACTTTCTTAAACCGTATCAAATCTTACTGGAATATTAAACCTTTCCCAAACTTTTGCAGCAAGCTTCATTGCTTATAAATAGCCATGTCCAAACTTTGAACAGCAGCAACCAACGTTTTGAGCAACACGAGTCAATTCATCAAGTCGCACTTTCGGTTCTTCTTCTTCTTCTTTTATCTCTCTCTCTCTCTCTTTCTTTCTATTTATTTTCTTCTTTTGTTTTTTTGTCAAATCCTTTTCTTTGAAACTTCAGTTTCTTATTCTTTTCTCCAATTACATGACAGGACATTCTCTTCTTTTTTCATGGCAACATTAGGGAACATGTAGCCAGTAGTTAACAAGCATCCTTCGACCAGTCATTCATCCTCCGCAGTCCGAACACTTGCCTTTGGGTCGGACTATCGATCTTCTTTAGACATCAATAGAAAAAATGAGCATAGCATTTGTCCATATCGCTCACGAAGTAGAAGAGATGTTTGAAGCCCTAATACTGACAAAAAATTGGTGCAATCTTGAGATCGCGAATCAGGTTCATACCTTGCATTGTTTAATTTATTTATTTATTTTTTTCCTTGTTTATCTCAAGCTGTGATTAGTTTCCCTCGATAAATTTATATAACCATTTTTCTTTCTAGTTTAGCTTATAGCTTGGAACGGCAATTCAACGAACAAATGAAGATTCGACCAATAGCACTAATGTAATTGACGGTAAGCTTTCCCTTCCGACAACAATTTTTTGAATTTAGGGATGCCAGAATGTAGCTATTAGCCAAAGTAATTGAACTACTTTCTTCTTGAATAGGGGTTACTCTTCTCATATATTTGCATCAGCAGCTCAGTTTCAACAAGTAGTCCTTTGGAGCTGAAGAATGAAAAATAAATTTCCTCCCAATTACAAATTTGGTGATTTTTCATGTATTTCCAATTGCTTTAAAGGATAAGGACAAATCTTAATCTCCTCGTCTAAATCGATTCAAATGAATATTCTCCTGTCATGAATTGGTTGCTTTAATATTGAGATACTTGGCATCATGGACCTTGATTGATATAGGCTTGACTAAGGAATTAGCTTTTGATAACCGTTTTGTAGGTCACTAGATGCAAGTTGTATTTTGTGAGTCTTGAACCAGTTGGTCTGTTGGTCATGGCCTGGTCATTTGTAATGCCTTCAATGCGGCCAGTGATACTTACACATTTTCTTTTTATGTTAAACACACCATGGCTTTTAAAATCTTGTGATTGCTGGGTTTTTGCTTGTTGCAGTTATCAACCTCAAAAAAATGAAACTTTATGTAATTTATTCCTTGTTATTGGTGGTGCATAGGCGCAAGCGCTAAACGTCCTCACTTGTTGGTGGATATAGGTACTGGACTGGCTTCAACTTGTGACGCTTCTATTAGATGAGCTACTCTTAGTGAAATTGCTTCATAACTATCAAAGAGCAAGATATATCTAAATTGCGAACACGGACTAAATAGTGTTGCTGATTGATTTTTTTTTTCCCTAATTTCTCCCTTTTTTTCATATAATCAATCCTTTATATATATATCTTGTAGATCACCCATCTAGACCATCTTTCTTTTCCTTAGTCCATTTTCTGAGTTCCTAGAATTAATCTACTTGAAAGACATAAGTGGTTCTGTGCTCAACCCTAGATCTCCTAGGTTTCTAGAATTAATCCACTTAAAGTTTCAACTTTGACTCAGGCTTCTTCAATTATTTCATCAATTGCAAATAATGGGCAAGACATCTCGAGCTGTTGAAGTTAGTTGATAGAAAGAGGTGCTAACTCACAATGAAGGGTGGGTACCTATGATTCCTTCTTCTTATGACAACTACATCAATAGGGTCTTTCAAAGGGACTCCTTCCAAACGAATGATAAAACCCAAGGACCACTTGTGCCCATCTTTGCAACGAGTTCTCATAAATTCATCCTTCCATGAATCTCAAGTTCTTCTAGAAAATTTCACACTATCCTATTGCAACGACCACACTCCATTGCTTTTGGTGTTTAAACATTGTCAAGAGGATGAATAGTGAGTAGGCTTTAGTCAAGCATCTTCATGTTAGGAGCAAGCTTCATGCAAAATTCAAATTCAAAAGATTGTTGGACGACCTCATTTGTGTCAAGTTTTAACTTCTCCTCCAGTTGATGGCGTATCGTTGTATGATGAGATAGCAACTTCTTTAATCATCCAAAGGTCACTTTCACCTCTAATCTCATCAATTGCTTTTAAATTTGATTGTGTAGCTATCAAATCATCAAATAGAGTATGTAATAGAATGGCTTCAACTCCATTGAAGTGAATTGTACGGTTGGAGACAAGGGGTGGCTTAATTGGATGATAACAAGGTGAAGTCATTGGAGTTACTTTAACTTCATAAGTAGCTTTGTGCATAGGAGCATCATTGTCACATATACGTAGTCATAAGATGGATTTTGTAGAGTTACTTCAACTCCTAGAGATCAATTACGGGCTCAAGGTGATTAATATTATGATGAAGTACATGTAGACCTATTTTAACCAAAATCGCTTCAATCCTAGTGATAGTAAAAGTATCTTGATGAAATGGTAGGATTACTAGGAATGCTATAGTCTTCTCATCTTAAAGGTGCATCTCTTGAGTCAATAACTCCTCATTAGGATATTGTATAGTTGAAAAGGACTAGATAGCTGTTAGATGGTTACTAGAACCATTAGTAGAAGATTGCTTTGATTTGCTAGTCAAATGGAGATTGCTAGTCTTTACATGATATAGTATTACGATTGCCAAGCCTGCTATAAAATCACTTCGATCCTCTACAACTAAGACCATTTCAACTTCCAAGCATTACCCTATGCATGCTAAGGATGAAATGCTTCTATAGAGTGACTATAGCTACCTTGAAACAATTGCTTCTATCATTCATAGATGAGATTGCTTCACCGTCGATTCTATGGGAAGGCTTTGTAGGTGCTAAGTCTACTATGGACTTGATTCGACTTGTCACAGTTGAGATTGACTCAATCTCTAGAATGGTTGTTATAGAAAGGATATTGAATTGCGTATTTAAGTGTAAATGCTTCTATTAAGCAATTTTAGTTATTATGATATGATCACTTCAACCATTCATGGATGAGGTTGCTTCAAACTTGATGATGTAGATAGGCATTACAACTGTCAAGCCTACAATAGTGTGACTTCAATTCGTCATTGTTGAGATGATTGTAACATTGTTAATTGCAAGTGATCTCTCCTTAATGGAGTTGTCAAATAATTTTGGTAGGGTTAATACTAATGATTGATCACATGTTATGTGTGTGATGGTCAATCTTGAAAATTACTTGATCTAATGATACATGAACAGATGTAATGGAGAGATTCATAAGAAGAGGAACAGGCAAACTAGATCAGTCTTCCACACATATGATAGAAGATGAAGAATTGTGTTTCTAAATGCTCTTGATTCATTCTTCACCAACTAGCTTATTTAATCTTTCATATAGTAATTTCAATAGAGTTTCCATGTTTATCTTAAGTTAACCATTGCTCAAAATGGTCCAACTAAATGGAGGAGTCTCTTATTTATAGATCTTAGAAGTAAGCTTTAGCTATTGGATTATTGCGAGATGGATGATTGAGATCTCATATTATTAGCTACCATCTAATGGCCTTAGATGATCTAGTGGCTAGGATAAGTTCACTACAAGAAAGTACGTTTCAAAACAATCGAAATGGACTATAAGTTCATAAAAATCTTTCATAAAAAGCTCAAATCGATGATTTCACGCAAATCAATAGCTAAATTAAGTAAACAACATGACTTAGCATTCTAGTTTAGTTATTTCAATCCCAAACTTGTTACTTTTTATATTCCCTAAATGTTAGATGATTCCGATATAGATACTAACTTACCAAGTGGACTTTTATGACTGTTGATAAACTCAATGACCAAGTGAGTACTCTTGATGACTCTATACTTGTTTTGTGCTTATAATTAGTGCACCTAAAGTAAATATTAATAACTTAAGGCATGGGGGTATAAGTTATGCATATGCCTGAACACTGGTTGTGTATTATATAAAAGATTGTGAAATATAATAGCTGAATAATTGATTGCTTCACTTATTCTTGCATAATTGAATGGTTTGTTGACATTTGTCGATCACCTCATAAGTTGACTTAATCATATTTGACTTAGCTAAAATTAAATAGATCATGCATAAAGTACAAACATTGCATATAATGTTCCGGCCATCACTTCGCGTGGTTGGTAATAAAAGGCCTTGGAGGGATGAATTCCTATATGATTTGATTAGTATAGTGTAGTAGTATTAGTACAATAAGACCCTATCCTTGGCTCGCGGATTCTACTAGTACCAGAGATAGTAATTGTGGGAAGCTGGAGGTTGCGTCTAAAGACCACCACCACTGTAGGATGTGAGTGTGGATTGGATGGCCACCTCATCAGTAGACTTAGATATTTGTATACAATTGATTGTTGGGAATAAGAACCTGTTTCGTGAAACATAGAATTTCTATATATATTTATATATGGTTAAAAGCCAAGTATCAGAGCCTAGTTGTAATTGGTGTCAATGTGTCTTCAACCTTTACTTCGGAGGGCATTAAATTTGATATTGTATGCAACATTGGTTAACTGCATATATTGTGTGACATACCACTTGTTCATACATTCATATGTTTGATAATAAATTGTTTGATAACTTATTTAATAGTATAGTATAAAGGATATCTCACTAAGTTCTTATAGCTTACTCTCTAATAGTTTCCCTCATAGGTTGCTAGATAATCAGGTATGAGCTAAGAGCCGAGTATTGAGTAAAAGTGTCGAGATGCTTAAAAGTTAGAATCTGATAATGGACTATGTAAACGACTTGAAATATTACATATAATTATTAATACTATAGTTAGATTTTGTGACTTTCATAAGTTTGAGTTTTAGAATTTTACTACCTAATCTTATCGTTTGGTAGGGAATACCGATTTTTTGCTATTATGATGGATTGTGACTTATCGGATATCCATACTCACATATATGTTGTAGTAAGTTAATTAAATTAAGAATCGAAACTTTAGTAATTAATTGTTTAGAGTTTTACAATCTCTGACTTGTAAAGCGATTTTTAGTTCCTAGGTGCATACATGATATGAAAATTTTAGGTAATCCCACTAAGTACCCTTTAGGGTCATAACAAACATAGTTAGTTCACCTTCCAATATTGCGTCCCAACTATGACTTAGAGAATTGGCATTGGCTTCCATCCCATCTAGGTATCTACATTGTCAACGTTACAGAAGATTGTGGTTTCTGGTGAAGCACTTGAATACTTCGGCTATGGCAATTATGGTACGTTTTATAGTAGACGAGCTTATACGATTTGAACCCCTATATTCATTTCTCAACTACATATCCCTTATTTTAGGTTCTTATTTCTTTTTATTGTTGTTTCCAAGTCTATTGTACAACTCTAGCGAGTTCTACCTCCATCTTTCTTTGGCGGCATTACATTAGTTGTCTTCAACTTTGAACAAAAACCTACAAATATCTTACCATTCGTAATCCAACCAATGCCAACAAGATAAGTCTTCTTATTAAATCTAATCTCTTGTGGTTCTTGTTCTTATCATGTACACTATTCATTAGAAAATGATTTATTACACTTCTTACTCTATCAAATGTTGAATTTCTACACAAGGAACTTTTATGTTCCATTCCCATGTGTGTGCATCCGTTGGTAATTTTGTCTTCAGAAGAAGGAAACGACTTCGACTTGGTTATTTTTATCTTTTCATTTCCTTTTCTTTCCTTCCATTCCAAAGTTTCCAACCCTTGCTAATGTTATGCTCATGTTCAAGTACAATATGTACAATACGTCATATTGCTAAAAGTTTTCCACATATGTTGATAATATATTATTATTATTATATTGTTGACAAAGTAGTAACTTTATACATTACAATGATTGTTATTTAATACTATTTTTTTAGTTATATTACTTAATCATCATATCTTAACTCTTAGTAGGTAAGTAATATATGTATATATATATATATTAATTCTAAGTTTGGTATAAATAATATTATAATAACAATGGTGAAATTATTAATAAAGCCCCATTGGTATATTACATTGCTATATCAAATATTTTAAAATTTTCTATAGATGTGATATGAATGATTCAAGATAATATAATAAATATGTTTGTTGTACTTTTTGATAACATGGTTTTAATTATGGAAATTATGAAAAATAATACCATGATATTGCTTTATTCTAAACCCATTTTGGCATATGGTCATCTTACCATGCTATCTAAAGTGGCTAACGTTTTGAACAAAAGTTGCTTATGAGTTTTAAGAAATGCATTAATTTAATAAAATTTAGCCTAAAAGGATAGAATTGTAAAATTTGAAAAAAGATGGGGAAAACCCATAGAAAGCAATTAATGAGTGAATGGGCCTAATATTAAAAAATTAGTAACTAATCAGGCTCATATTAGAAAATGCAACTCCTGACTTTCGAAAGGGACTTAGCTATGAGACAGTTATTTGAAAACAACCAAGATTGGCTATAAGACCATACAAATCGGGTTTAAAACGAAAAAATTATACGCAATTAAAGGTTTAGGAAAAACTATTGAAGATAAACAAAATGACTAAGTTATTTAAGTAATTTGAAACTATAAAAAAATAATAATAATTAAGGTATACCCCTAAATAAATAAATAAATCAATGCATAAGCATATTTGCTTACAAATACATAGACATATTCCTACAAAAATGGAAACTAATAAAAACGTATCATAAAGTAAATATAAAGCATAAACTATATGGCATAAAATTATTCGAAAAGTCATGGTTCTAAATATATGCATCTACATATGTGTTTAAAGTTGAACAAGACATACTTCCATATGTACAAGTGATCAATCAATAAAATTATAAGAAGGAAGTCTATATATCTTTTTTTCCAAAGCGACCATAATAATAATAATAGTGATCACCATAAAAATGATGGTAGTAATAACAATGATGTAGGATCATATACCTACAGGGATTAAAAATGAGTATATATATGTATGCGGTTACATGCATAATATGTTCTTAAGTAATATTACAATACGATTGAGCTAGAGTTTTAATGATCAAGTCAATAACTAAATGTATAATATCAATATATTCTGCTCAACTCCATTATTTTGTTTAAGTTCTATTGTGTCAATAACATTTATGGCACTATATGCGCTCATTATAATTAAATTATAACGTAATAGTATGCTAATACAAATTTAAAAAAATAAAAAAAAAATTCAAACTCGTATAATCTTTACTAAGTGTATGGTATTACTCATATGATAAAATAATATTTTCTAATTACCACAATAAACAAGTTATGCCATGCGAAATATCATAGAAAAAAAAGTTAATTAAATTATATCATTGTGAAATTATATCGAAATACGATAAAGATCTACTATGAGAATATTAAAAAGAAGAAGAAGAAGAAGAAGAAGAAGGAGGTTACATGCAAATCAGAATCCACACGAAAATGAGAATCATAAGATAGATAGTAGTTAATTAAATCGTTTAACACTACATCTACATACTCATTAGGTTTCTTTTATTATCATTTATTAGGAGATATTGATCAAGATGGCAAGCTTCTTGTTTATTGATTATTAAGATTCATAACGGCTTTGGTTATGTGAGTACTCTTGATAACTCTATACTTATTTTGTGCTTATAGTTAGTATACCTAAATTAAATATTGATAACATGATGTATGGGGGTTCAGGTTATACATGTGCTTGATATTAGTTAATTATTGTGCAAAACACTGTTAAATGTAATAATTGAAGATTTGGTTGTATGATTGACTGTTGCATAATTTGAATGGTTTGTTGATATTAATTGATTGCCCATAATTTGCCTTTATTATATTTAGCTTATCTTAAATTAAAATGATCATGCATTAACTATGTATTACATTACTTATTTTGGCTATCGCCCTATGCAGGGGTAAAGAGAGGTCATGTAGGGGTTGTTTTTATATATTGAATCAAAGTGTTTTCATATGGTATGCTCTTACAACATGACCTTATTCGGCCCACAAGCTTACTAGGCATTGAAAACGCCAATCGTCTAGCTGACGGTCGAGTCTAAAGAACTTTGCTGTAGGGTGTGAGCATGGACTGCGGGAGCCACCTCATCGTTAGATCTGGAATTTTGTATACTACTGGATTTCTTTGAAATGAAAACATATTTCGTGACATATGGAATTTAAGTTTATGGTTAAAAAGCTAGGTGCTAGATCTTAGTTGTAATTGGTGCCAATATATCTCCAACCTTCACTTTAGAGGGCGTTAAATATGATATTGTATGCAATACTAATCAATTGTATATATTGTTTGGCATACTGCATGTACATGCTTTCATATGTTTGTTAATAATTTATTTGATAGCCTACTTACCGATATAGTATGAGAGATAATTCATTAAGCTCTTATAGTTTACTCTCTAATGGTTTTTCTTTTGCAGGTTAATAGATAATTGGGTATGGGTTAAGAGCTGAGTGTTGAGTGCAAGCATCGTGCTACCTTAAAAAATATAATCTAAAAATAGTTTATATAGCTGATTTGAAACATTATGTGTTGTTACTATTCTTATACTTAGATTTTATAACATCACTAAGTTTATATCTTAGGTCTTTACTACCTAATCTTATCTTTTGATAGAGAATATCGATTCTCTACAGTTTTAAGAAACTATAAAATATTGGATATCTATAACTATCTATATTTTACAATATATTAATTAATTAAAAATTAGAAACCCTAGCAATTGATTATTTAGAGTCTTGCAATTTCTGACTTGTAAAATGGTTTTCATATCATGAGTGTACACATAATAAGAAAATTTTAGATAATTCTATTAAGCCCTCTATAGAGTCTTGACAAAAGCAGAGATATTTTTACTTTTACTTGTTCATGTGTATCTTTTACCCATGAAACCCAAATCAAGCATGTTGCATGAATTCAAACAATCTTGATATTTTAAGGCTCTAGCCTGGTTTACCATGCCCCCTCCCCTTTTCTCATTAGAACTTAGAATTTTTTCAAAATCTCTTAAGAAAAGCTAAGGTCCAATGATTTGCCTATTTAGCATCATCGAATTTTATGAAAGAGCCCTCACCATTTCTTGGTTTTTTACATGCACTTCATTGAGAACAATCGTTTTTGCACATATGTGATTGTACGCTTGTGATCGTGTGTAGCGAATTTGCGTGTCTTCATGTGTGTGATTAGTTATGGACGTATGTGGCAATTAGGTTCTTAGACTCCAACATATGTGCAGCTGTGTTTCGGCTAGGTGATGTGCGGAATCGCGTGTTTAATTTCATAGATGGGTTGTATGGAATTTGATTATGGATTAGCGTAGGAGATTTCTAATTGGTGTTATTAGAGGTCAATTGCTATTGTTGGGACATGAAGTTAGCATGGAAGTTTTATGATCAATGTTGTGCGATTGGGGGGGAAGGGATAGGGTATTGTGGCTGTTGGATTGTAAAGTAAGGGTGTCATGATCTATATGGTGTTGCAATGGGCTTCAGCTAATGTTGGCATTGGTGGCATGTTGTTACTTCAAGGTGTGATCAGGGGCAACCATATCGGCGCATAGATTGGAGTTGCTCAGTTAGTGAATCAAGGACATGCATCTAATTGTTTAGCTATGGAGTTTGGTTGATCCATGCATGGAATTTGGTTAGGGGTAGGGACTATGAGGTGATGTGGAGTAAATGTAGCAAGGGCTTCATTGGTAATGTATGGCTTCGGCGTATGTAGGCATAGGATGTGCAGCGCAAATTGGTGTGTCTTGTGTTCGGTGAAGACATGTGGATTCTGTAGCTATCAGGGAGTTAGGTGAATTGAATATTAAGATTATCAGGTGTTTGATTATAGTGGTGTAAGGATTGTATTGTGGGATTGTTCCAAAAAACCATCCTAAACTTCATCGATAAATTCCTATTTATAATATCCACTTATTGAATCTATCATATCTCTTAATTATGGATTTAATCTTAAAAAATGAAAGATACGATGAAGTTTCGACCTAGTTTTGATAAATCCTTTTTGGGCTTTCTATTTACTAGGCTCGATCTGATTCAATTTGATTTAGCTCAATAATTTATTTAATAAATCCTAAATCTATTTTAGCCCAATATAAATTAGATAAAAAAATCTACTTTAAATTGGATTGGAAATAAATTATTTTAATAAATCCCAATTTTCCAATGACTTAAAATTTATTAAACATACACCTTTATCTAATTTGATCCTAAACGACTCAACTAATTCGACTTAAATTGATATGATACGATTCGATTCAGCTCAATTTGATTCGATTGACTCGATACAATATGATTTGACTTGACTCGATACGATATGATTCAACTTGACTCGATACGATATGATTCAACTTGACTCGATACGATTTGACTCGACTTGACTCGATATGACACGATTCAACTTGACTATATATGATTGACTCGATACAATTGATTTAATACAATACGATTCGACTTGACTTGACTATCGTTTTTTTTTTTCCTTTTTTTCTTTTAATTTTTCTTTTTTTATTATTATTATTTTTTTGTTTATTTATCTTTTTTAACCTAGCTCAACTAAAACAAAATGAAAATAGCAAAAATGGGATGTCTACACTTACAGAAGGTTTTGGGTATCAATTATGGTTTAGAACTGCTTTCCATCTACAAACAAATGGTCAGTCAAAGCGCACCATTCAGATTCTAGAAGACTTGTTGAAAGCATGTGCACTTGACTTTGGTAGACATTAGATGAGTATTTAGCTTTAGTGGAGTTTGCTTATAATAATAGCTATTACGCTACCATCCAAATGGCTTCATTTGGAGCACTTTATAGTCAGAAGTACAGATCGCACATTCATTAGGATGAAGTAGATGAGAGATAGTTGGTGGGACCAGACTTAGTGCAAGAAGCAATGGATAAGATTAAGCTAATTCGTCAGAGGTTGCAAATTGCCCAAATTAGGCAAAAGAGTTACACTAGTAAGGTACTGTTGAGAGCTTCCCCAATCAAGGGCATGGTCAGATTTGGCTTGAGGGGTAAGTTGAAATTCAGGTATATAGGCCCTTACAAAATCATAGAAAAGATTAGTAAGGTAGCCTATAAGTTAGAGCTTCCACTATGGTTGGAGGGTGTGGACAACATTTTCCATGTGTCCATGTTGAGAAAACATAAGAATCCCGGTTCGTATCACACAAAAGAGTCATACATGCAAGTAGTAGACTTAGAGTCACTAGAGTTGTAGTTGGACATGTTGGTGGGTGGAACGATCGGTAAGGATAGTCGACGCTAAATTACAACAACTAAGAAGAATGACTATTCCCTATGTCCAAGTTCAATGGCCTAACTAGTTGGAAAGAGAAGTAATCTGGGAGCTTAAGGAGGAGATTAAGAGCATGTATTCAGAACTATTTGAAGACTTAGGTATGTAAACTTTCGAGGATGAAAGTTTTGTTGAAGGGGGAAAAACTGTAAAACCTAAGTTAAAAATAAAAATAATGAATATATTAATTTAAGGGAATTAAAGGAAATAAGTAAATTTTTTACAAACTTTAGTATGTTATGCAATTTGATATCAAGTGCTAGGGCAAAAGTTTCATAAGAAAATATCCAAAGATTGGTATAGTATGTAATTAAGTATTAAGTGTCAATGGAAAAACTGTCATAGGAAAAGATCCAGACATCGATATGGTATGTGATTACACTTTAAGGCTGGGGGCATTTTGGTTTGGGAAAAAGTTTACTCCCCACTAAATCATCTAATTGTACATTACAATTACCACAACTCCCTCTTGCAAAAAAATTCGATACTTTCCAAGGAACTTGTAGAACTTATGTCAACCCTAATTCCTGAATCAAGATTCGTGTTCTTGAAAGGGGAATTGAACAATAATTAATCTTTTCTCCTTAATCAAATAAGTTATCCTTCTATCCTCATTCTACCTTTTCTAATTTATGCTTTTAGGATTCCTTTAAGTTTTAGGAATGGAGGTGTTGATATTGTTAGTGTGGTGGTGGTGATTCAGTTATGATATAATTATATCTTGATGGTGTCGCGAAGTGGTGTTATGATGTGTAGTGTATGTGTACTGTATCTTGTATGGGTGTGTATATGTCATGGAATTTCTATATATGTACATGTATTATGGACAAGTAGTAGAGAACCTCTGGTATTGGATGAACTTAGGATAGGAACTCCAGGTAAGGGAGATGTGTTTGTTGAATGTATGTGTTAGGCTAGTATATATGTAAATTGGACTTAATTGAAAATCAAAGCTAATTGATAATGTTACTTGTGCTTAGCTTTGACCACCCATTGATCAGGTCCAATGGTGTTAGTGAAGCACCTGGCGATCTTTGCGTGATGCTGTCCCCGATGGAGTGCTGCACTAAAAGGACATAGGTAGATCTAGGTTGGTTTATAACACTCGGGTATTGGAGAGTACCTAACACCAATACTTATATAGTATCTATATATGTTATGTATTAAGGGTCATGAGTAACCCCAAGTCTTTGTGATTGCTGTGGGCTTAAATGAAACATTAAATTTATTGTTTGTTGTATTTAGTAGCGGTATGCACGTATGTGTGTATTTAACTAATACTTGTGTTACATGCGCATGTGTATGGTATCATGTATTGGGCTTTAGCTCACACTACGTAGATTATTACTTTTCTACTGTAAGGACAGGTTATGAGGTAGAAGATGGGGTTTATGCAAAAGATTATGGATTTGACTATATATACTATGATGAGCAAGGGGATTATTACAACTTTAACCAAGACTATGTTGATCAAAATTGTACTATAAACTCTACTCCATATACCGATCAAAATTCTGCAACTCATGTTAAAACACCTACTAACCACAATAATACAACAAACATTGTACGACCTTAAGACATTGTGTTACAACCACAAATTATTAGAAGAAGTTCCAAACCTCATCGAATTCCATCTTATCTCAATGCTTATCATCATCAATTAGGTTTGGCTTTAGCTAATCACTCTCCCATTGCTTCTTCATTTTCTTCTTCCACTTCCCATCGATTTCAAAGCTTTCTTTGTATAGTTCTCTATCTCCTTCATTTAAAGCATTCTCTGTCAGCTTATCTCAACATACTAAGCCCACTTCTTATCATCAAGTTAAGAATCTAGCTCCTTGGTAAAAGGCTATGGAAGAAGAACTTGATGCTTTAAAATGAAATAACACTTGGAGTATTGTTTCATTCCCTCCAGGTAAGAATATTGTAGGCAGTAAATGGGTTTTCAAACTAATAACTAAGGCTAATGGCATAATTGATTGACACAAAGCCCATTTAGTAGCTAAAGGTTATAGTCAGAAGGAGGGATTTGACTGTAATGAAACTTTTAGTCTACTTATTAAGGATACCATAATATGGTTATTCTTTTATCTTGCAGCTCGTTTTAACTGGCACATCTATCAGATGGATGTTCACAATGCTTTTTTAAACAGTAATTTATATAAAGAAGTATACGTGGATATCTCCCTGAGTCTTGAAATTAAGAAGAGCATGTTAATGACAAGTTAGTTTGTAAATTACACAAATCTTTATATGGTTTGAAATAGGCATCTTAACAATGAAATGCCAAACTTATTACTTGTCTCTTGTCTCATGGGTTTCATCAGTCATGCTACGTTTATTTTTTATTCACAAAAGGTCATGTAGCGATAATTTTCTTATGGTTTTGGTAAGCCCCACGAATTTAGCTATTTAATAGTATAATTAAACTTTAGAACTGTAGATAATCTCACAAGTCGATAAGACTAAGTAAGATAAAAATTTTATTAAATTAGAAAATTGCATATATTATACATAATAAAAACCATAGAATTTCGTTCGAAACGTAAATCACGTACAAAAATCTTAAATTTTATGTACACGTAAATACCTGCAATTAAACTCGAACTTGATAAAAATTCTAAAACTATAAACCACATATTATAAAATGAATAATTATACTATAAAAATATTAAAAACCTAATATAATATGATTATCAACCAATACGTGTAATTACATAAAGTTATTAACGAACACGTTGAGATACTCTTAAATATCATAAATGTAATAGGTAACAATTTAATTAATAAATTTTATAAAATTTCAATATTATTTCATAATTATTAAGTTTATAGTTTTTATATTTAGAAAAGTTTAATTTTTTATTTTTATTTTTCCTTTTTCTTCTTTTCTCTTTCTTTTTCCTTTTCCTTTTTCCTTCCTTGTTTTCTTTTTCTTCTCCATATGTTGTTCCCTATGCTGGATGTGAGCAACCCATGTGCCTAAAAAAAAAAAAAAACACATGATGGAGATTAAGTGTAAATGGGTTTTGAAATTGAAAACTAAGGCTAATGGTATAATTCATTGATACAAAGGCCATTTAGTGGCTAAAGGTTATAGTCAGAACGAGGGATTTGACTATAATGAAACTTTTAGTTCACTTATTAAGCAAACCATAGTATGGTTATTCTTTTGTCTTGCAGCTCATTTTAACTAGCATATCTATCATATGGATGTTTACAATGCTTTTTTAAACAATGATTTACATGAAGAAGTGTATATGGATATCCCTCTAAGTCTTGAACTTAAGGGGAAGCATGTTAATGACAAGTTTGTTTGTAAATTACACAAATCCTTATATGGTTTGAAGTAGGCATCTTTTCAATGAAATGCCAAACTTAGTGCTTATCTCATAGGTTTCATAAAAAATGTTATGATTACTTTTTTATTCATAGAAGGTCTTGTGGCAATAATTTTCTTATGGTTTTGGTCAATGTTGATGATTTAACCATAGCAAGTGTGAGTCCTACTGTTGTTAATGACATTAAAGCATTTCTTGGAACACATTTCAAAGTAAAAGATTTAAGGATTCTCAAGTATTTCATTGCTCTAGAGTTAGCTTGTTCTTCTATTAGTCTTGTACTTTCACAAAGGAAATTTGCTTTAAAACTTCTTCAAGATGCTAGTTTTCTTGGTGCTCATTCATCTTGTATACCTATTGTTCCTAATCACGAGTTATCTAAGGATGATTCTATTGATCTTGTTGATTATACTCTTTACATATAAATGGTTAGTGTCGATCCCTATTTCGGTTTCCTTAATTTAACTGATATTAAGATCATCCCGCTTAATATAAATTATTTAACATTAAATTAAGGAAATACTTTTCTTAAAATAATTAAAAAATTGGAGTCGCCTACCAATTTAACTGGTAAAAAATAAAATTAGAGTTTTCAAACAAGAAAACATTAATTTAGCCACTAATCTATAGACTTTCTAAGAAATGATTTTTAAAAAATTAAAGCAGAAAAAACCAGGTTGAGGGGCTAATCTATTAAGACTAAGTTACTATATAAAAATTAAAGAAAAATTGATGGGCTTTATTTTTATAATTTCCTAAAAATACTAAAGTATATATAAATATACAAAAGATAACTACAGTGATTTTTTAATTATTTTTTTATTGTGAATTTTTCAAGTAAAAAGGAAAAAGGTTTTTTTTTTTTTTTTTTTTATAGGGTTGCTCTAAAAGTGTCTACATACTTGTTAGTTGAGATCAAACCAGTTGTAATTATCTTTCATAAAACATTTAGTAAGTGTATTTTTTTTTATTTCGAATATTGATTTAGGTTTACATTTTTTAACAATTTATTATTTATGAAAAACCTAATAAATCTAAATTCACGAATTAAAAAAAAAAATGCTTCCCAACTAAATCTACTTGGAAAACTCTGGTTAAGATTTTTATTTATTTACAAAAATCACTATATGTCAAAAGATATCTTTTCCTAAATTTTACATGTAAAATCTACTATATACAATCTAAATACATATCTCCATACGTATCTTTTTTAAATCTTAACTGTAAAATACGTTAAGATACAATCTAAATACATATCTTTATATTTATCTTTTCTAAATCCTAATCATAAAATATATATTTCAATACGTATCTTTTTTCAATCTCAACTGTAAGATTCCTATCTTGACACGTATCTTTTCTAAATCTTAACCACAAAATACATATCTTGATACGTTCTAGATATGTTTATTTAAAAAAAAAACACGATTTTACTAAAAATGCAATTTAACTAAATTTTATGGAAATTTAAAATTATTTAAAAAAATCATGCAATATGAAAATAATAGAAAAAAACTGCACTTAAAATAATAAATTAATAAAAATAATTAAACCAACTAATAAAATAAAATAAATAATTTTTACACAACTAAATCATGCATGATTAGTGCGATCATCAATGGCACGTCGTGATTGTGAGTGAAGTAGATCGTGTATGCACGAATGAATTGGTCGTATTCGTTACTCGAATTGTTGATCAATTGGATGTGTTATGGAATGAACTATACGTACAAATGATGATTTAGATGGCATGGATAAGTACAACTATCATGAATTTGGGGACATGTCTTACATGTGTGTAGCATGCGATCAAGAGCAATGGCTATCCAAGGGCTTCAATGTGTGAATTGTGAAGTAAGGGCGAGGACGCACGCATGAAGTGAAACATGTTAGAAAGTGCAAGGTGCGAGGTGGCTATTTGTATTGATAATCAAGTGTAGTGACGTTTGTTGGTGTTAGTCGGAGGGACGTAGCAGTGTGTTATCAGTTGCTGCTATTGTGTGAGGGAAGTGTTCGGTGCAGTGGAGTGAAGTAATCTTGTAAGGGAGCTATTAGTCAGGGCATGTGTAGTTTTTGTGAGGGTTTTTGGCATGTGTGCATGAATTGTGATCATTTGGTATACGTGTTGGTGTTCTATACAGCGACGTCTTGCGAGTCTTCGATCAACGTGTTGGCATATGCTAATGGCGTTGGTGTTATGGAAGGATGTGGGTTCATCAATGCTTAAAGGTTGCAGTAGTTCAAAATTTGGCAAAGGAGGGTTGGCTTTCGTGTATTAGGAGGCGTGAATTACGATGTGTCAGCGATGGATTTACTGTACTAGCTTTATGGCGGTGAGAATTAGGATCATGCGTGTCGGGCTTTGTGGAATTTTAGGACTTTTCCTTGTGCTTTGGCTTTATTGTGAGTTGAGGGGTAAGGGATTGTTGGGCTGTATTGGATCGATGGATTAGGTACTCGTAAATTGCATGGATTGTGGTCAGGGAATTGTGGATGTGTATTTGGGGTTGTATACTAAAAAAAAAAAAAAAACGTGTTTAAGTCTATCTGTCGATATACTCTTTATAAACTCTCAATCGTATCTTTCATATCGAAGATACGATAATAATTCTATGAAGATTTAACCTAAGTTCTAGAAACTTTACTTAATTCAGACTTTCTATTTTTCAGGTTTGATCCGATCCAACTAGATATAACTTAATAACTTATCTAATAAATCTTATGTCTATTCCAGTCTAATATAAATTAGATAAAATTCTATTTTAAGTCTTACTTAGTCAAATTATTTTAATAAAGCCTAATTCTTAAATGACTTAATGATTTATTAAATTAATAACAACTGTTATCTGATTTGATACTAAACAATCCAACATAATTTAACTCAATACGATTTAACTCGTCTTGACTTAACTCAACTTGATGCAATTTGACTTCATACGGTTCGACTCAATATGCTTTGTACAATTTGACTCAACTCGACTCGACTCAATACAATTTAACTTGACTTCATACTATTCGACTTAACTTGATCTCGACTCGATACAATTTAACTTGACTCTCTTTTTTTATTTTTTATTATTTTCTTTTTTTCCTTTAATTTTCATTTATTATTTATTATTATTATTGTTTATTTATTAACCTACTCAACTAAAATAAAACGAAAAATAGCAAAAATAAGGTGTTTACAGTTATCCTTCTTTGTAGGGAAGTTCGATTAGAACTTCGTTACAAAAACAAAAGAGATACCCATTTTTTCCAAATTCGACTTGAATAATCCGAAGATATAGATCTCTTCAAGATTAAAAGAACTTATTTGGTGGATAATCTGAAAATGATAGATCTCTTCGAAATTCCAAAAAAAAAACTTTGTTTTGGTTTATGGATGATCTAAAGATGATAGGTCTCTTTAAGATTCTAGTTTTGTTTGGTGATTTGAAGAGAATAGATCTTTTCAAGATTTCTTATTTTGTTTAATAATCCAAAGAGGATAGATCTCTTCAAAATTTCTTGTTTTGGTGAATAATCCAAAGAAGATAAATCTCATTGAGATTTCTTTCGGTTTTTTATAATCCAAAAAGGATAGGTCTCTTCAAAATTTCTTTTGATTTGATTCTCTTATATATCTTTTTCAAGGACTTTTAGGATCATTTTATCTGGGAATAGAGAATTTCTCAGATAGCAACCAATCGACATGCTTATGTTGATACCTAATATTCACTCATTCAATCAGTAGAATTTCACCAAAATATCGTACTTACTTCATTTCCTCTTTTTTCCTTTTCTTTTCTTTTCTTTTTCTCTTTTTTTTTCTTTCTTGTTTCTTCTTTTTTTCCCTTTCAATAAGACCTTCTAAATTCTTGCTAATGAGTCTTATAACCATACCATGCTCATGCTTTGATTTTTTTTTTTTCGTCACCAAGTTTTAATTTTCACTCTTTATGATTCCTGAAAGATAAATCTCTTTTCGAATGAAATAAGATTAAATTATTAAAAACATTCGATTTCAATTTATTTGGTGATTCAAATTCATTGGTAATTGTTTGGTGTTTAAGTTTATAAGACTGAGAAGCATAGTATACAAGGATTTATTAGCGAAGTATTTGTTAGTTGATGACCATGCAAATTTAAAAACATTCATGGATATCAACTATACTTGTAAACAATGAAAGATTAACCACAAACAATTCAAGAAAAATTGGAAACTTTATTGAACTTAACATTTATGGATAATACAACTTAACTGCATTTGAATTCATGGGTCCCATTAACTCTAGGCCATCTATTTCTGTCAACAATAATGCACCTCCTAATAATACCCTTTTCACCACGCCTTCATAATTTGAAGCAAACTTGCCCTTAGGGTCTTTCGCATTCGGCAATACTTTCTTCAACACCAAGTCTCCTTCTTTGAAGTACCTTAAGCATACTTTCTTGTTAAAAGCTCAGATGATCCGTTGTTGATAGCATTGACCATGACATATTACTGTAAGTCTTCTCTCATCTAGAATATTCAAATGCTCTATTTATTTCTTCACCCATTCTGCTTCATCAAGTTAAGTTTCCGACAACACTCAGAACGAAGGTATTTCTACTTCTACTAGTAATACTGCTTCAGTTCCATACACTAATGAATAAGGTGTTGTACTTGTAAAGGTTCTGACTGATGTTCTATAAGCCATGAGAGCAAAGGAAAGCATCTCATGCCAATCTCTATAAGTGATCACCATCTTCTCAGTGATTCTTTTGATATTTTTATTAGTAACTTCAACTGTCCCGCTCATTTGAGGTTGATACGAAGTTGAGTTTCTATGATTGATCTTGAATTGGTTGCATATTTCATCCATCAACTTATTGTTCAAATTTGTCTCGTTGTTTATAATAATAAATTCGGGTGCACTGCATCTTGCAATAATGTCTCTTTTCAAAAATTTGACCACAACTCTTTTGGTTACTATAGTATACAATGCTACTTCTACCTACTTGGTAAAATAGCCGATCATGACTAGAATGAACTTATGCCCATTTGAAGCTATTGGCGAAATTAGACCAATCATATCCATCCAATGCCAAGGAACCAACAACACATACAATTCTTGGGGAGGAGCGTTGATTTTGTTAGCGTATACCTAACATAAGTGACAATGTCTTATGTGCCAAATACAATCTGATTCCATCGTCACCCAAAAATACCCCATTCTCATGATCTTCCTAGCTAACATGTACCCATTCATGGAAGGACCACAAACTCCTTCATGTACTTCTTTCATTAATTTCTCAGCTTTTTCTTCATCTATACACCTTAGTAATATTGCATCTGATGATCTTTTATACAACGTAGCTCTACTTAATAAGAAATGAGCAGCTAATTTTCTTAAGGCTTTTCTATCTTTTCTATTTGTCTTATTAGGGAACTCACCTATTTGAAGTAACTTTTTGATATCATAAGACCATAGTTTCTTTGATTCCTTTTCTTCAACTATCGAGCAAAAAGCCGATTTTTCTTCCACCTCAATCTTCAAGTGCTAGATTTCTATCCCATCTATGACTTTCACCATCGACATTAACATGGCTAATGCGTCAACAAATTGGTTTTAGGTTCTTAGAATATAAGTGAATGAAATCTCTTCAAATCTTTTAATCAGCTTACTTAAATACTTGTGATAAGGTATCAACTTCTCGTCTTTTGTCTTATATTCTCCTAAGATCTAGAGAATTATAAGAGAAGAATCTCCATACACTTCAAATTTTTACATTCCCATTCTAATGCCATTTTAAGTCCCAAAATGTAGGCTTCATATTCTTCTATGTTGTTGGTATATGGAAATGTCAATCTCGCTACCACAGGGAAATAATTACCCTCAAGTGATACCAATACTACTCTTATCCTACATCCAAACACATTACTGCTCTATCAAAATACATTTTCCATCCTAATTTCTCATCATTCAATTCAGTTGCCACCATCACATTTTCATCAAGAAATTATGCTTCTAAACCATCATCCTCATTTTCGAATGGGTATTTTATCAATTGGTTAGTCATCATCTACCCTTTGACTAAACTCTGACTTGCATATTTAACATCAAACTCAAAGAGTAGCATATGCCACTTCGAGATTCTCCCAATCAGTGCCATCTTTTCTGCTAAGTACTTCAATGAGTGTCCACAACCCTATTAAGTAATAGAGGGCATACTACTTGAGCTTATGCATCACCCATACCAAGGTACAACACGTTCTTTCCACTTTTGAGTATTTCTACTCGCCTTCTATAAACTTCTTACTTAAGTAGTATATAGGATGCTCTTTTCTAGCTGTTTCATCTTTCTGCCCCAACCTGCATCTCATCGATTCAAGAAGAATCGTCAAGTAGAGAATCAACGGTCGACCTAGTATAGGAGTAACCAATACTGGCAAATTCATGAGATACTTTTTTATTTCAGCAAATGCTTGCTTACACTCTTCATCCCATTCTATTGTTACAAGAGAGTTGACAGAGTAAAGGAAAAAGAAAAGGAAAAATTGTTGAACTTTTGTATTAGATCAAAGGTAATAGTGGTATGCTAATATCTTCCTTCTCATTGGGACCGATATTGCATTGTCGAGCCAAGGCCTTAGATATAATAGCTATTTCGAGTTCTTGAACACCAATTGGTACTAGAATTGTTTGATAGATGTTCAGAAAGTCCATGTGAGCATGGTATAGTTGATCTCCTCTTTTGCCTCTAGTTTTGGCCTTTATTTCTTGGATCTCATCTTTAGTGGACTCATATCCAAGCCTAAACGTTCCAATCTGCTACTTAAACTGTTCCAAGTGACCCAGTACCCCTTGTCTTGACTCTTCAATGATACCAACTTCAATAAAAATCTACAATCCTTGATCCTCCAATTCTTCACTCTCAAAATACGAAATAGTCGTTTCTTTGTGAATCTCGTAGTCCTACTCCCCAAGAATAGTAACCAATTGCCCATTAGCTATGGATTTCACTTTTTGATGTAACCTAAATGGAATTACCCCTGTTAAGTGAATCTATGGTCTTCTAAATAGAAGATTAAGGGTTAGCAGCATATCCAGAACTTGAAATGGAATAGTAAACTTCTATGGACCGATCACAACCTGCAGCCCAATTTCTCTAATTATCTCCCTCTTTGATTCATCAAAAGCCCTTATTGAAATCGAGCTAGGCTTTATCTTAGTTGGATCTACTCTAAGTAAATTTAGTGTCGCCAAGGGACACACATTTAGTAAAGACCCATTATTTATCAATATTCAAGCAATTACTTTCCCTGTACACTTGACGACTATGAAAAGGGGCTTTATGTCCTAGTTTCCTTCTTTATCTAGCTCATCTGGTAATAATGAAATCTAATCCATTGCAAATATCGAGTTCACCACTAATCCTAGCTTTTCAATGGAAATCCCTTTAAGCTCTTTAACATCCTTTAGAATTTTGATTAATGCCTCCCAGTGAGTATCTAATGACAATAGTAGGCCTATTAGGGAAATCTAAGCTGATACTTTGGCTAGCTAATTCATAATCTAATATTCACTGGTTTTCACTATCTTCTTAGCAACATTTTGATCTTTATCATCTGTATCTTCAAAGATCCTTTGAGAAGCCTCTTCCATAATAATCTTCCTCTTGGCTTCATCGTTCTACTCATAAACTCATCCTCAGTGCATAAGCCTACCGACCATGGGTAACGAGGACTTGGTTGTATGATTCATTGTTTGGTAATCTAAAGGGGCTACTTTGTAATTCTCTAGAGCTATTGAGACATTGAAAGCAATTTTCTTGGGCTTACTCAATTCTTCAACCTTCTTAGTCTTCCTGTAGTACTCAAAAACCAATGGCTTAGGTCCCTCTTTAATCATTTCAAGCATCCTAGCCATCTTCTTGGCTTCTACGATAAGTTTGTTTTCTTCCTTAAATTTTGGACCCCATCTAGTGGGTGGTTCATTAGCATATGGGGTAGGTGAACCAACATAATCTACCAAATACTCAAACTTTCCTAACGGCTCTCCTAGGGTATCAACCATCGAATCCCTGGCTTCATACCTTTCTCTAAACTCCTTCTAAGTACTTCTCCTTCGTGGTTTTGGCACTGTCATAACCAGAATATCATCTTTTTTGTTTTTTTTTTTTATCTTCCCATCCTTCAGCAATTGATATATTGCCGGGCTAATCTGGGTTCTATCTCTAAGATTTATATTTTACAAGCATTCGGCCTACTTCAGATTCCAAGCTATCTCTTTAATAATGATGGGGAGACCATCTAGATTAATCTCCGATCTAGAAACTTTAGCAATGATCATGTTGATCAAATGTCCATGATCCAGTAAAGGATTGTTACCCATGTTAGGAGTGGGAGTCTAAATGAAATCTAATTGAACCAATTTCAAATCAATAAGATCTTGGATGTTATGTCTGAGTCTCCAACATTGGTTCATAGAATGCCCCACTTACCTCAAATGATAATCACAATGAAGCTCCAGGTTATAATCTCTCGGTCTTTATCCCTCCCTCAGTATTTCAAATGTCAAAAGATTCTCTTTCCTTAGTCATGCAAGAACTTGGCTTAGAGGAATGGAAATATAAGTAAACTATCTCATTTATGAGCGATTATTCTGATTCGGATTTGATAGGGGATTAGATCTTCCAATCATGGCTACTAGGGCTACAAGTCTAACAAGGTTGCTGGTATTGACAACACTTACGTTGGTTTCTTTAGTTTTGTTAGAAAATCTCGCAAACGACATTTTCTTCTTAGCTGTCTCAAGATTAGGAACCCTTCCAATAACAATAGCTTCCTCGATTCGGCACCTTGAGACCACAATTTCTGCAAAGTTGGAAGCAAGATGTCCAACCAGATGTTGGTAATATAAACTTCCAAGAGTATTGATGAAAGTGGAAGTAAATTCCTTTTCTGTTAAGGGTGGAGTTACCTTAGCTAACATGCCCTCCCAATTTCTGAGCATACTATCGAGCCTAGTTTATTCACTTACTGGTTTTACAAAGTTTAGGTTTTCTCTCAATCGATCAGTATTAAACCCTTACCCATTTAATACTAACTCTTGACTAGGGTTTAAAGAAAGTCAGTTTTTTATACTTTGAAAACGTCTTGAAGTCGCCACCCGATCGGAGTTGGGAAAAACAATCATTACAACCAATTGGGTGAATTAGTTATAACTTAGCCATTAATTTACGATAAAATTGATTTTTTGAAATAACTTTTGAAAATTAGAGATTTGGATTTGGTGGTTAGAAATTTTAAAACTTTCGGGTACTATTGACTTTCTAAATTTAACCTTAATCTAAAAACTAACCCTTTTTTATTTCATAAAACTCAATTGTTAATTACTTTAATTGGATAACTTAAATAATCTAGGAAGAAAAGGAAAATTAGATTTCTTTATTTGTCGCCTCATAAGTGCTTACGTACCCATTATTTGGAATCAGATGTATTTACTTCTTTTATGAAAATTTTAGTGAGTTAGTCTTGTTTTAATTTTGAAAACGATCGAGTTTACGTTTTATTCAATTTAATTTATTTAAGAAAATTCCTAAAAAAGAAGGTCTTAAATTAGAATTTTTTTTTTTGGAAAATTCTAAAATGTCCTAACTTTAAAAGGAATCCAATTTTTTTTTTTTTGGAAAACCTAATTTCTAAGTGTTTAAAAAAATAATAATAATCTTTATTCTTTAACTATTTACTTATTTATCTTTACTTTTATTTTTTTATTATTTATTATTTTATTTATTTTTATTTTTATTAGACTTATAAATAAATAAATAAATAACTAAATAAACTACTTTTTTATTTTTTTCTCTTTTTTTTCTTCTTTTTTTTTATTATGATTACATTTTCAATTGGAAAGTAAAGTGAATAAATAAAATAAGTAAAATAAATAAATATGGATTAAAATTGGTTCAATAAAAAAGTTATACGTGATTCGATAAAAAACTCAAATCGACAATTTCACACAAAGTATAACTTACCATACTAGTTCAGCTTTTAATTCCCAAACTTATTACTTTTTATATTCTCTATTGTCAGGTGATCACGACTCTGGCACAGACTTGCCACCAAACTATTACGACCCTTGACTTCTATTATGACCAAGTGAGTTTTTCCTAATGATTCCATACTTGCTTGTGTATGTAGTTAGTGAATATAAATTTTATTAATAATTGAATGTTGTGTGAGGTTAAGTTATGCTTATGTACGATACGGTTTCTGTTTAGAGATGAGTAAGGGCTACATAAACCTACTCACAATCATATGTAAAACTTGATTTTGTTAAAAACTGAAAATGGATATACCATTACATTTCGTATATGAAATGTAGAGTTTTGTTATTATAGAAAGTTGTAGTATGATATCCGGATCTGACTGTTGCTGATGTATCTCTAACTATGACTTCGGAAGGCATTAAATCTGAGTTGCATGTAGTACTTGGTCACCTGTATGTATTTGTATAGCATACTGATTGGTCATGCATTTATTTGATTAAATTCAATTGTTGTATAACTTGTTTGTTGTATGGTTGAGGGAATTATCTCACTAAGTTAGTTAGCTTATACCCCTGTAGTTTACTTTTGCAGGCTAATCTATTCGTAGAGTCGGGTTATCGTATGCCCGAGGTTAGTAATATCTCAGTAGGTAGATGCGAGAGTAAGATTAGTGATATAAGTGAACTTATGATATTATATTTAGATTTTGAATATTATTATGTAGTGAAATAATATCAATTTAAGCTATGAGATATTATAAACTTCTTATCTATAAATTTCTATATATACATATATGTGTTTTATATTTCAATAGTTTATTATTATTATTATCATCATAAAATGATATTACTTATACTTACCTAACTCTAGGTTGTTACTTATAATAATAGCCTTATATATCGCATAATGGGTTGTCGATTGAAAGGGATATTAATCTATAATCCTTTATACAGTATATGGCGACTATTATGACTAGTCCCTTCAAGTTGTGATATCGAACTCCGGGTTAGGTCAAGTCAAATCTTCGGTTCAAGTTGGGTCTTCTCTAAGCTCTCCAATAATAACAACAAGGTGGTATGATTCTAAGTGTTCTAGGTAGCAAATCAAATGGGAAAAGATGTTTTCGTGAATTTCTTATTAAGATTAGTGGGGGTGGAGAAAGTGTTATGGTTGTTTTGAGGGTGGTGCAAAGTGGTGATCAATGGTGGTTAACAAGGTAGTAAGTTAATGTTTGCTAGGTTCAAATGGGTGGTTAAGGAAGGGGTATTAAAGTGTAAGGAGCTCAGCAATGGACTTAGTTTGGGCTTAGGGTAGTCTAAGGTAGTGGTTCGAGAGGTGACAACCATGGGTTAAGGGTGTTTGGTGGTACAACTAGGGGCTACGATAAGGCGTGGGGATGGTTGGTTTTGAATGCCCAAGCTATTGGGAGTATTTCTAGGGTGGTAGGCTATGGTGTTGAGCTAGAGAGAGAGAGAGAGAGAGCTTATGAGTGTTCATCGCTGGTTGAGTTTGTTCATTAAGCTCCCTTAATTCCCCTTTTATACACGAATTTAACCTAGTGACTATGAAAAGCTCGATTCGGACATGAATGCAAAATGCTCAAAAATCCAGTTTTTTCCAAATTTTGGAGCTCGATTTGAATGCTCCCTTGATTGAATTTGAATGCATTATTAAGTTCAATTTGGAGTAGGCTATGTAGTAAACACAATCAAAGCAAGAAATCATGCATGTGTATGTGAAATCTATGTAAAAATTGGCCCCAAAGTAACGGGGGTAAGCTGTGTTTTCATTGAGAAAGGGGGGAAAATTATGGGAAAGAGGAAGGAAGAGAAGGGAAAGAGAGAGAAAATGTTGACGTAACACTTCGTCAACTAACCCGACCAATCCCAACTTGCTACATGTCACTATGTGGCATGTAGTAGTTGACATGGACATGGCATGCCATGTAGCGCCATATCAGTATGTCATCCAATCTAATGATGCCACGTATTACGGCGCATGGTGCAATTAGAACCTGATTAGTGGCAATTTCTGATGTGATAAAAATGAAAAAACTTTATATGCCCCCACTAAGATTTGAACTCTTAACCTCATGCTCATACTTAAGACCAAATCCAAGTGTTTATCTGTTAGGCCGTTGGCCTGTGCCTTATCCATATATGTAGTTAAATTACACATATAGATCAGGTCAGTTTAAGCTAGATTTAAATCTAAGCCTAGACTTAATAGCCTAACTTCTAAACCTATTTCAAAATCTACTCTAATAAAATGTTATTCCTTAAAATCTTTTAACTTTTTCTATTTTTTGTGATTTTTTTTTAATTTTCAAAATTTATTTTTAAACTTCTTATGTTTTTTAGGTTTCTTTCTATATTTCCTATATTTTTTATATTTTTTATATTTTTCTAAATTTCTTAATTTTTTGTGCTTTTTCTATTTTTTTTTTGTATCTTTCTAAAATTCTTACTTTTTATAAATTATTTTTTTGTGTTTTTCCTAATTTAGGACCTATTGAGGAAATAAAATAAAAATAAAATAAAGGGGAGCAAAAATTGAGTGTCTATACATATTCCTTAAAACTTTTGTTGGCTTTCTTTCATAGATTATTCAAATCCTACATGGATGGAGTCACTTCAATATTAAACTTATACTGGTTGTAGAAAGGTCGTGTTAACTTATCCCTAGTATCAATCTCATTCAAGTCCAATTGGGCATACAAAGTTAAGGCAGGCTTAGTCAAGTTATCTTGAAAAGTTTAGACCATCACCTTGTTATACTTTATGTATTTCTCTATTTTCTTGATGTACAACCTAGTATGGAGCTTTGGACAGCCGGTCCCATTGTATTTCTCAAATTCTAGCACCTTAATTCTTTCCAGGAAATCATTATTTTCATATGTCAGCAAGTTAATCATCCCAACTTGTTCAAACCTGTTAACCATTTCTAGGGTTTTCATTTTCTCGATCAGCTTTTGTATAAACTCCATTTCCATCTCTTAGTGTTTCTCCTCAATTTCCTTCCTTCATATCTTAGCATTAAGAGCTAATTCCACATCTTCCAACTCAAGGGGAGGGGTTGCTTCTACATTCCGATTTGGGTTGACTTGGGATCCTTGTCTGTCATTGAGGATTCTAATAACTCTAGTAAGAGCCTAGATCTGTTTGGCCATCTTGTTCATGTTTTCCTCTAGGGTTATGACTTTCAAGTCAAGCTTAGTTTGATTGAAGTTTCCAATACCCTAAGTTAACATTCTTGCCTTAGAACAAGTAAATATCGGGCTTCTAACTAAGCCTACTCTCTTGGACGTTATCTTTGAAATCCTAAACAAAAACCTAAGTTTTAGACCTCTTTGTAAACTAAAAATCACGAAATCTAACTTATACAACAGACTAAAAGAAAAGAAAATGTGTAACTAATCTTCCTAAAAAAAAAAAAAAAAACTCAAATCCTATACTTACACGAGTCGATGGATTTGGTTAGGACGAGCTTCATCAACTTCTCTTATAAGTTTTCGGACTGTAACATCCCTTTCTCAAATCTTACTCCACAAGAATTGATTTTTTTCCAGCAATCTCTTATTTTCCAACTTTAATTCTTCAATGATTCTCTTACTTTCTTCGAACTAAGCTTCAACTCTGGCCCGTATGGTATCTCGGTAAGCCTGCTCGGTAGGTGAAATATATGCTGGTTCTGGCTCATGTATGTTTGGAACTTTATAACATATCTTTCTGGTCTTCTCCATTTGATCATAGATGAATTACTTAATGGCTTGGTATTCTCTGACTTTACCCTTCAAAGTTCCTACATTGACTATTTTCTTAACTTCTATTTATTCTCACAGCTTTACGAGTTCTATTGGTCGTTGAATCAAAGTAGCCGTCAATAGACAAGGATCTTGATAATTCATCATGGCAACATCTAAGGAATCTCTATAAGCTATTTCTTGAAGTGGACCCAACTGTTTGGTGACATAAGCTAGAAAATATCCTATACAACCCGTAATAACGATAAGAGGAACCCTTGCATAATCGGTGGACCCTAAGATGGCTTAAGTGTAGTGGCTCTATCTAGCTATCCACATAAAGTTTACTGGCTACATCTTGCTGATGAGTGACACCCATCCTCTAAACTGATCTTCATTCGGTATCGTAAGGTGGTGGGCAAAGTCATCAATCAAGTTCATATTTCTAGTTAAGGACTCTTTGAGAAGGTTCCTTCTATACCCCTATGTGTGATTAAGAAACCACACGGTAAGGATTGTAAGGTTAGCCGTAAAATACCATCCCCCTACTTCTTTAAGTGGGTAAGTATCCTAAACTATTCTATCAATAGTATTGGTATATAAGATTTACCAGTTAAGAATTAGGTCACTAGTTTGGCTACTCTATAATGGACTTGACCGTATTTAACAGGAAATAGCATTGTCCCAAATACTGTTACAATAAAAGCATTAACCCTCTTCTTAGCCCATGATTCATATCTCCAATAAAAAATCTAACAATATCTCTTATAAGCATCTAGGCTTGAGAACTACTCTACAATCTTAGGATATTGAGACACTTCTTGCCCTTTGAAGATAAGAATAGCACCAGGGCTGACTTTTTGACTTCCAATAAGGTCATGAAAGCTTTCTTAAGCTAGACTTTGAGATCTAGGATAGTTGTACTTGCTTCGAGAGATGGAGCACTAAATAGCTATGAGTATTTTTCTAAAGTGGGCATCAACACATGCAAGCTGAACTTGAAAGCTGCAAATTCCAAATCCTAATAATAGATAAGGGCTTGAATTAGAGGCTAGTGAAATTGGACCCGCATGAGGGATATGACCGACCTAATCTTGTTACGAATGTGATCTTGCTTAGTGGCCGGAAGCTAGTTTAACCAATCTTTCAAGATAACCTTAGGAAAGGAATACTTATCTAATTGGACCTCATGGACAGGCTCTAAATTGACACTATCCTGACTCTCATATCTAAATTATATTAAAAAAATGAAATGATACAATTATTTACAACAAGACCACTAAATTTATAATAAAGTTGGATACGATATTAATAATTTTCTAGCTTTTCAAAAATTCTCTTAGAAATTATGCAATCTTTCACTCACCAAGAAATGATAAAAATAAAATACATATAATACAGGGAATGAAAGCGATTAAATAGAAACAAACATTGGCAAAATAAAATCAAATAAAAAATGTAGTATACTACACATACATGCAATGCAGAAAGTGTCGGTAATTAATAAATTATAGAAAATACGATGAATTCATGATCGAGAAATACCTTTATAATAAGTAAGTTTGAAATAAGATTTAAAAAAAAAACAACGAAGCTTGTAAATACTTATATATAAGGGTCAGTTTTTAAATTTCCCCTTTTTTAAAGATGAAAATCTAACTAACCGCAGATTAATTGAGCTTTTCCCATAATTTAAAAATAACTACCCCTTTTCCGAAAAAAATGATATAAGAGAGTGAGACTATGGGTCTCAAGCTCTATAGCTCTAAGGCTTTTTGGAGAGAAGCCTAGTAGATTATATCGAAGCTGAAGTAAGCTCAACTATCACCGCCAGACAGGGGTAATGACCCTAACAACCTGAGGGTTACACAATAACAGCCCGTCCTAAGTTTCTAAGATAGCTTAGGTTCGACCACATCTAAATACGCAAATGATTACTAAAAATAAACCTCCACCCTAGTTCCCTAACAAGGCCCATTGGGCCATGCTTTTTCTTTTTTAGCACCTACATCACTAAAAAAATAATTAGTACAATTATAATACAATTAAAGAAAAATAATATAAAAGCCCATCAAAAATTGGTAAAGTCACCAATTTTGTCGAGCCCTATTTCGATTTCCTTAATTTAATCTATATTAAGCCTAACCCGCTTAATATAAATTACTCGACATTAAACTAAGGAAATACTTTTCTTTAAAAAAAAAAAAAATTGGAGTTGTCAACCAGTTTAACTTATGAAAAATGAAAAATAGAGTTTTCAGGTGGGAAAACCTTAATTTAGCCATTAATCCGCGGGTTTTCTAAAAAAATGATTTTTAGAAAATTAAACTAGAGAAAACTAGATTCGGAGACTAACCTATTAAAACTAAGTCACCATATAAAAACTAACGAAAAATTGATGAGATTTATTTTTATAATTTCCTAAAAATACTAAAGTATATATAAATATACAAAAGATAACTAAAGTGATTTTTTTTAATTATTTTTTATTACGAATTTTTCAAGAAAAAAGGAAAAAAAATTCTTATTTTTTATACGATTGCCCTAAAAGTACTTACGTACCTGCTAGTCGAGATCAAATTGGTTGTAGTTCTCTTTCATAAAATATTTAGTTGGTGGATTCCTTTTATTTTAAAAATCGAGCTAAGTTTAGGTTTTTAACATTTTATTATATTTTTTAAAAAACCTAATAAATCTAAATTCACGAATTAAAAAAAAAAAAACCTAACTAACTATATCTACTCAAAAAACTTTGGTTAACATTTTTATTTATTTACAAAAATCAATACATGTCAAAAGATATCTTTTCCTGAATCCTACATGCAAAATCTACTGAGATACAATCTAGATACTTATTTCCATAAGTATCTCTTTTAAATCCTAACTGTAAGATACATTAAAATATAATCTAAACACATATTTTTGTACGTATATTTTTTAAATCTTTATCATAACATACGTATTTTTTCTAAATCTCAATTGTAAAATACATTTTTCGATATGTATATTTTTTAAATCCTAACTGCAAGATAAGTATCTCGATATATTCTACATACGTTTATTTTTCAAAAAAAAAAAACACGATTTTACTCAAAGCGCAATTTAACTAAATTTTATGAAAAAATGGAATTATCTAAAAAAATTATGTAATATGAAATTAGTAAAAATAATTAAACTAACTAATAAAAAAAAACAATTTTTACTGAACCAAGTTGTGCGCGATCGGTGCGCTCGCCAACGGTGCGCCGTGATCGTGAAGTGGATCGTATGTGCACAAATGAATTGGTCGTGTTCGTTGCTCAAATTGTTGATCAATTGGTGGAGTGACCTGTACGTGTGGCTGATGATTTAGATGGCGTGGATAAGTGCGGCTATAGTGAATTTTGGGACGTATCTCGCGTGTGTGGGGCGTGCGATCAAGAGCAGTGGCTATCCAGGGGCTTCAGTAAGTGAATTGTGAAGCAACAGCAAGGACGTGCATGTGAAGTGAGACGTGTCAAATAGTGCAAGGTGCGGGGCGGCTATTTGTATTGACAATCAAGTATGCCGATGTTTGTTGGTGTTAGTCGGGGGGACGTGGCAGTGTATTGTGGGTTGCTACTGTTGGGTGAGGGAAGTGTTCGGTGTAGTGGAGTGAAGTAATCGCATAAGAGAGCTGTTGTTCAGGGCGTGTGTGGAAATTGTGAGGTTGTTTAGCGTGTGTGTGTGAATTGTGATCGGTCGGTGTGTGTGTGTTGGTGTTCTATGCGGCAACATCTTGCGAGTCTCCAGTCAATGTGCTGACGTGTGCTGATGTTGGCGTTGTGGACATGGATGTGGGTTCGTCAGTGCTTGAAGGTTGCGGCAGTTCGGAATTTGGCAAAGGAAGGTCGGCTTTCGTGTGTCAAGGGGCGTGAATTAGGATACATTGGCGATGGATTTGTTGTGCTGGCTTTGTGGCAGCAAGAATTGGGATCATACGTGTCAGCTTTTGTGGAATTTTAAGACGTTGCTTTGTGCTTCGGCTTTGTTGTGAATTGAGGGTAGGGGGTTATTGGCTGTGTTGGATTGATGGATTTGGTGCTCGTGAATTACACGAATAGTGGTAAGGGAATTTTGGATGTGTATTTGGGTTTGTTTACTAAAAAAAATATATTCAAATCCACCGGTCAACGTACTATTTATAAATCTTCAATCATATCTTCATATCTTTCGTATAGAAGACATGATAATAATTTTACGAAAATTTGATCTAATTTCTAAAAACTTTACTTAATTTAGGTTTTCTATTTTTCAGGCCCGATTTGATCTAATTAAATATAGTTCAATAACTTATCTAATAAATCTTAAATCTATTTTATCCTAATATAAATTAGATTAAATTTTATTTTAAATCGAATTAAGCTAAAATTATTTTAATAAAATTCAATTCTTAAATGACTTAACGATTTATTAAATTGATCACGTACCGTTATCCAATTTAATACTAAACGATCCGATACTATTTACTCGATACAATTCAACTCTACTCGATATGATTCAACTCGATACGACTCGAGTCGATTCTCTTTTTTATTTATTTATTTTTTTAATTTTTATTTATTATTATTTTTTATTTATTTATTAACCTAACTTAACTAAAATAAAATGAAAAATGACAAAAATAAGATGTCTATAATTAGGAAACTTCCTTTATCTTTCTATCATGTGGTTGGACATTGCTTATTTTGTTCATATGTTAAGTTAATTCATGCAAGCTCTACAACAATCTCGTCAATTGGCACTAGAAAGGGCATTGTGTTATATTAAGCTGCATCTAGGATAGGGTATTTTCTTTCTGGCCAAATCTGATTCAGTATTGCGTACATATAGTTACAATGATTAGAGTGGTTGTGTTGATACTCGTCATTCCACATCCTGGTTTTTTGTTTTTCTTAGTGAGTCATTAATTAGTTGGAAGTCTAAGAAGCAGTCCTTGGTAGCTTGTAACTCTGCTAAATCCGAATATCATGCTCTTACTACTGTCATTTGTAAGCTTATGTAGTTGTTGGCATTGTTGTTGAAAGGGTTTTGTGTAGATTCAATTCTACTCTGTATCTTAAGGGAGTCATAGAAGTATGTTGTACTTACAGTAAATAGTAGACTAGTGTAGTCTTGTATATAATAGACCGGTGCACTATACTAATATTGTTCTTACTGTAGTCTTGCGCACGAGAAACTAGTTTTTCTATATAGTGTATAGTGTGTAGTATATATATGTGTCCTCCTTGTATAGATAATTTAATTAGATTTCTACCAGAATTAACAAACTCTCAACTATCTTCTGTTCATTCTCTTCCAGAGTTAGTTCTACGGACCCTAATATGATTTTCCTCTTCTGTAAGTGTCTCGTTTTTACTTTGCATTAGTTCATAACCTCTGATTTTATCAACATCATACATAAATTTTTGGAGTTCACATCATGAAACATACACCTTATTCCATGGGATGTTTCCATTCCTATGTTGAGTTGTAGGAGAAATATATTCATTAATGTCGACATAAATATATTTTTATTCCTTAACTTTCGATCATTTTTTTATTTGAGTCCTTAATTTATGATTTTTTAATTTTTCTATTAAAGTCATTAGTGATGGCAAAATTTGTAGACAATGATTTTTCTTAACCTCATTAGTTTTTCCATATGCTACGTGGTATCATCTCATTGATCTAAAATATTAATCAAATAAATAATTTAATTTAATTAAAAACTAAAAAATCTCAAAAAGAAAGAAATCTGAAATTTAAATGAAAAGAAAAACATTCCACAATAAAAAATGGTCAAACATTAAAGATTGAAAATAATTATATTGTTTGTTTCCTCTAAAATTTATTGTCTTTTCACTCCTTTCCTCATTCTTTCTCACTTGTTATTTTTAAGCAAACAAAAGCTTAAGCTCATGGTCTTACGGGACAATGAAGAATAAAAAAAAAATTCACAAAGAAAATAGATAACTATAGTATTGATTAAAAATTTTGTAGATTCTAATAGTACTATTCATCAAATCAAATAGAACCGAATTGAACTGAACCATACCATATTGAATCGTGATGTAATTCTTTTGTGTTTTAGTTCAATTTGTATTTTTGTTTGGAAAGAGTTTAAATAGTTTGAATTGAACCAAATCACTTAAACCTAAACCAAACTACTTCTCATTAAAAATTTAAAAAATAAACAACATTTTTTAATTTTAAACCTTATTGATATTTCAATCTAACGTAATTTACCTTTTCCTTTTTCTTTTCCTTTTTTTTCTAGATTCTCAGTTTACTCTTAACCTCTCCAATCTACTAATTTTTCTTCTAGTTGTCTCCCATCTCTAGTAAACTCCTGCATATTCACTATTATTTAAGATGAAACTTTGTCGTGATATAATGTTATATAGTTTTGATTTTTATATAATAGCTTCAATTTGGACATCAATATTAGTTGAAAAATCGAAACTCCAATTACTATTATTATTATAAAAAAGAAAAGGACATATTGAAAAAACAGTTTGAACTGAACTAAACCTAACCATATATAAAGCGACTCAATTCAAAACCCTAAATTGTGAAAAGCAGTTTAGTTTATTAGGGGTTTAAACCAAACTGTTTTAAATGTGATTGGGTTTGGTTTCGTTTGGTTTGAACCAAACCATGAATACCCATGGGTTTGATAAATAAATATAGCAAAAATAGATAATCGGATTAGGAAAATAGGGGAAAAGGATATATCAAGAGATTCTTGAGATAGAATAAAACATGTCGTCGATTATTTTTCTTTAAAAGAAATTTCTCCAAATACTTAAAGAAGACCTTGATTTTTCAAGCATTTTTGTTTTACTCTATAAGCACATTTGAGCTGCCCATCAAATGATAAGAGCACCATCTTACCTTAGGGAACTTAAAAGCACAAGGACCAAGACAAATTATCCTAAGAACAAGATGTCCTTGACCCTTGATACATGCAAAAACGCTTATTTTCCACAAAATCGGATTCATTATTAAAACACCGCTATGAAACTAATAAATACAAAAGTCTAGATCAGACATTCAACATATAACATTCCTTATAGTAAAAGGACCTTATGGCAAGGGAGTACCACTACTCCTAGTTTATCTGGCACTTATTGAGCTTAATGCTTCAGGATCCAAACAAGCTCCACCATTTGTAAAACTCGAATATGTTGAGTTCCCTCCAACTTCATGAAGATTTTCAAAACCCATTTGTATTGCCAAACATTGTTTCAACTCAGCCAACACAATGCACATATCAGGCCTTTGGATCCCTGGGATCAATGTACATGACATGGCTATCTCTATAGCTTTCCATGCAGAGCTGACTCCGAATTCTCCATGTAACAGTGGATCGACTACTTTCTTGATGTCTCCTCTATTGATCAACGGATTGACCCAATTCACTATGGAAATGCTTTCTTTGAAGCCTTTAATGATTGCAGAGCGGCCGGTGATAAGTTCAAATAAAATAATGCCAAAACTGTAGACATCACTTGCCTTACTTAACCTGCCAGTTGCTTGAAATCTAAAAGGAATGACAATAAAATTTAAAATTTTAGTATCTCATCACAAAGAAAGTTATATTTTTATCACAAACAAATGGCCTTATTAACATCATGAAATAGGATCCAAGGTATATGAATTTCTATTGTTTTGTAGAGGTGCTTAATTATAATGTAAGTAGGATGATAAAAAGTAAAATTAGTCTTTGGTATTGGATTTCACCTCCACTATTTACCATTTCTACTAAGCGAATCTAGAGGATAGAGTTGTATTTTTCACCATACTACATTACATTCTCATGAAGATATCAGAAAAGGAAAAAAAAAACTATAGAAATATTGATTGTTTAAAATCCTACTCTAGGAATTGACCCAAAGAGACCAATGACATGTTAGAAGCTAGTTCATTTATAATACTTACTCAGAATCCACATATCCAATAGTGCCGGCTAGTCGAGTAGTAACATGAGTTGTACTTTCTGTTAAGAATGTTCTAGACAAGCCAAAATCTGCTATTTTTGCTTGCATATTATTATCTAGTAAGATATTTGCGGGCTTCAAGTCCCTATGTACTATAGACGGTGTGCATCCGTTATGCAAATACTCTAGTCCTGCATGACCAAAATTAAGTTTAATAACTTGAGGCACCACATTTTACAAGGTAATTCATCTTCTCTCAATTGTTGCAAACCTTGTGCCGCATCAATAGCAATTTGAAGTCTTTGGTTCCAACTTAACACCTCTTTTGTTGTTTCTACAAACATAAGATTCGATTAGCTTCTTAACTTATTGTTAAATAAAAGAAATTATAAAAATTAACAATTGAGAAGAGAAAGAGTGAAATAAATGATGCAATATCTCTCATGTAGGGTGCAAAATCATAAAAGAAAACCATCTACACAAAAACAAATAAGTCTACATCTATCAAATACCTCATTTTTATTTTTTATCCATTAAAAAGGTTAAATTTTTAAGATTTGCTAGAGGTGTTTGTATAGACATGGTTCATATTCTGTGATGTAAGGTGCTCCTGAATATGAGAATATTTTAAAATTAGGTATTTTGAGAAAGTTAACCAATCATACATAAATTAAACCATATTTAACAAGCTTAACCTTTTGATTAAATGGTCGTTGGTCTAAAATTTATCCATGTATTGGAGTAGGAGGTACTATAGTTGAAATTGTGCACATTTGTCTCACTTCTATTTATAAAAAAAAAAAACACACACACACACATTATAAGTGGTAAGTTTAGACTTTCAAGATAAGTGGTTTTTGATTCATAAGTCATAAAAAAAAAAAAAAAAAAGAAAGAAAGTAGAGTTCTTGACTAATCATGCAAGAGATGTAGTTTACTCATTATCTCAATGTTTGTATGGTTTCAATTGTTTATGACCTCATTTAGCTCTTTCTAAGACATCAATATCATGGCCGATAAACTAAGTATGAGAAAAGGGACATGGTCCCTTGATTACCTGCTAAATGGTGTCTTAAGCTACCATTGGCCATGTATTCATATATGAGTGCCATATTTCCACCATCATGACAATAGCCAATCAAAGAAACAAGGTTTTTATGGTGAACAACCATTAATAGTTGTGCCTACAATAAAAATTAAATGCTCTTAAGAAGATGAAATGAAATTAGTTAGAACAATTACAATTTCCATATGATTCGTCTCAAAGTGAGGAATGAATTCTGATGATGGATCTAACCTCTACTTGGAACTCCTTATGTCCTTGCATGGATGTTTCAGACAGTAGCTTCACGGCAACTTTAGTCCCATTTGTTAGATCACCAAGATACACTTTTCCAAAACCCCCTTCCCCGATTACAATTTTTAGATTCTCTGTAATTTGCAAAACCTCACTGTATCTAAAAGGCCGATTCCTTGATTTTATAAGACCTTCTTTCCGAAGAAGTCTAATAACACCTATAAAACAAGAAAGATGGGATCCATATAAGACGAATTAAGGAATTCTTAATAAAAGATTTCACGTTTCTATTCTCTAGTGTGTTTCCATTAAATTATTCACGATATATCATCAAATATCTAAACTTGTCACAAACTTCTTATTAGCCAATACGGTTTAGTATCTTAAGTAAAATTGACGTTCTCTTTAGAGCATAATGGATGAAATGATCATGCGATTGATATCTACATGTTCCAAAGGGGTATTAGACATAATTAGAGCGTTACCTTCCCTCCTTCTGTTTCTCCGAAAAAGTAGAGCACATATGATGACAGAAAAGACAATTGCTGATAAGATAGATGCAATAACTGGAACACTGGATCTCTTCTTACTGCTCTTTTTATTTTCTTCACAATATTCTGTCTGGCATAAAGGATTTCCTACCAAGCTTTTAAGAAAAAATTTAAATCTCAGTTACTCTATGTTAGCCATTCACCATAAAACTCTAACCGTAATTGTATTGAATATCTAACAAAAAAAAAAAAGAAAAAAAAAAGTGATGCGTTTTGAATGAATCCCCATAGTTGAATTGTTTGTTTTTCAATGTGTGAAGGTGATGCAATTGTTTTCCTCATACCAAACATTAAGCAACATAAGATATTCCAGAATCTTAGATAATGTACACTCGTATATCATTTCTTACTGTAAAACCAATGCTCCATCTCGAAACTTTTTCTTTAATGATGGGGGAATTGGACCAGTGAGGTTGTTTCCCATCAAATATCTGCATTGAGATTGTAAGATTAATTAATCAAACAAGCCTTTGGCCAACAAACAATAATTATCCATCAAAATTTGAGATATTTATAGAAGTGGCACATCTTTGCAACTTACAGGATTTTTAGGTTTGGTAATTCACCCAGAAACTCTGGTAGAGATCCTGATAATGCATTGTATGATAAGTCCCTAATACAAATCAAGAAACAAAATTAGCTCTATGAAAATTCTACTTGATTTTTTATCATGAATAGACAATAGCTTTACATCTACAAATTAAGGGCAACAAGGCGACTTACCGTAGACTTTCGTTACAATGTTAAAGGAGATATTGACATTGTCATACCATTGAACATATAACAACTTGTTCAACAGTAATGATAGATAAATTTTACATCCATAAAAAAGTTGATTTAAACGCTTCAATATAATATTCGCGGTCTGATTTTACATTCATAAATCAATACTTTTACTTGCCGACTATAAGTTTAAAGTCCATCAAGCGTATTGCTTATATGGATAGTAGTAAAAGCGGGCATTCACGGGTTCAAATTCAAGATGTCTCACTTTAATAATACAATAAACTTGATATATACAACGAACTAATCTGAAAGGTTAATAACACGTTAGATAGGAAGCAGTCTTATATTTGTTGGTTAAACAATAATCAAATTTTACAAGCGTGCCTAGAGGTGCAGAAAATTAATGGCCACAACAATAATGACTTACAAGGTTTGCAGTTCATAGAGCTTAGAGAACGAATTAGATATCTCCCCTGTTAAGTTGCAAAAGCTTAAGTTCCTGTTTAAAATATAGCCAAAAATGATCAATTTTCACGTCATTTGAACATTCAAAAAATTGTCATATCAGTTTTTGTACATCAAATGTATATAATTCATATATTATGTGTATGGTTCCAAAATGGAAAACTAAATTTTTCAATCAAATCTAACCTTGTACAATGATTCCGACTTTAAAGCATATTATACATTAATGCAACTAGCTACTTACAGCGAGATAATTCTTGGAGGATTATTGTAACTACAGTTGATACTTTCCCACGAAAAATTTTTGGGAACACATGGATCACCTTGCCAATCTTTTGTCACAGCATATGTTTGCTTAATATTTGTGATTGCATTAACTGCGAAATAAAGAGATCCAGGTATCTTAAGCAATTCATCATAATTCGAGGACTATATGATGGAGTTAGAAATGTCTAAGATTAAAATATATCATACCATCTGCTAAAAGTGTAGGCTTATATGGAAGTTCTAGAACACTGAACCACTCTATAGCGTTGACAATGGGAGGAAGATTGGATCCTTCAGCTGCATATATTGAATAGTTAGCTACAGTTCCATAAAATTGCAACAAGAGAGTCATCGGTTTCGCGTATTCAAGTGTAATAGCTTTTGTAGTTTCGTTATTTGTGGACACCCTAATTGTCCTTATCTGTCCATCTTCGAACCGTTGGATTTCTGCAAAGTGAAAATATATATGCCACGTAGTAGTTGCTGCATCAACAAAATAGTTCAGGTAACTTAGAGGGATGCTGGCATTGGATGATTCTGCTGCTGTCATCAGTACCTTATCAGGTACTTTGTAAAAATTATTAATGCCATTAGTGTTGAAGAGGGAGTCGTTCGAAACTAAATGACAATTATCAAACATATATGGATCCCATATCCGATCATAAACATCATCAGGATACCTAACAAACATATAAGAAGAGATTAGTACAATGAGCCGAGCTTATGGACATCAGAGTTAGTCGAGTGAGTGGATAATGATAGACTGAATGCTTATTAAGTGTTAAATTTGCAACATGAATTGACACGGTTTACTAGCTGCTCCAGGGTTGATGAAATGCTACATGGAAGGGTAGTAGAGTATTATCCCTCCAATACAACAAGTCAAACAATAAATATAAAAGCGTAGATTGGTCGTATGACAAATCGCTAATTGTCTTGGCAAATTAGGTTGACAATGTAGAAAGGATGAAGTCGTAGGACATAATCCTATTATTCAGCTTTAGATTTAGAATTTCATCAAAAGATGGAGAGTCACAAGACATAATTGTAAGAAACAACTTAGGAGATAAAAAATAGATGATCATGGGAACATTTCCAAAAATTCCTCCAAAATTATAGGAATGATTTATCTTTTAGAATTTATGAAGTTGAGGGGCAGCTGCCTAGAATGGGACCCCTCACCTGCCCCTGTTTACACTTGATGTACAAAAATACTCCTATTATATATAAGCAAAGAAGATGTATTTTTCAATTATACCCAAATGGCACAATGAAGTTAATTATTTCTCATTAACTAAAACTTACCTGACGTATTTCGATTGTGTCCCCACGTTGTAAAGCCCTCGGTTAAGTAATGCACCTGAACCAGATTGATAAAGGGCATTTTCCATAATTCGTAACTGCAACCCATTTATGAAAGGACTACCATGTCCTGTGTTTACAAGACAAACATGGACATCGCCCTCTGGAGGAAAAATTACTACCTCATAGTACATGAAGCTAGAAATATTCTGCAAATGGACAGTGACCCATTTATTCACACCGATGTGTAAATCGAATATCGGTATTTGATTCCTGCCATCATAATTACCATAAAGGAAATGTGCCCTAATCAAATATGTTTGGTTTTCACCTTTTCCTGGTTTCAAAGTGTAACAGTTTCTTATTCCATAAGGAAAACTCCTTAAATTCTTTCCCATAAGCATAATATTGTTATTCATAACTTCAGGTGACACCTCCATATTTTCTCCAGAGTCAATGTATCCATTATCAGTTTGGTACCACATTTGACTAGCATCGTCTAAGTATTCACCAGTCGCTCCACAATCAATATATATGGAACCTTGCAAAGAAAAAAAATATGATTACGATGTTGCAGAATCAATTCAAACCCGATATAAGGACTAAAGTTCTAATTATGTCACGTATTAGGAAGCTTAAAAATCCTAAGGATAAGATCCTATACTTTTACATCTATTAGTTGTAAAACTATATTCATCACATTCTATCTTAATCGTGTGATTATCCAAAAGCTTTTATTTTGTTATGTATAAGTATACACGCAGATTCCAAGTTTGCAACTCAAAAATTAACATCATGCATAAGCTGAAGCCACTTGGATTGTTGCAAATGGATCTTACAAGTGCAAAATTGTCGTAAGGTTAACTGGTTGAGTGGTTGCCCTTTCAAATGACAGAGTTGTTGAGATGCGTGCACAACATCAAAAACATGTAGGCTTCCAAAAAATGTTAAACTCTTGAGTTTTGATCATATTGTTCCAACATTACTGTATTTATTGATGAATAGTATACTATTGCATGTTTACATCTAATTATATGTAATTATTTAGTTAACTGTTTGATTAGTAATATTTATATATATTTAAATCTTACTTATGTGGATACTAAGGTAACATATTTAATTAATTTTCAAAATATTAATTAGATAATTATATCTAATAAATCAAATCAAAATAAAATTAATTGAATGGTCATATATATGGGTGAATTGCAACTTTATTTCCTCTATGGGTGCACTTAGTCTTCTCATCTTTGCTATTGAGCTTAGACTCTTAAATCTTCAAAAAATTGTTTTTGCCCCCTAATAACCATTATGCCATTTAATAAACAATAAAAATGTGCCTTTGATATCTGTTATTATTCTATCTAAAGATAAAATAGTAAAATAAGATCCAAAAATATACTCTTTTAAGAACTCAATTTCCAAGATAAGGTATCTAAACATAAACAAAAATAGACACAAAGTGGTTCATTTATAATTTACCCTAGTCATACATATACTACATCCAAACATCGATTTCTATATAACCATAGGTCAAATACAAATATTATACGAAAATAAAGAAAATATAATCCCCAAAAAAACAAAAGAAGGAACCAATCGAAATTTTCGAAGTTAAAGAAGAATCTCTATGGGCAATATGTCAAAAGAACACAAAGCAATAAGTAAGAATAAATCAAAATTTGATACATCATCTACCATGTAACCAATTTTTATATTCTCGCAACATCTTCCCCTAATCCATTCACGTGCCTTAAGACATCATAGTAAATTTACCACAGCCATGGCAAAAAAGCATAGCAATCACGTGCTCTCAAGTTAAATTAAACCCAGATTTAATAATCAAGGGTGCCGGCACTTGTTTGTCAATATATAGCATAGGTACCTGGAATTTGATGGGAGGGAGGATTTTCTTGAGCAACCACTGTTACACCACCTAGACCACAGAAGGAGATGATTACTCCATGGAATACAAGGGCTAAGATGATGATTTTTCCACACATTTTTTTTTTTTTTGGGTGATTTTATGTTGTCATAACACCTGAGGTAGATATTTTCTATTTATAAGGGAGAAAAGATTAAGGATGTATGCAAGCAATAGGTTCCCCGGAAGACTTAAGAGTTAATAAGCCATCAAGAGTCACGCGTGTGGAAAATGCCACGAATATGCAGCGTAAGATGTCGATTTCCCATTTCTTTTTTTGGTTTCATGATTTTATAAGACCTTTTGAGGTAGATGTGCTGTTTATAAAGTAAGGATAGATGGATGATGCATGTACAGTATTCGGGTCCCTGAAAACTCACAGTTAATGTGTCATTCTGTGTGGAAAATACCCATGCTTCACAATTGCAAACTAACTACTATAGTCTCCGTTTATAAATTCTTTAAACCTAAAAATTTGATTTCGGATTTGGTTCACCATTTGAACCATAATTATCAATAAATATTAAATATTATTATATTACTAAATATATATTTTTAGTATTTTTGTACAATCCTATTTTTATAGAGATAGTCTTGTTACCATCTCACATTTAATTTATATTCACTTAAATTTGAATAATGGAAGAGATTGTAAATTCAATGGTTAAGATTTTAAAAAATATAAATAAATAATAAGATGGTGAAAAGCTCTTGTATTTTCTAATTAATACAGTATGTATCCTACGATAAGTCATCTACTCCATCTCCTGATTATTACATTTCGTTGAAGAATCCCTATCGAAGTTCCTAATTCAATGTCTTTCATGTTTTTAAGCTAATACCACAAAGGTGGCTTTCTTACATTGCAGGTGTTTCTAACTAAAAACTTAGGTGAATGGGAATTGCTAAAGAAAGGTAAAAAAACGGAACAATAAGATGAAGATATATATAATGGATCATTTCTTAGAAAAATGATATGATAAATGCTAAATAATGGATAATACTATTTATTTATTAAAATTTCTTTTTTCCATTGATGACTAAATAAAGTTCCTTATCATGAAGGTTATCGATGTTCGGATTTAACATTTTGGGTCAAGTAATTGAATTGAATCATAAATTGAATTGAATTCAAGGAAGAAAAAGAAAATCAAAATTTTTATTGCCCACTTTTATCAATGATTGAATCGGTTTTTTCCCCCTCTCACCCATGCTTCTAATCATTGAAGCAAGTGTAGTCCTTGCTTTGGTTTTCGATTCCTTTTTCCTTATCCAGGAATGAGGAAACGCTAAAATAATTTCATTATAGCTAAATTTAATAAATCAAGATTATTGTAATGTGGTATGGATATTAATTTTCCAAAAGAATGAAATGGATTTGAATCCTTCATTTTCAAGTTAAAATAAGAATGTAATTAAAAAATAAATATTAATAAAAATATTATATCATTTCTTTTCACCATTACACAATTTCTGTAAGATTCAAACTTATTCATCCCTTGATAGAACAATGTTCATATCAATGGAAGTATAACACTGTAACAAACAATATGGCATTGAGAATGGCATAAAACACTGCATAGGAGGCCAAGACTGCCACCTCAATGCTAATTTAAGAAATGTGTAATTTAAATAATTGGTAAATTGTGAAACCAATCCTTCTTTTGTGTTGAAGCAATTATAACTTTTAATTAGTGGTAGGGACATTATTCCTCAAATTGATCCGATTCCTGTTTGATTTACTACATCAATAGTGGATCAGCAAGCCCAGTCCACCGCACAAACTATCCCCTTATCCATGCTTATATAATTGGTTCAATTATTTCTATAACTACATGAGTTTAGTTGTAGCATTTATCTATCTTATACCAGGTCTTATAAGATGGTCTATTTTCATTGTCTTATTCAGAGAGGTGTTTCTGGATGTTTCTTTTCTTTTCTTTTTTAATTGTAAATAACTTTAAAATTCTTTGATTTAGATGCAGATTTACCATCTTTACTTTCAAATACTGCAAATCTTCCCTCTAACCTTTGATCAATTTGTAATGCAAATAACATTTTTATTTTTGGTAAGAAAAATTTTATACCTATGGTCAAAGTTTAGAGGGTCTTAAATTATACATTAATAAGTTCAAGACATATTTGCACATTAATGTTAGAGTTTATGAAGGTTATTTACAACTTATGAGGGTTATTTGGCAATTTATTAAATTTTAAGAGGATGAATTGTAATATTTAAAAGTTTAAGATATGTATTCACAATTTTTTTTACCCTTATTTCATAATATAATCACATGTTAACAAAGTTGTAGCCCATACTTTATTTATAAGCTAATCTAGAGATGGGCATTAGACGACCGATCTACGGGGTCCTAAAGCATGAATTGGGTCCCTAATTTTATGATATTATTACGTAAATTTAATTATTGTGAACCAGTTGAATATTGGCACATGTAAAAAAATGGACACAATAATTAATGGACCTCATAGAGCTCCTCTTTTGTAAAACTTGAAAAACATTGATGAAATAAATAGAGAAAATAAAATATCAAGGATACAATTAGATTAGTAGTATATTATGTTGATAACTAAATACATACTATTTTTCAATATAAAATATAGACATGCTTGCTGCTGTGAATGTGATCAACGATACGAGGTTACAATAAGTTGAATCAAAATGATTAATTATTGAGCCCAAGTTTAGCTTAAGATTTTAAAACTTAAATTTGATTCGAGCTTGAGCTATACTTTAAAGTGATATTTAATAAGTTATAACTTAACTCAACCAACCTTATTTAGGGTTGATTTTTCTAATAAAATATTTTCCTTTCAAATTGAAACAATATGGATATCCAAAATTAACAAATATTTAAATTTGATTTAAGCATGATTAAGTTTAAGAACTAAAAGCTAAATATTATAAAATCTTAACCCAACTGTTACTAAATCAAATTTAAATAACTTTTCAATGAAACTTGATTAATTTGTAAGTAAAAATTATTAAGATAGTTGTAATCTAATAATGCAAATACCGCATCCTAATCAAATGGATTTTCCCTCTTTTAAATGTAATTATCGTATCTATAATAATTTGGCCAAAAAAATTTGCAAGCAGAGTGGGCTCATTTCCACCAAAATGCACGGTGGGCTTTTCGTCAACCGATGGCTTTATTTAACGTGGGAAAAGAAAAGTATTCCAACTGGGTCCAAGACGTAGCCTTTACTAATTTCATTTTCATGGTATATTATATTGTTAAAAAAGAAATAATACAAAGACTTTTGAGTCAATCCATTTCAAGTCTTAGAAATAAAGTTTCGTCAAAAGACGGTCCAAAATCCATTGCAATATACATTGATGGGGTGGCTCGTTTCGAAGAAGTATCAACTTAGTGGTATTAATATTTATCTCTCAATGAATTGATTTAATGGAGTCTCTCTGTTTGAAAGACAAGAAGAAAAACGAAAAAACTTCAGCTCAGCATATATTCATTCATTGGTTGAATACTGAATATATCTAAACGCAAAGATGACAAACTTATGAAGCTGAACCATATTTAAATTTTAGGAAATACTAATGTTAATAAACTTTTGTTTAAATTTGTGTATATTATTATCATTATTTACTTAACTTTGACCATAAAAATGAAACAAGGCTCACTAATACACCACATAAATGGATATATGATTAAAGTAACATTTAGTTGGTAAAACGAGACAATATAAAGAGAAATAGATAGAAAAGTACAACTTCTTTATATCATGTTTTGGTGTATACCATATCAAGTGGATTTTTTATGTTGTGACACAAGAGATAGAGATAAAGTTTGGTCATGATTTAAGAACAAAGAATACATATTTGAAAGTAGCAATATTCATCAAAAAGTCCAATAAAGTCCATTTAACATTCTAAGCTAGTAAAAAAGAAAGCCTACCGAACTAGAACTAGAAGATTGGTAGAAACAACCATGCAGAAGGTAAAAATAGTTTGTATAGCATCAATCATTTAGATTCATGCTATTATGGAGACATTAGATTGAGGTTTTGGTGGTGTAAAATTGAAGATGATGTAGTTTTGGTACCAAAGAGGTTTCTGGAATCTAACTTAAATAAGGGTTTAATTTTTTATGTTGTCATGTCTAGGGTGGATGATTGGCTAAAAAATAAATAGGCCAAGGCTGCAATGAAGTTAGCTAAACCTAAACAACGTATGAAGTCATTTTGGGGATAGATTAGTTGTCAAAGCACCATGCTACACTTGATTGTTATAATCAAGTAGTGTTTTGCAGAAGCGAACAAGACAGAGTTGAAGTTACATTTGACACCAATAGTACAAGAGTATTCAGATGTATTCATTGAAGACTTACCGAATATTCCACCTATCAAGGAGGTCAAATTCAAAATCAATCTAGTTTCAAGAACAAATCCTATTTCAAAACCGACTTACCAAATGGTGCCTATTGAGTTAGTAGAGTTAAAGAAGCAGTTGCAAGAGTTATAGGATAAAGGCGTCATTAGGCCCAACTTGTCACATTAGAGGGCTCCAGTATTGTTTGTAAAGAAGAAGGATGAAAGTTTATAGATGTATATTAACTATTGAGAGTTGAACCAAGTCATGATGAAAAACAAATACCCTCTTCTGAGGATCGATGACCTCTTTGATTAGTTACATGGTACACAAATATTTTCTAAAATATATTTGCACTCAGGGTATTATCAATTGAAGGTCAAGGTTGAGGATGTCAAGAAGACAGCTTTTAGAACTAAGTATGGGTTGTATGAATTTTTGATGATGTCTTTCGATTTAACAAATGCACCAGTGGCATTGATGGGCCTCATAAATCAAGTATTTAAGGAGTACTTTGATAAGTTTGTCATAATTTTTATTGACAAGATTTTCATTTACTCTAAGAATGGAGAAGAACATGAAGAGCACTTGAGGATTATATTAAGAAAGTTGAAAGATGGAAGACTTTATGCTAAGTTTAGCAAATGCAACTTCTGGTTGGAGGAGGTAGCTTTCTCGGGTTATATAATAAATCAAGTTGGTATGGCTATGGACCTAGAGAAAATAAAGGCAATGGATGAGTGGCCCAGACCTACTCCCATGTTAGAAGTCAGAAGTTTTCTAAGGTTAGCCAATCATTATCAAAAGTTTATGAAGGGCTTTTCTAAGATTACAACGCCTTTGACCCAGTTGACTCAAAAAGGGGTAAAGTTTATATAGGATGATAGTTGTGAAGTAAGCTTCTAACAATTGAAGGACAGATTAGTTACGGCTCTAATACTGACCTTACCCCGTAGCGGAGAAGAGTTTGTTATTTATAGTAATGCCTTTATACAATGGTTAGGGTGTATTCTTATGCAAAATGGTAAGGAAATAGCATATGCTTCTCAAGAATTTGCCAAATTCATGACCTAGAATTGGTAGCTCTAGTACATGCATTGATACTTTAGAGACACTACGTAGTAGGAGAGAGGTGCAAGGTATATACTATTCACAAGAGCCTTAAGTATTTCTTCACTTAAAGAGACTTAAATATGAGTTAAAGGCCTTAGCTATAGTTGATCAAAGACAATGATCTAGACATTCAGTACTACATAAGTAAAGCTAATGTGATAGCTAATGCCTTGAGTAGGAAACGACAAGAAAATTTGGTCAACTTGATCGCTACTTAGGGAACATTACTCAAGAAAATGCATCGACTTGAGTTGGAGGTGTTGACTAGAGAGGTTGTTGCTAGATTGGCAAGTTTAAGAATACAACCCACCCTAATAGATCAAATTAAAGCTATACAGTTAGAAGATCAAGGGCAAGATAGGAGCTGGGAAAGCCCCAAACTTTACAATAGATGTTGAGGAAGTTGTGAGGTTTTGAGGGCAGACCATGTATGCCAATACAGTCAGGCTTGAGAAGTGAGATTCTAAAAGAAGTGCACTACTCCACCTATTCCATTCATCTGAGGGGCACGAAAAGGTATAAAGACTTAAAAAGATCAATATTGATGGAACAATATGAAGAGAGAAATAGTAGAGTATGTATCTAAATGTTGTACATTTTAGCTAAATAGAATCGAGCATCAGAGGTAGGTCGGTGAGTTATAGCCTTTACTAATACCAAAATAGAAGTGGGAGCATGTGACCATGAACTTTATCATTACCCTACCTAAAACTTTAGAGAAACATAACGTTATGTGGGTGATAGTAGATAGATTGACTAAGTTTGAACATTTTATCCCTATAAACATCAAGTATCAATTAGGAAAGCTCGCTAAGTTGTACATTCAAGAGGTAATAAGATTGCATGGAGTATCAACGTCTATTACATCAGACAGAGACACCTGGTTTGTTAGTCACTTTTGGAGAAGTTTGTAGAAAGCTTTGGTTACCAAACTACAATTTAGTTTGCTTTCCATCCACAAACAAATGGTTAGTCAGAGCGCACCATTCAAATTTTAGAAGACTTATTGATAGCGTATGTGCTTAACTTTGATGAGCATTTAGTGTTAGTGGAGTTCAGTTATAATAATTGCTATCAAGCCACCATTCAAATGGCTCCATTTGAAGCACTATACGGTAGAAAGTGTAGATCACCTATTTGTTAGGACGAAGTAAGTAAGACACAATTAACTAGACCAAACTTAGTGCAAGAGGTAGTGGATAAGATTAGGCTAATTCGTCAAAGGATGTACACTGCCTAAAGTAGGAAAAAGAGTTACACAAATAGGCCACGTTGCCCTTTGGAGTTTCAAGTAAGTAAAGAGGTACTGCTAAAAGTTTCCCTAGTAAAAGGTATGGCCGGATTCGACTTAAAGGGTAAGTTGAAACCGAGGTATGTAAGCCCTAACAGAATTATAGCTCCTACCACAATTAGAGGGTATATACAACATTTTACATGTATCTACGTTAAGGAAATATAAAAAAAAAAAAACATAGTTTAAATCACAAGGAAGAATTGCCTGTGTACGTAGTATATTTAGAGTCACTAGAGTTGCAACCAAACATATTGGTAGTGGAACGACCGGTAAGGATAATCGATACAAAAGTGCAAAAACTAAGGAGAAGGGTTATTCCTTACATCAAAGTTCAATAGCTAAACTAGTCAGAAAGAGAGGCAATTTGAGAGCTTAAGGAAGAGATCAAGAGCATGTATCCAGAACTATTTAATGTCTTAGGTATGTAAACTTTTGAAGAGGAAAGTTTTGTTGAGGGGGGAAAAATTGTAAAACCTAAGTCAAATCAATAAATTAAAGTAAGGAAATAAAAGGAAATAAATGATTTTATTTTCAATTATCAATATGGCATGTAAATAGACATCAAGTGCCAAGGGTAATACTATTATGGGAAATAATCCAAATATTGGTTTGACATATAAATAAGCTTTAAGTTCCAAGGGCAAACTTGTCCAAAGGAAAAGAAATCTAAACCTATACTTTTGCCCCTTACATTATTTCCTTCCCTACTATTCTATACAATTTCTTTCGTATATCATACTAGAAAACTTAAATGAGAACCCTCAAGAATGCAAGTAGGTTTGGATTCAAGAGCTAAGGGTTAGAAATCAAAGCAAAAAGTAGATTTTTTGCAAAGGAAAATTCGAAACCAAGTAAGTAACCACTCGTTCTTTGAAGAATTCATTTTTCCCTTATTTAAACAAAGAAAACTCAAGAAAATCGTACCTTTTTAGAGGAGTGGCACGGGAATCTCTGGTTAAAGTGTTAGTACACCAAGAAATAAAGAGTAAGTCGTGCCTTTACACTATTTTTACAAGTTTTTTTCTTTTCGGTTTTCAGTAGTTGTGTGTATGTCATTGAATTTCTATGCGCCATGTAGTATATGTGATTACGTATACGATTGTGTATGCATTTGTGATTATATGGCGGTGTACAGTGTGTATGTACATGAATTTTGGTGTCAGCATGCATTATGTGTGTCTAAATAGCATAAGGTAGACGTAGTGTGTGTAGTAAGTGATTGTGTATGCGTAATATGAGTTTGTGTATATGTATGTCAAGGACCATGTTACATAAGAATGAGTATGTATGTGCACTATCAACGTGTATTCTGTGTGTGTGTGTGTCAGGTAGCGTCATGAATCATGTGTGTATGTGCAGATTGAGAGATGGCAAGAGAGAGGGGAGATGAGAGATGGGTGAGAGACGAGAGAGAAAGTAAACAGTAAGTAAAGGAGAAAGAAAAAATTAACAAGAGAAAGAAAAAATATTATTTATTCTCTTTTTCTTTCTCTTGCATGCTAATACATTATGTATGTTATGTATATACATATTATATGAATAATGATGTATGTAATATATGTTGTTTGCATGCACATATTATTGTTGGTGTGTATATTTTAGGGAGATATTGGAAGCTTAGAGTATGGAGCAAAGTTTGGAAGCTTAGAGTATAGAGCAAAGGATAGAGTTAAGGAAAAAAAAAAGTATTGAGTTATGGAATTTATTAAATTCTAAATTAGCATTTATATTTTAAACAAGTACTATCTTTTTTAGATAGGAGGTTCAAGTACAAGATACATGTTTGTTGAATATGTGTATTAGGCTAGTAAATATAAACCAGACTAAATTGAAACTTGAACTTAATTGTGTTGCTTGCTTGTGCTTAACTTCAACCACCTACTAGTCTGGTCCAGTGGTGCTGATGAAGCACTTGGTGATCTTTGCGCGATATTGTCCCCTGTGGAGTCCTATACTGAAATAATCCAAGTAAATCTATGATGGTCTATGATAATCAAGTGTTAGAGAGTACCTAACACCAATACTATGTAGTATCTATATATTGTATATTAGGGTCATAAGTAACCACAAGTCTTAAAATGTTAGGATTGTGTTGTTTGTAAACTTAAATGAAAGATTAAAATTATTGCTTATTGCGTTAATAGCAGTATTCATATATGTGTGCTTGATTGATTCTTATGTTTTACGCGTATATGTATTGTATTATGTATTAGGCATTGGTTCTGAGAAATTCCAATGCTCACTCGCTGTTCTTGTTGGTCATTAACGCACAAGATTTACTGCAATGTTCAACCGTGATACATGATAGGAAATAGAAGAAACAGAGTTTATAGGAGAAAGCAATTCAATTATCTAATTCTATTACTTTCGGTTTTATACAGGCAAGGAAATATAACTAACTAACCTACTTAACCTAATAGATGAAGGACAACTGTACTATACAAAAACAGAAAGAATTACATGTGTAAAATGAGAAATATGTATAGAAGAGTAATAATAATAACACCCCCTTGATCAAGTTGGAGTTGATTGAAGCAACAACTTGCATTGAAACAATAGAAGTTGATAAGCACTAATCGGCTTGTTGAAAATATTAGCAACTTGCATCTTAAAGGGAATGTAAGAGACAGCCAAGAAGCTAGATGTAATATGTTCCTAAACAAACTGTACATTGACATCTATATGTTTTGTTCGTACATGCAAGTAGGGGTTAAAAGCAATCAATAAGGTGGACTTGTTATTACAATAGATAGGAACAGGTAACAAAAGTGAAACTCCCATGTCATGAAGGACGAAAGATGTCCAAAGGATCCCCTTAGCTACAATAGCCAAACTTCGATATTCTACTTCATGGATGAAGTATAAATAGTAGACTGTTTCTTAGTCTTCTATGAAATCAAGGAGGAACTAAGCATCAAGCAATATCCTAAGATAGATTTCCAATCAACTGTACTCGTTGCCCAGTCCAAATTAGTAAAGGCATGTAAATTTAGACTAGTAGAAGCAGAGTAATGAAGTCCCAAAGTAACCGTACCTTTCAAGTAATGCAGCACATGAAAACGTGCTTGTAGATGTCCAATATAAGGTTTAGACATGTGCTGACTCAAAGCATGAATTGCAAAGCTGATATTTGGCCAAGTAAGATTAATATAAGAGGGCCTCCTAACTAGTCGACAAAAATAAGAAGGATCAGATAATAAAGATCCCATATTAGCAGCTAACTTTAAACCACTTGGGAAAGGAAATTGAACTGGTTTAGCAGCTGTTAAACCAATTTCTTCGAGTAAGTCAAGAAGCAATTTCTGTTGACCTAAAAGACAACTTGCGAAAGTTTGACAAAGCTCCAATCCAAGAAAGTACCATGGCAAGCCTAAGTCTTTGATAGTAAACGTTGCATCCAATTATGATTTCAAATGAAAAATAAGAGCTTCATATGATCCTGTTAAGAGCATGTCATCTACATAAAGGAGGACAGCAATAAATCCTTTATCTGTAGACTTAGTAAACAGAGAATAGTTATGTTTGGATTGAAGAAATCCTTTATGAAGCACTTACAATATGCATTAGTTGGAAAGGAAAAGTACTTACACTAGAACTCTTTTGAAAAGGAACACGATGAAATTTAGCTTCCTGATAAGTATGACAAAAACATGAATCAAAGTTAAAGGCTTTACATGAATCTAGGTGCTTAAGTATAGAAAAAGAACTATGTCCAAGCCTGTTGTGCAACAACATGACATTTGACTTATTTGTTGAACGAACAGAGGAAGTGATAGAAGTAGAATCAACAACATTAGCAGCTATACATGATTTTGTAGACAACAAGTATACACCATTCTTGGCTTATGTTATTGCTAAAACTTTCTTAGTATTCGGGTCCTATAAGGTATAAAAGGATGGATAAAAAATAACTTGTAAGTCAAGGTCAGAGGTAAGCTTATGTAATGAAAGTAGATTATGGGAAAATGATGGAACAAACAACAAATTTTTAAGAACAAGCTCCGTAGTAATATTTATTAAGCCTGATTTTGTTACATGCATGACAAATCCATTTGGTAGTCTGATAGGGACTTCTTTATCCAGAAGTGTAACATCATGTAAAAACTCAATAAATGGTGTCATGTGGTCACTTGCACTTGTATCTATTATCTATGTAACCAAAACATTATCTACAATTACAAGTGAAAGGTTGTTCAACACGGAAATACTTGCATGAGTCACTGCATTAGCTGCAACAGTTGAATTTTCTTTGCCTTTCTCCTTCATGAGCTTAAACATCTCTCGACACAACTCCTAAAGCATGTTTCTGTTAAGATTACTGAAAGAGGTTTTATCACTATTATCATCAGAATCCAAAGGAGTTTCGAAACAACCAATTCCATCCTTTGTGCTGCAATAGGATGCTAAAGCTAAGGGTATATCATTCTTATTTTGGATGACATACGCTTCCCTTTATACCACTCAAGGTACCCCACTAGCTGATAGCAACTATCAATAGAATGCCCCACTTGTTTACAGTGTAAGCACACAAGACCTCTTTTGTTCTTCTTCTTATCAAAGTTATTACCCTTATAAACATAAAATGCAGTTGAATTAACGTTTATATTTAAGGTTCCTACAAATTGCCTTTATTTCTCTACCTGTTAGACCAAATAAAACACTCGATTGACCGAAGGTAAAGGTTCTATGGCCAATATTTTATTTGTAACACTCTCATAACCATCACTTAACCCTATCAAGAATTGAATCAAACAAGTATGAGACTCAAATTCCACAATTCACTCCTTAAGAGCACAAGTGTAGTAACCAATCCTACCACACTCGAAATGAATATAGCTCCTATAACTCATCGTAATTCCTACACAACTTGTTAAAATATACACTTACTGCCTGATTGCCTTATCTAATGTTACTAATTTCATGTTGAAGCTAAAATATTAGAGGTCCACTAGCTATATCGTACTATTCTTTAATCTCCTTCTACAATTGAAATGCAGACTGTGTATACAAAAAATTCTACGCTAAATCACTTGTCATAGAGTTCATGAGCCAACATCTTACCATATAATCAACTCTAATCCATTTGCTCATTTGATCAGAATCTTCAATCGGCTTAGGAATTGATACATTTATAAAACCTGATTTAGACTTGGCTCCTAATCCCAATTTCATGCATTTACTCCAAGGCAAGTAATTATTACCATTGAAGATTATATTGCCAATACTCATGCTAGGATGATCCAATCCAGAAAGATAGAAAGGATCAACAATTGCTGGATCAAGACCGTTACTCATTTTAACAATTAGACTAGAACTACTAATGAGGCACTGACTTGAAATTACATAATGATAAGATTAAGAAATGAATCACTCTGATACCATAAGAAATTTTGATGCTCATTCACCGTTCTTGTTGTTTACTGATGTACAAGATTCCTGCAATGTTCAACCGTAATAGGAAATAGAGGAAACAGAGTTTATAGGAGAAAGCAATTCAATTATCTGATTCTATTACTTTCAGTTTTATACAGGCAAGAAAATATAACTAACTAACGTACTCGACCTAATAGACGAAAGATAGTTGGACTATACAAAAATAGAAAGAATTACACGTGGAAAATGAGAAATATATATAGAAGAGTAATAGTAATAATAGGCTCACCCTACTGGGATTATTATTTTTCAGTTGTAGGGATAGATTACGAGATAGATGATGGGGTTTATACTGAGGATTTCAAATATCACTATCTTTACTATGATAAAAAGAAAGATTATTACTATTATGATGATGAAGTTAGGGTGTCGTAGAATAGCTATAGGGATGGACTTGACCATTGTGTTAATTTTTATTGTAATTACTTATTTATAAAACTTATGTGGTTATGGAGTCGTTTGTGACTCCTATTACTAGATTTAGCGGTTAAACTGTTGTCAAAATTATGGGACTTTGGTTTATAATTTAGAATCCTTTTGTGATATAAGTTGTGGAGTAGCGATAGTTTTCGATTATGTTATTGTAGTTAGTTACAGAGTTTGAGTGGTTGACATCCCACTCCAATAGTATATTTGAGGTTGTTGTGAGTTGACAAATTTATTAAAAATTGTAACTTATAATAGATATGTGGCCTGTGGTGTACCTTTACATGTTTGACTTCAAGATTGACACATAGTAAAGTTGTAGCATCCTAGGTTTCGAATGAAATAATAGAAACTCATGTATTTTCTAATAGACACAATATGTATTCGACGATAAGTCATCTACTCCATCTCATGAATATTACATTTCGTTGAAGAATCCCTATAGAAGTTCTTAATTCATTGTGTTTCATGTGTTTTAACTAATACCATAAAGGTGGTTTTCTTACATTGTAGGCGTTTCTAACTGAAGACCTAGGTGAATGGGAATTGATAAAGAAAGGGTAAGAAAATGGAATGAGAGGATGAAGATTTATGTAACAGATCATTTCCTAGAAAAATGATATGATAAATGCTAAACACTAGATAACACTGTTCATTTATTAACAATTCATTTTTTACTGATGATTAAAGCCAGTTCCTTATCACGAAGATTGTTGATGTACGGGTTTGACCTTTTGGTTCAATAAGCATCTGAAATCAACCATAACTAGAATTGAACTCAAGAAAGGAAAAAAAAAAATAAAAAATGGTTTGTCTCACTTATCGATGATTGTATCAGTTTTTTTCCCGGCTTACCCATGCTTCTAATCATTGAAGCAACTATAGTCCTTGCTTTGGTTTAGATCCCTTTTTCCTTCTCCATGAACGAGGAAACACTAAAATAATTTGACTAAAACTAATTTTAATAAATCAAGATTATTATAATGTTGTATGGATATTAATTTTCCAAAAGAAGGAAGCCAATTTGAATTTCACCTTCTCTGGTTGAGATAATAATGTAGTTAAAAAAAAAAACTATTTTTAATAAAAGCACTATATCATCTTTTTCACCATTACACAATGCTTGAAAGATTCAAACTTATTCATCCCAAAGTAGAACAATGTTGATATCAACGGAAGTATAACGCCTTAACAAACAATATGGCATTGAAAATGGCATAAAACACGGCATAGGCGGCCAAGACTACCACCCCAATGCTAATTAAAAAAGTGTGTAATTTAAATAATTGGTGAATTGTGAAACCAATCCTTCTTTTATGTTCAAGCAATTATACCTTTTAATTAGTGGTAGTGACATTACCATCCCCTTATTCATGTTTCTATTATTGGTTCAATTATTTCTATAACTATATAATTTTAATTGTGGCATTTATCATATACTAGATCTTATAAAACGGTCTATTATCATTGTCTTCATCCCAGAGGTGTTTTTGGATTTTTTTTTTAAAATAAAAAATAACTCCCAAATCTTTTGATCTAAATGTAGATTTGCCATCTACACTTTCAAATACCGAAAATCTCTCCTCTAAATTTTGATAAATTTGCAACACAATGACATTTTAATATTTCGTAAGAAAAAATTCATACTTATGGTCAAAATCTAGATGGTTTTAAGTTACAGATTGATAAGTTAAAGAATTGTTTTCGCATCGAGGTTAAAGTTTATAGAAATTATTTACCGATTTATTAAATTTTAAGAGGATAAATTATAATATTTAAAAGTTTAAGAGATATATTTACTTTTTTTTTCCTCTTATTTCCTACTATAATCACTAGTTAACAAAGTTCTAGCCCATACTTTATTTATAAGCTAATCTAGCGATGAGCATCATCCGACCTGATCTACGGGTCCTGAAGCATGAATTGGTCCATAATTTTATAATATTACTATATAAATATAATTATTGTTAACCACTTGAATTTTGACACATGTAAAAAATGGACACAATATTTAATGGACCTCATGGAGCTCTTCTTTTGTAAAATTTGAAAAACATTGATGAACCAAATAGATAAAATAAAATATTAAGGATACAATTAGATTAGTACCTAATGTTGATAATTAAATTGATATTTTGTTCCAATATAAAATACAGACATGCTTGTTGCCACAATCTACGATATAGGGTTACAAATAAGTTCAATGATTAATTATTTAGCTCAAGCTCAACCTAAAATTTAAAAACTCAAACTTTACTCGAGTATAAACTCTTCTTGAAATTATATTATAAATTATAACTTGACTCGGCCAAACTCATTTAGGATTGATTTATTTTAAAAAATATTTTGCTTTTAAATTGAAATAATATGGATATGCAAAATAAACAAATATTTAAATTTGAGTTAAGTGCGATTAAGTTTATAAACTAAAAGCTAAATATTGTAAAATTTGAACCCAACTATTACTAAATCAAATTTAAATAACTGCCCAATAAAACTTGATTAATTTGCAAGTAAAAATTATTAAGATAGTTGTAATCTAATAATGCAAATACCGCATCCTAATCAAAGGGATTTTCCCTCTTTTAAATGTAATTATCGTATCTATAATAATTTGGCCAAAAAAAATTTGCAAGCAGAGTGGGCTCATTTCCACCAAAATGCACGGTGGGCTTTTCGCCAACCGATGGCTTTGTTTGACCTGGAAAAAGAAAAGTTAAAGCGAGAGTCATATTCCGACTCTGTCCATGACGTAGCCTTTACTAATTTCATTTTCATGGTATATTATATTGTTAAAAAAGAAATAATACAAAGACTTTTGAGTCAATCCACTTCAAGTCTTGGAGGTAAAGTTTCGTAAAAAAAGTGTCCAAAATCCATTGGCAATATACGTTGATGGGGGTGGTTCTTATGTTAAAACTATTGGTATCTCTCAATGAAAGAGGAGGAAGAAAAACAAAAAACTTCAGCTCAGCATACATTCATTCATCTTTTGAACATCTCATCTATCTAAACACAAAAATGACAAACTTATGAAGCGGAACCATATTTAAATTTTAGCAAATACTGATATTCATAAACTTTTGTTTAAATTTGCACGTACCATTATCACAGTTTGCTTAACGTTGACCAGAGAAATGAAACAACTCATTTACATCACGTTTTGGGGTATACTATATTGGGTGGATTTTTTTATGATGTATATGAGAGAGGTAGAGAGAGAGTGAGAGAGAGATATGAAGTTTGGTGATGATATGAGAACACAGAGTACAGATCTGAAAATAGCAACAATCGTCAAAAAGCTCAATGAAATCCTTAACTTTCTAAGCTAATTAAAAAGAAAGCCTACTGAACTAGAACTAGAAGATTTGTAGAAACAACCATGCATCAGATAAAAACAGTCCGTATATCGTCAATTGTTTAGTTTCATGCTACGGTGGAGACATTAGATTGAGGTTGTGGTGGTGTAAAAAAGGGTAGATGAAGTTGTTTTGGTAAAGTAACGAAGAGGATTCTGGACTATAACTTAATTAAGGGTTTAATAAATGATGTTGTCATGTCTAGGGTGGATGATCGGCCAATAGGCCACAGTGAAGTCAGCTAAACCTAAACCACATATGAAAGTCTAGGATATGGAAGTAGTGGCGAACCATTTTAATATCATATACAAAATTACATATAGAAAAATACCACATCAGTATTAATAAATGACCTAAAAACTATCATATACAGAAATACACAATCGTCTTGAGATAACTAATATATATATATATATATATATATATATATATTTTGTCGAATTTGGAATAAAATATAGTTTTTACTTGTAAATTGATAAATAATTTCAAGTATGTAAGAAATGGCACTCCTGCCTCTAAATCTATCATTTTTAGGTAAATTCTTACATACGTATAATTAGTAGTCTTAAACACTAGTATTGTCAAACTCGGATTAATCTTATTTGATAAGATCCAACTATAAAATCAGTTCGATCCAACTCTAGTCCAATCTCAATTGAATTTCGGTTGAATCCAATTCCCTTCCTTTAAGCTTTAACCCTCCTGTATGTACAAATTAATCACTCGAACCAAATTTAACAACATTATTAAATACCTAAAATAAAGCTAAACTTGGGTGCAAATTTAGAAACATTCATACAATCGCTAGAAAATGACCAACTTATCCACATATACTCAGATTTTATGAGGAAAAATGGTAGTGTTGCCTAAAATTCATGAGAAAATTTTTAAATTGATAGAAAAATATAAATATCCTATCTAGAGATTTTTTTCAATTTTACAAATTCTACCATTTTATTTTGAAAATATATCATTGCCCCATAACTTCCATAAATCACCAAAATAATCCAAATATATAAATTTTCCAAAATCAAAGTATTCAATAATCTAAGACACATATCACAATTCAACAAATTTTATGAAACATAGTGTAAGCTCTATAATTATAGGATCGGACTTAATATATAAAGTTTAAGGTGATCGGTTAAATGATTAATCGAGCTTAAAGTATAAAACAAAGCTAGAAATATTAATAAAAATAATCCTGTAATTTTAAATTTAAGAAAATAAGTAATAAAATGGTAGGATATAAAATTTTCAAATTTTAAGTATATTACCTATTAATTATCGAAAATACATAAAATGAATTCCGATAACTAATAAATAACTAGAAATAAATTATATATATACTAAAAATCATAGAATAATATAAATAATATTTAGAAGTATTTACTTGTACTCTATATGTATTTATACATAGGTAAAAATACGCGAAATTACTTAAAATACTTGAAATTTCTAGAAAATTACTAAATAATTAAATAAAATTATAAAAAAATCAAGAAAAAATCAGAAAAAATTTAGGGAAGTAGGGAATGATCTAGATTTAGGTAGTGGCAGTTAGGGGTAGAAAGGAAAAAGTTAGCCAATTAAATTAATGCACTTGAAAAGGCAAAATGGAAGTGGGTAAGGCAAAAGTCTAGTTTAATTAAATCACCGAAAATTCATAAGAGCCCTATAAATAGCAAAATCTCACCAAAAGCTAATTTGGTCAATTTTCAATGTTAGAAAATTAGAAAACACCGAAATTAAGAAATAATTAGAGTTTTATAAAAAATTGCAAAAATTATGTGCAATAGGAGCAATCAGGCCACATTACCGAAACTCCACCACTTGGAACCGAATCACCATCACCACTACACTCCAAATCGATCACCTAGACCAATCGACAACCCCTAGAGCGTCGCTAGTGGCCAGAATTTAAAGAAATAGGTGAGTCCAAATTTCCAATTGATTTTGTATAAATTTTTTAAATTATTAATTTTATTCAGAAAATTATGAATTTTATTATTTTGATATTTTATTATATGTATATTTAGAGAAAAATATTGAGTAGGTTTAATTACATTTGTAAATATAAGGTGCTTAAGAAACCGAACAAAACTAAGCATGTTTCGATTTAGAATTAAATAGCTATAGAAGTATAATTTTGATCTTAATTTTTTTTTAGACTACTTAAGTGATATAGAACAGTTCTATGAATATTTTTTTAAAATTGATTTTCAAAGTTTTTAAGCCTTAAAATGATGAATAAAGAGTTATTTTGAAGTTATTAAGTAATTAAATGACTAATTACTGATTTAGTATGTAATTAAATGTTTAGGAATGTTAATTTTTGATGTAGTAACATAATCATAGTACTTAGAGTATTAAATGTAATTATCATGGGAATTATGTAGTAAATGTAGGTAATTTGATAATATGTGAAGTTGTAATTATAATAGATATAAAATAATAAGTTAAATTAGATAATATAATAATAATATCAATACGTATTAAATCTAGTACGAAACTTAATTTTAGGTAATTATATGAATAATATAAAATTTCCTCACAACTAATATGTTGGTTTAGTTATTTAATTCCTAAACTTACTACTTTTTATATTCCTTATTGTTAAGTGATCTCAACTTCGACACTGATTTGCCATCAGACTACTAAAATTCTTGACTTGAGTATGGCTGAGTAAGTTTTTCCTAATAATTCCATACTTACTTGTATATATGGTTAGTGAATATAAATTGTTATTAATAATTAAATGTAGTATAGGGTTAGGTTAAGCTTGTATATGATATTGTTTGTTGATAGTAAATTTACTTTAAAGAATAATAACGTATTAGTTGTATCATAGTAAATTCGATAAGAATTGATTTGTTTGTGACTTTGTTGATTATTGAATAATAAGACTTAACTTTATGTAACTTGAAAGAATTAAATCAAAATACACATAATCATACACTGCATAACTAATTCCGGCCATCACATCACACCATACAGAGTTAGCGAGAAACCATACGTAGGTTGATTATTTGTTGTTATAGTATTCCATACGATACATACGTACGATATGACTTTATCTTGGCTCGTAGGATCATTAGACGTTAGAGGAGCCAACCGTCTAACTAAGAGTCGAGTCTAGAGCTCTCCATTTAAGGGTAAGTAAAGGCTATGTATACTTACTCACAATTATACGTAGAATTCGATTTTAACAAAAACTAAAAATGGACATATCATTATATTTTGAATACGAAATGTGGAATTTCGTTATGATATAAGATCTAGTATGATACCTAAATCTGACTATTGCCGATGTATCTTCAACCCTAACTTCTGAAGGTATTAAATCTGAATTACATGAAATACCTGGTCACTGCATATATTTGTATGGCATATTGATTGTTCATAAATATATTTGATTGAATTAATTTATTGTATAACTTGTTTATTGTGTGCTTGAATGAATCATCTCACTAAGCTAATTAGCTTATATCCCTATAGCTTACTTTTGCAGGCCGAGCTATTTGTAAAGTCAGGCCGCCATATGCGTACTCTAATAGGTGGATGCGAAAGTGAGATCAGTAATATGAGTGGACTCGTAATATTTTATTTAGACTTAGAACCTTATTATATAATATTATATGATAATAGTTTGTAATATGAATTATTATCATCTTCTTATCTGTAAATCTCTATATATGTGTGTGTTATCTATATTTAAATGGTTATGATTATTATAATGTAATGATATTACTTATACTTGCTCAACTCTAGGTTGTTAGTTATAGTAGTAGCCTTATATATCGCATAAGGGTTATTGATTGAAAAGAAAATCAATTTATAGTCCTTTGTAAAAAATACGGTAACTGTTACGACTAACCCCCTCGAGTTGTGACATAAATACTAAAGAGTGTATTTATATTATAGGACACACGGAGACTAGTCAACCTGCAACCAGTTAAGTAAGTGACCAAGAATTCTAAGTAAGTTAAGATTAATACTTCACAATTTTTTAGAGTATTATTTTAAAGTACTTAGAGGCTTAGGATTGTGTATGATTGTAATTGTAAGTAATTTTATGCATGTGCCTGCATATCTAATTTCGTGCTGAAATCTGTGTTTTGTTTGATAACTATTGTGATGAATTGATGTGGAGTTGTCTGATCACCCTAAATCAAACCTAATCCTAATCAACCTAAATACCCTAATTAGACATGCATTACAACCATGTAGGAGATCATTAGGATTCTCTAACTAAATACCAATACCTTTGAACAAAATAACGTTGGATAGTATAATGGTCTTTTCCTCATCCTTAGCTAAACTAAATGACAAGAGAGGAGGTCATGGTGAGGATGAGGCATTAGTTTGAAGGATAGTCTTGGAGGGAGTGGTGTTTCCATTACACAAACTTAGGCTTGGTTGAGAGCTGTTGCATTAATGGAAACTCCTCAACCAGGATTGGAGTAGGTGAAAGTATTCTGATTTCACAACGAACTGGAATACGTTGTGTGATGATACTTGCTTATTGAATTTCATGTAAATAATTGCTTGATAACCCTGATTGTGCTTATATATATTCATAAGTCTCCAATTCATCCTATCGAGCCGTAGTTGCTCATGCTTATATAGATTCTTTTGCAAGTTCTGACTTCTAATTACTCTACCACATTACAACTATCTTAAGGTCAATTATCTCTTAAAGTTGTGGGGAGTGAGGATCAAATGGCTATATGATACAAGGTAAGTGCACCTATCAATTTTAATATAACCGATGTGAGTCCGAGTCAATCCCTTAGAGACCTCGAGTACGAATACTAACCTTAGCTCTATTATCTAATCGGAAAATTGTGATGAGTTAAATGAATTAAAAAGTACTAAAATTAAAAACTAATCTAATTATGAGACTTCACTAGGCAATTTAGGAAGTAATAAAATTAAAAACAACTTCAAGAAGGTAAATAACGTATTTAGGAATTCTTTCTCCTAATGTTTAAAATGTAACCATTAAAAATCTATCCAATTCCATCTCTATTATTCTTGATCGGAAGGATTCACAATTGAAGTTAACACTTTTCTCAAGCATATTAGCCTTAATCCTAAATTATTTAATGAAATCTCTTTACTTAGAAGTATAATTTACAATCACATTAATATACAATGAATTCCCATACAAAAATAATAACTTTTCAAAAAAATCATGTATCTTATCTCTAAGTAAATATGTAATTCTCTTCAATTATGTCAAGATCTCATTATTCATATGATTTCTCAATCACCTATCATAATATCATAGATTAATACTCTAGAAATATCAATTAATAATGAAAACATATAATTGAGTCAAGAAAGATATAAACTTTATTGAAAATTATTAATAAATGTAATAGTCACATGAAACCTTAGGTTTTACAATCCTAAATACAAGAATCTTAAGCTATAATGATGAAATTAAAAACAAATTGCAACAAAATCAGGAAATAAAACATGAAAAACTTCTTTTTTTCAATGAAAAGTCTCTTCAATCATGTTGCTACCACCTTTTTCTCCTTCTTCTCTTCAAGCTTTTCTCTTTTTTATGTCAAAAGTCCTCTTCAAAACCCTCACAAATCCTTATATAATGTATATGAAGTTTTTTTTTTTTCATCACCAGACACAACTTGAAACACAGTTGTGTCTCCAAGTTATGTAATTTACTAACCTTAGTACAAAAATTATCCTGCATAGACATAGCTTGGGGGATATAGTTGTGTCATAAACTGTGTAACTTTCTAACAAAAAATTTTCACTTTCTCTTATTGTTTATATAACTTTAATACTTCATAACTCATTCATTTAAACTCTAAAGTAAGTGAAACTTGATTCATTTTCTTTGTTTTCAATCCGAGAATGCACTCAAACCTTGAAATCAAAATAATACTCAATTAAGTTTCAATTTCTTAAAAAAAAACCCAAAAATATAAAGGAAATGTTATAAAATCATCATGTGAAATGTATTTAAAATAAGAGTTATCATTATATGGTTGAGTTATTTTAATGTCTTGATAGTACTTTAGGTATATGAACTAAGGTGTAAGATGTAAGTTAACGACTACTATAATATGTGTAATTTCCTTGGATTTTGAGATAATATGGATGTTATTATATATATATAAATGATAGTTCTAACTTTTATGTAAATTTTAGGTTAAACTTTAATTGAATTGTTTACTTCAAAGCGAGGAATCGTGGATACCTTGTGTAGATTAAATCTATGATAGGATTATGAGATTAGTTACTATCATAAGTTGATTTATACGGTAGAACTATTGTGACTCTACGGCTTTGGGGTGTAGCACATAGCTTGCATAATTTTCCAGATGATAAATAATTTGCCAAAACTTTAAAGATTAATTTGTCATATTATCAAGCTTCATAATCATGAAATCTAAAGTGTTATTTTATCCATAGAAAATTTTGATGTCAAATATAGGAAATTAGGTTCTAGTAATTTTTTAGTCAAATTAGTTTCTTTCTTTTTTTTTTTTTTTGAAATTGTGAGAATTCAACGGCCAAATACAAAATTGAGTTTGTAAACTTATAAATTTGAGGTCTAATTCGGTACAAAGCTGGTGCAAAACTGAAGCTTTCGTGCTAAATGGCTAATCACTAAAATGGAGGATATTGCTACAAAAGATTAACAATACACTTCTAGTTTCTAGATAATTTGTACACTTAAGCCTACTTATTACTCTCAAGCACTCGTATTCTCCAAACATCTAACTAACTTAAGCATCGGATACTAAATAACACCCTAACGCCTACTCACTATACTCTCTCTTTAGCAGGCTTTTCTACTTGTGTGGAGTCTAATCTATATCAACAAAGTTCTTGAGATGAAATTTGGCATTGTATGTAAGAATTCTTATCCAAATTCCCACCTAAGCAAACCAAATACACTAAATACCCTCATTTCAACGCTACATTTGACCACCATGTCTTGTGTAAACGACCCTGAAAACTGCTAGTTGGTGAATAACTAACCTATTGAGAACCAACCCCTACCAAAGGAAACACTAGAAGAGCACTTGAAGCATTCAAAGCGCTTGGTCAAAGAGTTTACCTCCTAAATCAGGCTGCTCCACGCTCACCTTGAGGGAGTCAAGGGCACAGTATACTAGCTGGAAATGATAGGGATCAACGATTACTACCCAAAACATCCCCCTGCCCCTAAGGCCTCTAATGCCCACAACTAAGCAAAACAATCACCTCTAGCAATAACAAAATGGTAAAGATCAACAACTTAATCATCTAATACAGCAATAGCCAACAAGTTCTATAGCCACTCACAATTGAATATTAGCTGAAAATGAGCAGGTGACCAACTCCCACGAAGTACTAGTGCACTTTGCAATACATCAAGCTCATCCGGCAAACGATGCCAACTTCAATGACCTTCTTAAAATGAAGAGAAGGCTCTCTAAGAAACAAGAAAGTAAGGCAATTGGAGACGTCGAGCTGGTCACCAACAACAAAATCCTTTTCACTAAGGTATCTAGAATAAAGTGTTGCCGCCTAATAGCAAGCTTCCGACCTTGGACTAATATGACCATACCGATGATTTTGATGATCGCCTCCTCTATTTTCGTATGCTCATTAACCTTCATGGTTATAGGGATTCCATAATGTCTAAGACTTTCTAAGCACTCTAAGGAAAGTAACTTAAACATGATTCAACCACTTATCCGAGAACTTCATTCACTCCTTTAACAAGCTAGCGCCCATCCAAGGACACATCGTCCTTCTACTTAATTAGGTAGAGTGAAGGAGAAACTCTATGTAAATTTGTGGTCCGATTCAATAATGTCGTGGTCAAGATCCCTCAACAAGATGAGGGAGTAGTTGTATGCTGCTTAGCTTGGCATCCAACCTTCAGGAGACTTCTTCCGCTCGCTTGTGAAGAGTAAGCCCAAGACCTTAGCTAATTTCTAGAGTAAGGCCTAGAAATGCATAGACTAGGAAGACAATATTAAGTAAAAAAAAAAAGAGGAAAAGATTGTCCATCAAAGATCACTTCGATGGTAAGACATCGAGCAAATTAGAGTGGGAAGGCTTAAGCAGTAAGAAGTGCCATCTGCTTCTTGCTCCCATCTACACTCAACATACCCTTCTAAATTGACCCATTACCTAAGTCTATTCCAAGTTGAAGCATTGGAACTTGCTATAGAGACCCCTTAAGATGAAGGGAAATCCTAGCTATCGAACTTTTGACAAATACTGCTAGTTCTACAATGACCATGGCTATACTATTGATAAATGCTTCTAATTGAAGAACACGATTAAGTATGCTATTCAGCAAGGCTTCTTTGCTAAATACATAGCCCAATAGAGGAACAATAACCATTACGATGATGATAATGATATGGCACCTCGAAGGCGACAAACCAAAGGTGCCTGAGAAGAGTAGAATTCTAACCTTTGCAATCGCCGAACACTTAATGGCATAGTAAACATCATCGTTAAGAGGCTACATCTTGGGAGTTGGTCGAACACCAGTAGCTCAGCTAACACCTTGTCCAAGGTGTTGGTAATGAGAGAGAAGAGATAGAAGTTAGACACTTTAATTTTCTTCTCGGACGAAGATCTAGAAAAGGTAGACAACCTCTCCCTTCCCCCCAATTAAGATGCCTCGGGTCATAGGAGCAATGATCATAAACTTTAAGGTCATCAGGATTATGATAAACACCCACAACTTCATCGACATCCTCTTCCTACATTCTTATGAAAGGATGAGGACCATATTGCCCATCAAGATGAAGCCATATCACCATAACCTCACTGGTTTCAATGGGAGTATTGTCCAAGCCAAGGAAACATCACCTTTAACATGGAACTTGGCGATGACAAAAATATTGCATGACTACCAATGGAGTTCGTCGTGATCGACTACCCATCCTCCTATAATGCTCTCTTAGGCTAACTAAGTTTGAATGCATTTAAGGTCATCATGTTATCCCTTCACCCAAAAGCTAAATTCTCGACCTTAATCGGGGTAAGAATATATAGATATGATCATCAACTTTCTCAAGAGCTCTATATCAAGGCAGCTAGAGAGTACTCACTCTAAAAACTAACTCGTAGGAGAAGCCAACTGAGAGAGGCAAATCAAGCTAAAAAATTGAAAAAATGCAAATTGGCTCCTCTCCCGACTAGACCATTAAGGTCAGGACCAAGACTCCTTCTAAAGTGAAGGAAGAGATAATTGCCTTCCCGTGAGCCAATTCTAATAGGTTTACCCAATTAGCGTCTAACATGCTTGGGATCTTCCTCAACTTTGCAACCCATAGCATCAATATCAACTCTACCATACAACCTATCAAGTAGAAAAAAAGGCACTTTATCTCGAAAAGGCAAGCTGTAATTAAGAAAGAAGTACAGAAGCTATTGAAGGCTATCTTCGTGAGTGAGTAGAAGTACCCTACTTGGCTAAAAAATGTAATGCTAGTTAAGAAGAAGCCCGAGAAGTGGCGTATGTGTATCGATCATACCGACCTCAATAAAGCCTACTTGAAAGATTGCTTTCCTCTCCCTAGGATCAATTAGCTAGTCAACTTCACTTCGAGAAATGCTCTGCTAAGCTTTCTCGGGTTATAAGTAGATAAAGATAGACCTAAAGGATGAAGTCCATACCTTATTCGTTACTAATTTCAATACGTACTACTTCATGGTCATGCCCTTTGGCCTAAAAAATGTTGAAACAACCTATCAACGAATGTTAATAAAATTGTTTAAGCCTTAGACTGGGTACAACATGGAGGTATATGTCGATGACATGATTGTCAAAAGCAAGTAGCCTAGCAATCATGTCAAGGATCTCTAAGAAACCTTCGACTAGATGAGAAGACATGACATGAAGTTGAACCCCTATAATTGTGTATCTGGGGTTGGTTCGAGTAAAGTCCTTAGCTTCTTAGTCACCTAAAGCGGTATTAAGGACAATCATGAGAATATAGACGCCATTAGTGATATGAAGCCCCTTACCTTGGTTCGAGACGTATAAAAGCTCACCGGCATGGTGGTTGTACTAAGCACATTTTTCTCTAAGAGCGCGGATAGAGGCATTGAGTTCTTTAAAATCTTAGAAAAATCCAAAAGGTTTTGAATGGATTTTGGAGTATACGATTTCCTTTAAGTAGCTACAAGACTTCCTTATACACCCTCCAATCCTCTTCAAGCCTATTCTAAGGGAGGACCTTTATACGTACCTAGCCATAAGTGACTAGGCATTCTCATCTATACTGATCAAAGTAGAAGGGAGAGAGCATTGGCCCATCTACTAAGTCAACTACACACTTTATGGGCTTGAGGTTAAGTACACTGGAGTAGAAAAACTCGCCTTGGCTGTTGTCATTTCAACGTGTCAACTAAGGCCCTATTTCTAAGAGCACTACATCATTGTACTTACAAACCAGTCGTCGTACACCATATTATAGAAGACAAACACATTTAAATGAATGGTGAAGTACGAAATGGAGCTGAGTGAATATATGGAATCTAATATCAACCACAAATAGGCTATAAGGCACAAGTGCTAGCCGAATTTGTGGTCAAATATACAGGAGAGGAGGAAGCACTACTAGGTGACAACAAACTAGTGTGAATTCTCCATGTTAATGGATCATCCAACTCGAAGGGTAGAGGTATGGTCTTATTTTGACTGAACCACATAAAATCATAGTCTACTATGCTCTTAAGTTTGGATTTAAAACCAAAACAAGGAATCCAAATATGATACCTTGATTATCAATCTCAAATTTTCCAAAGAGATCGATACTGAACATTTACAAGTCTTCTCGGACTCTATGCTAGTTATTTAATAAGTTCAGGGAGAATATGAGGCTAAGGATGACATTATGGCAAAGTACTTAGGGAAGGCAAAGAGCCTTTTATCCGAATTCCCTTTGTAAACCATCACTAAGATCTCCAGACTTAAAAATTCAATGGTAGATTGGCTATCCAAACTTACCTCAATTAGGATACAAAAGCCTGAGGTAAATGATAGGAAGATCTTCATCGAGTCACTATTAGAGAAGAGCATAACTCTAGGCTCTACAGAAGTCTTAGAACTTACTGCATTAACATTAGAGCCAAGTTGGATGGACCCCATCTAGAGTTACTTGGAGTAAGGCTTATACTCCTAGAGGACAGAAATGAGGTAAAGAAGCTGAGATACCATTCCAGTAACTACATGTTGGTCATTAGCATTCTATACTGTAGGGGGGGTTCAACCTTCCCCTACTTAGATACCTTTGAGAAAATGAGGGCCTTTACGTCATAGAAGAGCTGCATGCTGGAGTGTACAGAAACCACATTTAGTCCCAAGCTCTCTACATTTGGGCTTAGTAGCTCGAACAATATTAGCCTACCATGAGGAAAAATGTTAGGGTTATAGCTTAAAAATGCCCTGGTGCTAGAAGTACACCCCCAACAATAGTCTCCAACCACTCACTAGTCTGTGGCTTTAATTGGGCATCAACATCCTTAGTGCCTTCCTTAAGGCCTCGGGAGGATGGCAGATCATCATCATCATCATTGTTAAATACTTTACCAAGTGCGTCGAGGTCGAAGCTGTGGTGAAGATTACTAAGAGGAGTGTTAAATTCTTTGTTCAGAACAGTATCTTCATCTGATTTGGGGTCCCATATGGCCATATGTGGATAATGGCTGGCAGTTTGACAACCCTAAATTCTAAGAATTCTATGCTAAGCACTACATCACACTGCACTTTACATCAATTACTTACCTTTAGTTAAACGGTTAAGTCGAAGCAACTAATCGAGTCATCCTTAAGAGTTTGAAGAAGAGAGTAGACTAAGCCTAAGGAGTTTGTATAGATGAATTTCCCAACATTTTGTGGGGATACAAGACTACCCACTGTACCTTTATAGGGGAAACCCCTTTTCACCCTGTATTCAGGTCGAAGGAAATCCTCCTCATCAAGCTCGTGCTTCCCAACATCCGAACTCAAAGCTTTAACGCTAACCTCAATAAGTCCTTATTACAAGCTGACATCGACATTATTGAAGAAATCAAAGACTTTGCTACAGCTTGGGTAACTGCTTACCAGCATTATGCAACTAGATATTATAATTAAAAGGTCAAACACAAGGAGTTCAAGCTTAGAGACTTAGTTTGTTGGACGCTATAGGCCATAGGTTTACTAGAAGGATAAGGTAAGTTGGCCCCCAATTAGGAAGACCCAGTTAGAGTTAGAGAAAACTTAGGTAATAAAGCGTACAGATTAGGAGAATTACAATGGAAGGGATCAACGTTTGGAGGTAAGTTCAAATAGAGGATCAACATTTTAAAGAGTTCAAATAAGGGATTAATGTTTCATAAAATGGTTCAACTATGAGATCAATATTTCTTGAAGTGATTCAAATAATTTTACATATTGGCTATTATGAATCACTTATTTGAATCACTTTATAAAACGTTAATCCCTTATTTGAAATTTTTAAAATGTTAATCCTCTATTTGAACTTATCTTTAAACATTGATCCCTTCAATTATAATTCTCCCCATACATATTAGAAAGACTGGACAACGAGCTTATCCCGTACATATGGAAGCCAATAACCTTCTGTTTTACTTTGATTAATGTACCATCATGTAAATTGCTTTAAAATTATGAATGAAAATTAAAATTTTGCATGAGTTATTTGCTTCTCTCTCTTACTCTTATATTAAGTCCCAGGCCTTAAAGGGTAAATAGACCCACTAGCTGGGTAAGTTGGAACGCTACCAACTTGACCCCTTTGGGTAACCTCAATAAGGGGAAACATCTCTTATCCCAAGAAATTCCCATTAGGCAGGCTAATCGAAATGCCATCAACTTGACCCCCTTGGGTAACCTTTATACCCTGAAAAACTCCCACTAACTAGGCTAATTGGAATGCCATCAACCTAACCCCCTCGGATAACCTTAATAAGGGGAAACACCCCTTACCTTAAGGAACTCCTACTAATTAGGCAGGTTGGAATACCACTGACCTGACCCCTTCAAGTAACCTCAATAAAGGGAATTATCCCTTACCTTGAGAGACTCCTACTAAATTGGCAAGTTAAAACACCACTAATCCAACCCCTTAGAATAGCTTAGACGAAGTATAACGCCTCTTATACACTAAGTTTTAGACTATGTTACAATTAATCAAGCAAACAAGGGAAAAGCATTCAACAAAACAAAGCAATATGAAAGACAATATATGAAGAAATTCAAGTTTCATTACTAAGTGGAGGATATACATTATTAAGGTCAGCATCCTGACTTGGAGTACAAGAAGTAAAGAATGGGATAATTGTTGCTTGGGATCAACAAACTCCGAAAACTTTGAAAAATCTAACGTTTCAATTTGCTTGGAGGGATGGTCCATTAACAGCCCTTGAGACGGCCAACCTTAGGCTACAAAAGGGGTTGAAAGCTGCTGACTTAGATCAGCAAGAGGATCACCCTGAGGAAATACCTTCAAAGGTGGCCTCCGGTTGACTTATCGAGGTAGAATTGGATGCAATAGTGTCTTACTTAGCTTTGGTAGCAAAAGGGGTACCTTGAACCTTGGCAGCTGCTTGGGCAACTTCTCTCTTTCATGCTTGGGCTACCCTCTTCTCTTGAAAAGTTGGGGCATCTAGAAAACCAATGAAGCTCAAGTCAAGACTGGGATAATAGGAAAGGACCTCTTTCCTTATGTAACAAGAGCATTCGGTGGAGCTGTCCTCTAGCTTGTCCAATTACTGCCCATTAATTGAAAATCGACGACAACTTTCTTGGCCATGGCGTTGTTGAAAATCTCCCAACTCTCTAATTTAGATATAAGCTCCTCTATCTCTGAAGCTTTTCCTTAAAGTTCCTTGATTTGCTATTCTAACTTGATCTTTCGATCGAATAACTCCAGCGATGTAGCTCTGGCGTTGTCACATTCTAATGCCCTCATTGCCAGCTCGGTTTTCAACTAAGAGATTAATACCTTCAGTTTGACATTATCTCTCTTAAAGCCAGCCTTGGCTTCCTTCTCCTCATCTAGTTTCTAGGAGAGTTAGGCCTTCGTCCTCTCTTATCCTTAAGCCAAGCCCTTAGGTAGTCGACTTCCCTAGCATTCTCTTCGATAACAGCCTTATCTTACTCTGCATCCTTTGGCCTCCCCTTAAGCTTAGCTACCTATACATAAGAGCAACATAAGTGTTAGTTAGCCTTGATGAATTTATCTAGATGTTTATTGGAAGAGGACCCTGCCTCCTTTAAGCCCTTTTCAGCCCTATATAATGCCAACCAAAAGCCATTTACCTCTTTCCACAAGGCATCTTAGTTGCTTAGCTAGAGCAATACTTGGCTGTTGTACTTTAGAGAAACGTAAATTGAGGTCAAACCAGCAACAACAAAGAAGGATAGCAATTATGAAAGATAGAAGCTTACCTACCGAATGAGCGAGCTGAAGTAACTCGCCGTCTCCATAGGATCGCTTCTTCCTACCCTTGACGATTCTTCGAGGATGGTCCAATCATCAAGGGTGTAAGACTTTAGTAAGGCCTAATAGTTGAGAGTTTGGAGCCGCAACATAATGTCATTGCCTTGAATCTCCTACTTTGGCCTCAAGAGCTTCCCCTTGACCCTTTTGTTCACAACCTTGGAAGTATAAAGGCAAAGCTCTTCATTTTGGGAGACATACGGCACAACCTTAAACGAGTATAGCTTGATCCCTAAGAACCTAAACTTGTTATAAAAAAAATTCGTCCCCAAGCTTATGAATATACCTGTAATGGTAAGCCATTAGTCACTCATACTAGGTTGCTCAATTTAAAGCTACCTTCCCTATAGGCTTATGTTTCTTGGCTCCGGGTACCACTTCCCTAATAGTTTCAGAGGCCTTCCTCTTTTACTCAGCTACACCAGATGGGGTACTAACTTCGGTCCCCTCCTCCTCACCTTTATTGGAAGGGGTAACAACACTACGTCCAGGTCGTTAGTATCAGCAGGTTCATCCTCCATAGTAATGGGCATAGAGGTAGGGACGAAGGTAGTGGAAAGAACAGCCACACTTATAAGATTGATAGCCAATGGTTCTGCTGGGGGACCAAGAGGAATCCCTTGAGGCAAAGCAACCAGCTCAACCCTATTGGTCTCCCAACCTTTGACCTTGACCCTATGGCCTTACCCTTTAGGTTAGAGGCCTTCGTAGATGGCTTTGACCTAGCCTAGTAACGTCTCATCAACTCATCTACCAAGAGACAGGGAATCCCCTTGGCCAATCTCTTACTTGCAAAGAATTAAGTGAGTATTCAAGAAAAAGGAAAACAAAATATGAAGCACTATCATTCACCAACGCCATTATAACCTGCATGGATAAGGAAGAATCCTTCCCTCTATTCCTTTTAAAAAGGATGTTGGATGAAGCACAACTTTACACATTAACATGACAAATGAAGCCATTTGTAAGAAACAATCTTGCACCTTCTACCCATTTCTTCATCGCAGCCTTTTTTATGCTAGGGAAAAGCTTAAAGATTGAATACTTAAAGTATCTCTTTACCATCTCCATAACGTTTATTTCAATACTGTGTCTGAGGGCCATGAAGGCTTGAATCTCCCTCGCGACCTTAGTATCATTAGGCCTAAGCTCCTTCTAAGCCCCTGTTTAGACTAGTTTGGTCTATCTTCTCTACAAGTCTACGTCCTTTGGTAGTCAATCACTAGATAATCCTATTGTCAGCCCTTAACAGAATCCATGAGGCCACAGAATAACTTCTTCCCTAGATGAAGTTGGAGGTATAGCCACCCACCTATGCTTTTCTACATGTAGAAGTGATTAAAAAGCTTAAGAGTGGCCCTTCTCACCAAGTATTCATATAGCCCGTGGAAAGCCTTCAAACCTCCACCCATTGGGAGAGATCTATGCTAGACTGCAATAGTGAAAGTTGAAGAGCTTCTTCTTAAAGTTGATCAGAGGGTAGCACTGCCCATACTCCAAGCACTTCTCAAACTCAGCAAATTGCTTCCCTATCAATAAGGGCACCTTTTCATCCCTCCTTGGCACTTGTACTTACCAACCCGGAATCAATTTAACTACAAAATTACTTAGAACCCAACTAGGAATAGAAGCCTTGCTTCAACTAACTTACCTACTTGGACCCTTGCTTATCTCGGGCTCCTCAAACAAATCCCTAGCTACTAGGAAGGGAGCATACATGTAAGGATCCTTAAGGATGGCATTGATTAGTCTATCTCTATCTAAGGCCTTCATTACCATTCTTGCAGCATTGTTAAGTTGTGCTAACGATGTGACCTTGTCCTCTCCTTTAGAGGGAAGATCACTCATCGTAGTCTCAAAGTCAGTAAGATTATATTTTTATGCATTTGATGGCATCTCACCTAAGTTGGTCAACATGATCAATGAGGAAGCAAAAGGGAATGAACTTTGAAGAAAAGTTTGTAAGAGAGAGTTTCAAAGAAGATTGTTGAAAAGAGAGAGTGAAATATGCAGTAAAGAATTGCTAAAAAGGTGCTTTCTCTAAACAATTGAGGTATTTATAGGCTAATCGCTTTGGGAAGTGTATCAACGATTATAGGGATTCGTATAAGCACAAATCCCTTGAAATGCTATGATATAAACACATGAGGCAGTTTTGAATAGATGGCTACATTCAAAATACAAAACACATGCAGTTCTAAGAAAATCTATTATGAAAAGACACTTATCACATCGCATTAAATGCACTAAAAATGGGTGAGATAAAGTAAGAATTTAAAAAGTTACTTCTGTTGGAAGTTTCCCCAATGCCCCTTCAACTTCCACGAGAAGTTGAATAGATTGTATTCACTAGGTATTGATCAACTTAGTTTGGTCCAATCTACTTAATGCCTCTACTCTACGACTTTACCATGAGATACATGACCCACCATACTCTTGCCTCACCTCAAAGTGCCTACCTCAAGCCATGGAGTCCTCACCTTGGTTTGCTTATCTGGCTTAGCATACACACTCTCTATTCTAACCTAATAAAGGGCCAACTACTCTTACTCTCCGATGACCAAGGAATTCGGACTTCTTGCATTCCACTTTGGAATTATTGCATTCACCTCTACCTTAAGGCAATCCGTTCAAATATGTAGCACCTGCTCAACCTTAGTGACATTCAACTCGGATGTCTCTAGCTTAGCCTCGTGCCTACTTCGATGTCTTCACCTAGACCTTGAATCATCTTGGACATTTCTACTTCGGTTTTCACTAACTTAGACCCCTACTATTAGTATGTTGGTACAACTACTTTAGTATGAATGCCTTCAGACTAGATCGACCATACGCTTGAGGAGCCTATATTTTCCCTCTCCTTACCATTACTATACAATGAAAACACAAGTTCAGGGTTGTAGGGAAGGGGGGCTGGGGTGGGGTGGGTGTGGAGGAGTGGGGGTTGGGGTGGGAGGGGTATGTTTTGATAAGGCCTTTTAGACATGAGCTCCTCAAGCCCATCCTAACCTTACAAAGCGCTATACTTATGACAAGCTACTCTTAGCTTAAGCTTAGAATATAGCCTATTTAGCTATGGGAAGCCTCTAATAGCTAAAAGATTTTGGATAAGGCTAAAAGATTAAGTCAAACAATCTCCTCCTATATAAACGAAACACATCAAACACCATAATCCCACTCTCCGATGTTTCAAAAGTGGATTTGCATACTAGCTTCTTTCTAATTACTGGCAGCACTCTTCTATAAATATAAGGTCACCGCCTAACGGAAAACAACTTGATACTTTATGTACTTAAGCCTATTTATTGCTCTCAAGCACTCGTATTCTCTAAACATCTAACTGATTTAAGCATCAAAGTGGCTACGCGGACAATACCCCAATACCCTATCATTATGCTCTCTCTTTAGCAAACTTTTCTATTTGCATGAAGGCTAAAAGAATATCGACAAAGTTCTTGAGACGAAACATCTAATTGAAGATTTAGTTATCACTATTTATACCTCAGTTAATTCTAATTCACACTGTTAATTTAATTAGTACAATCAGCCAATAAAATGAGCTTGTTTTATAGCAATAAAAAAAAACAACCTACAATCATAAGAAGATCATGTGACTCTCCTTAGGGCTATCGGTAGCCACTTACAGTTGGTAATATGTCTCAAAACCATATTTTTAAAGTGAATCACAACCTACATTTTGCGATGGGTACGCCACTACTCACCTGTTAAGGGTTTTTCGATCCCCTTTTAGCTTTAGGCAGCCATCCCATTGGTTGATTATGCCAACTAAACTAGCTGTGTAAATTAGAATTAATTGAGGTATAAACAATAATAACAAAATTTTTAATTAGGTATATAGTTAAATAAATCGAGACTTCAAGTGCATGATTACAAAAAGTGATAAAGTTGAGGTATATATTGTTATGCAAATCCTAATTTCTCATAAGTCTCACAAATAGATACTAAGAGAAAGAAAGGAAAACTTTGAAATTACTACTTTGCCCATTGTTTATGCCATCGATTTTAATAAACAATTATTTATGATGGACCATTTGGTAATATTAGGCTTTCAAATTTTTAAAAAATCAAAAGTTAATTCATTTCATTCTCTTAAGTTTCGCTTGTTTTTTCAAACAATTTTTCAAATAATGGCAAGATGTAATTTTCATTTCTTCCAATTCTTTCCTCTCACTTTCTACCCCCTCTAATTCCTCCCTTCTTCTAATTATAGAGGCAACCTATTCTTTGCTTATGTTTGCATTTTTTCTTAATCAAAGAATCAACTCTAAAAATAACTTCATTAAAGTAACTTTAATAAATATGGTGTACATGTTCGTATATATATATATATTATTTAAGTTACAGTAGGCTTCCGTAACCACCTCCCTAAAACTTAACTATTTAGCCCCAATATAATATTATTCAATAAAAATATCAACAATACTATTATTTATGAATGATTTATAACATGGGTAAATGTGATAACTCCTTAATATCACAATCAATCTCTCTCTATTCTTTCCACTTTTTTCGAACAAATTACTTATTTAACTCTAATATAATATTATTCAATTAAAATACTAGCATTAATATTATCTATGAAGTATTTATAATATGAGTAAATGTTAGCTACTTGTTACTTTTTTCTCGCTCATTAATCTTCCTCTCCTTGATCCTCTTTATATAGGCAAGTTTAATTTATCTTTCCTACTCCTTGTTAAATCTCTCTCTCCCTCGCTAATCTCTTTCTTCTCTAACCTGTTTTTTCAAGTAAGTTTTATATATTTGAATTCTTTCAATTTACTTTCACTAAATTTTCCTCTATTTACAAATCAATGGTTGAAGTTATCTTAATCTTTGAAATATTACATGATATAATCATAGCATCATCATTTACCTTTTAATCTCAATCATTGATTATAAGTGTATATCACAAAAGAATAAATTGAGAGAAATCGAGAAAAATTAAATGAAGAAGATCCATTTCCAAGTTTGATATAGAAAAGAAAAAAATAGTTACTTCAGTAACACATATTTACTTGCTTGGTCTTTTTCAAATTGTATTTTTTGTCATCTATTTTATTGACGCAATAAATCTCACACTAAAATTAATATTTTGTTTTTATTATATAAATTTTTGTCAAAATCTCAAAACTAATATATAATATTTTATTTGAGTAAATTTGATATAAGCAATTTTTATACTTGGATCTGCTACACAGGTCATCATCTCTGCTTAGGAAGGTAGCACCGCCACCTCCATGCTCTTACTAGGAAAAAAACTGTGATTTATCATTTAGGTAAAACTGTAAAACCAAGCCTAATGAACTCTTATGTTTATGGAATTATACTTTTTAGTAAAGAAAGAGGACGGAAAAGCTGTCGCAACACAGTTGATTTGTCTCGTAATAGATCAGATTAGGTTTGATTCCTCGTAAAGAAAAAAAAAAAAAAAAAAATGAAGACAAAGGATACTCATCTGTAAGAACTCTCTTCACGTTTGGCAGTGTCACTTTCTAATCAGCTCATAACAATTAAATATAACCAATTTTTGTAGAAATTACAAAACTCGAAAAAAATAAAGAAAAAACAAATTGAATAACCCTAAACCGACTATGGTCTGCTCCCCCCTACAGTGGCAACCGGACCCGGTGAAAAATTTAAAAATTTTCTTTTGTTTTTTTCTTTGATTTTAGGGGTGTCGACTGACAATCCACCGTTTCAGGTGGATTACGCGATTCCTCTGCTCCTTTTCATTTTCTTTTTCTCTTCTTTTCTGAGATTTTCCTTTTCTCTAATTTTTGCATTTTTATTATTTAGTTTAATTAAATATATCTATAATAACGATTTATCATAACTATTACTGGGAGTCAGTTTGGAATAAGCACAATATAAAAATTTTTCTCTAATTTTTCAGCTAACCTCATTTAATTTAAAAAAAAAATTGCACATATATATATATATATACATATTTTTGTGCATTGCTACCGTAAGGCAATAAAACTGACGCATAAATTCTCCAGTTCCACTTCAAAATAATCTATGACTAGTGGCATGAATATAGATTGATGTGGTAACACAATATGTTCGAAAACTTTAAAATCTGAAACCTGCCGGACCTCTACTTACAATTGTAATCATCACAACATGTGTACACAATAAAAACTCACAGAACACGATGCATAGAAGAACACATTATATATAATTACTAATTAAATTTGAATCCATGTAGTGGTGGCTAATTACTTAAAAACTATTATTATATATATTGTCATATATTTAAATATAATTAATAATTACATACTATATATTTTTATACCTAATATAAATACTATTCATTGAATTTTTTTTTATTGTCTAAAATGCTTTGTCCAAAATTGGTCGAAATTATCTAAATATTTTAAATATTATATAATATCATATTTATATCAGTTCTTTTTTATGATATCAACCATAAATTACATCTCAATCTACTTTTAAAAAATAATATTAAAAAAATTTTAGAAATTAATTCAGAGTATCTCGATCCTAAAGTATATCAAGAACATGCGATCTTGAATCGTTCCGTCATAGTCACAGTGCATTGCCGTGCTTTTCGTTTAACGATAAAGCGGAAAAGAAAAGTTGAGTGCAAGTTACTTCCGACTCAGTCCAATACAATAACATTCAAATTTCAATCGTTTCGTTTTCAAGTAAGACAATTCCAAACAAAAAAAATAAAAGAAAAAAAGTCTTATCAAGTCAATTGAATTTTGAGCCATTGAAATGAAACTTGATAAAAGAGACAATTTAAACCCGTTAGAAATGTGCCATTCAAAGAGCGTGTCCCTTTTCGTAGAAAATTTCACAATCTTTTGGTTGTCTTCAACTTTCACCAGTAGAGTAAGTGGACTTGAGAGCCTCGTAAGAGGGAGTATATGGACCGGTAAAAGAGAAAGGAGAGAGAGAAACAGTTGGAGAGTTACTCTAATAATTTATATGTAGATAGGGAGAATATATATAGAAAGAATTTAAGTGCATAAAAAAAGTAAGTAGACAAATATTATCCGAAATTAAATACCCCATCCTCTATTTCAAGGAGATGAGGCTGAGATAGGTTAGGAAAGTATATTTTAGATTGATGGTTGTGATCTCAATATCTTGAAAGGTGATTTACATCTCGCATATGGAGGGTTTTGGACCTCATGAACTAGGCCCAATCAATTTGGACTCAAAAGGCCCTGTCCCTGAAGCTTCTAGAGTCTTCATCTCGCTTTCTCAGGATCGGAGCCGACCACTTAGAGCAGAGGTCGCAGGAATTCCCTTCAACTTGGTCTGCTCTGTTGCGTATCCTACTGGAGACATCTGAGTTGTATGGAGCTTGGTGGGTGTGGAAGGAGGCCGAACTAGGCTCAAGAAGTTTAACCCATACCTTACATAGCTCGAAATAGGTGTAAAGGCCAAACCCAAAATATTTTATTAACACTTTTTCTATTAAAACTACGTACATTCCGATCAAAAGTAATACAAAAGGATACTAATTCAATTTTTTTTAAAAAAAAAAACACACTTATTTATCTTATACATTAATTAAACGGTTGATTTTACCATGTCTTCTTGACATGTTTTGAGTCTTTGAGTGAATTTTTTTTTTCCCCTTTTTACCTACTGAAATTCGATAATGAAATCGGCACCGCATTTGTATAGTTATTCATACACTATTAAGCTGAGCTTCAAGTCTGACTCTAAATTTCAAAACTTAAATTATATTAAACTTAGAATTTGAGTTTGAGCTCAATCAATTTTAGAATTTTAAGTTTGAATTTAACTTTAAGTATATATTAAATAAGCTTGAACTTATTTGAATTTGGAATTTTAAGCTTTAGTCTAACTTTAAGTGGTATCAAATAAAGTTCGACTTAACTAAACTCATTTAGCTTTGATTTATCTTAAAATATTTTTTTTTAATTAAAATAATATCAATGTTAAAACTAATTGAAGTCAGCTAATAGTTAAACTCAAGCTTGAACTCTATTAGGTTCTTAAACTAATCAAACTAAATATTATAAATTTCAAGTTTAATTTGATAAATTACTCAAGAATTTTAAGTTTGAGTTCAACTTAACTATTATTAAATTGAACTCAAATAAATATTATGTAAATCTTGAATAGTTAACGAGTAATTTGATGTGTATATAGATATAGACTTTTTCGATTACATTTACATTTTATATAACCTTTTAATATTTATAAGATGCCATCCGTTGTAAAATCTCATCTTAAGAGAGCCATCCCCGAAGATTATACTCGAATATCATGACGCTGTTCACACCATAAACTGTAAATTTTCTACTTGTCCTGCAGGAAAGGAACAAAGAGGAACCTTTGCATAAAGAACAATCGGTAAAGATATCATGTGGCAAATAATTCACAGTTGAATACTAACATTCACCATGGTTCGGACGAGAAGATATTGAGCAGGAATATGTGAATTTGACCTTTAGAAGTTTTCAAACACGTAATAATGATAGAAGTAGTTTCTAAAAGTTACTATATATGTTATAATATTTAAAATATTATTAATAATTACTTAGCATGTGTATACATAAATTACTTATTCAAACTTTTTCTGGATTGGACCCACCGTCGCTTGCAACCATATACATCTTGTTCCTTTACCTGCTTATAGACTACTCTAAAAAAAAAAAAAAAGAAAAGAAAAGAAAAGAAAAGCTGCCACACAGGTCTAATTGTCAAGGAACGAATTTTTTTTTATTTTTTTTTATTATTGGCCAACTTCTATAATATTTTAATAATGACAAAAGAGGTCATTTCTTATTAATTTTTTTTGTCATTTATCATCATCATGATCTAATGAATAAGACTAATGGTCAACTCCTGTAATTATCTCATTCCACTCCTCATTTGCATAAGAAAGAGAATTTTGGCATAAATATCTTTACCTTACTAGATTCTTATCTTAAAGAATCAAATGCCCAATTATCTAAAATACATTATTTGATTCATTATTTGTAGTGGAGTTTAATGTTATTGAGCTCTCCTATTTGTCAATAGTCGTGTTTGAGCCTATGAGATTACCTACTCTCTCTCCTTATTATTCTTCACTTGGTCATCTTATTCATATAGTTCAAGTCGTTTCGCTTAATCACATTTAACGCGACTCAACACGCAGCTCATACATAACCTTCGTTTTCGTACTCTCACATCTATAATATCAAGTGCCATTTCTACTCATGTTAGTTTGGGAATGAATGTAGCTTGTCGTGTTGTATTATTTTATGTACTGTTGAACAACTATGTGGTGATTTTTCTATGCAAGTCTCTTAAACTTATATTGTGTTTTAATCCAGTAGATCACTTAAGAATGATTAATGAAATCAACTTAATCTTTTCTTTTCTTTTTTATTTTTTCACATGGTGTCACGGATGAACTTAGGATTATATAACTTTAGGTGTGCCGAGGGGCTAGACTTACCTTATTTAAGTTAACATTAAAATTATCTGTAAGAAAATAGTTGTTTATTGTCGTAATTATATTATGTATTATGTATGTAAAAGGATTGTATTGATGATTTGACTACAAGAATTCTTAAAGATCAATAAGATGAAAAATTAATGTAAAAAATAATTAAAAGTAATCAATATGCTTGATAAGAAGTTAAAAGAATTAACTTTTTACCTTTTATTACATATATATATAAATATTAAATGAAAATTAGTTATTAATTTATAAAAATTACATTAATATACAAAAGTTGTATAAGTATTATTTTTAACAAAACTATACTAGAAAAAATAATTGAATAGGAAACTACAAGTAAAGCAAAAAGAGCAACTTGACATAGATATAAGTATTACACCATTTCTTTTCATAGCACTTTTATATTATGGTTGCATTAGCAATGCTAAAAAAATAATTTTGAATATTAATTACTAGGTAATCAATTATTCAATGATCCGTATTCATTTTCGTAAAATTAATTGTAAAAAAAATTTTACTAAATCAAGTTATATAATTGGTAAATGTGATAAGCCCATAATTTTTTTATATGGATAATTTAATTATTGTTATGGTATTACTTATAAAAAAATAACAATTCAACAAAATTTATTTAGTTAGATATAATTCATAATTAATGAATTTAATATTATTGGTTGTTGTGAAAATAATTTTAATACATGTAAAAAAAAATACAATTCAAGTAATAAATACCTATTAAAAAGAGTTGTTAAACATGTGATTTGGATTGAAAACCTTATGATTGAAAAATAAAGAAATAATCACCAAACTATGTTTAATTTTATATTATATAATCCTCCTTAAAATATATATTTAGTATATGTATTTTTTCCTTTTCTAAAAATTTTTAAGAGCAACTTTTCCTAAAGTTGGGTTACTAAAGCCCCTATTGCTGCCCCTCCTTTGCATGGTGTTATTTCTCAAATAAAGATGTGCAAGTATTTTCTAAAAGAGCATAAACAAAGACTAAGAAGCTGTATGATCATTCTAGAAATATATCATCTTATTTGTAGAAAAAAAAATAGAAAAGAAAAAGGGAAACATCTTTTATTTCTGGAAGTACCAATGTGGTATAATAATTAGTAAGGGTGGCAAAAAAAATTGATCAAATTGAATCAATCCACAAATCAAACCAAAATAAATAAAAAATATGGTTTTCTTACAATTTGATTTAGAAAATTTCCAATCCCAACCAAACCAAAAATTTATGGTTGGTTTAAAAGGATAAATCAAACCTATCCATAAAACTAAACCAAATCTTTTTATAAATATCATAATAATATTTTACTTCAACTAAATAATGTTTTTTGTTATAATGTAGTACTTAAAAGAATTTTTATTTACATTTATTGAAACATATATGTATTAAACTTTTAATTACTGTAATGCATAAATTATATATAGAGTTTGACTTAAAGTTTGAAAATAAAATTAGCTATTAATATATATTTAAAAATTTTTAGTCACCTGAATATTAATTTTATTAATCTTTATTATGATAATACTTATTATTTTTAAATCAATTCAATACTTTTTACATAAGATTAAATTTTTTGTAAATGTATATTTCTAAACTAAAAAATATAGTTCAATTTATAAACCAAATCAAACCAAACAGAAATTTTATGATTTGAAAAAGGTTTCTAATTCGAACCGTACGTTTTTTTTTTTTTTTTAAGTTTTAGAAAACCAAACTGAATATTTATGATTTGATTTGGAGGAAAAACCGAAACAAATTGATTCGTGCTTATTGCTAATAATTAGACACCAATTATGTTAAGTTGCCCTTATTTAATGGAATTACATATGGAGATGCAATGGTAACTATTCAAGGACATCATAGTCTTTTAATCCGCACATTTTTTTGGCGCTGTTCTTCAACGCTGTGTGGGCGACGGCTACTAAAAGAAAGAGAATAAAACCGTCAACACTTTCGCTGTGCGGCGTCTTGCATGGGTTGACCTGTCAATTGCTTTGCATGGACATGGACATGGACAAGGACTCGGACTGGCCGAATAATTTAATTACAGCTGGACTGGACCCAACAGTGGGCTGATCATCTTAAACTTTGGACTGATAAATTGGGTTGGCTTCATTTCCTGGGCTTCGCATTATGGGTTTCATTTCAATAAATGGTGATCTCAATTGCTTTCACTTTGGAAGTGGTCCCTTTTTCATATAATTCTTCCACCTAAATTAACTTTTATGTATATTTCGCTAATTTGCATCATCTTATAATAAAACAATATATATATAAATATTAATATAAAGTTGAATAATAATATATATAAATTCATATATTATCACTGACCATAGGTACTTATTTGAGTTTTAAGTTTGGAACTAGAAAGATTTCTTTACTTTAGAAGATAAACTTCTAAGGATATTCAATTTTTTGTATTGGATACCGATATAAGTGCTACTATCCAATAGCAAGGATAATAGAAGATACCAATAATTATCCATAAATTTTTTAGAATTAGATTAATAAAATACCAAAAATTGCTTAGGCTTTGTACATGTTAGGGATTTTACTCCACTACTTAGTAGCAAAAACTGTGATAGATGTTGTAATTTATTTGATATAGACATGATGTCTAAAGAAGATTTCTAAGAGATAGCAAGCATAGTTGTAGTATGTTAAGGCTTTCTGAGGTTGTTAATATTTCTCAAGAAGAATGCCTTAGTACTTAATAACAAAAAGCAATAACATTTCATAAATGTTTAATTGAGATAATCATTATGAACTTAGGAGAATACTCCACTAGAAGGCAATGATAATAGCTATAATATGTAAATTAGGATTCACTTAGGCTTATTAAGGGATTGCTCTATGAATATCTGACCATTGCCTAACCTTAAAGGTGTTTAGCTTATGGCATTTCAATACTCAAACTAAGTCTTATTGTGGTAAGAAAGATCATAATGTAAACCAAGTGTGATCGCATATGATAACGTCAATTGTGCATCATTAGAGCAAGTAATAATTACATTACAGGTCATATGCCATTGCAGTTGGTGAATATCTGTGTAACCTTATGATCAAGTGTCTCACATAGATTGTATGAGGTTATGCTATTGATTTATAAAGCCATGATTGTGAACACTTTGTCAATACAAGCTGGAAACTTTTGAGTGAAATAGTTGAAATAGGCTTACTAATGTTTGTTGACTTGCTTATTCATTGCTTTTGGACCGGGGAGTTACAATATCATAATGCAAACCATACACCATTGCAATAAATGAGTGTCATAGTGATGCTTAAAGCACTATTTTGTAAGAAAAAGTGTTGAACTTGACTTTATGGAGAAAATATGAAAAGTTTTCAATTTGATAGTATACACAACATACAAATTTAAGTGTTTACAAGTGATAAAAATGGAGACAATTACCTTTGCAAGAAAGACATGTTTGCTAATTTGGTTAATGAAAATCGCTTACAACTCATGATCATATTTCTTAATATTGAAGTATATATAATTTACTTCTATTATACCCAAAGCCAAAACTAAAGAAGAAGGGAACAAATAAAAACTGTATGTCTCTTTTATTCCTTCTCTACAATAAGTTCGCACATATAACTTTTATGGAAATGAGATTTCAGTTTTTTATTTTCTTTACTTTAGTTTAGAGCTCATTTAAGAATAAATTAGAGGTTTTTTTTTTGTTTTTGTTTTACTTCTTGTTTTGTTCTTTTTCTTATAAATTTTTTATTTTGCAGTCTTAAGAGCTAACTCGCTTTTCAAATGGGTTAAAATTTTCAATGATAACCCTTTCCTTTTATGATTAAACAGGTTGGCCTACATGTCCTACTTCTCTTACACAACTCTAATAGTAGTAAGTATTATACCATAAACCATGCATCATCCCAATAAGTGAACATTATAGCACAAATTATGCATCCTTATAGTAGGTGAGCACCATAACATAGACCGTACATGGTCACAATAGGTGAGCGTCATAGCATTGATTATGCATGGTCATAGTAGACAAGCATTGTATTGTAAAAATTATGCATCATGGCATAATTTGTGCATCACTATTGATAATGGTATCAATCAATATTTAGTAGTTTTCAATTTGTTAAAAGGGAATTAATTTGTTTCTTAGTAATAAAATTTATCTTTATCTAACTTATATAGGATATATAAAATATATTGTGAAGTGTCTATTCAAACATGTAATATGTTGAAGGTCTAAAATGTTAATACAACATATAGGAAGTAGAAATAAATAGTAAATACAAGTTATTTATTTTTTCCCAACTCATGAAAATTTTGGATTTTCCTTAACTCATAAGAGAAAAAACAAGCAATTGTGCTCATAGAAAAAGGACATTAAAACAAATCTAATGAGGAATAAAGTAGAACAATGCTCATAAAAAAAAAAGAAAGAAAAGAAAGAAAAGAAAGAAAGAAAAAGAAAAAGAAAAGAAGTGATGATGGTAGCTTTGATAGTGGTGAGACTCCCATATTGCTTCAGTTTAGAGTCAATGTGATAGCTTTCCATAGGTTTCTTCTCATGAGGTCACTATGCATTTTAAATTTTCTTTGGATGGAATTTTAAGCAATGGTAAGCCATGAAACATGCTACAAGTTTTATTAGTTAGACGATGATCCAATATGTTGATTAGCTTAATTAGAAGAATTAAGAAGAGCAGGTGGCTGCATGAATTAAGGAATAATAAGATACTGTTGCATTCTTGTTGAAACCCTTAAGATTAATAGTAATCATAAAGGCAATATAGAATCAACCATCAAATTTAGTGTAGGAATAACCTTTCATTTTCTATTTTCTTCATTGCGTAAATGAGAACTAATTATCCGTTCACTTCATTGTGATAACAATTCCATAAAATTTTTATTTCTTATGGAAGAACTCGTTACCTAGTTGTATTTTAGATCTCTAATAGTAGTTCCATAAGAATGTTGAATAGTCATTTATTACTTATATCTATGAATAACAAATTCAATGTTGGAGTAGATCTTTTTCTTTAAGATATCCTCATTAAAATAAAAATCGACAATCTTATTATGAGTCCCTTCCATTCCTTAATAACGGATGTTGTGGCTATTTTCCGAGATAATCAACATCGATGTAATGGAAGTGCAGTTTCTGTGATAACGTTAGAACAACTTGAATACTAAGTAGAGTCTCACAAGACCTTCCTTTTTGGCTTCAATTACATCGGTCAGCGAAGTGAAACGCACTGTAATCGCTTCCACATTCCCTCGCTCAACACTAAACTTCGAGAGTAGGCAATTTTTAATAACCAAAGTACGACAATCAATGGCGCATCATGGAATAAGAGAGCAGAAAACCAATTGCTCGTAAATGGACATGATGCCTAAGATCACTCCTATAGTTGTCATAAGTCGTAATGAAGTCTTTATTTCCTCATTTTTGCCATTGTTCTTGAATGTTTCAGATGGTCGTACCAATTATCTCCAATGTGACCAATCCATCAATATGGACTTGAAGAAGTTAGTTATATTTCAACTAGCTTGTTTACCCTTTGCAACTTGCCAAGGTTGAAGGAACTATTAGTTTGGTTGGTGGAGGGCCAGAACTCCTATATAGTAACATTAATCCAATGTGATTTAATGGTATCCTCTCAATTTTTCAAACTCAATTTTTCTCAATTCATAATTAATGATTGAGATTACTTACACTTTTGGAGTATCTTATGGAATGTCCTCGTTATATCATTTTTTTTTTATAATTTTCATTATTAATTACATATGACAGTATCTTAAAAAGAAAAATTGAGAAAAATTGAATAAAATTAAGTCATGAGGGTCCATTTCTAATTTAATAAGAGATTAGAAACTCTTAAAAGATTAGCATCTATACTAGTCAAAGTAAATATTTAGCACAAATTATAATGAAACCTCCTATAGTTTTCTTCTTCTTTTTTTTTTTTTGAACATATGTACTTTTTTCTTTCAACCTAGAGTAAATTGTGTAAATCATTATAATAAATATATATTTAGAATAAAAGATTCTTGGTACTAATATATCACTTATTTGGATGAATTATGTATAGGTATTAATAATAGTAGACAGTTTTTTTTTTTTTTAACTATCATTTATACTTTCGCGTGTTGAAAATATAGGTACGAGATTGTCCACTTGAAAAGATGGATATTCTTTTTCCCTTTTTGGATTTTTCTTTCCTTTCTTTGTCTGAGGAATGAAATTCTTAAAATATGTAGAATGGCGCTCCACTAAGTACCGTAATGCAAAAGATGGACTGGATTAAAAGAAAAAGTTATGAATGGATTTTCTTCCAAATCATAATGAAATGGAAAATTGTATTAGAAGATTTCTAATTTTGATGAATACACGTTTTGGTCATGTTATGGGATCTTAAACTAAACTTCTTTAATTCAATTAAAGAAAATATTATATTTTTCAATAATTCATCTTATTATATTTAGGGGAAAAAACCCAATTATATGAAACAATAGATTTAAGAAGATTTTTGTGCATAAAACCAATATGTGAAACAGATAATATATTTTGGGTTTCAAATCATCGATCACATAAAAACCATTGAACCATGGGCTTTTTATTAGCTAGCAGAATCATATACATCCTTTAAAAAATAAAATAAATATGATATAATAAGAGATAATCATGATATTAGCAAATTAAATAACATAGAATGAAAGGGGGTTTCATAGGATTAGGATGGCTAATTTTCTTAAAAAAAATTGCAATACCTATTCATTTCATGCAATTTTCTCTTTTACCACATAAGCTATTTAATAAATAAAATAAAATAAAATACATTTTTTAAAGGATAATATACCATGTAGAGTTCTCCCTTTAATAAAATGAAGATAGATTTCCCACTCATTAGGAATTTGTAAAACTAAAAACTGACACTTAGAGTTTGTTTTAGATTTGAAAAAGCAAATCATATTCGTTGATGCTCAAATCACTAAGGGGTGGTATTGTTGTGATCCAATTGCCATGTGCAGCGACGGACCTACAAGAAAGTCCCCAGTAGTTAAACTAGTGAGGATCTTCTGATACATAAGTTAACTAAGGGAAGGAAAAAGAGAGGGTTTTGTGATAGGAATTAAACCCTTAGAGTGTTGACCCGAGCTTGAGCCCTAAGATTAGAGAGCATGGCCAAACGACTTCTTTGTTTACGCCTCACAACTAAAGAATTTAAGTTGCTACTATCTACCGACTTAATACCTTGCCCAAACTAAAGCCTTTCCTTATCAATAGTCTCGAGTTGCCGACTAAAGATATACTCAGACAATAGCTTGGCCTATCCGACCATTTGCTCATCCGACCTAAATCTAAGTTGTAGCAAACATGCTCAAACTAAATTCACCTTAGAAGAATCACATGCTCAGCTCGGTATTGCTAAACTATCAGCTTGACTAGTGATCATTACTTGGTAGCAGCTAAGCTAACTATGCATTTTGTCTACTTTTGCTAAGCACGTGACCATTGATCATCCACCATGTGTCCGGGCACTCCTTATGACAAAATCTTTTGTACAGAACACTCATTTTTGCTAAATTTTCATTTATACCATTTGGACATTCCTTAGATCATATTTATTTTGGACATTACTCTTTTTAGTTTTTTTCCATTTTAAGTAGGATTTCTTAACTTTTTAGGTTTAAATACCCATTGTAAGTATAGTCACAGCATAACATATACATCTAATATTGAACATACTTCTCATTTTCATAAGCATTACTCTCTATTTGCTTGTTACTTTGCTCTTATTGTAATCCTTAAGTAAGGCTAAGTGGCGAATACTTTCATTGAACCAGCTTGTGCATCATATTGAGTTAAGCCATGAGTCTTTAATAGATCCTTATTGCATAACATCCTTAGAGCGGATTGAGATTTGCTTGTTGGTTTCCTTTTTTATTGTCCATTTACACCCTTATTTTTAAGCTTTCTATAAGCTTGGACTCACCTCATACAACTGGCCTTGTCAGTTCTTAGCTTGAATCATATCATCTTGGTATCAAAAGAGGTTCATTCAAGTAAGCTGAATTTGAGTTTTGTTATGAAGTAGTGCTTGTTGAGATAGTGCATCATTATTGTATGAAGATTAGCTATGAATGTTTAAGTAAGTAGAAGGAGTACTAGTTTATAGTGGTTGCATGCTCTATTTTGTCCTATTTCGAACATACGAAAATAAAGCAAGTTTCAATTGGGTTTGTTGTTCTTTGGAGTAGTTATTGTGAAGAAGTGTTTGTGTGTGAGACTGTTTGGCTTAAAGAGGATAGTGTTTATGTTTTGTAGATTTTAAGTTTGTTTACTAAACTTTATCGAGAGGATGATGGATCTAAGTGTCAACGTTGTTATTGGAGATGATAATAGCGATATTATCCTCGATAGATGGCAACCCTAGAATACCCCTAAGAATATAGATGGGCGAATCGATGAGATGGCTAACCGTATAGCTAATTTGACTAGAGTTGTTCGTGATTAGTCTCTTGACTTGCCGAAGTTGTGTAGAATACTTCCTAAGTTGTTTGACTTACGAGAGGATAGATCCCAACTCAACAAGATTAAGGTGGAAGAGTCAAAGGACGTGTGAGGAGAAGAATTAACTTAGATGATTTGAATGACGAAGGAGAAGAAGAATATAATCATGAAGAGGAGCGAGCTTGATCACCTCGAGATGTTGACCATGTGAAACTTTAGATCCCAAGCTGCAATGATTCTAAAAATGCTAATAATTATCTGATTGGGAAGAGAAGGTAGAGCATGTTTTTTATTATTACTAGTATGGGGATTGCAAGAAAGTGAGAACTGCTGCTGTAAAGTTCTCGAGCTACGCCGTGATGTGGTGGAAAAACTTCTAAATTATGAGAAGTCGAGAATGATATAGAGAAGTAAATACTTAACACAAGATGAAGAAGATACTGAGAAAAAGATTCTTGTTAGATATTTATTTGTAAAATACTTTTTCTTTGCTTTAAGAGCTGAGATAGGGAAGTCAAACTATTGATGAGTAAGTTCAAGAGTTCCAAATACTCATGATTCAATGTCAAGTAGATGAACCATAAGCCTAAACAATATCTAGATTTCTCGCTGGATGGAGAAGAGACATTTAAGATGTTGTGAAGCTTCAACAGTTTATAATATTGGATGAAGCTATAAGAGTAGCATAGCGAGTAGAAAGATAGAGTAGGAATAGGTCAAGCCAACTCATTTAAGGAAGTTACCAAGCTCAGCAAAGCGCTAAGCTGAGTAGAAAAGCAAATGTTAGAACTAAATAAAAGAGTTGAATAACTGATGGTGAAGTGCTACTAAGAACATATGAGAAAGGGCAAGGATCTAGGAGGAAGATGAGCCAGATCGAGTGTTTCAAGTATCAAAATTTTGGGCACATGGTTGCATAATGTCTTAACAGAAGAACTATGATTATCAAAGGAGAAATCTTGAAACTTAATGTGGATAGTACTGATGAGTAACTTGAGGACGAGGTTATTCTCGAAAAGGATACCAACTAGGAAGATGAGCTTGTTAAAGAGGATGTATTTGCTAAGGACTTGGATAAACTAAGTTTGGCTGTCTAACATGCAATGAGTATAGAACCCTTTATCGAAGAGGAGTAAATAGAGAACTTATTCCACATCACTTACAAAATAAATGATTGGGTTTATATGCTCATAATGGATAGTGGGAGCTGTACCAATGTTGTATCTGCTGATCTGGTTAAGAAGCTTAAGTTATAAACTATCTTACACCCAAAGCCATATAAGTTAGATTGGCTAAATGAGAAAAGAGCACTACATGTTACTTAACAAGTATTGCTTCTAATCTCTATTGGTAATTACTTTAATGAAATTCTTTGTGATGTGCTGCCCATGTGTACGTCACATGTGCTGTTAGGCAAACCATAGCTTTTTGATCGGAGGGTTATTCGTAACGGTTTTAGGAATACGTATGTGTTTGAGAAGGATGAGAGGAAAATTACCCTAAACGCCATGACCTTGAGTTAAATAAGTAAATTAAAAGACAAATTTGCTCAAAGATTGAAGGAGGCTTTGGTACTAAGTAGAGCCGAACTTCAAACAACCATCAAGGTCGAACTATCAAACTTCCTATTGGTAAGAAGGTTACTAGAATTGAAGGAGCAAGTGAAACTACTAAAAGAGATCGAGAAGTTACTCGATAAATATTTTAACCCCCATTTCGTGGTACTGAGTACTGCATTGACTTGATACCTAACATTGTATTGTCAAACAAGCATGGTTATAGAATGAATCCTAAGTAAATTGTAGAGCTCCATAAAAAAGTCAACAAGCTATTAGAGAAGGGATATGTAAGAGAAAGTCTTAGCCCCTGTGTTGTGGTTGCATTGTTTGTGTCAAAAAAAGGATGGCATTTGGCGTATGTGTGTAGATAGTAGATTTGTCAATAAGATTACAATTAAGTCAGATACCTCATTCCGAGGCTAGACAACATGTTAGACGAATCAAGTGGTACGAAAGTGTTAAGACTAACCTAAAGTTAAGGTACCATCAAATTCGAGCGAGGTAAGAAGATGAATGGAAAACTGCTTTTAAAACCCAACATGGCTTGTACTAGTAGATGGTCATACCCTTTGACTTATCAAACACTCTAAACACTTTTTTATGGTTAATTAACCATATCTTGAGAGATTTGGTTGGAAGATGCATTGTAGTTTATTTTGATAACATCCTCATCTACAGTACCTACCTGGCGAGTCCTATTGATCATCTCCGAGTTGTTTTCAATGTCCTCCAAGTACAGAGATTATTTGAAACTGTGAAGAAATGTCATTTCTATCAGGAAGAGGTGATCTTCCTAGGCTACGTGGTTAGTGGAGGAGGATTAAGAGCTGATGAAGAGAAAGTTCAAGCCATTGTTGAGTGGCCGACCCCAACTTCATATGTAAAGGTGGGGAGTTTTCATGGATTGGCATCATTCTACTAATGCTTTATCTAAGAAATCAGTACTATAGTAGCACCTCTAACTAAGCTAATAAAGAAAAATGTAAAGTTCAAGTTGAGAGAAAAAGAAGAGAGGAGTTTTGTTGAGGTAAAAGCGAGGTTAATCTCTACCCTAGCCTTGACCCTACCAAACTTCAATAATGTGTTTGAGCTTAAATGCAACACATTAGGCATAGGTATCGGCATCAGAGCTATACTGATGCAAAAAGGCTAACCTATTGCTTATCATGGGGAAAAATTTAGAGGAACACAACTTAACTATTCTATGTGTGACAAAAAACTCTTAGCATTAATTCAAGCTCTTTGCTTATAGCAATATTATCTTTTACTAAAGAACTTTATCATCTACATAGATCATGAGTTCTTGAGATATTTATAGAACCATTCAAAGCTTTTTAAATGCTAAGCTTCGATGGATTAAGTTGTTGGAAGGATTTAGTTTCATCATCAAATACAAGCAAGAAAAGAATATGTAGTGCTAATACTTTGTCAAGAAGACATGTTCGACTCATTGAGTTGTAGATTAGATTGTTAAGATTTGCAAGCATTAAGGAACAATATTAACATGATTCTCACTTTGGTCCGCTATATATATACTATGAAGAAGGGAGAACGGTAGATAAATACCATGTGCAGGATGGTTATTTGTTCTAAGGAGGCAAATTATGCATGCAGACCTACTTAAGGAGCGAACTATTGGTGAGAGAAGCCTATAATAGAGGACTTTCTAGGCACTTTGGAAAACAAAGGACATATGAGCTATTGAATTATAAGTTCTTTTGGCCTAAAATGAAATTTGAAGTACATCATAAGATTAAGAGATGCGCCACTTGTACGAAAGCAAAAAGTCAAGCAGAATATGGCTGTAATTGATGGTGTAGATGGCTAGGTCATGGATAGGCCTAAGGAAGCAAAGAGGGCATACAAACTTAGGGCTCGAGGTCATTCTACCTATATTGGAATCCAATCTAGTTAGGGCTTTAATTGCCCTTCTTAAAGTTTTAACTTGATCTGCTAAACTTCTTCAGGGTATACTAAGATCCCTACATCTAAACATCTAGCTTTAGTTGCTGAGGTTTGGGGACACCTTCATCTACCATTTGCGAAGGCTTATAGCTTAGTTATTTAGGCATTTTTTCCAACTAAATATACTACTTAACTCAAGGTAAGCATGTTAGGCTCTTCTATGGCTTAAAGTGGAAGATAGAGGGATAGAAGGACAAGTTCATCTCGATCCAGTCGAATGAAGATATCCCTTTCCTCACTAAGTGGACCAAGCCAATAAGGATGACCGTGGTAGATTATATGGGCCTTGAGGATGATGATGTGAGGGAGGAGATCCTCTATGAGGCATATTAGCTAGGGGTAAGGTTCCACATTAGCAACATGGTTAGCTATTATGTTCATGAGAAGATGCTATTTAGTTGGGAGATAGGAACTGGTCGGGTGTGTAGACTAGGAGGGTAACGAGAGTTTGTTGGTATATGCCATCGTTGTGAAGGGAGCTTAGAGCTACTTATCATTTTCCGATTTAGTATTTGTTTTCATTTTTTTTTTTTGTTGCTAACTCTATGTGTGTATTCCCAGCCCTTCAACTCTTTGATGATGACTTTAAGTGTGACCTTATGGAGGCTTAAGAAGGGAGGCTTCAGGAGAAGGCTGATAAGGGTAAGAAGAAAGGCAAGGCCCATAAGATCTCGACTGCTGCTTGGGAAGGTGAAAATGCTCCTTTAAGAAAGAGGAGAAAGAAGATGGATGATGTTAGCTCTTTAGAGAAGAAAGGGAGCATGAAGGGTATAGAGGCTTAGTTAGTTACCAAAGTAGTTGAAGATGTATCGACTAAGATCCCCTTAACTACCATTGTGACAAATGTACCTAAAGGGGGGGGTGGGGGTGGGGTTGGGGTTTAAGGAGATCTATCTCGTATCTATTGACGACTTAAGGATGCCTAAACTATGTCTTTAGGATGAGCCCTCTAATGATGGACCTAGGGATCAACAGTAACAATAGTAGTAATAGGTAGTAGGCTTAGAGGAGACTTACCAGAGGTCGAAGTGTTGGATATTGAAGATGAGCTGGAGAGCTCGCTTGACTTAGGAAGTAGCTTCGGTACTTATGAGTTTGGACATCCTTAGGCTCTTTTGTAGAAAGAATTACCTCGATATTGTATTGGTGCTAATGAAGCTATGCGAGGTCCTCATGGTCTGTAAGTAAGCTTTCTTGCTTGGTTGTGGGGTTTTACGAGGGGTGTGTCCCTTAGCTTTGTCTCTTTTCTTTTAAGTGTTGTAAAGTACTCATAATTAACTTTCCTTTTTGTTGTAGGTTGTTTATAGGAAGATTACTTAGTTGGAGGAGTAGTTCTTCAAGCTTTAGGAAGAGGTTGAGGAAGAGAGGAAGAAGAATAATGATCTAGTCTTGACCTATTGCTGCCTTTAGGAGGAGCTCCTCATCTTTGTTTTTCTTTCCTTTTGTTCTTGATCTACTCAAAATATATGAGAATATAGCGAAATACTCCAACAAGTATACTAGGTCAGTATCAAGTGATAAAGAGTGAGTAAGATTGTTGATCCCTCGAAAACTAAGAAACTATTAAACCTATAATAACTCTTATCAATATTTAGGGAATTAGATTTAGACTATAGATTAATTAATCTAATGACTAACTTTAAGCTGTCATAGAGAAAATCACGAGAATATATCAAAGGCGATCAATCAATTGAGAATGTGGGAAGAACAAAATCTACCCTAGTTGTGCAAATCAAACTGTCATCATGTTATATGAATTAATAACTATGTGGTCATTCAAGTGAAATTATCATGTCTTAAAAATTAAGGACTTAAACCTTTAATTAATCGGTCAACTCTTACATCTCCAATTAATAGTGGGCTCTAAATTACGATTATACATCTCCCAATGTTATGCTCGACTAATGCCCTAAATTAATTATCTCTAATGTTTTAGTAAATAATTAACTAAAAACATTACATTAACCCCTGGATAATCTCTAATTAATCTAATTAATGCTGTTTCTACATTAGCTAATCAATTTAATCAAGAATTTCTAACAAATCCTATATCAACTTCTGCATCAATAGTGTTTCTAACAATTATAACCAATGGAAAATTACAATGGAAATTATAGAAATTACAACATGAATTATCTACACATCTATTAACCCTATAACATGACTACAATTATCATCTTAGCCACCTAAGGTTTTGTCAATTTCCTACAATTAAAACCTAGCTAACCATGGAATTTAAAATAAAAGCACATATCACAATCAAACTTATAAGGAAATTCATGGTTGAAAGTGAGAATGAATGATAGAATTTCATAAACAATAATAGCATGGAAGTCACCAATTCTGTAACAATGATAAAGAAAACTCCATTTGTAAGAATTCTAAGGATGATCTCCATAACAATGGAAAGTTCTTCTTAATGATCCATGAAACTACCTCAAGAATAACTCTCTAAATATCTCTCTAACTTCGTCTAATACTCTCTAGGTAAAGAGAAAAGAAAATAAAAAAAATAGAAGCCCCTCTAAATGTTAACACAAAGCATATTTATAGAGCAAACAAAGGATGGCTCTCGAATGATTTAGGCTGGAAATCAAAGTTGGCTCAGGGCCAACTGTTTTGACTGAAGGCCAACCATTAAGGTTAGTAGCTCTCAGTTGAGTTAGCTGCCTTCATTATTAAATGCTTTATATCACCCTTGCTTGACGTAGATTGATTTGAGCTTCCTTTGATCATGTAAAATTCCTCCAAATTGCTTATAATTTCACTCTAAATCCTCTAAGACCTAAAATTTCCAAATGAATATACTTAAGTACCATTTTTTAATGATTTCTATAAAAATCAATAATAATTCAACAAAATTTACACAATGGAATATGAGTAAAATATGCCTTTATCAACTTCCCCACACTTAAACTTTTGCTTGTCCTCGAGCAAAATAAATAAGACTAAAGAAAGAAATCTATCGTAGAAAATACAAATTTTTCCAATTGCAAATTCAAGCATATGATATTTGACTCTTTCAAACTCACTCTTTTGTGATGCCCATTGCTTAAACCAAACTAGAACATGTGATCAGAGTACTATAATTGAAATTAATCAATCACTTTAGAGAAAACAAATTTTAATCTAAGCGTTTAGCTTAAGATTTTTATTTCAAAAGTAGATACTCAATCCTAAAAGGAAAAATAACTATTAAAACTTTACAACTATTAGTAGGCATGTGATCCCTCTAATTATCCCTCCAAATAAGTCAATAAGGTAGTGAAAGCATATAGTATCTACTTCATCCCTAGGTTTTCTTCCTTTTTTATAGAAACCTTAATTCATTTATTGATTTGCATTCAATGTTTTCATGTCTCATATACATTTTTTTTTTTGAGTTTAGATATTGAACTTTGCCTTTCCACCTTTCTTGTTAGAGTGAGTACATTGAGTCGACACATCTTGAGCTCATCACCCAAGTGACTAGGTTTTAAAGGGATCTCTATGAACTCTTCTTCACTCTAACATTCTTCCTTACTCTAACATTCAAGTTAGGAAACTTTTAAATCAATTAATTGAGTTATTGGAGTAAAGGCTCTAGTTGTATAACTTTTTTAGTGCTTACTAGAATTTTTTAGACTTTTTTTATAAGAATCATTGAGTACAAAGCTTCATTTACCTTTTTAAGTAAGTGTTAATGTGCTATTGGAACAACTAAAAATAAAATATACTAACTAACCTTGTGTAGAAGTAAACCTATTTACTTTTCACCTAAGGACTCGATCGGCTCTTAAACTTCAAATTTTAAGGCTAAAAACTAGGTAAATTGGATTCCTAAAGATTTGACTAATTAATTTTAACTAAGTAGAAAAATCACAACAATGGTGAGTAAGGCACCTCATTGAGTCAATTTTTCAAGTAAGTCACAAACAAATGCTATCACCACTTTTCTTTATACAACCTCTAGATTTTAAACAAGAAAACCAAAATTTTGGCCTAAAATTTCCAGATAACAAATTGCCAAATACTTAAGGACAAATATAGTTCAAGGTAATAGGGAGGTATAACCATTTATAAACAAAAACAAGTATCAAATGTCGTGAGTTAATAATTAAATCACATATTTCAAACGTCATCATACTTGATTTAAACTCCATTTCTTATATTCCCTTCCCCATACTTTAGAATAGATAGTGTCCACACTGTCTCTCATTTAGCTTACAATAGGAAATGAAGAAAATCACTCAAAATGAAAAATTGGTACTTCCCTAGTTTCAGGTTTTCAACAACAAAGGATAATTCTAACCATAATATCATTTAGAGGATCATCTAGTTCAGATCAACCTTATCTCTATAAACATGAAGAAAGATAAAAGAGCAAATATAGGATGAAAGTCTACTCAAAGGTATAGAGTAGTAGCAATTGTTAAGAGTTTAACTAATCAAGTGTGTGCTAAAAAGAAATAGACTAACAACAAAGAAAAAAATTTAATAAAATAGAAGAAAATAGAAAGCAAGCAAAGGCTCTAGCCTTCTAGCTCTGTGCTACCGGTTCCTCACTAGAAGTCTCATAATGTACCTATTCTGTAGCTCTTGGCTAGAAGCAAGATTTAGCAAATTTTATCATATAAAACAAAGTAGTCCTAAACTTCTTGTTCTTCTTCCACTCCTTTCGGATTTCCTCCTTGACTTCCCTAATCTCTACTTTCAATTGCTCATAACCACTAAGTAAAGGAGGAGGATAGGATGTAGAAACTCTCTCAGTAGGGGGATTTTCAGGAACTTCCTCATCATTACTTGGATTTAACCTCCCCAATTCCTAAAGGGTGTAGCTGAGATCAGCTTGCATTTTATACCTTTATCCCCTTTAGATTGCTGAAAAATCCCTATTCCTTTTAGCAATGTCGTGATATAGCTGCTGCAAATACTTAATTTTTGCCCTCTTTTTTATTTTTAGAATATGTTAAAGAGTCCTAAATTAGGAAAAATATAAAAAATAGAAAATTGAAGAAAACCCAAAAAATAAGAGATCTAAGGGGAAAAAAAAACAGAAAAAAATAAGAAAACCTAAAAATATGAAATTCAGGAAAATAGGAAAAAAAACACAAAAAATAAGAAATTTTCAATAAGTACAAAAAAATAGAAAAATTCAAAAATAAAATAATAATAATAATAAAATGTTTTGGTTAGATAGTTTAATAAAGTATAATTCTTTTAGCCTTAATTTTTAGGGCTTAAAATAATAAGAATTTTTTTGTCTAAGCTTAGATTTAAACCAACCCAAGACATTTTTATGGTTATTTAATTAATTTACATGATGTCATGAGAACATAAATAACATAGTTGGTTAGAACATTAGGCTTACTCCTAAAAGGAAAGAGGTTCGATCCTAACTAGACATGCTAAGCTTATTCTTTTTTTTTTTTTTCGATCTTTGCTAATGACATGCTATGTAGCATAAACCTATTGGCCATTGACCAAGTCAACATTCTAGCTCATTTTCTTCTTCCTTAAGGATTATTGTGGGCACAAACTTGACGTCACCCACTCTAAACCCCAAACTACCCAGTCGTAAGCAACGGCCACTACCGAGCCACAGTACACCACTGCGTGCTAAACACCCCACCTTTGATGACTACAAACACCCCAAGACCTCACCCTTCCATACAAACTCCAATGCGGCCAAACCCTCCCTGTCATGAACCCACACATCATCGTCACTCCCTTTAGCTACTGCCCAAGCACCGACCACCAATGAACCACCACCTTAGGCAATGGCGTTTAGGCAAACCCTTAATTTCCAAAAGATTAGCCACAAAAGTGGCTTTTCCTACTCGATTCGGTGCTTAAATCCACCTCAGGTACGTCCATAAGTGGTTGTTACATGAAAGGACCTGCATCCAACTCGTGCTCCAGATCTGATCCGGTTCAGACCTGACTTTGACCCTCTCTTAACCCAACTGACCTACACATCTCCTTTCCATATTTTAGTTCGGTTGTTTTATATTTTTATTTAGTTTATTTTTTAAATTTATTTATTATTTTCATGTAATTGTAATTTATATATCCAAAAAAAGAAGAAAATAAAAGAAAGAAAAAGGAAAAGAGAAAAGGAAAAATAAAAAGAGAAGAAAGAAGAAAAAAAAGTGAATAGTTTAGTTTTATTTATTTATTTGTTTTAAGCATAATAAAAATAGATAAAATAATAAATAAATAATAATAATCAAATAAAAATAATGAAAATCATTTTATCACCTAGGAAAAATAGCTTTTCAAAAATAAATAAAAGTAATTAAACCATCTATAAATTAAGATGACTTTAGAGTTTTCAAAATTAAAATCTAATTTAGAGTCCTTTAGGAAATTTCTTCAAATAAATCAAAATAAGTGAAAATGTAAACACGATTGACTTTCAAAAAATTAAAATTAATTAACCCGCTATATTTTTGGTAAAAGAACTACGGCAGTATGATTCCGAATAGCGGGTATGTAGGCACCCATACATAAGTACGGGGCGACTTAAAATATGACAAGTTTTATTTTTTTCCATTTTTATAAATACTTGTGTAAATTAATTAATTTGTTCATGTGTATCATAATTAGCTGTTTTAGAAATTAAAAAGGATATATTTGAAAGCGAAGTTAAATATGAGAAGTTAAAAAGTAGTATCGGTTTAGCGTTCAATAAATTAGCCCCTAGATCTAGACCTTTAGTTTTCAAAAAAACTGTTTTATGAATTGTTTTTTTTTAATCGATAAACCGGTAGTTAAGTTATAATCAATTCACCTAATTTATCATAACTTAACTCTTTGTCCCCATTCCGGTCGAGTGGCGACTCTAATACCTTTTCAATTGAAAACATAGTCTTCTTTAAACCCTAATCGAAGATCAATATTAAATGAGTAGGGTTTAGTACTAATCAGTTTAAAGAAGAATTAATTTTATAAAAGAACTAGGAGGGTGAAAAACCAAGTTCGACGGTCTCCACAAAGAATGCCATATGTCCTTGTATCATCTACTTGTTTATAAATGAAATTAGCTACTTTTACCCCAAGATCAATCCAATAGCCAAAAATTAGCTGTAAAGATAAAATACGTCAAAACTTGTCACTTTACTGTGATTGGTTTTCTTACAGCTAATGGTGTAGGCTAGAATGTAATAAAGCAACTTATGCTCTACAACTGCAAAAGTAGTAGTAAGTGATTTGGAAGCTATAAAGTCATCTTGCCTTAGTTGAATCATGTGGTATCAAAATTTTTCAGCATTCATCTCATTGGGCCAAAAGTTTAGCAGATCCACCTCTTCATCATCAAATAATCCTAAAAGAATCATATATGCTTGAGTTATATCATATGAATATCTCCATATACTTGGAAGGTCATGGTGGAAGAATTCTTATCTTTATCTATCTTTATAGTGGATAAGAAGTCTATTGTAACATTTTTAAATGTTGGTTCCTTGATCAAAAATAACATGAACCAAGTCTTATCTGGCGCAATCTGCTGAATCCTCTCATCCATCCCATATTCTTGTAATAGAGCCCAATCCAAATACTGATGATTCATGAATGTCATCATTTGCAACTTTTTCTTCCTCTCCTTAGCATAATCCTAATTTGACAGCAAATATTTGCATCGGGTTCTTAAAGATGATGCTTCAATAGTCTTTTGCTTCTTTCTCTTTGGTTGGAGCTTTTTGGGTAACATTCTTGATGTTGAAGAACAAATCTAAAAGATGAGAGCTAATGGGAGGTTGGAAGATGAAGAGAAAGAGAAGGTGTATGTGAGAGAGCAAGGGAAAGTGAAAAGGAAGAGCAAAAGGTCAACGAAAAAAAATAAAGTGAAAGGAAAGAGCAAACCCCGACGTTTGCTTTATATCAGGGCTTACGCCAACTTATAACAATTGTATGTTGGTGGCGTACATGGTCAGCCTGTTACGCTCCGAAGCGGCAGAGTCGTAACAGTCCCGCCGTGTAAACCATCCTAAGATAGAAGTTGGCCTTACAATCGCTATCTTAGACCTGATCTACATAAAGCGTCCACGACTAACCCGCTTTGAAGTAAACAATTTGTAATTTAAATAATTCATTTACCTAAGAAAGTGAGAAAAGTTATATATAATCACTATAATTCAGTTATTACATTATTCAAAAATGAAAAGTAATAACATGTGTGTTAATCCTTCAATGTTTTCCCTCACTCCCTAGGATCCAGCAGTTGCTAGCTTCAGAGTAGTTGTTGCTGTTTCTTAGCCAGTACCTGCACGACGTCTATAGGGATGTGAGCAACCATAGCTCAGTAAGTTAGGACGGAGGACTTAAAACTATACCATATACACAACAAGGTTTTCAATTACTTATTAGGTGCAATGCATGTGCAAGCAAATGCTATCATACGGCGTTGTCCGGCCCGTCGTGAGATTAGAGAAATTGTGCCTGCTCTAATCCAGGTTGAGGAGTTGCCGTTAATGCAATAGCTCATGACCAAACCCAAGCTTGTGTAATGGAGACCTTGCTCCTCCCGCGACTACCTTCGAACCACTGTCTTCACCCTCGTCACGACCTCCTCTCCTGTTACTTAGTTCGACTGAGGATAAAGAAGGGACCATTTTGCAATCCTACGTTATCCCTTTCGAAGGGGTCGGTATTTGGCCGGAGAGTCCTAAGTTCCCCTAACGGGTTGCCATGCATGTCCGATTGTGATTACTAGTCATATATTTGATTAAGTCCAATTTAGGGTGATCAATCATTTCATGCAAATCATACAATACATGCTAGAGCAACAAACAGAATCATAGCATCACCCATAATCAAGCACATACACACATCCAACTATCTAACAAGCACAACCAAGCATAATCTCAAGCCTCCCAAAATACAGCATTGTATTAATCCCAACTTACCTCGACTCCTCGTTCACTCACTCGAGGTCCGATTTGCTCAGGCCATTGCCGATCATCCCTATAACACAAACGTGGTTTCAGTTTTCATATAATGATTATAGGTTCATTTTATCCTATAACGCTTATTGTTAGGTTTTGTTTAGGGTTTAATATGCCTAATTATCTAGGTCTTAAGTCTTTTATAATTATTCTAAGTTTGGGGTTAGGTTCGGGTTCGGTTTCCACATCGATTTCTAAATTAGGTTCTAATTCGATTTCTAAGTAATGTTTTATATTCCAACCCTAGAAATTCGTTTCCACTCATAATGTGAAATTAATCACATTACTTCCCGATCTCCTAAATATCATTATTACCTTTAGTCAGTATTTTATTTCATTCGGTACACTTATATCCTTATTAATGTACCGAATTTACTCTTGATGTGAGAAATTTTTACATTTTTCATATAATTACATAAATTCAAGTTTCTTATCAGATTTATTATATATCCTTATTATTTATATAATATCAATTTTTATCCTAATATTTTCTATTTATTATATTTTCAAAAATTACATATTATGCATTATTGCCTATTATGTACATAATGTATTTCTAATATTTCTATCACTTTAATTACCATCCCTAAACATCAATTATCATTTCAAAATATCTAAATTCATCCTAAATCAAATTTTACTCCTAATTTCCCTAATTTACAAAATTAACTTAAAGTTAACTATTTTTCCTTATTAATCATTTACTACATAATTAACCTAATAATTACATCTAACACCCTAAATTCTATAAGTATCATACTCCATCAGATTTCAACATCCTAAAACATATAATTATTCACTAAATCAGTAATTAATCATTTAATTACTTAATTAACCCTAAATTACCCATTTTATGCCTCATTTTAAGACCTAAAAATTATCTAAAAATTTAGAAAATTAATTTTTAAAAACGGGCTTCATAGCACTGTTATATATCATCTAAGTAATCTACAAAAAAATTTTTGGTTCAAAACTACACTCCTAAGGTCATTTATTTCTAAACCGAAACATGCTCGATTTTGCACAATTTCTTAAGGACCCTATATCACGAGACATATTTTCATCAAAATAATATTTTTCATAAAAGCTACATACAAATATATTTCAGAATAACAAGTTTCATAATTTTTTAAGAATATTTACTATTTTAAAAAAATTACACAAGAATCAGGCTGGAAATCAAACTCACCGATCTGAGTGGCTCTGGCCACCGCCGGTGGCCATGGGTGTATCAACCCACCTAGGCGTTGGCACCACCTTGTGATGGTGGTGGCCATCCACCCCTAGCTGCCCGTCAGATCTGGGTTCTCCTTTGTGGCCCTAACCGCATAGTTTTCCTTTTTTTTTTCTTTGGTTTTTCTCTTAATTTTCACCTCTCCCTAATTTTTACCGATTTTTAACTATCCAAATGAGCTTCTGAATTTTTCTTGCTATTTATAGAGCTTTAGTGTAATTATTGTGCATTAATTAGACATAACTTTGTCCAATTTCCTTGATTTTTGGCTTTTGTATTGTCTAATTTTAATTGGTTAATTTTTATTTTGTAGATTCTGACCTGCCACGACCTGATTTGGATCATTATTGATTTTTTTCCTTATTTTTCTTGATTTTTTCTTAATTAATTATGAATTTTCTTTAATTATTTAGTATAATTTTAGCACATTTTGCGTATTTTAAATAATTACACATATTTATACCAACATGTAAATTCATATATAGTACAATTAAATATTCCTAAATATTATTTAGGTTATTTTATAATTTTTAGTATACATATAATTTATCTCTAGCGATTCGTCAATTATCGAAATGCATTTTACGCATTTTCAATAGATAACGCGTTATATACTTAAAATTTGAAATTTTTATAGTCTTTTATTTTATTTCTTATTTTCTTAAATTCAAGTTTACGGGATTAGTTTACTAATATTTCTAACTTTACTTTATAATTTAGGTTCGATCGAGTCTTTCAACTGATCGAAACCTCGAATGATTAGTTGTGGGGCTTACACAGCCTAAAAAAATGCTGAGACGAAAAGCCTCCTAAAGGACAATGGCCTTTAATTCAAAATTATGCTCTTCTCTCTCTCTCTCTTTTTTTTTTTTTGTTTAGCATACATGGCCAGCCTTAAAAAAAATGTCAAGACGAAAGGTTACTAGCCTTTAATTCAAAATTACGCTCTCTTTTTTTGCATTAGACATGGGTTGCCTCCCTTAAAGCTTTTAATTTATAGTTGTTAGCTCAACTTTTCCAGTTCTTACAGCAAAATTGCACTATCCACGATAGGGGCATCACTATCCATGTTTCCCCCTTCAAAATAATGCTTAAGAAGGTAACCATTTACCTTAAAAGTGCAATTGTCTTCTATCTTCAACTCGAATATACCATAAGGAAAAACATTTGCTATCACAAATGGCTTAGACCATCGAGATTTTAACTTACCCGAGAACAACTTCATCGAAAGTTGTATAATAAAACTTTTTGATTTGGTAAAAACTACCATTTTTGGATGTTCCTATCGTACCATCACTTAACTCTCTCCTTGTATTTCTTAGCATTTTCATATGCTTCTTTAATCTCAATCGTCTGGTTTAGTTGGAGTAACCTCTTTTCACCTGCAGCTTATAAATCAAAGTTAAGGTATTTTATGGTCTAATATGCCTTGTGCTCAAGCTCTACAGGTAGGTGACATGATTTATCATAGATAATTTTGTATGGAGACATTCCTATAAGGGTTTTAAAAGTTGTCCTGTAAGCCTACAATACATCATCAAGTTTCAAAGACCAATCTTTCCTAGATGCATTGACGGTCTTCTCTAAGATACGCTTTATTTCCCTATTGGACACCACAATCTGTCCATAAGTTTGTAGATGATAAGGGGTGGTAATTTTATGAATAACTCCATATTTTGATAACAATTTTTCAAATTTTCGATTACAAAAATGCGATTCTCGATCACTTATAATGGCTATGGGTATCCTAAATTTGGAAAATATGTTCTTTTTAAAAAATTTAATTACAACCTTGGCATCATTAGTCTATAGAACAACTGCTTCTACCCATTTTGACACATAACTTACAGCCATAAGTATATATTTATTTGAAAAAGATAAGGGAAAAGGACCCATGAAATCTATTCCCCATAAATCAAAAATCTTAATTACAAGAATGCTAGTTTGTGATAGTTCATGTCTCCTAGAAATATTGCTAGTCGTTTGGTACTGAGCACAAGACATAACATAGTTCTTGCAATCACCAAACAATCTGGGCCAATAAAATCTACAAGATAAGATCTTTGTTACAGTTCTTTCCACACCAAAATGGCCTCCTACTTTCTTAGAATGATAGTGCTAAATTATGCTAAGCTGTTTAGTTTTAGGAACACAAAATCTAATTACTTGGTCAACACAATATCTAAATACAACCTTGGCATCATTAGTCTGTAAAGCAACTGCTTCTACCCATTTTGACACATAATCTATAGCTACATGTATATATTTATTTGAAAAAGATAAGGAAAAAGACTCATGAAATCTATTCCCTACAAATCAAAAAGCTCAATTACAAGAATGTTATTTTGTGATTATTCATATCTCTTAGAAATATTGTTAGTCCTTTAGTATTGAGCATAAGACATAACATAGTTCCTACAATCACCAAACAATCTGAGCTAATAAAATCCACAAGATAAGATCTTTGTTGCAGTTCTTTTCACACCAAAATGGCTTCCTACTTCCTTAGAATGATAATGCTAAATTATGCTAAGCTGTTTAGTTTCAGGAATACAATATCTAATTACTTGGTCAACACAACATTTAAATAGATACAATTCATCCCAAAAAGAGTATTTCACATCATGTAAAAAATTCTTTTTCTTTTGAAATGAACAACCATATGATGTGATTCTACTGACTAGGTAATTAACTATATCAGTATACCAAGGTAATCCTTATATCTTTACTACATCAACTATTCATCAAGGAACTTTTCATTAATGGGTGGCTTTAAAAAATTAGATTCCAAACAACATAAATGATCAACAATCACATTTTCAGTTACCTTTTTATCTTTGATTTCAGGGTTAAATTCTTGCAGTAGTAAAATCCAATCAATTAACCTAGGTTTAACATTAGCTTTAGTAAACAACTATTTCAAAGCAACGTAGTCTGTATACACTATGATCTTAGAATCTATTAGATAAGGCCTAAACTTGTTACATGCAAATATAACTACTAAAAGCTCTTTTTCTATTGTGGCATAGTTTCTCTAAGCCTCATTGAAGTTTCCACTAGTATAGTATATGTAAGCCCCACAACTAGACATTCGAGGTTTCGATCGGTTAAAAGACTTGATCAAGCCTAAATTATAAGTAAAGGTAGAAATATTAGTAAAATGATCTCGTAAATTTGAATTTAAGAAAATAAGTAATAAAACAAAAGAATATAAAACTTCCAAATTTTAAGTATATAATTAGTTATTTATCAAAAATACGTAAAATGCATTCCGATAATTAACGAATTGTTAGAGATAAATTATATGTATACTAAAAATCATAAAATGACACTAAGAATATTTAGAAATATTTATTTGTACTATATATGAATTTACATGTAGGTATAAATATATGTAATTGCTTAAAATACGCAAAATGTACTAAAATAATAAGAAATACTTAAAGAAAATTCATAATTAATTAAGAAAAAATCAAGAAAAATCAGGAAAAATAAGGAATGATCCAGAATTGAGTCGTGGCAGCTGGAAAAAATAAAAAAAAAATCAGCTAATTAAATTAGAGCAACACAAAAGCCAAAAATTAAGGGATTTGGACAATATCTTGTCCAATTTAATGCACATTAATTACCACAAAGCCCTATAAATAACAAGAAAAATTCAAAAGCTCATTTGGACAGTTAGAAATCAGAAAAAATTAGGGAGAGGTGAAAATTGAGAGAAAAAACAAAGAAAAAAAAAAGGAAAATTGTGCAGTTAGGGCCATAAAAGAGAATCCAGACTTGACAAGCAGCTGGGAGTAGACGGCCACCACCACCATATAGTGGTAGCAGTGCCCAAGTGAGCTGACATACCCATGGTCACCGACGGTGGCCAGAGCTACCCAAATCGGTGAATTCGATTTCTAACCTGATTTTGTGTAATTTTTTAAAAATAGTAAATATTATTATAAAATTATGAATTTTGTTATTATGAAATATTTTTGTATATAGTTTTTAGGAAAAATGTTATTTTGATGAAAATATGTCTCGTGATATAGGGTTCTTAAGAAATTGTGCGAAAACAAGCATGTTTTGGTTTAGAAATAAATGACCTTAGGAGTGTAGTTTTGAACCCAAAATTTTTTTGTAGATTACTTAAATGATATACAACAGTGCTATGAAGCCCATTTTCAAAAATTAATTTTCGAAAATTTTAGATAATTTTTAGGCTCTAAAATGAGGCATAAAATGGGTAATTTAGGGTTAATTAAGTAATTAAATGGTTAATTAATGATTTAGTGAATAAGTATGTATTTTAGGATGTTGAAATCTGATAGAGTATGATACTTGTAGCATTTAGGGTATTAGATGTAATTATTAGGTTGATTATGTAGTAAATAAGTAATATGGAAAAATAGTACACTTTAAGTTAATTTTGTAAATTAGGGTAATCAAGTGTAAAATCTGATTAGGATGAATTTAGACATTTTGAAATGATAATTGATGTTGGGAGATAGTAATTAGAGTAATACAAATATTAGATGTGTATTATGTACATAATACATAATTATTGGAAATATAATAAATAGAAAATATTAAGATAAAAATTGATATTATATAAATAATAGGGATATATAATAAAACCGAAGGAAGACTTGAAATTATGTAATAATATGAAAAACGTAAAAATTTCTCACATCAGGAGTGAATTCGGTACACTAATATGGATTTAAGTGTACCGGGTGAAATAAAATACTGACTAAGGGTAATAATGATATTTAGGAGATTGGGAAGTAATATGATTAATTTCACATTATGGGTTGAAACAAATTTCTAGGATTCGAGTATTAAACAATACTTAGAAATCGAAATAAAACCTAAATTAGAAATCGACGCGGAAACCGAACCTGAACTTAACCCCAAAACTTAAGACCTAGATAATTAGGCATATTAAACCCTAAACAAAATATAACAATAAGCGTTATAAGATAAAATGAACCTATAATAGTTATATGAAAAACTGAAGCCACGTTTGTGTTATAGGGATGATCGGCGATGGCCTAAGCAAATCGGACCTCGAGTGAGTGAGCGAGGAGTTGAGGTAAGTTGGGATTAATATGTTGTTGTATTTTAGAGGCTTAAGATTATGCTTAGTTGTGCTTGTTAGATAGTTGGATGTATGCATGTGCTTGATTATGAGTGATGCTATGATTCTGTTTATTGTTCTGGTTTGTATTGTATAATTTGTATGAAATGATTGACCACCCTAAACTGGACCTAATCAAATATACGACCTATAATTATAATCAAACCTACATGGCAACCCATTAGGGGAACTTAAGATTCTCCGGCTAAATACCGACCCCTTCGAAAGGGATAGCGCAGGATTGCAAAATGGTCCCTTCTTCATCCTCAATCTAACTAAGTGACAGGAGAGGAGGTCGCGGCGAGGGTGAAGACAATGGTTCGAAGGTAGTCGCGGGAGGAGCGAGGTCTTCATTACACAAGCTTAGGTTTGGTCGTAAGCTGTTGCATTAACGGCAACTCCTCAACCCGGATTAAAGCGGGCGCAATTTCTTTAATCTTACAACAGGCTGGACAACGTCGTGCGATGGTATTTTCTTGAACATGCATTGCACCTAATAAGTTGATTGAAAATCTTGTTGTATTTATGGTATAGTTTTAATTCCTCTATCCTAACTTACTGAGCTATGGTTGCTCACATCCCTATAGACGTCGTGCAGGTGCTGGCTAAGAAGCGACAAACAACTACTCTAAAGCTGTCAACTGCTGGATCCTGGGGAGTAAGGGAAAATATTTGAAGAATAAACACATATTTTTAAGGTCTAAGTTCTTATTTTATAATTATTTTTCATTTCTGAATAATGTTATAACTAGGAAATATATTACGGAGAAATATTGTAACAATATTTGTACTAAGTAAATTATAGTGTATATATGTATTTCCTCACTTTCTTAGGTAAATGATTTATTTAAACTATAAACTCTTTACTTCAAAGCGGGTTAGTCATGGACGCTTTGTGTAGATCAGGTCTAAAATAGAGATTGTAAGGCCAACTTCTATCTTAAGATGGTTTACATGGCGGGGCTGTTACGACTTTGCCGCTTCGGGACATGACAGTATATTACATAAAATAACTTACCTCTCATCTACCCCAATACTGTCCCTACAGCATAGTTGTTAGCATCACACATTAACTCAAAGGGGAGCTCCTAATCAGGTGCAACAATCATTAGTGCCGAAGTAAGCTTCTTCTTTAATATATTGAATGCTTGCAAACAATTATCATAAAAAACAAAAGCAGAATCTTTTTTAAGTAAATTACAAAGAGGTCTAGAGATTTTAGAGAAGTCCTTAATAAATCTTCTGTAGAAGCTAGCATGTCTTAGAAAGCTCCTGACTCCTTTGAGTAAAGTGGATGGTGGCAACTTCCCTATTATCTCCACTTTTACCTTGTCAACTTCAATCCCTTTTTTTGACACCTTGTAACCTAAGACTATTCCTTCTCTTACCATAAAATGGCATTTTTCCCAGTTCAGAAATAACTTAGTTTCCTTACATCTTTTAAGCATACAGCTTAAATTAGTTAGACATGATTCAAATGACTTCCCAAAGACGGAGAAGTCATCTATACATATTTCAATAAAATCTTCTAACATGTCAAAAATATATAGACATCATGCATCTTTAAAAAGTAACAGGTGCATTGCAGAGATCAAAGGGCCTTCTCCTAAAGGAAAAAGTGCCATAAAAACATGTAAAGGTGGTTTTCTCTTAATCCTCGAATGCTATATGAATTTGATTATAACTAAAATAACCAACTAGAAAATAGTAATAGTCCTACCCTAAAAGTTTTTCTTACATCTAATCTATGAAGGGGAGGGGGAAATAGTCTTTGTGGGTGGCATCATTCAGTTTTCTATAGTCTATGCAAACTCTCCACCCGGTCATAATGTGAGTAAGGATTAACTCATTAGCCTCATTTTTAACCACAATTATACTACACTTTTTAGGCACTACCTGAATGGAACTAACCATTTACTATCTGAGATAGGGTAGATAATACCTACATCCTACAATGTGAGAACCTCAAGTCATCTCTATGGTTGTACTATGGATTTGCACTCAGCCTTTAGCAATATCCTGTAAGTGCAAATCAAAGGACTAATCCCTTTTATATCAGTAATGGCTTACCTAATAGCTTCCTTATAGTCTTTCAAAACTCCTAGGAGTTGTTGCTCCATATCACCTGCCAAAGAAGAGGAGATGATTATTGGCAAGGTATCATTTGTTTCAAGATAAGCATATTTCAAATGACTAGGTAATGGTTTGAGTTCAAGCACCGGGGTTTGTGTCAATGTTGCTACTGGCTTCTTCTCATTGGTGCCCAGCTCCTCATAATATTAAGTTTTGATTTTTGACACCTATTCTATGCATTCTTCCTCAGGCTCATTATCATCACTCCAATCATCTAGATCCCTAAGAACTGATTCGATGGTATCCAATCATGCTTTCTCTTCTATGGACTCATAGTTAATCTTATCAATAACGTCAATAGTGTAACAGGATTTACAATCATCAATTTTTTTTATGGGTTCATAAACATTAAAAGTTACTTGATCATCCATAACTCTTAAAACAAGTTTACCCTATTCCACATCTATTAATGCCTTACTTGTTGAAAGAAATAGTCTGCTAAAGATCATGGGTTCCTCTCTATCCTCCTCCATTTCCAAGACTATAAAGTCAACTGAGAAGATGAAGTTGTCTACCTTTACTAGGACATTCTCTACAATATCCCTTGGGTATTCAATACTCCTGCCAGTAAGTTGCAAGGTAACATGAGTCTCCTTCTAATCTCCAAATCCCAACTTCCTGAAAATAGACAAAGGCATTAAATTTATACTTGTACTAAAATCAATAAGAACTTTATCAAAATGAAAAATCTCTATAACATAAGGAATAGTAAAGCTCCCTTGATCTCTTTGGTCTCTCGACAGGCTAGATAAATTTTTCTGTAAGATTATAGAACACTCCCCTATAGGCATCACAGGTTCACTACCATCAATCTTTCTTTTCTTGGTGAGCAAATCCTTTATGAATCTAGCATATGAAGGCATCTGCTGAAGTGCCTCTGTAAAAAGAATGTTGATTTGCAGCTTCTTAAAAACATCTAAGAATTTAGCAAATTGGGAGTTTAGCTGTTGTTGCTTTAGTCTTCCTAGAAAAGGGACAGGAGGAACATATTGTTTCACTTCTAATGACTTCTTATTTGGTTCCTCTACCTCTTACTTCCCGCTACCTTTCTTTACATTCTCCTCCTTTTCTTTAACTCGTTTGTCAACCGTTTCTACTTCCTTACTACTCCTCAACATTATAGCATTTACACCTTTAGGATTCTCTTCAGTATTACTAGGTAAAGACCTTAATGGTCTATTACTCAACTGTTAAGAGATCTGACCAATCTAATTCTCTAAATTCGGAATAGTAGCATGTTGATTCTATAACATGGTGTTAATCTTTTGCATATAGCTCAACATGAGCTCTTCCATTCTAAACTAATTCTACTGATGTGCAGCATTCTGGGCAGGACCTTGCTTTTGGAATCCAGGTGGTGGTTTAATTGCATTATTCTCATTCCCTCATTAGAAATTTAGATGATTATGCTACCTTGGATTGTATGTGTTTGAATAAGGTCCTTGATTACCTCGTTGGAAATTGCTGACATAGTTCACTTGCTCTCTACTAGATGAAGCTGAGGGATTCCCAGATATGTACTCATGAGTCGAATGTAGTCCTAAACATATCTCACAAAAAGCAATGTGATTAGACTCTGGTGAGGTGAGTTTACTTACCTAGGTAATGAGAGCTGAAATATGAGATGTTAATTGAGACATAGTGTCATTGTCATTTACTAATGCCACTCTTGACTTGCCTCTCTTGATTTGGCAATTATGTGCATTGGAGGCCATCTTTTCTATCAATGCACTTGCTTCATCATAAGTCTTACCCACTAGTGCACCTCTAGCTACAACATCTACTAAAGACCTCAATGTCATATCCAGGTTAAGATAGAAAATCTCAATTAGGAGATTATTTAGCAATCCATGATGTGGGCATTTTCTGATTGCTTCCTTGGATCTCTCTCATACCTCATAAAGTGACTCACCACTAAACTTATTAAAGTTGGTTGTTCCTCAATCTTATGGTCTTAGCTGGTGGGAAAATTCTCCTTAGAAATTTATATGAAAGGTCAGCTTAGGTGGTAATAGACTCTTGTGGCAGTTAATGGAACCAAGCTCTAGCTTTCTCTCTTAGTGAGAAGGGAAAGAGCTATAATGGTGACCTCATTTGTAAAATTGTTCATCCTCACTATATTGCAATATTGGAGAAATCTTAAAATATTCTCATCGGGACTCTCATTTGGATATCCTCTAAAATGATTTGTCTAAACCATTTGAATGAGTGATGGTTTCAGTTCAAAGTTATTGGCCTGAATGGTAGGCCTTCTTATAGCAGAACCTATAACAGTTATTGGTTTGAAGTACTTTAGGAGCACCTTATATTTGATTATTATTATTATTGCTTGCCAACTCAACTTCTTGCACTTCTCTCCTTTTTTTGTTCTCTCTCCTCAACTGATGCAGAGTACACTCTATTTAAGAATCTATTGATAGAATTTTATCACTTTTACTTCTACACATAAAACACCTAAAAAGAGAACAACAAACAACAAACACCGTAAAGTGCGCCTAAATTACCAATAGAAATAAAAAGTTTAATATTTATAGTCCCCGGCAATGATGCCAAAAATTTGATCTGCTCAAAATATACATAAAAATATAACGAATACTCCAACAAGTATACTAGGTCAGTATTAAGTAATATAGAGTGAGTAAGGTTGTCTATCCCTCAAGGATTAAGAAACTACTAAACCTATAGAAGCTCTTATCAATATTTAGGAAATTGAATTGGATTGTAGATTAACTAATCTAATGATTAAACTTAAGCTATTACAGAGAAAATCATGAGAATGTATCTAAAATGAAACAATCAATTGAGAATGTGGGAAAATAGAATCCACCATAGTTATGCAAATCAAATTGGCATCATGTTATATGGATTAATAATTATGTAGTCATTTAAGTAAAATTATTATGCCTTAAAAATTGAGGACTTAAACCTCTAATTAATTAGTTAACTCCTGCATCTCTAATTAACAGTGGACTTTAAATTATAATCATATATCTCCCAATGTTATGATTGACTAATGCCTTAAATTAATTATCTCTAATGTCAGCGAATAATTAATAAGAGACATTGTATTAATCCTTGGATAATCTCTAACTAATCTAATTAACACTGCTTCTGCATTAGCTAATTAGTTTAATCAGGAATTCTTAATACACCCTATATCAACTCTCGAATTAATAGTGCTTCTAACAATTATAACCGATGGAAAATTATAATTGAAATTATTGAAATTATAAAAATTACAATCATGAATTATCTACACATCTATTAACCTTATAACATAACTACAATCATCACTTTAACTGCTTAGGGTTTCATCAATTTCCCATAATTAAAATTTACCCAGCTATGGAATTTAAAATAAAAGCACATGTCACAATTAAACTTACAAGGAAGTTCATGGTTGAAAGTAAGAATGAATTACAAAATTGCATAAACAATAATAGGATGGAAATCACCAATTCTATAGCAATGATAAAAAAACTCCAATTACAAGAACTCTAAGAATGATCTTCATAGCAATGGCAAGGTCTTCTCAATGATACATGAAACTACGACAAAAATAACTCTCAAAATATCTCCCCAACTTCTTTTAAAACTCTTTAGGTTAAAAGGAAAATGTAAAAGTCCCCTAAAATATCAACACAACGCGAATTTATAAAGCAAACAACAGATGGCTCTCAATTGATTTAGGCCGAAAATCAAAGCTGGCTTAGCACCGGCTGTTTTGACTAAAGGCCGACCATAAAGGCTAGCGGTATTGAATGTAGGCCAGCTTATGGTCAGTAGTTTTAAGTGTACGCTGGCTATCTTCATTCCTAAATTCCTTAGCTAATTTAGATTGATTCGAGCTTCCTTTAATTACATAAAACTCCTCCAAATTGCTCATATTTCTAATCTAAATCCTCTGAGACCTATGATATCTAAATAAATATACTTAAGTACCATTTCTTAATGATTTCTATAAAATCAATAATAATTTAACATAAATTACACATTGGAATATGAGTAAAATGTGCATTCATCATGTTCTCTATTGTACGAGCCTCGATTTGGTGATCAAATTCATGAGTATGCAATGTTAAACTCCTCAAAACCCAAATTAAAGCTTGTGAAATTTCTTTGATCTCATGATAACCTATAAACATCATATAATGGCATTTTCTTGATCTTACATTGCATCTAATTAAACTTACTTGAAAACCTTGATTGCTTTGTGTCAGATATGTGTGACTTACTCAGCAAGTTGTTGCTCATTCCTCTATAGTTACTTTGTGAGTTTCCAAGTAGATTTACTAATACTATCCCAAATTCTAAAAGATTATAGAATGAGGTCGAAGAGTGAGATTCAAGACTACTTGATTGGGCTTCTATTTGATTTATTGACTTCATTAACTTCTAAGAAAAACTAATAGGGTCTCCTTAAGTGACCTTTAGTTTTCAACTGTCAAGCTTGATTTTTTTTCTCAATTTTATGAATCAATTTTCTTTAAATTGATCAATATTAAACCTTATTCGTTTAATATTGACCTTCAACTAAGGTTTAAAGAAAGAGAGTTCTTTTATTTTTGAAAATATTTTGGAGTCGCCATCCAACTAGAGTTAGGAAAAAAAGTTAAATTGTAATCAATTAGGTGGATTGGTTATAATTTAGCTACTAATTTTTTTAATAAAACCAATTTTTAAATAGTTTTAAGAACCAGAAAATTGAGTCCAGGGTTTGGATTGTTTAAACCCGTACGGATACCATCAAGTTTCCAATTTTAGACTTAATCTTTTAAAATCACCTTCCAAAAGTTATCTTAGAAAAATGAAATTTAATCATCGGTTAACAAATTTGAACAATTTAAACTAAAGTGGAAAAAATAGGTTTTTTCATTTTTTATCGTTGCTCCGTAGGTGCCTACATATTTGCTATTCAAGATCAATGTACATAGTTCTTTTACAAAAGCTTTAGCGAGTGAGTTGATTTTAATTTTTGAAAAAAAGCTGAGGTTTACACTTTTTATCCAGTTTAATTTATTTAAGGAAATTTTTCAAAGGGTCTTAAACTAGATTTTATTTATGGAAAGTCTTAAGAAAAAGGTTCTAATTTGAAAAGAGAATCGGTTATTTTTATTTATTTATTTATTTATTTTCTCCTTCTTCTTTTTCAGATTATATATATATATATACACAATTACAATCACATAAATAAATTTACAACAAAAAAAAAACAAATAAATAAGTAACCAATATATATATAAAAAAGGGTCCCAACTAATCTAAAGAGATGTTGGAGCTTGTAGTTTTGGATGCGTTGGTTGGGTTGGGTCTTGGGTCACGGACTAGGCAATTGGGTCAGAAGAGGAAGGAGAATACAATAGAATGAGGGGCTCAGACTAGTGATTTCCAAAGGATATTTTAAGTGGGTGATTAAAGTTTCATGTGAAACTTATTGGAGAAAGGGATGGTGGTGGTGTAATGGCTTTTTGTGGCCATTTGTGTGGTGATCAAAATTCGATGGTTGAACGTAGAGAGAGAAAGTGATGGTAGAGCTTGTTGGCAGCTATTCGAAGCAAAGTAAGTGTGGTTTTAGGGGTAGTTGGTTTTAGGCCGACTGGTATCATGAGTATTTCTGTCCTAAAACTATCAGTATGTAGTGGTTTTAGAGAGAGAAAATAAAGCTCGTGTTTAGAGAGAAAAAGTTGTGAAAGTGTGTGTAAACCCCATAAATTTAGCTATTTAAGATAGAATTGAACCCTAATACTATAGATGACTTGAAGAGTCATTAAAGCCGAACAAGATAAAAATTTAATAAATCATAAATCTAAATATATTATAACTAGTAAAAACCTTAGAATTTGTTCAAAACCCTAAATCGTAGACTAAAACCCTAGATACTGACTTACACATTATTAACTAAAATTGAATCTAAATTTGATCGAAACCCTAAAATTATAAATATAAACCTATAAAATAATTAAATATTACTCAACAGTGATAAAATTATAGTTGATTGCAATTTTCGACTAAATAGCCTATTTGTGTGAAATTATAACAAAATCGCTATAATAACTTGTAAAAATTATAGTTGTACCGAGTACCAATTAAATTGATAAAATTTCACAAAAATTTGGAAATTAATTTATGATTAGATTTGTTATAATTTTTATGTTTAAAAAAATTACATATATTTATTATTAATTTTTATTTTCCTTCTCATTCTTTTTCAATTTATCTCTTTTCTTCCTTTCCTTTCTTTTCTTCAATTGTTACACATTCTAGAAATAAAACCAAACTAGCAGCCTACGTGAGAAAAAAGAAATGCCAAGTGTTGAATGGGAAAAAAATAAAAATATTTGAAATGATTACCTTTGTTTTATCTTCATTAATCAAAGGATTAGGATAAGATTGTTTTGCCTTTTTAACATTTGCTAAACATGTGAAAACAAAAGAAAGAAAAAAAAATCTGGAAGCAAAAATCGAAATCATCCTAGAAGCAACAATGTGAAAAAGAAGGAAGGAAAAGAAGAAGAAGAAGAAGAAGAAGGAAGAAAGAAATTAAAAGAAATAGGTAAGGAATTATTTGTAATTATAGATGTATGTTATATAGTATATACATTTATAAATATAGTATTTGTATAGTATTTTCTTATAAGTATAAGATTACTAATACATGTATATGTGCATAAATACTTAGATTTAATTAAATATGTATGTATAAGGTTTGTATCTATACATGTATGTACATAGGTATATTATACGAAAGAGTATATATTATGTATTTTTTTTAGAATATATATAATTAGTATTGAGAATTTTTGTTTAATAACTATAGTATATATATACATATATATATATAGGTGTAACCGTGAAGTATACATATGTTGATGTGTATGTATATAATTTATTTTTGTATATATATATATATAAATACATAGCTGTATAGTATATATGTAGTGGTATATCTCTATAAGTAGTTATATACTCTTAATTACATAATTTACATATGACGTATATATATATGTATATATAATATAATATAGAGTACATGTATAGTGGTATACAACATATACCGTATAATACATATATAATATATTTAGTATACATATTTTACAATAAATACTATGTAAAAATATATATACCAAATAAATAATACCAGAATAGGTATTGTAAATTATTTATATATATCTAAGTATTTGAAATTACATAAGTATATTTATAAGTATAAACACAAATACATGAATATATATATATGTACATAAGAGTATGTTTATGTTCATAAAATAAGTATATACATACATATAGCGTAGAACATATATTAGATATATGTAGTATACCAAAAATATATATAGATATATATATGTATGTATAAATCATGAAATACATAATTAATAAGAAAATGAGAAGTAATAAAAATAATAAAGGTCATAATAATAATAATAATTATAATACAGTAAAATTAAAAAAAAAGGAAAATATGCTCAAAATAATAAAAATATCGAAAATTAATATTTTATGATTTTTAAACTTAAATAATAATTTTTGTGATATTTTTATATCACAATTTAAATTACGAGTCACAACGTCTAAAATAGACCTTGCTACAAGAAATTATGCTCGAAAATGATCAAAATAGACTATAAGTTCATAACGATCTAAGTTAAAACGAAAAAGTTATATGCGATTCGATAAAAAGCTCGAATTGATGATTTCACATAAATCAATAACCGATTTAAAAAAACAGTATGATTTAGCATGCTAATTTAGTTATTTAATTCTCAAACTTATTACTTTCTATATTCCCCTAATGTTAGGTAATTTTGAGATCAAGACCGACTTACCTTTGAATTATTACAATCCTTGACATCATTTATGATCAAGTGAGTACTCCCGATGACTCTATACTTGTTTTGTGCTTGTAGTTAGTATACATGAATTAAAGATTAATAACTTGATCCATGGGGATTTAGGTTATACTTGTGACTGATATTGATTGATTACTATGCAAAATACTGTTAAATATGAGATAATTGATTGTTGCATTATTTGAATGATTTGTTGATAATGTTTAACCACCTCATAAATTGACTTAATCATATTCAACCCAACTAAAATTAAACGGTTCATGCATAAAGCACGAACATTGCATATAATGTTCCGACCGTCACCTCACGCGGTTGGTAATGAAGGGCCTTGGAGGGATAGATTCTCTCATGATTTGATTAGTACAATACAAGAGCATTAGTACAACAAGACCCTACCCTTGGCTCGCGGGTTTTATTGGCACTGAGACACTAACCGTGGGTGGCTGGGGGTTGCATCTAGAGACCACCACTGTAGGGTTTGAGCGTGGACTGCGGGAGCCCATTCACCGCTAGACCTGGATATTTGTATACTATTGACTGATGGAAGTAGAAACCTGTTTAGTGAAACAGGGAATATATATATATATATTATATATAATGATATAAGGGTAAAAACTTAGGTGTTAGAGCCTGGTTGTGATTAGTGCTAATGTATCTCCAACCCTTACTTCGGAGGGCGTTAAATCCAATATTATATGCAGTACCAATCAACTGCATATATATTGTTTGGTATACTGCTTATTCATGCATTTATATGTTTGATAATAAACTGGTTGATGACTTGTTTGCTAGTATAGTACGAGAGTTAACTCATTAAGCTCTTGTAGCTTACTCCCCAATAGTTTTCTCTTGTAGGTTGTTAGATGATCGGGCATAGGTAAAGAACTGAGGGTTGAGTGCCAACGTCGAGATGCATAGAAGTTAGACTCTGCAGACAGACTATATAGTTCATTTGAATTATTATTATATATAATTATTAATACTACCTTTAAATTTTGTGACTTTAGTAAGTTTGAGTTTTAGAACTTTACTACCTAATCTTATTATTTGGTAGGGGATACCGATTCTCTGCGGTTCTGTTGGACTGTGGCTTATCGGATATCTATAATCACATTTATGTGGTCGTAAGTTAATTAAATAAAAACTTTAGTGACTAATTATTTAGAATCTTGCAATCTCTGACTTACAAGATGATTTGGGTGCACACATGATATGAAAATTTTAGGTAATCCTACTAGACCCCCTTTAGGGTCATGATATTGTGTTTGAATGCCTAAGAAAGAATGTGTTTGAATGAAGCTCATGAGAAAGTGTGTTTGAATGCCTAAGAATGATTCATTCAAGTTAGTCAAACCCTTTTTTATAGTTTTTAAGATCCACTTAAGTTTGGAAAGTCAAAGATGGTCACTAATTTGAAGATTTTGAATTATGGGTACTGACCATCTTTGATTTAGAATGAATGGGTAGTGATAAGATTCAAATGAAAAAAAAAAATGCTCCTTGATCTTTGTTATTGCTTAATAAGCTTAGTAGATGTTTCGATTTTCATTAAAGAGGCTCTAATCAAGCAAATCCATGTTAGAGAAAAATCTATATATTTGACTTTTTTTTTTTCAAAATTTAAAACTTATTTTGACTCTTGAAACAATTGAATTTGGTAATTCTTTTGGTACAGATGCTTATTATCCTAAGTATGCTTTGTGATTTCAATATTAATTTAGTGAACTTGTGAAAAAAAAGAAGATCAAAAGATGCCTTAAAGTAAGCTGTCTGGAGTAGGAAAGTGCAAGAATCTTAGAGAAAGTTTGAGAAAAAGATAGAATGTGGACACTATTAACCAATCAGAGGTTGACATGTGTCCACGTTGCCAAAAGAAACAAAAAAGCACTAAGTATGTCTCCTAGGAATCAAACCCTATACCTTACAAATCTCTAGCCTGTCCCCTTACCAACTATGCTGGTTTGTTCTCATTTAACCAATGCGTAAGACTTTATTTAAAATAACATTAGACCTTGGATTTAAAAACTACTAATCAAATTTAGGCCTAATTAAAACCCTAGTGACCAACACTCAATAAATTAGAATTGTGATGATTTCCATGTGCAAGGTGAATGTACATATGTTAAGATTCATTTTTCAAATTACCCTTTTACCTAATTTTACAAGCTCCAATTTGTTGATCACGTGGTTAAATTGATTTTTTTTTTTCATAAATCAACCAATTTAAGTCTAATCAACGTACCGTTTGAAGCAATGATTAGCTTAAATTGGTTTCATTTTTATGAACTAATAATATTTAAAACCAACTACTTTTTGAATATTAAATTAAAAAAAAAAACTAATATTCTCAAAGGTAGCTTAGAGTCCTTAAATTGCTTATGTGGATTTTGACTTTATTTGACCTTAAAAACAAAATGAAACTTCCAGTGACTCGAATACCCTAAAAATGATATAAGACCCCAGAAAAAGAAAAAGAAATGCTATCTTCCTAATTTTTGTATTTTTTTAAATTATTATTTTTTATTTGCTAAATTTTCCTTTTTTGTGCTTTTTCCTATATTAGGACCCTTTACTTTATTCTAAAAATTAAAAAAAAAATACAAGGAGACAAAAATTAGGTGTCTACATGAACTAATGGGATTTATTCCATGCTTTGAAAGCTTGTGGTTTTCAATAAAAGTTTTGTAGATATTATATCCTTTTGTAATAGCATAAGCTCTCGAAATTTTTAGTAAATTCAAGGTTTCATCCTTTATACAATTTGTAAAACTTGATTTTTCCTTAAATATTCAGGTTGTAAAACTATTTTCAATAGCTATTTTAAAAAGTTGTACCATAGGTTGATTTCTACTAAGTACTGAATGAGATACTTTTAAGCAATAGAGTAGTGAACGCTTTGTGTAAGCTACATCTTCATTAGCAACTAAGGTGGCTAGCTTGTAGTATAGATTGGCTTATATGGTGGGTCTGTTATGGCTCTTTAGTTTGAGGTGTAACAACAATTAGGAAGGTTTCTATGGTAATGTTGGAAAAAATGAGTTATTGAAAAACTGGCCAATCTAAACCGTTAATTTAGCAAAACTTAATCTATATCGTCCATCCTGTTAAAATAGGCTAACCTATTACTTAAATAAGAAGTCAATAGCTTTTTTTTAATAATTAATTGAATAGGAAAGGGGAAAAGAGAAGATAATCTGCTAACCTTCTATAATAGATTACCTTGACTAGTATTACAATAATGTTATATTGCTAACATTTCCATAGAAAAATCCAAAAATTAGAGGTGAGTCGGTAATCTTGTTGTATAGGATATCTACTTAGACCTTGCATAACCTGATAGGTTATGGATAGGTAATTAAGGCTACATGGTAGGTTTTGAGTAGTATTTTTCTAGAACCTATTCTCACAAGGCAGAGTATGAGTAAGAAGTGAAGGTGCCATATACTCACTTTGTAACTTATACTTTGAAGCATATAAGGTACGAGTTCCAAGGTCCTCCTCAATAATAGTAATTAAATAAATTTGATAAATAAATGATACCATATCATTAAAATAAAGTAAAGCCCAACATATCGAAAATGCTAAACTAAATGCTTATCAGCTCCTTCCCTTTCATTTTTTATCTTTAGTCTTTACTCAATTATTGTTTTCTTTTTATTTCTTCCTCCTTTACTAAATCCATCATTTAGTAAAGCTTAAAAAAGGGGAATATTAGTTTTTAGTTTCCACTTCTAGCACCACCTATTAGTCAAAAATAGTTCATTACTTGTTTTCTATAGCGACATGGTTTGTTGTTTTATATTTGACAAATTTGGTATTATAACTAGAGCGAAATTTGATTTTCTTAAAGTGTAAGGAGGTTATTTTACTGATGCATGTACTTTGGGGAAGAAAAATATTGTAGTTTGAATTTATGTTTTGTTTCGTTTTTTTTATTATCCTCATTTTCCCATGGTTAATTGTTTGATCATATGATTGCTGTATTCATAATTATTGGATTATATAATCTTGTGAATTTTTTATTTAAATTTTAATAAACTGTATAAATCTTGCATTACGTATGATACTTATCACTTTCATTTTTAAAAATTGTGTGATTATTCCGTTAAATATCTCTACAATTTGGTTATTACAAAATGAATATTTTGTTTACATAAGAATGTTTTGTATAATACTTTTGTAAAAATTCGTCCATCGTAATAATGGTTAAAGAACCATTTACGGGAAAAAATTATTCGAGAGTAAATCTCAATAAACTTCATTCATTGCATTATTTGAAATATTGGTTAAATTGAGCAATTGCTTTTGAAAATAAAAGGGGTCAGTTTTGTTTTATATTTTGAAAAAATATAAGTAGTGATGGCGGATTTGTGCAATTCATATGAAGTTAGTTTTTGTTGATGTAAGGGTAGTTTCTAAAGTTTTGGGGGGCTAGAAATTTATTGGTAGGGTTAATTTTTGATAAAGGGGTCATTTTCATAATGTTCTAATGAAGGCGAAGCATAGTGGCTAGGTTTTGGTTTGAAGTTTACGTGTAAGCCTTAGTTAGATATGATATTGGTCATATTTGGTTGCACAGAGTGTAGTGATGTGGTTATTTTGTGTAGCTGTGGAGAGTGTGTGCATGTATGTTAGAGTGCCTAATAGTGGAAGGTGGTAGACTTTGGTGGTGCATGTGTTTGGTAGTTGGAAGGTCTAGAAGGGTGTTTTGATTCATTCCCAAGCTTCCCTTATAAAAATTTCCATCAAATCTCTTTAAGCTTGATTTAAGTCTTCTATAGATATGTTTAGGTTTTATGTGAATTTGCCCAATCTCATTTGGATGTATTTTAACCTAATCTTTTGGTAAATTTATGAGTTTCATCAATGATGTATTCATGATTTTGCAAAATCTACTAAAGAGTTCCATCGATTTGGCCTAATTTGATGTCCTTAGGCGTGTCCTAGAAGTTCCATAATTTTCTTTCATTTTCTCTTACATTCTTGGCTAGGAAAAAAAAGAAGAAGAAGAAGAAGAAAGAAAGAAAGAAAGAAAGAAAAAAATAATAATTTAGGTAGGTGGTCACATGCTAGGCACATGATACGTAATGCAGACCGACCACCTACTCCCCCTTTATGAACCCAAGATTTGAACCCATGACCTTGAGTTTCATGCCCACAAGATCAACTAGTTGAGTTAAGCTCATTTCCTCAAAAGCTTATGCATTTAAATTGCATTTAAGCTCTTTATGCTAGGTTTAACTTTATTTTTAATTTTTAAAATCAATTCTAATCCATTCTAAATTATTTTAAAATTATCCAAATGCACCAAAATACGTATTCCAAATATTTTTCAATACAAATTTAATTTAATAAATTATGAGTCTTTGTTTTTCTTCTAGTTAAAATTATTTAAAATTCAAAATTTAAATTAGACGAAAGCCGACTTGTATGAGTCCAATTTTTTTACTAAACTCTTCTAAAAAAAGAGAAAAGAAAAATTCTAACGCAACCTAATATTTCAAGGACTTGAAACTTACTAAATCACATGTATGTATTTTAAAATTATCCAATTCGACCTTAAATGATTAATTAACATTATTGGAACACTTATGACACTTTTCTTTTTTCTTTTTTTTTTCACTTTTTTCAAATTTTATATTTTATATTTTATTTTATTTTTTCAAAATTTCTCTTTTTTTTATGATTTTATGATTTTTCTTATTTTTTTTTTGTTTTTGTTTTTCTATAAACTTGGCAATAAAATAAAATAAAAGACAAAAGGGATGGAAAAAATGGGGTATCTAAAGATGTTCCTCTTTGTAGTGAAATTTGAGTAAAATTTTGCTATAAAGATAAAAAGATATTTCTATTTTTCCCAAGTCTTGACTTAAATTGGCAGAATAATGAATTTTAACTTCAATGGTCAAATAATAACAGTATTAACTTGAAAAGTTAGATAAGAAAGGTCTTGACTTGAATTAGCAAGGTAAAAAAACGCTAAATGGAAAAGTTAGATAAATAGTGTCTTAGCTTGAAAGGACACGTATCCTTAAGAGGATAACTTTGTTAAGAATCTAAAAGTTAATCCTTGAATCAGACTGATGGGTATCCTAAAGAGGATGATTCTCTTCAAGTATCTAAAGACAACCCTATGTTGGATTAGTAGGTCTCTTAAAGAGGACAGTTTTCTTTAAGGATCAAAAGATGAACTCGGCTTACACTGGTGGGTATCCTAAAGAGGATGATTCTCTTCAAGAATCTAGCTGGTGAGGACGACGATAGCGTACTCTTGGAAGTATGGCCTCAACTTCCTTTCAACAATGATTATGGTCAGGGAAAACTTCTCTACTTATACATACCTAATCTCCTTGCCCAACAGTATATGACTAATGCAGTAGATTGGCTTGTGATCTTATCCATCTACTTAGACCAACTAGGAGGATAGTGCTCAGTCATTTGTTACTAGCTATAAGTAAAGCTTTTCCCTTAGGACCGGTTTGGAGAACATGGATAGGCTAAAACGGTTTAACATTCTTTGGTCTAGTTAAGCTCCAATGGGTTCTTCAATAGCTTGAATAACTTGTAGCACTTATTAGCACTTTGAGACATGAAGCGGTTGAGTGCGACGGTCTTACTAGTGAGCCATTGCACTTCCTTGATAGTTCGAGGTCCTTCATGTTGCAAATACCTTTGATCTTGCTTATATTGGCCTCGATGCTACACTTTATGACCATAAAGCCATGGCACTTGCCTGAGGCTACCCCAAAGACACACTTTTGGGGGTTGAACTTCATTTGATATCTACGAAGAGTGTTGGATGTCTCATGCAAGTCCTTAATGTGGTTGGCTTTTTCTTTACTCTTGACTATCATATAGTTGATGTAAACCTTAACATTCCATCTAAGTTATGACCTAAAGATAGTTGTCACTAACCTTTGATATGTCACCTCAGCGTTCTTAAGATTAAATGACATGACTTTGTAGATGTATGTACTAAAGTCAATGACAAAAGAATGTGTGCACTTTGTCTTCAAGAGCCATGTGTATCTGATTATAGCTATCGAGCCTAATTTTTCCTTATTTTTTTATAAGTTTTCCATAAATCGATGAATATTAAACCCTATCTGTTCAATATTAATTCTTAACTAAAGTTTAAGGAAGACTAAGACATGTTTTTTAAAAAAGAATTTTATAAACTTTTGGAGTTATCGCTCAATCGAGGTCGGAAAATGACATAGGTCAAAACCAAATGAGTAGATTTGGTTTTGAACATTTGGTTTTGATCTAAACACTAGTTCACATGAGAAAATCGATTTTATTAAAAGGTTTTTCTTTTTTTTTTTTCCTTTTTAAAAAGACCAGAGATCAAGTCTGAGTGTTAGCTTCTTTAAACCCTTATGGGTACCATAAACTTTCTTAATTAAGATTTCATCCCTTGAAATCACCTTTTAGAATAAAAAATTGATATTTAAATAATTTTTTTTTCTATTTTTTACTAATTTGAGTAATTTAAGCTAGGAGTGTGGGTTAGTTAGCTAAGTGGTTGAATTTGCTCAAAAATGCCTTGACCTCGAGGAACTCAAAAGAGAGAGATGGGATGCTTAGAGAGAAAGAGACTTGGAGTAGGTGTGTTTGTGATCACGGGGAAAGGAATTGATCATGGGAAGTGAAGTAGGAGGATATATTTATACTTTTACAGGCATGAATAAGCTTGAAAAGAAAATATGCATCATGAATTCAAAGGTTTATGATCAAGCTTTGATTTCGAGTTTAAGTGCTGATTCAAGTAAATTTTTGGTGAAAATCATGTCTTTGATAGCCATCCTTGTTAAAAAGATCAAGTGGAACCTTCAATTTTTAATAAAATGCTCCAATCAAGCAAAATCGAATTTAGAGGAAAACTTAGGTATACTCGAGAAAGGAAAGGAAACAATGAGAAAAAGAAGGAAAATTTCAAGGTCAGCTAGTAAGGTGTTGACATGCAACAAAGAAAATAAAAAAATTAAAAAAAAATCAACAAAATAGTGTCTAATGCTTACAGTAGGTTAAACTCATGACTTATGCTTTCCTTACATGTGACTTAACCAGCTGTATTAGCCTTTTTCTCATTAATTAATTGCAAATAAATTCATTTATTTAAATGACTTGAACCACCCGTAAATCAAAAAGGTCGATTCAAGCCCAATCAGACTTGCTCTCATTTATTTAAAATCCAAAATCTTCTAAGGGTAAGTCGAGTACACATATATGAAAATTCATTTTTCAAATTGAAACTAGTGTAAAGGTTTTACGAGCATTGGTTTGTTGCTTGCATGTTTTATTTAAAAAGTATGATTTTTTCGTAAATCAACTAATTTAAGTCCATTGAAGCATAAATTGATTTCATTTTTATGAACCAAAAATATTTAACATCAACTGTGATCATAATATTAAGTTTTCAGAAAAATTTAGCATTCTCAAATACAACACAAAACCATTAAATGATATATGCATACTTTAACCTTATTAACCCATTTCATGTGACCCAACAACTTAAGACTTATCTTAAAACTCTAAATTTTCTCTCTCTTTTTAATTTTATTTAATTTATTTTTTCTATTTTTTTTAATTTTGTGTTTTTTTCCTAAATTAGGACCTTTTGCCCTATTCTAAAAATTTTTAAAATAAAAAGCGGGCAAAAATGAGATGTCTATAGCTATTCCTCTTTGTAATGAAGTTTGAGTAAAACTTTATTATAAAGACAAAAGAGATACTATTTTTGCTTTACAGGTAAAATTTTCTTAAAAAGTGATACAACTAATTAGCTATCTTAGGCTTCGTCCATTAGGGATTTGATGAATGGTGAAAGGTAAAAGAGAAAGGAGGCGCTTTATAAGTTGGCCGAGAAACTAAAAGAGGGTAGTGCTCCTATGGGCTAGCAAGAATCCTACAAGAATTTGATAAACTTATCATGCCCTTATGAGCTAACTAGACAATGTGAACCGATGAAGCATTCCCTAAGTTGGCTAAGACCCTAAATGAGAACTTGATCATGCTCTTCTAAGCTGACTAATCTATGTGAACGAGTGAATTACTCCTTTAGCTAGCTAAGACACTAAATGAGAACCCGGTCCTGCTCTTTTGAGTTGACTAACCTAGGCAAAAACATTTTTGATAGACTAACAACCCTAAATTGGAGTTGATTTGAGAAAAACCTAGGAGTGCTCCTTTAAACTAACTATCTTAAGTAAATGGTTGAAATGCTTCTTGAGGTTACTAAAACCTTAAATTGAAAACTTAGTTGTACTCCTTTAAGTTGACTAACCTAGGTAAATAGGTAATGTACTCCTTGAGTTAGTTAAAACCCTAAATGAGAACCTAATTGTACTCTTTTAAGGTAACTAACTTAGGCGAGAGCATCTCTGGTAAACTAGTAACCCTAAATTGGAATTGATTTGAGAAAAACCTAGAAGTACTTCGTTGAGCTAACTATCTTAGGTAAATGGGTAAAGCACTCTTTAAGCTAGCTAAAACCCTAAATGAGAACCTAGTCGTACTCTTCTAAGTAGAGTAACCTAGGCGGGAAAGTCTTTGGTAGACTAGCAACCTTAAATTGGAATCAATTCGAGAAAAACCTGGAAGTTCTCCTCTAAGCTGATTATCCTAGGTAAACAGTTAATATACTCCTTAAGCTAGTTAAGACCTTAAATTGAAAACCTGGTTATGTTCCTTTAAGTTGACTAACCTAGGTAAACAAGTAACAAACTCCTTAAGCTGGCTAAGACCCTAAATTGAAAACCTAGTTTTACTTCTCTAGGTTAATTAACTTAGGTTAATGAGTGAAGTGCGCCTTGAGTTGGCTAAGACCTTAAATGAGAACCTGGTCATGCTCCTTTAAGTCGACTAACTTAGGTGAACAGGCGAAGCACTCCTTAAGCTGGTTAAGACCCTAAATGAGAACCTGGTTATATTCCTTTGAGCTAACTAACTTAGGTAAATGGGCGAAGTGCTCCTTAAGCTAACTAAGACCTTAAACAAGAACTTGATCATGTTTCTTTGAGCTAACTAACCTAAGTGAATGGGTAAAACACTCCTTGAGCTAGTTAAGACCTTAAATGAGAACCTGGTTGTACTTTTTTGAGATGACTAACCTAGGCAAAAGCGTCTTTGGTAAACTAGTAATCCTAAATTGGGAATGATTAAAAAAAAAACCTGGGAGTGTTCATATAAGTTGACTATCCTAGGTGAATGGGTCATGCACTCCTTGAGCCCGCTAAAACCCTAAATTGAAAACTTAGTTATGCTACTTTGAGTTGACTAATCTAGGTGAATGAGTAATGTGCTCTTTGAGTTGACTAACCTAAGTGAATGAGTAATGTACTCTTTGAGCTGGCTAAGACCTTAAACTGAAAACCTGGTTGTGTTTCTTTAAGCTAACTAACCTAAGTGATTAGACGAAATGCTCTTTGACCTAACTAAGACCCTAAATGACAAATTGAAGCCTGGTCATTCTCTTATAAGTTGACTTAACTCAGGAGAAATAGGTAAAGTGCTCCTTAAACTAGCTAAGGCCCTAAATTCGAAAAGGGGATAGCACTTTAAAAGCTGGATAGAACCCTAAAAATAAATGAAAGAGGGGATAATGCCTTAAGGGCTAGTTAAAACCCTAAAAATGGATTAAAATATGGGATAAAGCTCTAAGAGCTAGTTAGAACCTTGAAGGAATGGATTGAAAGATGGGACAATACTTTAAGAACTAGTTAAAACCCTAAAAATAAATGAAAGAGGGGATAATGTTGTATGGGCTAGATGGAACCCTAAAAATGGCTTAAAAGATGGGACAACGCTCTAGATCTAATTGCTTGAATCTTATCATTAATTTAAATAAGTAGCTTAAACAAGCTTAAGCTTAGAAACAAAATCATATTATATAAAATTGCACAAATATATTTACATAATAAAGAGAACCTTTGGTTATAAAAAAAATAGTTTACATTCCTATTTTTCAAAAAAACTAAACTTTGTATCAAAACATAATTGAAAATAAAAGTACAATGATTTTTGTAAAACATTCAGCACACAACATTTGTTGCAATAAAAACTAATATAAAAGGAGCTTATGACAAGTCACCACCACCGCTCTTGGTCTATCTTGCACTTACTAAGCTTAATGATTCAAAATCTAAACAAGCTCCACCACCTGTAAAGCGTGAATATTCTGGGTTACTACCAACTCTATAAAGGTTTTCAGAACCTAACGCTGTTGCTAAGCATTGTTTCAACTCAACCAACACAATGCTTATGTTAGGCCTTTGGATGCCAGGGATCGATGTACATGACATCGCTATCTCTACTGCTTTCCATGCAGAGCTGATTCCAAATTCTCCATGTAGTGTTGGATCCATAACTTTTCGAATATCTCCTCCATTAACTAATGGATTGACCCAATCCACTATGGAAATGCTTTCCCCTATGCCTCTTATTATTGCAGGGCGGCTAGTGATAAGTTCAAATAGGATTATGCCAAAGCTATAGACATCACTTGCCTTGTTTAAGTTGCCTGTTGCTTGGAATCTGAAGAGAATGACAGAAGAAAGTTATCAAAGTTAGAGTTACACTGTAAAGAAAGTTGGAAAATTATACAATGTAGTTAGTGAAAAGTACAATTACTTTTGAGTGTAAATCATCCTAAATTATAGTAAACGAAGCCATTAGAATTAAAAAAAAAAATTGTCAATGATTTCCATGAAAGGTTATCAACAATTTCATTTTTATTACCAATAGCTTCATCTTTCCTATTAATAAGCCTTATTTACTGTTATTTGGGATGATCTATCGAAACTTAAAAGTGACTACACTATATAGTCACCTTTAAGTGACTGCACCATATGTGGCATCCCCCAACGTAGGGGGATGAGATCCAAGGGATACAATTATCTATTCTTTTTTAAGAGTGATTGGTAAAAATAAGTAGGATGATAGAAAACATGACTTTAGAACTTTGAAGTCTTTAGAGCTTAATTCTCTTCTCCTTCAATTTAACATGATTTCGAGTAGTCAAGAGCAATAGTGATATTTCTTTATTATACTAACTATGTTTTTATAAAGTTGCTATAAAAAAAAAGAAGAAAAAACTATAAAAATAATAATTCTTTAGAATTTTTTTCTATCAATAGATGAAATGAGGCTAACTACACACAATTCATTTATATTACTTACTCAGGATCCATGTATCCAAAAGTGCCAGCAACACGAGTAGTAACATGAGTTGCACTTTCTGTTAAGAAAGTTCTAGACATGCCAAAATCTGCTATATTTGCTTGCATATTTTCATCTAATAAGATGTTTGAGGGCTTCAAATCTCTATATACTATAGGAAGCTTGCATCCATTATGTAGGTACTCTAGCCCTACATCACCAAAATTGATCTTTGAAGTTGCTTAAGACATCATATTTTATAAGAAAGTCTATCCTCTCTCTATGTTACTAACCTTGTGCTGCATCAATAGCAATTTGAAGCCTTTGGTTCCAACTTAACACCTGTGTTCTTGTTTCTATAGACAGAAGATTTAAATAGTTAACTTATTGGTGAATAAGAGAAAAAATAAAAAATTAACAACTAAGAAAAAAGAAAGATCAACAAATAAGGCATTATTCATTGGATGAATAGGTTAGCTCTAGAACACAATTCCTTTTAATTTTTATTACCTCTATTAAGATACAAATAACTCTATATTTTTTAAGCATATCAATAACCAACAAAGTAGAAAACCATAGAATTTAACAAATTTAAGCTCTTGTATGAGGTTGAGGTGTTTATAGAAATAGATTCTTATTTTATAACATAAAGTGTTCTCAAACATGAGAAAATATATATATATATATATGTATATGTATATATATATACAAAGGTTATCATTGTATCGGCATAAGAAATTCTAAGTTCAAGCTCATGTTGATACATTTCATCTCTAATTATATAAAACCATGTTACACACAATAAGCTTAAAACCTTAGACCGGATGATTGTAGATTTAAAATTTATCACAAAAAATAAATGGCTCTTATTTTATCTTCTAAAAGATGGAGTTTACTCACAGTCTTGATGTGGTCTAAATTGTTTAGGACATTTAATAAAAATATGGTAGTAGGTAAACTAAGTATAAGTAAAGGGTCATGTTTCAATTCCTAGAGTACCTGATAAATGATGTCTTAAGCTACCATTAGCCATGTATTCATATACAAGCGCCATATTTCCACCATCATAACAGTAGCCAATAAGAGAAACCAAGTTTTTATGGTGAACAATCATTAATAGTTGTGCCTGCAATTTAAAATAAATTTGCTTTAAGAATGAAATGAAATTGGTAGGTATAATTAAAAGTTCAATGTGATACACGTCAAGAGTATAAAGGAATGAATTCACATAATGATGCTGACCTCCATTTGGAACTCCTTATGTCCTTGCATTGATTTTTCAACAAGTAACTTAACAGCAACTTTAGTTCCATTTGTTAGATTTCCGAGGTAAACTTTTCCAAAACCACCTTCCCCTATTAGGGTTGTTAGGTTCTCTGTGATTTGAAAAACTTCATTGTAGCTGAAAGGTCTATTCCTTGACTTTATAAGGCCTTCTTTTTGAAGATTTTTAATAATATCTAAAAAAATGAGAAGATAGGATTATACACTTCAATTAGATGATATAAGATATTATCTAAGAAGTTCTAATCTCCAATTTAGTTCGACTACATATTTCACAATTTATTATGACACATCTTAGCTTGTCACGGTTTTCTTATTGTCCAATGGTTTAGTATCTTAAGCAATATCAATACACTCTCCTTAAGCACATCTAACAAAATGATTATTGATATCGATTTCTACATGTTTCAATAGGAATTAAACAAGAATTAAAATCTTACTTTCTCTCCTAGTAATTCTCCAAAAAAGTAGTGCACATATGATGATTAAAAAGATAACCGCTGATGAAATAGATGCAATGACTGGAATAGCATATCGCTTCTTGGTGCTCTTCTTAACTTCTTCACAATGTTCTATCTGGCATAAAGGATTTCCTGCCAAACTTTGGAAGAAAAAAAAAAAAAGAAAATCTAAGTCTTAGTTACTCTATGTTACTAACTTACCACAAAAATCTAACATTAAGCATATTGATTGTCTCTAGAAAAATCAAGATTTAATGTATTTTAAATGTATCTTCATAATTGTATTGTCTACTTTTTAATGCATGGAAATGATGTAGTTTCTTTTTTCTCGTTCTTGAATATCGAGTACCATTTGATGTTACTAAATCTTAGATAATAAACACTAATATTGTTTCTTACCGTAAATCTAATGCTCCATTCTGCAACTTATCCTTTAGTGTAGATGGAATTGGACCAGTGAGGTTATTGCCCATCAAATAACTATATTAAGATCATGAAACAAAACAACAAAACATCCTTTTGGCTAAGAAACAAAAATTATGGATATAAGTTCGAAATAGTCCTAAATATAATGTGCTTCTATCACTTACAGGGTTTTTAGGTTTGGTAATTCACCTAGGAACTCTGGAATGGGTCCCAATAGTCCATTGGATGATAAGTCCCTGATACGATGTTAAGAAATAAAACTATTAATAAGAAAAGTTTATTCCATTTTTACATCAATGCACTATAGCCTCACACCAATAAATTGAGAGATATTGACAAAGGGATATATTGTCAAGGCACACTATTGAACATATAATCCAAATTTAGATCCACAAACAATTGATTTAAAAGATTAAATTTATTAGATTCATCCTATTTTATATTTATCTATTAACATTGTGCTTCACTTATCAGTTAAGACTCAACTTGAAGTTCATTAAGTGTATCACTTAACTAAATAATAGTGAGATAAAGTTTATGGGGATCAAATTCAAGAACTTACACTTTAATATCATAAGGAACTTTGGATGTACAACCAATTGATTGAGAAGCCTTAGCCTACTAAAGATTAACGACTATAGGAATGACTACAACAAAAACTTACAAGGCATATAATTCATTGAGCTTGGAGAAAGAAACAGATATCTTCCCCATCAAGTTGCAGGAGCTCAAGTTCCTGTTTATAATATTGCCAAAGAAGATCAATTTTGGCCTTATTTAAACATTCAAAAAACTGCCATATTAGTATAAAATTTCAATGGCTCTACAATAGAAAGCTAATCTTTTTAATTAGATCTAAGGTTATACATTGATTCTAACTTTGAATTACCTTAGATATTGATGTAACTAGATACTTACAATGAAACAATCCTTGGAGGATTATTGTAGCTACAATTGATACTTTCCCATGCAAGATTCTTTGGAACACATGGATCACCTTGCCAATCCTTTGGTATAGCATATGTCTTCTTAATAACTATGATTGCATCAACTGCAAAATCAAGAGATTTAGGCATCTTAAGTAATTCAACATAACTTATAGACCATTCCAAATGATTATTTGTACTGTTTGATGGAGCTATGAGCGTCTAGTATTAGAAAATATCATACCATCATCCAAAAGTGTTGGTACATTTGGAAGGTCAATAACTTTAAATAACTCTATAGCATTGACAATAGGAGGAAGCTCAGATCCTTCAGCTGCATATATTGAAAAGTTAACTAGATTTCCATACAGTGGTAGTGAGAGAGTCATTGGTTTCTCATATTCAAGAGTAATAACATTTGTTGTTCCATTATTTGTAGATACCATGACTTTCCTTTTCTGTCCATTTTTAAGTTGTTGGATTTCTGCAAAATGAAAATACATATGCCATATAGTAGTAGCTGCATCAGCCCCATAGATTCGATGACTTAAAGGAATGCTAGCATTGGGTGATGTGGCTGCTGTCATCAATACTTGATTAGGTACTTTATAAATGTCATTCATGCCATTAGTGTTGAAGATGGATTCGTTTGAAACTGATGACCAATTAGGAAAATCGCTGAGACATGGACATTCCCATATTCGATCATAAGCATCATCAGGATACCTAACAAACACATGAGAAGAGATTACATACAATAATGATCCATGCTTATGCATGACATGTAATTGATGATATGGTTCATTAAGCATTGTGACTTGGGGTGATTAGTGATGATACATTACATAGAAGGGTGGTAAGAGTATCGTCCTTCATATGTGACTTGTAGCTATATATATAAAAGGTTAGAATGCAAAAATAATGAGGTTGTTGATAATAATCTAGATATTCATTATCAGATATAATCTATGGTTAGAAAGTCATAGGACTAAATTGTTAGGAATGAATTAGGTGTAACAAAAATAAATTAATCATAAGAATCATCTTATTGCTAGTGTAATTTATTAAATAAATAATAAAATAAATATAAATAAACTAAAAAAATTTTAAAAAATAAAAAGAAAAAATCTAAACAACATTAAATAGAAAAGGTGATTCAAGAAAAAAGAAAAAATAAGGTAATTCAAGAAAAAAGAAAAAAGAAAAAATTTAGGCCACCTTTTTATTTATTTATTTTTAACTTTTTTTAAACAACTTACTGTACCTCATCTCCAATGTCCCTAGGGCTAGTGGGTAGCGCCTATTGCTGGTGGGTACCCACTTATGATTGCTAGTGGGTTATGACCTACTATTACATGGTAGACATCCAAGCCACCACCTAGATTGAAAAGTGAATATTTTTTTTACTTAAACTTCAATATTTTGTATTTATATATAACAATAAGAAGAATAAAGTAAAATGGATTAAAATTGGATACACATTGACAAAATCAATCTTCCAGTTGATCTCTTTCGAGTTCATGCCAATCATCCAATCTAAATCCATCTGAAACCTTTACTTAACTCCATATCTACAAAAGCAATTCTTCTTCTTCCTTTAGTCCCTAATAAGGAGTCCCTAACATGCCCTTACTTTCACAATTCCTTGTGAATTAGTGTATTACAATTTGCAAATAATTTAAAATTTTCCATATGATTTTATCATTTAGCATAATTGCAAATTATATATCATGAAAGGTTCCATGACCTATTATATAATAAATCATTATCAAATGTATCTTGAAATATGTTGGTTCAATAAAAAATTTAAATGACAAATAATAATACCAAAGAATGTTTTGATTTGAAGTTTTATCTTGTGTAACCAAAACTGTAAATGCATACCAATGGTTATTTGATAACTTTGATATGTAACTAATAATACCGAAGAATGTTTGTCTAAATGATCTAAGCTTGAACTCCAATTTAAGCTCGCGAGTATTACATATTATATATCATAAAAATCCAAATGCTAATATATATATATATATATATATATATGATAAAAGATATAATATATTATAAGATAATATATAATATATAATCTAATTCTTGTTCACTATTCGTTAATATATATATATATATTTCTTCATTTTATATACTTAGGTTCATAGATAAACTCTATATTGGCTCGTCTTAGGTTTAATTTAGTTCGAGTTTTATCAATAAATGAGCCGAGCTTGAGCTCAAGATAAACCTTGTTTGTATAAACAAGTTAAGCTCAAGTATTACTTATAGGCTCAATAAAAAGCTCAACTTAAGCTCGATAATTTCTAAATAAGTCGAGCAGCCTTTAGAAGCTCGACCCATCTCAACTTATTTGTAACTCTATGTAAATGTACATAATTTTATGCTAATGTGAAGCTTTAAAGAAAAAAAAATTATATGTCATCTGCAATAGCCATGTGCAATTAAAATTTGGAGTCTCGAACATATTAATTTTTTTTTCTATTTCTTCTAATCTATCATTAGAATTTTTCATTATTTCATCAATTTTTGTGATACTTTTATAGTGGTTGTTATTAAATAGTCACTTAGTTTTTTTTTTTTCACTTTAGAAAATTGATAGACCAAAATGAAAATAGAAAACGTTAAAATTTAGGAACTAAAATGAAAAAAAGAAAAAAGTAAAAGTTTAGACACTTTTACTATCATTATTCAATATTAGATAACCGCTCTTAAAAATTAAAACGTTGATTTATATCATCTCAAAAGGTTGAGGCACTATAAAAGTATACGTATTGCCATGTTATCAGCCTAAAAAACAAGCAAATAACTTCTTATAATCAAATGGCATAATGAAGCACTAAATTAAAATTAGCCGAAAAAGTTGTATCCAACTTAACTATTCCTCATTAAATGACATTTACCTGACCCATTTTGAATTCGTCCCCATGTTAAAACGCCGCCGGCTATATAATGCACCTTCACCAAGTTGATAAAGGGCATTTTCTAGAACTCGTAGCTCCAATCCATTTATGAAAGGATCACCATGTCCTGTGTTTACAAGACAAACATGGACGTCTCCCTCTGGAGGAACAATTTCTATCTCATAGAGAGCAAAGTTGGATATACTTTGTAATTGAACGGTGGCCCATTTATTCACACCAATGTGCAAATCAAAGATGGGTATCTGATTCTTGCCATCATAGTTGCCATAAAGAAATGATGCCATAATCTTGAATGTTTGGTTTTCACCTTTTTCGGGTCTCAAAGTATAACAATTTCTCATTCCATGTGGGAAGCTTCTTAAATTTTTCCCCATAAGTTGAATATTACTACTCATAAATTCAGGTGATACCTCCATATTTTCTCCAGAATCAACATATCCGGTATCGTTTTGGTACCATATTTGACGAGTATCGTCTAGGTATGCACTAGTTGCTCCACAATCGATATTTATGAAACCTTACATAAAAAAACAAGTTTTATTACAATGCTGCAGCATTAATTCGAACCCGAGATCCGTTGGTTGTGGAGTCTATGTTAACCATGTGATTACATAAAAGCCTACATATATATATATATATATATATATATGTATGTATGTATGTTTGTACATACAGAATCCACGTTTGTGATGGAAACACCGAAACCATGCATAAGACTAAGCTACTTTGATTGCTTTAAATGGATTTTTACGAGTGAAAATTCTCATAAGGTTGATTAGTTCCTCATGCAAAAAAGACAGAGTCGATGGCATGCGTTCACAGCAGCAAAAACTATACCACTAAAAAGGTTAAAAGCATATGTTTTGATCACATTTAATCAACATAACCGTAAATAATTAATAATTAATATATTGCTGTATAATTTTATGTAATTATTTAATTAATTTTTTAATTGATACAAAAAATTATTCACTAAAGTTATTATATTTTAGTGGCTTGAATACTGATTTCTTAACGGAATAGAGTAAGCTTATATATATTTCTTATCTCAAAATTGTAATGTAATTAGAAAGGGGAAAAAGAAAAACTATTACTCATGTAAATAATAATTTAATATTATTACTTAAATTAGAAATATAAACTAAATAGTTATATCAAATGGATGATAAATCAAACATTTTAATAAAATGTTAATTAGATTTTACACAATAATACAACATACAGAAAAAACTAATGTCCAAACACCTAATTTCCAAATGAAGTCAGTCAATGAAATGGAAATAAGATATGAATAATATATAAATAAAAATAAAATGATCAAAGAAAAACCGAATAAAACACCTAGTAATATTGCCTAAGATAATAAATATTTGCCAAAGAATGTTCAAAGTGAGCAAGAATAAATGAAAGATTTCTTTGTTAATCATTGTATAGTTACCTGGGGTTTGATTGGTTGCAAGTTTCCTCTGGGCAACCTCGGCAACGCCACTTAAACCATAGAAAGAGATGGTTACTCCAAAGAAAATAAGAGCTAAGATGCTGTTTTTTTCATAGATTTCAGGTTTTATGATGTGTTATAACACTAAGACGGATATGGTATGAGTACCACTTATATAGCAAGGATTGGTTATCACAATTATCTCAATTATATGTGCCTGTGTACACATTATTTGGTTCCTACTTTTTAAGAATGGATGAATCACTAAAGTAACCTCGTTAAAGCAGCTTTAACTAGGAAAAATAAAACAAAAAGAAAGAAAAAGAAAAACATGACATGATAAAAGTGTAAATGAATTGAGCTAGTTCACAAATTACTTGATTTTTTATTTAAATTCCATTTAAATTTAATTTGATAATAGTTAAGTCGAGTTCAAACTCGAATTACTTGAGTAATATCTTGAGATGAGTTTAAATTTTAGAATACTAAGTTCATCAGGATAATTTTGAATTTGCAATTCTTTTTATATAAGTGATTTTGAGCTTGTTTATGAAAAAATTGTAAAAGTTCGAACTTAATTAAGCATAATTGAACTAATCAAGTCAAACTTAATCTTAATACATACATTTAATGAAGCTCAAGTTCAAGATTTAGAGTTCGATCAAATTTGAGCTAAGTTAAGCTCAAGCATCAAGTTATTTTTGAGTTGATCTCGAACTCAATGCTCTAGCAAGTTGATTGAACTCAATCAGACCCCTACGGATAGAGCATTGCATAGCATTACTCTAGCGAAAAATGTGTAGATGAAAATTTGGGTAAAAAGCTTTTAACTTTTCTATTTGTGCAATTATATCCTTTAACTTGAGCTATGCGAGTATAGCCAGCGTTGTACCATTGAAAGTCTCAAACCTTTAAAGTCGACATTTAATCGTTTTGTGTAAGTTTCATTATAATATATATATGTATATATAAATAGATAGATAGAAAGAGAGAGAGGTAGAGACATAAATATAAATGATAAATATTATCATAGCTTATCACATGTAATAAGAAGGATTAAATCCCAAAACGCCAGATCCTGAGTTGCCATGATATGTTGATGGTTATTTACTCACTGCCTTCTACTTTACGTCCCTTTTCAGTACCATGAAGTGGAATGGATGGATTATGAATGGTATATAGTTGTTGGTCGGCAGTGGCAAAAGAAGCAAGGTGGTGGTTGGCTGCCTCGGGTTGAGGAGTTACCTTTTTTATTCCTTTTTTGTTTTTTCTTTCCTAGTTATTTTGTATCATATTATTTAATTAATTAAATTTAACAACGTTATTTCATGAAATTGATTATAATAGATCTACTGTTTGAAAGTGAACAGAATATTTAATAGACCTAGCCTCTTTTGTATTAATTAGAAAACCTTAATGTTCCAATTATAAAAATAGTACATTCAGGATACTTAACTAGGTTAGTAGGTAATGCTAATGACAAAGGTTATAACCTTTCGAATATGAAATATCTTAAATACAAAGAAGTTGAATCAAGATAATAAAGTACTAAGTTGAAGCTCAACCCATAATTTCAAAGCTTAGATTAAGCTGAAACTCAGATTGAGTTCAAATTGCATTCAATAAGCTTGAATTAGAATTAATTAAGTTAACAAAAAAAAAAAAGGAACTAGAATTAATTAAGCTCATAAAAGTTTATTTTCTTAATATATTATCCTTCAAAACTAAATAATATTAATATCCAAACTGAACTAATGTTTAAATTGGATTCAAGCTCAACTAAGTTTAAAATGTAATCCAGATAAATATTATAAAACTAGAATGTGATCAAATAAAAAGGAAAGATACTCGGCTAATTCGACAATGGTTTGATTAATTTCCACCTATATGCATTGTTAGCTTTTCGTCAACGATGGTTCTATTTAATGTGGGAGAAAAGGTTAAAGCACAAGTCATATTCCAACTACGTCGAAGGGCTAAGACGTAGCCTTTACTCCTTTCGTTTTCCAGGTAAATTATATATTATCGAAAAGGAAAAAATAGGAAGGCTTTTGAGTCAATTGGCTTCAAGTCTTGGTCATTGAGAATAAAATAATGTAAATAAGAATTCAAAATCTATAAGGCATCTATATTGATAGAGTGGTGATCGGCTTTCCTAGATGTTGCAAAGGAGTTGTGTATTTTTTCGTTTGTTGTTTCCATTTCACAATATGTGTGTTTAAGTTAAAGAGATTCCATTCCTTACTTCATATCTTTCTTCTTTTGTTTGATAGAAAAGAAGCCTCTTATACTGCTTAGCAACAAAACTAGAAGAAAATTACAATTTTAACCCTAATACTATTATTACATGTAAATAAGCATTCTAAACTTCTAAATTTTACTTTTATTATTTCAAGGATTTGCAAAATGGTGAAATCACCCTAGACTAAGGATTGCTGAAAAGGATCTTGTAGATGGAAAGTTGAATATGTATTTTTGAAATTTTTTTTAGATTATGGGTTGTATTTACATATGACTTATGTCTTTGAGGTGAATTTGCAAATTTAGGAGAATTCAAATCATAAACCTAGAATATATTGAAAATAAGAAATTCATTATAAGATCGTAACTAGTATAAGTCCAAGTTAAAGATCCATAGAAATCATATTATTGATCCACGAAATTCCTATTCATGAAGCAAAGAGTTTTTGGTTGTCCTAATTTGATATTCAAAAATGTTAATATATTGACATTAAGTTGTGTGTGAGTAGCGATTAGAGCAAATGACTAATTTCAAATATAAAGCAAAAAGGTAAGTGGATAGGTAGTCCATTTACTCTTGACAACCTATTATAGGTGTGTCATATAAGAAACCATACTGAACAGTAATATTCTTAATCGTTCATTTAGTTTAGTAACATGGGCTTTTAAAAAGCAAAATATAACTATCTAGAACCAAATCTTATGCCTTTGTGAAGAAGCTTCTAACTTGCCAATTTATAGTTCCTTGCCTTTAATGTTCACTTCCAACCATTTGTTTTGGGGATTTCATCTTCTAATCAATACCTCTTGTTTTTATTAATATTTCTAATTTAAAGTTTTGATTCTGCTCTAATTCTATATTATTGCTTTTCCATTTCCTTTATTTTTATTATTGAGTTATTAGTTGTCTTAAGGTTTCGTTAATAATCAAACATTTCTTTTGCAATTTTAAGGAAGTTGAGATTTAATTTGGTTGTATTTTAATTTTAGATTGTCGGTACTTGGTTGTCAATATATAATTATAGTTACCTAGAATTTGATAGGAAGAAGGATATTCTTGAGTATCCACCGTAACATCGTCTAAATCATAGAAAGAGATTATTACTCTATGATAAAATATATAAGATAAGATGTTTTTTCTACATTTTTTTTTTTTTTTTGGTTTTATGTTGTTATAACACCTGTGGTAGATATTTTATGGCAATAGGTTCCCGGAAGACTCAAGAGTCAATAAGTCATCGAGAGTCACATGTGTGGAAAATTACCACGATTAAATAGCGTACGATGTTGATTTTCCCCACCTTTTTTAGGTTTCATGATATTATAAGACGTTTGAGGTAGATGTACTGTTTATAAAGTAAGGAAACGTGAATGATAATTGTACGGCATTCGGGCCCCAGGAAGACTCGTAGTCAATGTGGCTTATGCACGGAAAGTAACAATCAGGAATAGATAAGCTACAAATTGGTTCATTTTAAGTTTTGTTTAGATTTTATTTCTTATCTTATATGTATTTATTTTTATTTGTTTTGTATTTATTTAAAATTTAATATTTAAAATATTATCTTATCTGTATTTTATTAGTTATTATTTCATAATTATAATGAACATGGTAATTAGAGTATCAAAATTAAAAATAAAAATTTATATACTTTTAAAAAATATATTTTATGCATTAGAGATAATTATTTTAATTAGTATTTTTATAAATATTAAAAAATTAAATAATAGATAAATTTAACTTTATTGAGATTGTTAAGGATTTAATTTTAGAAAAGGTTTATATTTAAAATTAGATTTTTGATCTTTTTGATATATTATTTTTACCAAATGCAAGATTCAAGTAAACACCAAATGGGACTTCAACAATTTTTTTAAATGTTCAAATAAAGTTGAAATTGATCTTCTACACCTATTACAAACAAGAATTTAAGCTTTTGCAACTTAATAGGAGAGATATCTATTTCCTTGTCTAAGCTCACTGAAATACAAGCCTTGTAAGTGTTGTTATAGCCATCACTTTTCAACATCAACAAGCATACCTGTAACATTTACTTATTATTAACTGATATAAAATTGTACTTGGTTTGATAGGTTTAAACTTTCAAATCAATCAATTGCACAATGGGACATCATGATTTTTGCCCCACTATACTAGTTTCAAGTATGAATTAGTTATGTGTTATACTTAATGGACTTTAATTAAATACTTAGTTAACAAGCAAAAAGGAGTGTTATTTAATAAAGGTCAAACTAACTAAACCAAATAGATTTGAGTAGTTGAATCAATTGTTTATGGATCCAAAATTTATTGGTTATTACTTTTGAATAATTTATTATATGTTAATGGTGTGACACTTTTAATATCTTATATAACTTGCGAGGAAAGAGCCTACTATGAATCTCCTTATCGATATCTCTTGATTTATAGGTGTAAGGCTATATTGATGCTAAAGAACGAATAAACTATCATAGAGCTAATTTTGTTTCTTAATATCATATCAAGGGCTTATCATGTAATGGATTATCAGGACCTTTGCCAGAGTTTTTGGGTAAATCGCCGAACCTAAAGATCCTGTAAGTTATAGAAATATACTGCACTTAGAAAAATTTCAATCTTTAACACATAACTATTGTTTCCTAGTCAAAGATATTTGATTGATTTATCTTACAATCTCTATCTAGTAATTTGATAGGAAACAACCTTAGTGGTCTTATTCCTACTTCACTTAGAAGTAAGTTTCAAAATGAAGCATTGAATTTAAGGTAAGAAATGATCTAGATGTACATTATCTAAGATTCCTTAACATCTTATGGAGCATATAGTTTTCATAATGGGTACTCTTTACATGTTAAAAAGTAGACAATTCATTTACAAAGATATCTTTTAGACATATTAAACTCTTTTAAGTATTTTTCTTTAGAAAAATAGTATGCTCTATAGTTAGAGCTCCAGAATAAGTGATTAACACTAACTAAAATATCAATTTCTTCTTGAAAGTTTGGCAGAAAATCTTTTATGTCAAACAAAACAATGCAAAGAAAATAAGAAGAGCACCAAAAGGAGATCCATTTTTCCAATCATTGCATCTATTTTATTCTCTTTTATCCTTTTAGTCATCTTATTAGGTCTACTTCATTATATAATTTCATTCTTTTTCACTTATTGACTCATATCGTATTGTACTTAACGCTCCAACTAATTTGATTTCATTCTTGAGACAATATTACAATTTATTGTAGGCATAACTATTAAATGTTAATCATAAGGACCTTGTTTCTCTAGTTGGCTATTGTCATGATGGTGGAAATATGGCACTCATTTACCAATATATGGCTAATGGTAGCTTAAGACAACATTTATTAGGTACTTTTGGGTGTTAAAGCGCAACCCTTTACTTATATACTTAATTTACAAATGTATGAGTATATTTGTAAATTAAAGTGTAGTATAGAGAGAGTATAATGTGAAAAGATAGCTCTACCCCTATATAAAACTAAACATTAAAATATATATAATAATACTTAGTACCTACCATAAAATTATTTGATGCCTTAAATAGGTCTCAAGATGGTCATACCAATTTAAGCTACACAAACATTGAGATGATAAGTAAACTATGTTTCATTCAAAACTAGATAAGAACTTTTGCGATATAAATTTTCGATTCACAACTACCTACTCTAAAAGTTTAAGCTTGTTACATGTAGCATGCATTTTGTATAAATAGGGCTAAAGTGGATGTGCACAAGTATAAACTTAGGATATCTTGCTTTGATATAATGATAAATTTTAGATCAATTGGCTTATCTAAAATGTCAACCTTACTCAATATGGTATTAGAACTATATTTATTGATAAGCACTCCCAATTAATTAAATCTAAATATTATAAAATTCTCAAGTTTAGGAACATATTACACTAAAGAATATGACTTGATGTTGAATAAAACACCTCAACTGATCTAAAAGCTACACCTTATTAGATCTTTTTAGTTTTATATTTGTTGGTTGGAAATATGCTTGATAAACATGGCCTTATTTGCATCGAATTGGACAATGTAAGAATTAGAAAGAAGTTTATTTTAAGTCTTTTTTTTTCTTACTCGATGTTAACTTTTATGATTTCTTTAATTTAATAATAAGTTGATAAATTAACTTAAATATTTTCTCGGAATCAAAGACTTTAAATTGCTATTGATGCAGCACAAGGTTGGTGACAATAAAGAAGGGATGAATTGCTTTATTAAACTTAATGCCTTAAGCAACTACAAAAATTAATTTTGGTGATGCAGGGCTAAAGTATTTGCATAATGGATGTAAGCCACCTATGGTATACAGAGATATGAAGCCCTCAAATATCTTGTTAGATGAAAACATGAAAGTAAAGATAGCGGATTTTGGCCGCCTGTCCAGAACATTCTTAACAAAAAGCACAACTCATATCATTCATTACTTGTGTTGTAGGCACTTTGGATATGTGGATTTTAAGTAAGTGTTGTAATTGAACTTGCTTTCAATGTATAATTAAGCTCGTTTCATCAATTTAAGGAATTTGATTCCAAAGGATTCATATTTCTATAGTTTTTGTTTTCCTTTTTTTTTTTTATTGTATCGTGAGAGTGTAGTATATGATAATCAAGAATTTACACTTATGAAGTTAGATTTTCTATCATCTTACTAATATTATGATTAAGCACTCTTAAAGGACAACAAAAATTTGGATTCTTTGGATCTATTTCATGAATCTAAGAAAATGAGGCCATTTTTTTGCTTTTCAAATGCTGACTTTCTCTATGATAAGAATCTACTTTTACAATTTTTGTGTTGTGCTTTCTAGATTTCATGCAACTAGCAACTTAACCAAGGGAAGTGATGTCTACAGTTTTGGCATTATTCTATTCGAACTCATCACAGGTCGCTCTACAATCCTTAGAGGTGACGAGAAAAACATTTCTATACTGGATTGGATCAAGCCTTTGATCAACGAATCCAATATTGCAAAAATTGTTGATCTAGCACTACATGGAGAATTCAGTGTTAGCTCTATATGGAAAGCCATAGAGATAGCCAAATCATGTACAATAATCCCAAGGATTCAAAGGCCTGACATGAGCATCGTCTTGGTTGAGTTGAAATAGTGCTTGGCGATACAATTGGGTGCCAAAAATCCTCATGAAGTTGGTGGTGACTTAACACATCCAAGCTTTTCAAATGGTGGAGCTTGTTTGGACACTGAATTTATATGCTCCATAAGTGCAAGATAGACTATGAGGATCCAAGTATGGTAACACACAACATTACTTGTAGTGTAAGTCCTTTCAATTTTTCTTAATTTACATATCAATCATTGAGTTTACTTAGAATTTTTGAATAGGCTGTGATGTTATTAATAATATCATTTTCTTTTTATAATATCAACCAATAAGGACTATACGTGGTAGCATTTCCAAAGATTAAATTGAAGGAAATTGAAAAAAAAGGTAAATTTGCAATTTCAGTTATGTTTTAATAAAAAATTCAGTTCGTTGAAAACATGAATATAAACTTTATTATATTTTCTTTAACCAAAGGTTTTCTGTTCATGTAGTGCTAGAAGCTAGGTTGGTTATGTTCTGCGAGTATAAGTACCTAAGTAGTAATTGGGAAGCCGTTAAGTCCGATTTGTTGACATTAAATTTTAAACCAGACAGAGGAACTAAATTAATATTACTATCTGTCTGACACTATTCGCCTAGTGCAAGTAATTGTTTCATTATTATTTTTACTATTTTTCCAATTTGATGCAGCGTTATTTGTCTTTTTTTTTTCTATTATTATTATCTTAAAATACTACAAAAAGAAGAGTGAGGTTGTAGTAAAGTCCCAATTGTTTATAGAAAAGAAATATCTTTTTAATAATTAATTGTACTTTTTTCAATTTATAAAAATATAATAATAAAGACTTTCAGTTATCCCTACCGATCAGATAATACCATGCGATTTTCTAAAATTTCATCACCTAATTACGAAGGAAACTTAGATTGCGGCCGTGGTTGTGAGTCGCGACGTTGTTCGGTGCACTTTTTATGGGATCGATGGAGTGGAGTGGGAAAAAAGATAATGTGGAGTGCAGGAACAAAGGTTATTTTTAACTATATTACAACTAATGTATTAAGAATGGGGACTTGAACTCGATGTATCAAATTAGGAGAACAATATTTATATTTCTACATGACAAAAGTTTTAAAAAATAAAAATTTATTATTGTCATGTGTTTTTCATATGCAATGTGTATAGACTAATAAACTTTTTCGAATAGAGTTTATATAAAATGTGAATGGATGTCTAAAAATTATTCATTTCGTGCTATTTATGTTAAAATTTTATTAGTACTTTAAGATGTCATATTATATATATACATAGCCAACTTAATTTTTTTTTTTTTAATAATGAAGTCCTAAAATTGTACTCACTTTAAATTTAACCACTCAATTTTAGGAGCTTGGAGAATCTTGCAATATAATGTGATGTATCCTATTGTCTCCAACATCTTGCTAGTGAGCGTGATGGACTTCGGCTTGGAATTTGTAAAAGTGAACACTATGAGGGAGAGTCGAGGGTTGTTTGGCAAGGTGACATCAATGCTTAAATCAGCAAAAATTTAAGAATAATGGAGACTATAAGTTGGAAAGGAGTCTAGATGATCTTATTTGTGGAGGGTGACTCCCTAACTATAGTTGTGTGGCGGTGGCTCTGAATTTGGAAATTGGATATGTTTGGATTCTATATATAAGGAAAATGCATCTTCTCTATTTTAAGCAAGTTTAAGATCCACCAAAACAATATGGTAACTAGTCTAATGGTGTCCCGAGTAGGCCGGTATCTTTGCCTTATGCTAATAATCAACAGTCATCCCACCTTCAAGCCTCGACCTCCGGCCTTAGGAAATCCTCAAATTTAGCTACCATGAGAAGAATTCGACCTTATAAAGCTAAGTCCAAACTTATTATGGGGGATTATAGAGTAGCCGAGCCTGGATCTATAAGACCATCTTGTAAACTCCACGAATTTAAATATTTAAGAGTAGAATTAAACTCTAGTATTATTGATAATCTAATAAGTCAATAATATTAAGTAAGATAAAAATTTTATTAAAATGTGAAATTAAATATATTATATATAATAAAAACCTTAAAAATTTGATCAAAATATAAATTGCGTACGAAAATCTTAAACCCGATATATATGTAAATATTAAAGATTAAACTCAAACCTGATAAAAATTCTAAAACTATAAACAAAAGCTTATAAATGATTAATTATACCATAAAAGTATTGAAAACCTAGAGTACGATTCTTGGCTAATATGCATAATCTTGTAACGAACACGTTGAGATAACTCCTAAATATTATAAATATAATGGATAACAATTTAATTAATAAATTTTATAAATTTTTAAATATTATTTCACAACTATTATTAAACATATAATTTTATAAATTTTACGTTTCGAATTTTGATTTTTTTTTAGTTATTTCTTTTTCCCTTTTTTCTTCTTCTTTTTTCTTTTTCCTTTCTTATTTTTTTTTCTTTATCTCCACGTGTTTGCCTCCTTGCTGGACGTGAACAGCAGTAGCCCACCTGCCAAAAATAATACATGGTGGAGATTTAGTGTACAAAATAAGGTCTAATCACATTCTGTTGCCTCTTATAATTAGTTAATGATTTTTGTTTACTTTTTTACTTTTCCATTTCCTCTTTTCCTTGCTTCTGTCTGCTGGGTTCTTTGTCTTTTTCCAAAATATAAGTTATCCTAGTGAAAGCAAAACGCATATTTCCTTGAACCAATTGTGAACCATGCGCTTTTTTTTTTTTTTTTTGTTTTGAAAAAAACAACAATTAGAGCAAGAAGAAGAAGAAAAAGATTTGCCATATATTATTCATCAAATTATTAAGAGAAATAGATAAGTAGTATGTATATTATAACTACTTTATAATAATTATTTATATGAATTCTTTTCTATACATGTATTTTATGGAATTTTTATATATTATAGAGTTATGTAATGGGTTTATATGTATGATTAGCATTTCCTTATGATATGTGTTCATATATATATAAATACTTAAATATATTCATGTATACATATATGTTCCATTTGATTCTACAAATATTTAGTATAAAAGATTTATGTATATGTACATGTATAGATATATGCATATATAATAGTATATATATTATGTAATTTCAATATATATATATATATATAGATGTAACCCCACGTGTATGTATGTATACATTATAAAAATAAAAAAATAAAAATACAAGTATAATTTATATAGGTATCGTATATGCATATTTATGCATATAACACATAAAGTATATTTAAGGTTAGATCATTTAATTACATATGTATATATGTATTAATAAGTTAAGGGAAATTAATTGCATAAGTATATATATACGTATAAAATATGTAAGTTAAAGGTATATTATATATCTAAGTATACGGGTATACATAAATATTATGAGTATACTATACTATAATGCGAAAATAAGATAATATATATAAGTAAGTATGTATGTTGTGGAATTCAAGAAAATGGAAAGTAATTAATTTATAAAATTTAATAAAATACAATAATAAATATAATTACATACATATTACATAAAAATACAAAATAGGAAAAATTTCAAAAGTATACAAATTCATGAAATTGACATGTGGCACTTCTTCATGCTGCCACGTTAGCATTTCACAAAAATTTAATTAAATTCGTAATAATTATAATAATAAAATAATTAATTAACTAGAAAATTATTAAAATAGCAAAAATAAAATAAATAAGTATTAAATCTTAAAAATGACAAAATACGTAAATTATGATAAAATAAACTCAAAAATAAGAAAATTAGAAAATATAAGAATTTGATATTTATTAAATCATAAATTGTAAATAAAGCTTAAAATAATAATTTATAATTATTTAAGTCAAAATAATAAAATTCATAATATTTTTACATTATAATGGAAAATGTGGCTTACAACATCTAAAATGGACCTCGCTATGGAAAAGTAAGTTAAAAAACGATAAAAATCGATTATAAATTAATAAAAATCAGAATTAAAATGAAAAAGTTATATATGATTGAAAATTTAAACCAAATTGAGAAAAATCGATAAAAGATTTAAGTTAAATTATATCTATACCATATTTAGGTTATAGTGGGAAATTTAGGTAAATAATGATAGATATTTAGTTAATTAGGGAACCTAATTTTTCAAAATACCTATAAACTTTCTTATCATTTAGGTATTCAATTATCAAGAACTGAAAATCCCAAAAGATTGGAGAGTGAGCATTAACCCGGTTAAGGGAGTTCTTACGATATGCTATTTGCTTGTTATTTATTATTTGTATGTTGCTTGTCAGTTGACATTGATTGTTTGATTGAATGATTGATTGTTTGATTGAATGATTGATTGCTTTGTGTGTTATTATCCATGTGATCAATTTCTTAAATTGGTAACTATAACTATTTGACTAAAACAACTAGTGATATATGTTGCATGTCTGTGACCCAATTGATATATTGATAGAGAGTACTAGTTTTGCAGATTTTTGAAAAAAAGTATTTTTGGTAAACGTTTTTCTAATCTTAAATATATTTTGTATGATTTTTATGAGAACTTGTTGTACCCATGAATGAGATTTTTATTGTTAAGACAAAGCTAGCATAATATTTTTAATTGATCGTGAGAGGACTCGTATATTTATGCCTGTAAGGCCTTGGATATATGTTGATAGCAAGAGGACTTGTTTTGTGTACCCAAGGGGCCTTTGATATGTTTAGTGGATAATCCTAGTTACGGTTCACCTATATTAATTGCTGTTTCTCAACTAGGGTAATAGTCGAGTATCGTCTGATGAGATATTGCCCCTAAGTAGTCTCATGCAATTAAGGTGAGATGCTTTGTACGGGTAAGCACAGAGGAAAAATCGATGTGTAGATTACGTAAATCTACACTATCCATAGTTCTAAACTCTTATGAATATATTACCTACATTCACTGTGTATGCATTCATTTCCCTTGTAAATAGATTGCATGTGTGCTAATAATATTTAATAACTTGATTGAATAGTAGCAGTGAGGAATGAACTCACTGAGCCATGGTTTACTTATTTCCTTATAGTTTCTTTCATAGGTCCCTTTAAGCAAGGATTGAGATAACCTTGAGAATAGAGTACAAATCGAAGATAGGTTTGATAATGTTAAAGTTGATTAAAATGTGTATAGTAGATATAGAAACAATTAATGTAGAAAATATTTCTATGATAAGATTATGTGTGATATAGTATTTTTTTGTAAATTATTAAGTTGTTTTACTTTATTTTAGCATTTGATAAGAGATACTAATTCTCTATGGTTTTGGTGAACTGTGGAATATCGGATATTATAGTCACTTATATTTTAAAGTAAATTATTTAATTAAAATCGAAAACCTTAGTGTTTAATTATTTAAAATTTTGTAATCTCTGATTTATAAGGTAGTTTTTATATTATTGGTGCACATATGATATAAAAATTTTAAATCATCATACTAGACCCCTCTTAGGGTCATAACACATCCTTTAGCCGCAAATAGGTCTGTTCATGAGGAAGAAGGTTTGAATGGGCCTTGAAAGGCTTAAGCCTAATTTTACCTATCCAAATGTCTTATAGAAGCTTGCATTAGCATGGTGAAAAATGATTATCCATTAAAATGTATTTGTTTAATTAAACTAAAAATATAAAAATTCAAAACGAAGAAAAGATGATACCATAATGGCAATGTAAACCACCATATGAGTTAGCCAAAGGTTGTAGGTCTACGGGTCATATTACCCATCAAAATATATAAGAGGTAGGTCATGCATCTTTAGGAAAGGTGGTGTGGTAGGTATGGTCCACCTTTATGATGTTAGATTTCTTATTACTTGGCTTAACTATGGACTTGGAACTTTTTTTTTCCTTTCATTTTCAAATAGAAAAACGAAAAAGAAAATTAGATGATGGACGATAGCCATCACTAATTAGTAGCAACCCTTTGTTATATATCATTAATGCTAAGAATCCTAATTAATCCTTAAATTACCGTATCAACATTTTAATGGCTAGTTTATTTGGAATAGTTAATAATAGTAACCTATCTATTATACTATTGTTAATGTTAAGAACCTTAATGAATCCTTCTCAACTCTTCATTACCGAATTGCATTTTAGTTAGGAAACATTATTTTCAGTACCTTTTTTACTCTCTTTATGATAGGAATGATGAATACGTTATAAAATGTTGAACTTTTTATTTCCTCTATAAAGGGAATAAAGAATCTAAGTACTTTGACCATTATACCCCTCTAAAAACTTAAATTGATGAAATTACTCACTAAAAGTAGGGACAAATTGATACTTTTTATTATATGTCCAACTTAAAATAGAAAGAGTTGGCCTATTCTTAGCATTAGTCATTCTCTAAGCGTAAGTTTTCTATTCCCTATCTATCTCTTTCTAGAAAGTAAATAAACTACAAAGATTTCTTCTATTTAAGAAAATCTTTGCATTATTATTGAGATTCTTAAAAAAAAGGTCCTTGAGATTCTTTTTTTTTTTTTTTTAAGAGGACTAAACCCAGTTTTTGGCCTTAAACCTAATAATCAAAATGAATATGACTCCATAGGTTAAGGTAATAAGGTTTAAAGAGTCAAGCTTATGAAACTTAAGATTATTAGGAAAGATTGAGCATGATGAGCTTGGCATATGGTCCATTGGATCAACTAACATGATGCAACCTTTCTCCATTGGTTCATAGTAAGAAAAAGGTCTTGATTAGACCTGAATCCATATAAGGAGTCCACTTGAAGGCTATTAAAAGAAGGGACTAATTTTGACATTTGATCATCATCAAGATTCAAATGAGATTAATGACTAATTCATATAAATACCTCACTACTTCACTCATTGGATAGAATAGGATTTTGGCATAAATACGGTTACTTTACTAAATTCTTGCCCTAAATAGTCAAATAGTCAAATATTTAAAGAACACAATTCTATTCTTCTATGGAATTTGATGCTATTAAACTCCTCCACTTATCATGACTTCTATTTATGCCTTTGGGATTGCTTGCTCCTCCTCACTTGATTATCTTATGTGCGCAACTTAAGTCACTCCCCTTAATTATGTATAGTGCAACTCAACACATGGCATGTATGCAACCCTTGCATGACCCCTACACTTGCAATTATTTTTAGTCACAATTTAAAATTCAACAAAAAAGTAACATAGAATAGAACAAAAAAGAAAAGAAAAATCTAACTTTTTTGAGATCTTATGATAAGAACCGCAAAAAGCTAAAGCACTCATTACCAATGGTGAAGGGCCTTGAAAAGGGGTCTTAGCTTGGGAGAATGGGACAATAAGCTCTATTGTACATGCTCTTATGTCATGCTTCATATGTAAGAATATATTGGAATGGAATCACCGTTTTAGATTTCATTTTCTTTTTTTTTTTTTGTTTCTAAGTATTTTTAGAAGGTAGAGTTGTGATTTGGTTTTAAGGAGGAATTCAATGCCACTTTAAAGGTGCCAACTCGCAATTCTATTCCTCTCTCATTAATTATATTAATTGAGAGTTATTCATCTAACTTTCAACATTATTATGACGCGTAATAATTAATACGTTTTTGATAAATACTACTATATATACATTTAATTCAATTCATATTTCTAAATATAGAAAAGAATTTATTACTCCAGTCCTCATTAATTTCCATCATATTCCAATATATTCCGTTTCATTGATTATTCCTATATAACAAATGTGATATTAGGTCATCCATATTAATAAGGACCATATTTAGATCCTTCGAGTGATGCGTTAATATTTAAAAAAAACTATTCATCCTAAAAAATCTCCATCTTATTTTATAATTCATAAAAATAGTTATTAATATTTATTTATATTATTTATGAGACCTATAATATAGAAATTATATAAAACTAAAGGTAAAGGTGGTGAAATTTGTAATGTTCTTGTTGATTACTCTAAAAAAGTGAAGAATCCAACATTTTAGTCCAATTGTTATATTTTGATAAACCTATTCCATTTTACTAACTTGGCACATCGCGTTAGTGGCATATAATATAACACATATTAAAGTAAGTTTATACTATCCACTTAGCGTGATAGGATTTGATTATGCAATTTTTGAAAATTTTTCCAATGATGCTAAAACTTCCTTTTGATTTATATATTTATTTATTCATTTTTTTAGGTAATATTTTTTGAAACTTAGATCCAACATTTCTTTTATAATTTTACTTGAAACACCGAACTTAGTTTAAATCGAAGACAATCTAAATTTTCATGTGTAGTTCAATTATTTTTTCTTTTTTCTAACTTAACCATGATCCATATAAACTATATATTTTCGATCTTAAATTTATAAAAGTTTATATGGAATAGAATAGTTGGTCCATCGGATCCAAAGGCACAATAGTATTGATCTATATAAGATATTTCCAACATAATTACACATCGACCAAAATTGTGTAAATGTATAAGCTTGTAATTTGTTTTAACAGATTGTGTTTTACGTCTAAGTTTAAATAGGTTTTTATTTAAAGCTCCTTAACTAATAATATAACTTGTTTGTTAATTATTTATGAAAATCCAAACTCTTAACCTAATCCATTTAATTAGTGATTAGCATGTTTCCTATCCAAGTCAAAGCTGTTTATCGTATGGAAATTCTAAAATAAATATATAATGACTAGTGAGTACTTTTTCCATTATTTTCCTATTTTACGGTATAATTATATATATATAAATTCTTATGATTATATTTTATCAATTTTTCTAATTTACTTAATTATTAATTTTTCTCCAAATTTATTGTATTTATGTATATATATATCTATTAACTTATTTTATTTATTAAATTAGTAGTATAGTATATTGAGTATACTACTTAATTATACTCGTATTTTTACGTATATATGATTATTCATATATGTACATTTATACGTATACTATACTTTATATAATAAATTATTCTAACTTTACTTATACATTATGTACAAGTATAATATACACTTAGTTATACTTTATATACTTATGTACATATATAGTTTTACTTATATGTATATATATACTAAAATATGAAATATTATTAATAATAATATATATATACCTTCATGTCTAGCAATATACATATTGATATGAGGCAAACGCACCTATCAATTTTAATATAGCGGATATGAGTTCGAGTCGATCCCTCAGAGATTTTGAGTACTAATATTAACCTTAGCTTTATTATCTAACCAGAAAATTATGATGAGTTGAATGAATTAAAAATACTGAAATTAATAACTAAACTACTTATGAGACTTAATTACGCAAATTATGAAGCAATAAACTACGAACGACTTCAAGTATGCAATAATTTATTTAGGAATTATTTCCCCTAGTGTTTAACATATAACCTTTTTAAAATATATTCAATTCAGTTTCTATAATTCTTGATCAGAGGGATTCACAATTAAACCTAATACCTTTCTCAAGCATATTGACCCTAATCCTAAATTATTTACCGGAGTCTCTTCACTTAGTAATATAATTAGTAATATAATTTAGAATTGCATTAACGTATAATGAATTCTCACACAAATAATCAATTTTCCGGAAGAAACATATATCTTATCTCTAAGTATACATGTAATTCTCTTCAATTATGCCTAAATCTAATTACACATGCAATTTCTCAATCAACATGAATAATATCATATATTGACACTCTAGCACTATCAATCCACAATTAAACAACATAATTGAATTAAGAAAAGATAGAAACTTTATTGAAATTATAATTCAATCCAAGGGTTACATGAAACCCTAGGTTCCATAATCCTAAATACTCGAATTCTAAACTATCATAACGAATCTAAAAACGAGTTCCATAAAAAACATAAAATAAAGCATGGAAAACCTCTCTTGATTTGATGAACAATCTCTCTAATCTTGAAATCGATGTTGTTCTCGCCTCTTTCTTGATTGATGTTCTCCTTAAGTCTCTTCTTGTCTCTTGTGTTTTTTCATTTCTGTAATGTCTCTCTTCTCTTTTAAAACCCTAAGATATCCTTTTATATGTGTATTACAAAGATTCTGTTTTCGTCACCAGACACGACCTGGGACACGACCGTGTCCCTAGGTCGTGTAACTTTCTGCACTAAGGTAAAATTTTCTGCACAACTTCAAAACTTCTTCATTTGAACTCCGATTTAAGTGAAATTTGATTCCTTTTCTTCGTTTTCGATCCTAAAACGCGTTCAAACCTTGAAATAAAAATTTTACTCAATTAAATATCAATTTCTTTAAAAAAACTAAAAATGTGAGGAAAATACTATAAAATCACCATATGAAATATGTTTAAAATCCGAGTTATTACATATATATATATATAAAAAAATTCTTATACTTTGAAAATACTAAGTATATATACATATATTCACTATATACATATACATGTATATACTTGATATAGTAAAAATAATAATACTTACATATATATATATATATACATAATCACGTCTATGTACATAAATAGTTCAATAAAATACTAAATATTTATATATATATATATATATATACACATGCCTATATACATATGTATATACACAAATGAAGAAAATACCTAATACATATGTACATGTAAATAAGTAAATAAATAAAATACTTAGCATGCATATACATAGTATAGAATACATGTATATACAAAATAAATAAATAACCTTCTTAAATCCTCAACAGCTTAATTCCAAATAGTAGTGCATACACATATGTACATGTAAATAAGTAAATAAATAAAGTACTTAGCATGCATATACATAGTATAGAATACATGTATATATAAAATAAATAAATAATCTTTTTAAATCCTTAGTAACTTAAATCCAAATAATAGTTGAATCTCTTGTTTTTCCTCTTCTTCTTGTTTTTGTTCTTAGATTTCCCCCCTTTGTTTTTCTTGTTTGATTTTTATGTGTGTGTTTGCTTTAGTTTCTTTTTCTCTTTTTGTAACTTGCATGTACTTCCAAATGTGAAGAAGCAAAACCAAGGATTAAGTAAAAGAATAAAGTAAAGAAACAAATCCTATGAGATAATAGCATTTATGAGGATGGGATAACTTAAATTATTGCATTTGGTTTTTGGTTATAAAAGCAACACTTGGAGGAATTAGAAATCACGTGGGTTGCTAAATTTTTTCTAGAACTGGAACATAGTAATAAGAAAAAAATTAGAAGGAAGAAAAGAAAGGAAAAGGAAGAAAAAGAAAAAGAAAAATAAAAATAATTATATGTAATTTTTCTAAACTTAAAAATAATAAAAATAACATTTATAAATTAATTTTGTAATTTTATGAAAATTTATCAATTTAATTGATACCCATTATGAATATAATTTTTAAGAGTTATTTCGTCATTTTCGTGAAAAATTTTACATGATTTAATCGATAATTGTAATTGACTACAATTATATCACTATTAAGTAATATTTATTCATTTTATAAGCTTAAAATTATAGTTTTAGGGTTTCAATCAAGTTCAAGTTCAATTTTATGTTTGATTTTGAGTATTTTCCCGTACATCGGATTTAGGGTTTTTGCACGTGATTTAGGTTTTGATAAATTTTCTAGGATTTTTATGATCGATACTATATTTGGTTTTTAAATTTAATAAAAATTTTATCGTTTTTAGCCTTATCGACCTGTAATATAATTTAGGACACTTGAACTTAAATTAAAGTTTATACTACTAACTACATAAGGCTTATAGATTACCTAATTTATTTAACCATCACTCGGCATGATATAAACTACCTTATTCAAGTCCAAAGTCAATTCTTGCAAGATCCTCGTGTTCGTCACTTAAATGCTGCCTATAGAGTGTTGCGTTATCTCAAAGCAGCACCTGGAGAAGGAATTTTCTTACTTCCTTCTTACTTGTTGCCAATGAGTTTCTATTAACAACTTATTGTGATTCAGATTGGGCAAGCTATCCAACTACTAGATGTTCAACTACTAAGTATGTTGTTTTTCTTAGAAATTATCTAATATCTTGGAAGTTAGAAAAACAAACAATAGTTTCTTGTTCTATAGCCAAAGCAGAATATCGAGCAATGACCATTGCTATAAGTGAATTATTTTGGTTACGCTCCCTATTCTTAGACCTACTGGTACCACTATCATTCCTCATATTGTTATTTTGTGACATTCAAGCCGCTCTTCACATAGCTGCTAATCCAGTTTTCCACGAACGCACAAAACACTTAGAAATTGACTGCATTTCATTTGTGATCGTATCGTAACCAAGGAGTTAAATACACTTCACGTTCAATCGCAAGATCAAATTGGTGACTTGTTTACCAAAGCACTTGGGAAGTCTCAATTCCACCATCTATTAAGCAAGCTGGGTATTCGTGACTTGGGGGGAGTATTGGAAATCCCCATTTATTGGCTTTCCTATAATATTGATATATTTATTTCCTCTATCATAGCTTAATTATAGGATTTCCTTTATCATAGCTTAATTATAGGAGCAATTCTTTATTTCCTTTATTTTCCTTTATCATTTCCCTTTTCCTTGCTATATATTATACCTTTTCAAATACTTTTCTTGATTGAATAAGATTATAAATTTCACCAAACAATATTACATATTTCTCATTCATGTTATTTGCTACACACGATGACAAAATGGAAGCATCTTCATCCAAATTCAAAGTCTTCCTCAGACCCAATCATTAATCATACACTTTTTATCATCTCCCGGGGACGGATTTACTCAAACTCACATCATTCATCTTTCCTTCCTTTATAAATAGGACTCTATCCTTAACCATGTTATAACATCATTAAACCAAAAAAATGTGCAGGGAAAACAACACCTTAGCTCTTATCTTCCTTGGAGTGATCATCTCCTTCTTTGGTCTAGGTAGTTTTGCAGAGGTTGCTCAAAGAAATCTTGCAGCCAACGAAAATTCGGTTAACTATGAAAATTAGATACCACAGCCATTATCGTTCAACTGGGTTTAATTTAACTTGATAAGACATCTAAAATGCTTCATTACCATGATCATTGTAGTAGTCACTAGAAAAGGTTCCGCATAAGATATTACCCGTTAAACTCTTAACCAGTAAAAATAATTTATGATGGGTAGGCGACCTATCTGGCCACTCCATTACCCGATGGAATTTTATCGGTTAATAATTTGTTTTATTTTTAACATTGCTCTAGTATGAAAATATATCTACTTTCATTTATAAATTTAAATTAATAGTTTGCAAAATTAATCTATTGTTTGTAAATGAAATAACAATAATTAATAAAATACAATGGCTAAAACTAATTTATTATTACTACAAAATAGTGGAGAAGTTATCAAGGTATTGTTTGTTTGCACAAAATTTATGGAACTAAACTAGATAAAATTTTTTATCTAACATTTGATTTTCAATTCATTGAGCTTGGTTATTGGACAAAAACACAAATATTAAGGATATAAATCTAATTAAAAAAAAATATTAGACAATAATAACAGTCTAAATATTGCACAATATTTAGTGTACTTTTAAATAATATAAAATATAATTAAATAAATATTAGCCAATATTAAGGATAAATACCAAAATACTATATTAAGTTGAGTACTTATATATACCAAATAAAGTACATAAAAAAAATAAATATCTAATATTCTGCAAATTAAACATAGTATAATAATTTTATACAATCTTCCATTTCTTATACTTGTTGTTTAGTTATCTTTATCTTGTTCAGTAACCAATCACTAACAAAGTGTCATAAGATGGTATGATGGAATACATGTTGCACCATACATAATAGATACTATACAATAGGATCGTAAAAAACATATACAAATCTACGAACCTGTATGGAAGTAGGGTTTAGACTTGGATTTACATCCTGTGATGCTTGCTGTGGATTAGACATAAAATTTATTATAATATTCTATTCAAACAATAAGGAGCTAGGTCAACTATTCAATGAAATGATATTAGGTGGGGGATAAATGGCTGCTGGAGTGTGCCTATTTAAACACTTAGGAAGTTGTAGATGTGAGTAGGGGAGACCATGAACATATCCTTAGGGTAGGCTAATGTTGTGATTGACGATTCGCTAAGAGGTAGGTGGTGGCTAAGAATATGATGCTGGGGTTAACTGTTATTATGACTTGCCGCTCGAGGAAGAAATAGAAGGCTACTATGGGTAAAAGGGTCATGAATATGCTCCAGTAAAAGGCTGCTGCTATACTTGTCCAAACAGTGAAGAGCCAACGATGGCCATACATATGGCAACACATCTAAGGTTTGGGCTTTAGGGGGAGAGGGGCGTTGAGGGCTGGCTAGGTTGGGTGGTTAGTGTGCATGAATATTACCATGAGGATCATACTCACTTAATCATCACTACGAAGGTAAGATCAATGCTCCATCTAATCCATAGGCGTAGCACAATTTGCATCAAAGTACTCCTCTATGTTTTCAAATCACTCTTAGGCTCACCATTGCTCTTTTACACCGATGTCTCATCATCGACCCATTTCTCTCACATCTTCCTCTATGTAGCACAATCAACTTATAACAGTGTTAGCCATTTCAAAATTCAACGTTTACATGAATATTCCCTAAAAACTTTTAAACTACACCAACCTCTAGCTATTTCAAAAGATAACCATTGAAGGTGTGTGTGTATATATGCACACATTATATATATCATATATGTATAATTATATAATCACATGATTAATATAGAATGTATTACATTTAACTTCATAACGAACTAATCTAAGAGTTTCTTTCTTTTTAATCCTTTGCAGTTCAAAGCTTCCTAAAATGGACTGTTTTAGCTCTATTATAATTATATAACTTCATTAATCATATATAGTTCGAGTTGATAATTGTAGTATTGTAATCAAACCTTTTTTATTTTTTATTTTTTGCAAGGTTTCATAAGCATTGATTGTGGAGCTATTGGTGGATCCTTAGATAAGGATTATTAAATATGGTATGATATTGACTTCAGAGTAAATATGGAGGTATCAGCTGAATTTTTGAGTAACAATATTATGCTTATGGGAAAGAACCTAAGAAGCTTTCCATATGGAATGAGAAATTGCTATACCCTGAAACCACAAAAAGGTAAAAATCAAGCATACTTGATCAGGGCAATATTCATGCATGGCAATTAGGATGGTAAAAATCAGACACCAATATTTGATTTACACATCGAGGTGAATAAATGGGCCACTGTCCACCTACAGAATGCATCTAGCTTTAAATATTGTGAGATATGGCAATTCTTTCATAAACGGACTAGGACTACGAGTTCTGCGAAATTCCCTTTATCAACCCGATCCAGGTGCATTAAGAGGGCAATGGCGTTATAATGTGGGGCCGCAGTTAAATGCAGTAAGGTAATTTCAGTTAATAAGAAGTGGTTAGATGGATACAATTTTTTGGATTAATTTAGTTACTCATTGTACCATTCGATTATAGATAGAAAATGACACATTCACAATATATACGAGGGAAAATCTATTAGTGCCATTGAATATATAGGATTATGTCCTACAAATTTATCCTTTCTAATACCAATGGATGTCGTCGTGATAACATTGATTATCCTAGAATTGGATAATGCTAGTAGAAGTACCTTAACTTTAAGTTTTTCATTTAGTTGTTAAACTTAAACTCCTTTTGTTTTTTTTTTTTTTTTATTTTCAATTTGATATCTCAACTTTCTAAGTGGAAATAAATGGGTGACTGTTACATGGTGAACATTATAAGAGTATTATAAAAAAGCAATAAGGTAATGATAAACTATTATATTAAACGGAAAAAAAAATAGAAAAGCCAAAACAATATGTCAAAGTCTCCAAATTTTACTTGCAGGTGGATTTTGCAAACAATAGATGATATATGATTTTTTCAAGCTTTTATATCAGCAAAAAGTTTATGACTCATTTACAATAGTTTACAATAGTTTTCAAATAATCCTAGGTATATATTTTTAGATTGGTCATTCAAGATAAATTTCAAATCAAAGCTATCCTTGATTTAATTATTCAACATTTCAAATTTTATAGAGGCAACAGATTTCAAGATACATTTGGTAATTATTTTATATTATATAATTTATCATGGAGCCTTTTTATGATATATATGTATTGTGCAAAAATCAGATTTCATACTTGAAAGTCCTGTACAATTATAAATTTTAAATCATACATTTATTAGCACGGAATTGTTAATATGGGATTGATTTTATAGCCAACAGGCGAAGCAGGATTAACACAGGATTGTTCTGATTGTTGTAGAGTCTAGTAACGATTGAGATGACCTCTGCATTGTCAACTTAAGAAATTGATCTGATCAATTTATATATGACATGTTGCATTTGAGGGATAATGCTCATACCTCTCTTTGATGCAACATCTCATTACCCCAATTCACGAACCGTGTGAATTTACGCTGAATATTGAACACTGAAAAAGCATTTAGTCTATTTAATCTATTGTCATTCATAAGCTTGGATCATTATTCTGATATCTTCTTGTGTGTTAGGCATCCTGATGATGATTATGATCGGATACGGAAAGGTCTATCTCTCGACAATTTTCCTAGTTGGTCACCGGTTTCAAATGAGTCCATCTTCAACACTATTGACACAAACAGCTCTTACAAAGTACCTAATAGTGCACTAATGACAGCAGCAAAATCGCCCAATGCCAGCATTCCTTTGAGTGTTCCGACGTTTATTCTTGATGGAATAGCTATTCAAGAAACAGCTACTGAAGTGGAAACTACTGCAACTGCATGGCATCTACACTTGCAATTTGCAGAAATCCAACAGCTTGAAGATGGACAGAAAAGGACAGTTTGGGTGTACGCATATGACATAACAAGTTACACTTGAATATGGGAAACTGAAAACTCTCTCATCGCCAGTTTATGGAGATACAATTAATATTTCAATGTCCGCTGCTGAAGGATCAAATCTTCCTCCCATTATTAATGCGATAGAGTTATTCAGCGTTATAGACCTTCCAAATGTACCTACACTTTTGGCCGATGTTATGACCTTCTTTGATATTAGACACTTCTAGCTCCAATACATTTACTAGGAATAGTCCTTGAATTTTGCTGAATTGTCTAAGACACCTAAATCTTTTGATTTTGTAGTTGATGCAATCATGAATATTAAGTAGACTTATGCTGTGCCAAAATACTGGCAAGGCAATCCATGTTTTCCTCAAGTTTTCACATGGGAAAATATCAACTGTAGTCACAATAATCCTCCGAGAATCATCTTGCTGTAAGTAACTAGTTACATTAATGTCTAAGATGCTTAAAGTCAGAAAATTTGTACAATCTTACATCCAATTGAAAAGATTAGTATTCCATTTTGGAGCCACTTACATAGTTTGTGAATTCTATATATTTGATACAAAGCCTAAGTTGACTGTTTTTTTAGTTCAAATAAAGTCGAAATTAATCTTCTACACCTATTACAAATTGGAACTTAAGCTTTTACAACTTACTAGGGAGATATCTATTTCTTTCTTCAAGCTCACTGAAATCCAAGCCTTGTAAGTGTTGTTGTAGCCATCACTTTTCAACATTAATGAGTATGCTTGTAACATTTGGTTATTCTTAACCAATATAAAATTGTATAGGTTTAAACTTTTCAATCAATTAGTTATACAGCTGAAGTTTATCATGGTATCAAAGTGGGACATCATGATTTTAACCCTACTATACTAGTTTCAAGTACAATTAGTTATGTGTTGCACTTGATGGACTTCGATTAAACACCTGTGGATAAGTGAAGAGGAGTATTAATTAATAAAGATCAAACTAACCAAACTAAATAGATTTGAGTAGTTGAATCAATTGTTTATGGATCCAAAATTTATTGGTTATTACTTTTGAACAATTTATTATATGTCAAATGGTGTGACACTCTTAATATCTTATATAACTTGTGAGGAAAGAGCCTACTGTGAATCTCCTTGTTGATGTCCCTTGATTTATAGGTGTAAGGCTATATCGATGCTAAAGAACAAATAAACTATCATAGAGCTAATTTTGTTTCTTAATATCATATTAGGGGCTTATCATATAATGGATTATTAAGACCTTTGCTAGAGTTTTTGGGTGAAATGCCAAACCTAAAGATCTTGTAAGTTATAGAAATACACTAGACCTCGAAAAATTTCAACCTTTAATACATAACTATTGTTTCCTAACCAAAGATATTTGATTGATTTATCTTACAATCTCTATTTAGCAATTTGATGGGAAATAACCTTAGTGGTCCTATTCCTTCTTCACTTGGAAGTAAGTTTCAAAATGGAGCATTGAATTTAAGATAAGAAATAATTTAGATGTACATTATCCAAGATTCCTTAACATCCCATCGAGCATATACTTTTCATAACAATTAGTCTTTACATATTAAAAAGTAGACAATTCATTTACAAAGATATCTTTTAGATATATTAAACTCTTAAGTATTTTTCTTTAGAAATATAGTATGCTCTATAGTTAGAGCTCCATAATGAGTGGCTAACACTAACTAAAATATCAAATTTTTCTTGAAAGCTTGGTAAGAAATCTTTTATATTAGACAGAACAGTGTGAAGAAAATAAGAAGAGCATAAAAAAGAGATCCATTTTTCCAGTCATTGCATTTGTTTCATCCTCTTTTGTTGTTTTAGTCATCTTATCTGCTCTATTTCTTTCTAGAGAACTAGAAGGAGAAAAGGTAATATTCCAACTTATGACTTAATCTTATTAGAATGTGAAAATATCAATAGTATGATCATCTCCTCCTGTATATTTGGGAAAGTATGTCAATTGTGCTAGTGATACTAAACCGTCATGGCTAATAAGAAGACTAACAAGTTGAGATGAACAATATTAAGTTTTCAATTATATGATGGAAACAAAGTAGAGATTGGAAAATTTAGTTTCTTATAGAATTTCTCAAATCCTTTTATTTGTTATTGAACTTTGATCTTTTTTTTTTTTTTTATAGATGCAAATGGACATTCTTAGAAAGAAGGTCTTATACAAGCAAGGAATTAGCATTTTAGATACAATGAGGTTTTGCAAATCACAAAAAATATAAAAACTGTAATAGGGGGGTTTGGAAAAGTCTACCTTGGCAATCTAACAAATGGAAATAAAGTTGCTGTGAAGTTACTTGTTGAAACATCCATGCAAGGATGGAAAGAGTTCCATGTACAGGTTAGATCTATTTTATAATTTCATTCTTTTTCACTTCTTAACTCATACCTATTTCTCTATAATAAGAATTTAGTTTTACAATTTTCTTGTCATGCTTTTTAGATTTCATGCAATTGGCAACTTAAGTAAAGCAAGCAATGTCTATAGCTTTGGTATTATTATACTCGAACTCATCATAGGCCGCTCTGCAATCATTAGAGATGACAAGAAATGTATTTCTATACTGGATTGGGTCAAGCCTTTGATCTATGAATCTGATATTGCAAAAATTGTTGATCCAGCACATGGAGAATTCTATATTAACTCTACATGTAAGGCCATAGAGATAGCCATGTCATGTACAAAAGTCCCAAGGATCCAAAGGCCTAACATGAGCGTTGTCTTGACTAAATTGAAGCAGTTCTTGGTAATACAATTGGGTGCCAAAAATCCTCATGAAGTTGGTGGTGACTTAACACATCTAAGTTTTTCAAATGGTGAAGCTTGTTTGGACACTAAATTTATAAGCTCCACAAGTGCAAGATAGACTATGAGGATCAAGTATAGCGACACATGATATTACCTGTAGTGTTAGTCTTAATTTTTTTTTTAATTTCAATTTCTCTTAATTTATATATCAGTCATTGAGATTACTTAGAATTTTTGAATATCAATCAATGGGGATTATACATGGTAGCATTTCAAAAAATTAAATTGAAGAAAATTGAGAAAAGGTAAATTGAGAGTATTTGTTTTTACTATGTTGTCAATTTTAGTTATGTTTTAATAAAGAATTCAGTTTATCGAAAAGATGAATATAAACTTTAATATATTTTCTTTAACCAAAGGCTTTCTGTACGTGCAGTGCTAGACACACGGTCGGTAATGTTGTGCGAGTACAAGTACTTCAGTGGAAACTGGGAAGCTGAGAAGCCTGATTTGTTGAGATTAAATTTTAAACCAGACAAAGGAACTAAATTAATATTGTATAATCATCATCCGTGCATTCTTGACTCGTTTTTACGATCGGTCTGACACAATTCACCAAGTGCAAGTAATTATTTCATTTTTATTTGTACTATTTTTCCAATTTGATGTGGCATTATTTGCCTTTTTTTATTATTATTATCTTAAAATACTACAAAAAGAAGAGTGAGGTTGCAGTAAAGTCTCAACTGTTTATAGAAAAGAAATATCTTTTTAATAATTAATGTTACTTTTATCCATTTATAAATATATAATAATAAAAACTTTCAGTTATTCCTACCAATCAGATAATACCATGCGATTTTCTAAGATTTAATATATATGTCACCTACTTATGAAGGAAAATTAGATTGTGGCCGTCGTTGTGGCGTTGTTTGGTGCACTTTTTATGGGAATGGGGAGTGGAGTACGAAAAAAGATTTAATGTGGAGTACAGGAATAAAGGGTTATTTTTATTTTTGATATTTTTTTTCTAACTATATTACAACTCACGTATTGTGTCACAAAAGTTCAACTGCATCAGTTGGCATGAATTGCAGTAATCAAGAGAAGAAAATTGTATGGAGAGAAATATGTTGAGTGAAATTTTCTTTATATTATCAATTTGTCTTTTGTATGAGAAGAGCTCTCTTATATACAGCACTAGTGCTGTGAAGAATCTAGACTCTATCAAAATTGTTACCAAAAATGTTACAAACTACAAGCTACTAACCAACTATTAGTACTTTTCAGTTAGACTATTAAGCTACCCAAGAATAACAAACAGAAAAACAAACTCGCTTTGTTCGTTTATGAAAAACGAAATTTTTGGCAATGTGTATTGTGGATTGATCATCACAAAAAAGTTGTACCGGCAAAAAACAAGTAACATAAAATTCTTTAAATAATGCAATTATCCATAAAACTTCACAAGTGGTAGCGGCCAATGCTTTATATTTCGATTCTGCCGAACTTCGACCCACAATAGTCTGTTTTTTTTTTTTTTTCCAATTCAACAAATAGTTCCCTAAGAATACACAATAACCAGTAGTGGATCTTCATGAATCAGTACATCCTCCCCAATCATTAGCACTATATGCTTTAAGCACCAGATCATTAGTGAAAGGAAAATAAAGTCCTTATCCCACAGTTCCTTTAATATACTACAATAGATGTTCAAGAACAGATTGATGAGCTTTCCTAGGATTGTCTAGAAACTAATTGAGTACATGCACTGTGTAAGTTATATTAGGACATGTAATACATAAATATAACAGCTTCCCAACTGTCCTTCTATACTGTAATGCGTCAACAAGATTAGTACTATCAGTACGAGACAACCTATGACTAACTACAATGGGTGTAGATGTTGGTTTAGCTCTAGTAAAACTTGTATCTGCTAAAAAATCAAGAGAGAATTTGTGTTGTGATAAAACAAGACCATGTGAAGATCGTGTAAGTTCTAGACCAATGAAATACTTAAGTACTCTGATATCTTTAAATTTGAATTGTGTATGCATAAAGCCTTTGAATTGCTTGATAAGAGAAAGACTCTTGCTAGCTATTGCTATATCATTAACATACACCAAAACAATAACCGTATCATCTCCTGAACCTTTGACAAACAATGAATAATTACAATAAGACTATTTAAACCCATAAGCCAGAAGCAAGTGTAAAAGTTAGGCATTCCATTGCTTGGATGCTTGTTTCAAACCATAAAGAGATTTGTTGAGTCTATATACAAGGTTCCCTTCAAACGAACTTTGCACTATAACTTCAAAACCTTAAGGAATGTCCATATAGACTTCTTCATTTAAGTCACCATTAAGGAAAGCATTGTGCACATCCATTTGGTGCACATGCTAATTATAGGCAACTATAAGATAAAAGAATAACCTCACACTAGCATGTTTTACCACCAGACTAAAAGTCTTAGTATAATCAAAACCTTCTTTTTGGCTGTACCCTTTTGCTACAAGCTGTTCTGTATACTTATCAATTGACCCATCTGCCTTAGTTTTAAGCTTATATACCCATTTGCAACCGATAGTATTTTTACCAAAGGGTAGAAAAACAACAGACCAAGTGTTATTATTAACTAAGGCATCTAACTCTTCTTGCGTAGCCTTTTGCCATGGTTCAAGCAACTTTGCCTGCTCATAATTTTATGGTTCACTATGCTACGTAAGTTGAACACTAAAGCACGAAATGTAGGAGATAATGAATCATAAGAACAATACCGATGTAAAGGATGAGAAGTTGAGAAAACAGTTTGTACAAAACAATTACCGAATGAGCTTAAACAATAATCTTAGAGATAAGAAGGACTTTTATGTTCTCTTATGCTCCTCCTAAGATGAGATGATTCGGACTTATTAATTTCACACTGTTGTTCAGTAATAATTGAACTCCCTCCATCTAGAGTTGAAATAATAACATCCTGTTGTATTGTTATATCAAGAAATTGAGTAAAAACATTCTCAGTAGACAATAAGGTATCCACTGAAGGCAAAGAAACTGGTAGAAAAGAAGAAGCTAACCTTACTGTCTGTGTCAATAATCGAAATGGAAAGACATGCTCAAGAAACTTAACATCTCTAAAAATGAGAAATTACTTCTCTATCAGATCATAAACCTTATAACCTTTTACACCTAATGGATAACCAACAAATATAAAAGGATGTGCTCGAGAATCAAACTTAGACCTTTCTCGAGCAAGTGTAGAAGCAAAACACAAAGAACTAAAGACTCTTAAATGAGAATAAGATGGTACTTGTCCAAAGAACAATTGAAAAGGAGTTTTTCCTTACAAACATTCATAACGGCAATGAAGACTGTAGTAGCAAAGCTTAAGCTACTATTGTATTATATAGACATGTTTATAATTTGGTGTCCAGATTAATAGGTGACCCAAACTTTATATCATTCCTATTGTATTTGTTAAGCTAATAAAAATAGCAATTTGTTACCAACTTTGTATTATTGCTTCTCATTTGATGTTTTTACTTGCTAAATTTTAATTCGATTCCATTCAGAGCAAGCCATATATCAAAATTATTGAATTATGTACCCATCCAAGTAGAAGCATATTTGTTTAACTGAAAAAAAGAAGAAGAATGGAGCATATTTGATTTATATTGAATCAAATTTTTTCTTTTAACAAGTAATCATGAAGGTAATTTTGACCAAAGATTGTAAAAAAGGTTATACACCTTACCAATACAAATGCTCTACAGATAAAAAAAAAAATACACCTTTACTTTTTAATGTTCTATTACTTTTCTTGTAAATCTTGTGTAGTTAATAGTATAAATCCTAATCTAAGTCCAAATGTCTTAGATGATATCATGAGTCAATAAGGTTAAGTAAAATAAAATTTTTATTAAATTAAGAAACCAAATATAGTATCGATAATAGATTGCATACAAAAACTCTAAATTCGATGTACACACAAATACTTGAAATCAAACACGAACTTGACTAAAACCCTAAAACTATAACTTTAAGCTTATAAAATAAATAAATATGACTTAATAGTAATATAACCATAGTCGATTACAATTATTGATTAAATCATATATAAATCCTAACGAAAACGTTGAAATAACTCATAAATATTATCAACGTAACAAGTACCAATTAAATTATTAAATTAATAAATTTTCATAAAATCTCAAAATTAATTTATAAACATTAATTTTATGATTTTTTATGTTTGGAAAAATTAAATATATTTATTTTTATTTTCCTTTTTCTTTTCTTTTTCTTCTTCCTTTTTTTTCCCCTTGTTTCATTTGATTTCTAGTTGCATTATACAATAGCCCACATTTTAAAAAAGCTTATCTAAGTGTTACATTTATAAGGTGAAACCAAAAGTAATGATTAAATTATCTTATCCTAATTAATGCAAATATCTAATAGATTTGTTTTTTTTGCTTTATCATTGCTATTTAGTCTATTTTCCCCTACGTTTGAATGCTTGGAAGTTTGGAAAATCTAGAAGTAAAATCGAAAAAAGAGAAAAAGAAAAACCAAACAAAACACATACACATAACTTAGCAAATATTAAGGAAGAGAAGAAGAAGACAAAGAAATTGAGGGAAGTTAAATCAATTATTTTACTAAAGAATTTAGGTAAGTATATTTATTTATTTTAGTACATATATTTATATTCCATAATATGTATATGTATATTGGGTATTTTTTATTTTATATTATTATGTATGTATGCATGAACATATATGTATATTATATATAGTATAAAGTATGTACATATGTGTATATAATATATATATATATATAACATATACTATGTATTTCCTTATGCATATGTATGTATATGTGACTAAGTATATATATGTATATGTACATAGTATTTTTTTAGGATATAATATGTATGTGTAAATGGGTATATACATGTATATATGTATTTAGTAGTTCTTTTTATTATATGACGTATAAAAATCAGTATACGTTTATGATATATATATGTATTATGTATTTCAGTATATATGTACATATGTAATATTTAGTGTTTTCTTCATATAAGTATATATATATATATAGTATTTTGATTTTTTTGTTATATATATGTGTACGTATATAATAGTAGGTATATGCATATATATTTATACTTAGTAGTTTCATATTTTAAAAATTTTCTATATATATAGAAGTGCTAGACATGTTGGATATGTATATATGTATGTATATTATTAATAGTATTTTGTATTTTTGTATATATATATAATACAACTATATATATACATATGAATATAAAGTATAAATACGTATATATTATATTTGTACATACTGTATAATTAAGATTAAGATAATTTAATACATAAGTATATTATACGTATAAATGTACGTATATAAATAGTAACGTATATGTAGAAATATGAGTATATTTAAATAGTATATATACAATATACTATAATATTAATTTAATAAATAAAGTAAGTTAATAAATATATATATAAGTGTACCACAACATTAAGAAAAATTAGAATAAATAACTGAATTAGAAAATTTAATAAAATATAATAATAACTATTAATATATAATTAAACCGTAAAATAAAAAAAAAAAGAAAAATAATAGAAAATATGAAAATTTCATAAGTGTAACATGTGGCACTCTCATATGCTGCCACATTATCACTTAAGTATAATTAAGTAATTTTCACAATTAATAATAATAATAATTAATCAAGTAATTAGAAAAATAATAAAGTAGAAAAAAAATTGAATTAATAAATATTAACCCCAAAAATAGGTAAAAAAAAAATAATTATAGTAAAATATACCCAAAATAAGAAAATTAAAAAAATTACAAAAAAATAATTATTAAATCATAATTATACTAAGAAAAGAATAATTTGATATTTTATAGTTATTTAAGTCAAAATGATGAACTTTGTGATATTTTTATATTACATTCAAAATTGTAAATTACAATGCCCAAAATGGATTCTGCTACGAGAAAGTACGCTAAAAAATGATTAAAATGGACTATAAGTTCATAAAGATTCGAGCTAAATCGAAAAAGTTATACATAATTTGGTAAAAAACTCAAATCGACAATTTTACACAAATCAATAGCTAAATTAAGTAAATAGTACAAATTACAATACTAGTTTAGTTATTTAATTCCCAAACTTACTAGTTTTTATATTCTCTATTATTGGGTGATTATGACTTTGATCCTGATTTACTATCCGATTACTACGACCCTTAACTTGAATATAGTCGAGTAAGTTTTTCTTAATAATTTCATACTTATTTGTGTATATAGTTAGTGAATATAAAGTGTCATTAATAATTGAGTATTGTGTGGAACTGGGTTATGCTTATGTATGATATTGTTTATTGATCGTGAATTTACTTTAAGGTATAAGAATGTACAGTTGTTGCATAGTAAATTTGATAGATATCGATTTGTTTATGACTTTGTTGATCATTGAATAAAATAACTTAACCTTATATGACTTCAATGAACTAAATTGAAACATATATAATCATGCACTGCATAATTAATTATAGTCATCACATTATACGGAGGTAGTGAGAAGCCATACGAGAGTTAATTATTTGTTGTTATAGTATTTCGTATGGTATACACATGCAATATGATCTTACCTTGACTTACGGGATCACTAGGCATGGAAGGTACCAACTGTCTAACTAAAGGTTGAGTTTAAAAACTTTCGTTTAGGGGCAAGTGAGAGCTGTATGAACCTATTTATAATCATACGTAGAACTCCATTTTGAAAAAAAAACTGAAAATGAGTATACCATTATATCTTGAATACAAAATGAGAAGTTTCATTATTATATTAGTTCTAGTATAATACTTAGATCTGACTATTGTCGATGTATTTCCAACTTTGATTTCGGAGGGCGTAAAATCTGAATTGTATACAATACCTAGTTGCGTACAATACCTAGTCACTTACATGTATTTGTATGGCATACTGATTATTCATGTATTTATTTTATTGAATTAAATTGCTGTATAACTTATTTATTGTATGGTTGAAAGAATTATCTCACTATGTTAGTTAGCTTATACCCTTATAGTTTATTTTCGTAAGTTGATCTATTTATGAAGTCAGACTCTCATATGCCCAAGGTTAATAACACCTCAGTGGGTGGATGTAAGAGCACGATTAGTGATATGAGTAGACTTATGATATTATCTTTAGATTTAGAACCTTAATATGTAATATAATGTGTTAACAATTTGTAATATGAGTTATTATCATCTTTTCATATGTAATATCTATATATATATATATGTGTTATTTATATTTAAACGATTGTTATTATTATAATGCAATGATATTACTTATACCTACCTAACTTAAGGTTACTAGTTATAGTAGTAGTCTTGTATATCCTATGAAGGGTTATGGATTGAAGGTGATATCAATCTACAGTTTTTTTTACTGTATACGGTAACTATTACAACTAACTCGATTAGCTCTTGATATTTCTATTTAAGTCTCTTTTTTTTTGTCCTTTTTCAAAGTTTTTAATGGTTTGAAACATGTACAAATGGGGACTTTTCTTAATACTTGTGATTTTTCTATCTACTTTTGACATATGGTAGCACCTAATTGGTCTAAATAATTGATTTAAATAAATAATATATATAAATTAGTTAAATTAACAAAAATAATAAAAGACTTGTTTTCAATCCTGTTTTCATTTGAAGGCACGATTTTCGTTCCATTATTAAAAAAAAAAAAAAGTGTTTTCAAAGCATGTATTGCAAGAGACCATTTTAGCTATTTGAAAATGCGTCTTCGAGACGGTATTTCTTGATCAACGAAAATCTACTACCTGAAAATATGATTTGAAGTGTCATAATTTTAGAATTAGTTTCAATACACTCCTATTTTTGCAATTTTCTGCGCAAAATTTTTTTTCCCCCTTTCCCCACAACTTAATGCAAAAGTCTATCAAATAATAAAGTAATGAGATAAATGAAAACCTGAGGGACTCAACGGGACCGACTACCTGGCAGGTTTCTATAAGCTGCTCTTAGTTTATTCTTTTTCGCACTTTCTTTTTTATTATGTTTTCTTAAACCTTGAATTTTTTTCAAACCTTAAATAATTTTGCCATATCGGTCTCTTTCTAGATTTGGTGTCGGTCGAGTTTTGGATTCATCTTTATTTCCCATCGTGACTCTGCATTCTTGCATTCTTTAAGTTCTCAGGGCTAGCGTTTGTTTTTTCTCTCCCATGTAGTCATCAGGGATTGTTATAGAGTATCCTATTTGTCCAATATACTAAAAATCCTATAGTCGGATTTTTAGATGGATTTTCAAATATGACTAAAATCTGTTACGATTTTAAGATGGATTATGGGATTTTTAGAAAAAAATAAAATTATTAGTAAACCCATTACCCAATTAAAAAATAACGAATTAATAATATAATATCAACTAAAATTTTTAATAATTAAAATAATATATTGACGAAAATAATGATGATAACAACTTTGATCACATCTATTAGTTTCTATTAGTATTTTTGAATATGTATTTATGTGAGATTTTTTTTCCCTTTTTTTAATTGGATAAAAGAAAATGGTTGTATATTTATTTTATACTTAAGTAAATAACAAATTTGTATTGGACCGTATAGTTAAAATCAATATATATTGAAAAGCTAAGAAGGAGCCTGTATAGATAATTAAACTAATTGTATAATAATACTATTAGGTGCTCTATTGAAATAACAAATTTGTATTCGACCATATAGTTAAAATCAATACATATTGAAAATAATACTATTAAGTGCACTACTAATAAAGTACAAAAAGTGTAGAATACATAGATTTCTTAATTCTCATCATGTTGCTCATATTCAAAATAATGCAAATAAATTTCTCATGTAATGATCAATAAAGGAAAAACAATCATTTGTAAAAAAAATTATAAACAAGTGTAATGAGGTTAAGAAGCGAGTATCCTTTTAAGCTAGCGAGACGGGTTAAGTAGTTAGGATAAAAAACTCTATGAGATTTTGAGACGAGTTTGGAAAATTTATTAGAGTAGTGGAACGAATTCTAAATTCCTATTACCTATCCTAATTTTGCCTCGTTTACATCCCCACTTTTCTATTTTTCAAATTTAGAAATGGTGGTGTATAATCCTTTTTCTTCTAGGAAAGGAGGGTTCTTCAAATCTTGCTATCATCCTTTTCTTCTTGTCCTTTCTAGTTAATTGTTTCATCCTCTTCTATCAGGTGCAAGTCCTGTCCATGACATACGGTCAATGGAATGACATTTATATTCATTGTCTCCATTTTGCATTTGGAGTGTGTGTTTTTCTTTCCAAACATATTTCTCTCTATTGGTCCTTTTTATTTTTATCTTTGGAACTTTTTAAAAAAAAATTCATTATTTTTATTGATTTAATTAATATATATTTAATTGTATTTTTATTTAAATTAATTCTTCAAACCAATTAAGTAATGGCATGTGTCAAAAGTGGATGGAAAAATTAATGTTATTAAAAAAGGTACTTATTTGTAAATGTTTGAAAATATTCAGGACTTATATATTTAAAAAAAAGTTTAAAACTCATATAAAAAAGCAGTCAAACTTTGAGAAGTAAAAGTGTACTTTTCCCTTATAGATGTAAACTTATTGATGGTTGATTTTGGATAGGACCTTAAGCTCAGGTTAACCTCTTATTCATATGTGGCCAGCTTACTCAAAGTCTTCAATCACCCTCTTTTATCAAATATCGCTAAGTATCAGTTAACCTCCTCATGGCTTGAGGACTACAAAAAGGATAGCAACCTACGTGCCAATTCATATCGTACCCATAATGAATTAAATGTGACATGGTGGATAAGACTTATGATAGACATCTATGTAGCCTAAACCATAGGATGCTCGTAAAGCATTTAAATGTGAGAAAATAGTCAGAAAAGCTAAAGCAATCATACCTTACATCAAAACATTGTAACAAACCTAAGCTCCCAAATTAAACAACTTAAGACTAGACATCCAAGGTCTAGACCATGAAGTGATTAAAGCTCAAGGTAGAGGTCTTCACCGAGTGGGGGTTAACCTAAAACTGGTTTTGAATCGATGGTTTATTAGCTAGCAAGAGAGTGAACCAAGCTCGGCCTTTAAGGAGGTAGACCTAAGCTAGTTCAGTAGCCTTTGAACCATAGAACCATAGGATTTTTTTTTTTTTTGGCTTTTTCTAAAGTTCTCTTAATTATTATAAATAATTTGTGAACTATTCATCTTTTTTTTTATTTTCCAATTAAATCTAAAATTTTATACCGTTGCTCATGAATAAAAAATTCATTTTTATTTCAATTTTTTTCGATCCCAAAATAATTTATTTGGCTTATGTAAGTATGAATATGAGATTTTGATTTTATACTATATATATAGTCTAATATATAATAGATATATTAATTTGTATAAATATAGTATATTAATTACTATATATTACAAATACTATATATTTATTTGCATTATATATATAATATATAGTATATATATTATGTTTGGATTATATATATAATATATTATATATTATTTAATTTTAGAGGTTAGATCAGCCTTAAATTGTCAAGCTAAATTATCGGTTTAAGGGTGATTCGATGGCTCGTCAACTCGGTGGATTGCTATGATTGAACCATTTGAGCCCTTAAAGCTTGATGGTTTAACAGCCGGTTTAGGCTTGCCTAAACTAGGCTAGAGCTACTTCCGAATTAGTTTACAATTCGAAACCTACTCTTATACAAGTCTAGCTCGAGATGCTATCCATTAAGTACTTCCAACCCTCTCGCTTTACGTAAAGACATTGAAACACACTTTAAGATCCCAAAAAGACTCTCTGTTAAACTTATTACCCCTAAACACTAATTTAAATATCGAAATGGTTACGTCAGACAATCTCCTTCATTGTCTCTCAACCTTATATGTTTTACAAGTCGATTTCGCTCCTTATGCCAACTTGTTAGGAATTCTCTTAAGCTATCCCACTCACTCTTAAAGGTAGAAAAAACTCTACCAGCAAGATCTAAGAGCAATAAAACTCTTTTATAAAACTTTGTTTCCAACACTTAAAGTCAATTGACCCGAAAGCCAATGTATTTTCTATTATGATATCTACTTTGAAAATGAAAAGAGTGAATAAGAATTATACATTGAATGAAATACCCTATAAAAATATTTTTTAAAAGTTGAAATTACAATGGATTTAATTTTAAAGTATTGGAACATTAGTAGGTACAACTATAAAAATGTAGAGTATTTTTCCGGATATTCTATACTTACGTATATCTAATTAGGAGTGTAAATGCACAAGGATATGGATTATAGGGTTGAATATGCAATCTTACCCAGAGTTTTCATCACACATTTTTTCACTAAGACTTTGTTTAGTATGAGATAAGGAATTAAGAAGGAAATAATATGAGAGGAAAAAATATGGAGGGAAGGAATTGTGAAATGATTTAATTCTTTCCAATGTATTTGAATAATGAGGGGAAGAAAAGTGGATAAAGTTTTAATAATTTGTAAAGATAAAATAAGTTGCAGTATAAATTTACCACTATTCTCACATTTATGAAAGAAGAAGAAGGGGTAAATGGGTCTTTGCGTATTTTTTGCTCCCTTTCCTTCTTGATTCTCTCCAATTTACGGGGCAAAAGAATTATATGGGGCCAATTAAAATTTTCCTCTTATTTTTCATTCCCTCTGTTTTCCTTCTTAGACCAAAATAAAATCATTATATTTTTGCTCCCATTTCTTCCCCTCACTTTTCCTCATAGTGTAAAAGCTGATGATTCTGCTGCTTTGCTATTTGCAATGCTATTTACTTTGATAAAGTTGCTTTAGCCACTTTTCCATTCTCTATAAGAAGAAGGGTTAATTGTAGAAAATATATCTACATAGCAGGCAAAAAAATAAAAATTAAAAAAGAAAAAGACTGCATAATGTTAGGGTTAGAAAAAAAAAAAAATGAAACGGGGGATTGATCCTTTCAATCTTGCCCTACAAATATCCTCCATGCCTACTTTTAATGGCTAACTGCCATTTTTAAAAGTAAGATAAATAAAGGTATACAAAATATAAATACTCAGACATAGGTTTGCAAAGGAAAAATGAAAAGAGTAAATGTTTTGTAGTTAATAATAAAAGAAACAGAAACCAAAATGAAATACTAGTCGCCAACATAACGGGGAATACGTTGCATGCTCCTGTTATTTTCCACACACAATGACAAAACGGAACATCATCATTCAATTATATGAAAGTTCAAAGTCATCCAAGTCAACTAAGCGACCCATATACCGTACATTTGTTATCTCACAGCGGCCGAATTGCTCAAACACTCACATCACTCATCTCTACCAGCAATAATAAATACTGAATAAATAAAAATAAGTAAGGTTAAGAGAAAGTAAGAGAGATTTTGCTTTGTTGATCAATCCTCTCTATTAGCAACTCACACAAGGGAAATACACAATAACTTTTTAGAGATTAAGAAACATGAGCTTGTAAATGAGACAGCCTAACACAATCCCAATTAGAAGTTTTAGTTATTGCTGCTTCCTTTGCTACTCTCCCAGCTTGAGCCGATTTTTCATAGTTTAATCCTTAACCACTTTTCACATCTTTCTCAATCCTCTCGAACTTGAAACTAAGATTCAAATCTCAATTTACAATTAAAGGCCTTGCTACGATGAACTCTCTACTAAAAACTCTCATACTCAAAAAGTGAACAACAACAACCATAAGAATAGATGAAAGTTCTCAAAGAGCTTTAGATTGCATTAGGTTGCATTTTGTTACTGAGATTGGACTAGATAAGAAGGATTAAATATCACAAATATAAGGAATATAAGATAGTATAGTATTATAATATCATATTTTGTTTGTATAGTATTAAACATAGATTTTTATAATGTTTCTTATTTAGTATTCATAAAAATTGGACAAAATTTTGTATTTAGACATTTATACCATCAATATTATCTAATATTTATTTATATTATTGTGATATTTAAATTACAAATTTTATATATTTACTAGTATTTTTACCCTCAATATTGTCAAATGTTATTTAATTACATTTATATCCTCAATTCTTGTAATTTTATCCAATAAAACTAATTATTGTACCACATTTTCGATAAGACAATTTTGAACATTTTATCCAGTTTTTCAAGTAATTTTTTTTCAGATTCATTCTCATAAATTTTGCACTAACTAGACGATATCTTATAGCAACAATCTCGGAAGACTACCTATACCATTTGCTAGAAAATCTCATACACTAATATATCTATTCTTCTTTGACTAAGCTTCAATTACTATTATAGGTGAGCTCATCCAAACGGTTCCACTTGATTGTAGCGAATCATATTGGCATAATTGGATTTATAATATACACAAATCTTACGGTGGAGTTTTTGAAGTCCCACATAATTGTTCCCATAATTAGATTTATTCGCTATAGATCTAGGTTAAACATATTTGGAATCAAAATCTATTTTATAAGCTATTAGAACCACACTAGACCCTATCTTGTAAAATCTATTGGTCTTATGGTATCTTGTTTACCATTTTCTTTCTAGTGAACCTTATAGAGTTTAAAATTTTCTTCTTTTATAGCAAAGATAAATAGATATACAATTTAAATCAAAGATTTCAAATATGTTTGACTATTTGATTGAATATTGGCCTCAAATAATTTGTCAAAAGTTAGGCTAATATAATTAAATTTTCATTATATTTTTCAAATAAATTATATTTATTATTTATATCATACAAGTTAAGTTCACATTACATATACATATTGAGAAGTACGACATATCTATAATCTAAAATTTATAATACATGGAATATAGGATTCACACATTTCTTGGTAGGTGCAAGGGCATTCCTCACAACCTATCCAAAGGTTCAGAAAATTTGATATTGAACCTACTTCAAGCAATTTGATAACCACATAAAATCCTAACGGATGAAACAGGGTATAGCAAATTCCAAGATTCCATGCTCACGTGTTAGGATTTGGAGTTGGGAAACTTGCATGATAACAATACATATCTGTCTAGTTTTAATAGGACAAAATTGTGAAATAATAAATTCCAAGCTTCCATGCTCACCTGTTAGGATTTGAAGTGGGGAAACTTGACGATCACAAAGACATAATTGTCTAGTTTCAATAGGACAAAATTGTGGAACCACCTACGAGCAATGCATTTTCAATGGATTTGAATGTTCTAATTTGATAAAATTTTATTTCCAAAACTAAATCAAATGACTTAAAAAAATCTTTGCACCTTTTCCTCTATGTTAATCCACCTTGAAAACGAAATAAGTGGAGGTTGTTCGTCTTGGACCTAGTTGGAAGTGGCTAGCACCTAAACACCATGTGTCACATGGATGGAAAAGATTCATTTGTTAACATTTACAAAGTTGATTATGACCAAAATAGAGAAACTATAAATCCCCAACTAAAAAGTAGCTAATAGTTAAATTACAAATATTGACGTAATTTTTTTGACTATTTGATCCAAAAGTAATTAGTTAGTGTTACCTTGGCATGCTCTATACCACTACTTAAATCTATGAAGGACTTCATTTATATGGAGTACTACAATATCTCAGCCTCCCTTCTCTCAAGTGTATTTATGCTTACCATCCTTAATTTATAAGTCATTTTAAAAGTATGTCATGAGTTACACCTTGATGACACTACTTACGCTCCTTAACCTCCTTAAACCTCTTATCTAAATCAGTGTAAAACAGGCCCATAGCAGCTTCCGACTTGATCTATCTTGAATCATCTATATACTGGTTTGAGAATCAACTCTAAAACCATTTGATGTCCTAACTTAAAAGTACCTAGTAGTCAAACAATAAACAACAAACACTAATAAGTTTTTTCGACCACTTGACCTAAAGTTTTTAATTAGTGTTATCTTGATATATTTCACAATGGCCTTATATACTACTAAAATCCATATGAGATTTTATTCTCATGTGGTCTTGTAAAAACCATGAAAAATTTTATACTAAATATGTACTTTTCTTAAGATCTAACTTTTAATTAAGTTATATCCCATAATCCTCTTCTTTACTTTACCAAAGCCTAAATCTAATGTCTACATTGCAACAAGTTTAGAAACCCCTATTTCAAGCATAAAATTAAACAATTGGTTGTATATGGACTTTTCATATGATACATTAGACTTGTGCACTAGTTTAAGCCAGTTTCAACCTAACTTAGAACCAACCTTAAATTGCTAATTCACGAACTTGTTAGGGAGTAAACTAAGCTCGACTCTTAAAGGGGTAAGCCCGACCTGGTTCTGCAGTTCTTAAATCGTGAGTTTTGTTATTTTGTTATTTTTATTTTTTCTAATTTTTCTCAATTATTATACATATTTTTTCTTTTTACAAATTTTTTTAAATTGTTATAAATAATTTTTTCTCAATTATTATACGTATAGAATGTAGAAGAAATTTAATTTTTGCTTTGGTTTGATTTAGATTTTTTGTCCGGTATTAAAGCTTTAGATAATTTTGTCATTCGAATCATGAAGTATATTGCTCCTCGATTTGAGACGATAAGACATGCACCTGTCTCTAAAGTGAACCGAAGATAAAAAACCGTATATTTTTGTTTGACTTGATTTGGTTTATGATTTCATTTTTTTTTCCCTTATCAATTAATCATTTTAGTTTCAATGGTGTCTTATTTCTTTCTTATTGGCCTTTGTGTAAAGGTTTCGTTTTGTTCTTTTTCTGCTGGAACGGTAGAAAATTCACAATTTTTGGGACGAATAAACAACCGATCTTGGATTATGATCTTCGAGAATAAAAACTTTTTGTTAACTATCCTTTCCTAGTCTTGAAGGTCACTGGAATTGCCATAAAAGTCAGTAAATGCTTATGTTTCCTTCAATACCGGCTTGCTAGCTATTATTTCCACTTGAAAATGACGGGAGTTGTGATTGTGATGTATAATTGGACCCGGTCCTTCGCTCCATTCACTACTCACAAGCTCATATATATATATATATATATGGATGTAAAGCTTAATATTGATATATCACATTTTCATATTTCAAATGAGGACAACAAAATATTTTTCATTCCATAAGTAGAAATTTTGTGGATCAAAATATGATTTTTATGAATAAAAAGCATATATATTTTCATATTTGAGCAACATTAGAAATAAAATAAATTATTAAGAAGTGAAATTTTACTAAGTAATAAAGTATCTAGGTTTAGACGTGGGGAAGGCTAAGTTTTAACCTATGAATCTATCATGACCCGAGAGAGCTAGTTATGACAGTCATCATATACCGTATAAAAAACTTTATATTGATTTTTCTTACAATCGACAATTCTTTATATGATACATAAGGCTACAGTTACAATTAACAATCAAGAGTTGTACAGTGTAAGTAATATTAGTTCATGATAATAATAAGTTAAATAAATATAAAACACGATCTATTAATATAAAAATTATAGATAAGAAGTCTACAATACTTTTTAACTCAAATCGATATCATTTTATTACATATAAGATTTATAATCTAAATAAACTATAATGAGTATACTACAACCTATATCAACCCTTGATGTACAACTAACCTCTAGCATGTAACAATTTGACTTTATGAACAACTCGGCCTACAAAGGTAAACTATAAGCGTATAAATTAACTAGCTTAGTAAGATAATATCCACAACTATACAGTAATCCAATTATACATTAATTAAATTCAATCAAATAAATGCGTGTCAATCAGTATACTAAATAAATACATGTAGATGACCTAGTATTACATACAACTTAGATTTAATGTCCTTCAAAGTTAAGGTCAGAGATACTTTGGCATAATCAGATCCGGGCATCATACTAGAACTTATCTTATAATGAAAATCTGTATTTCGTATTTAAAATGTAATGGTATATCTATTTTCAGTTTTAATTAAAATTGAGTTCTATGTATGATTGTGAATAGGTTCATGTAGTTCCCACTCACTCCTAAACGGAGACCTCTAGACTCGATGTTTAGTCAGGCGGTTGGCGCTTCCAACGCCTAGTGATCTCACGAGCCAAGGTAAGATCATATCATACGTGTGTACCGTACGGAATCTATAACAATCAAATAATCAACCCACATATGGCCTCTTACTACTTCCGTGTAATGTGACGATCGGAATTAGTTATATAGTATATGATTATACATGTTTCAAGTTAGCTCTTTCAAGTTGAATAAAATTATGTCTTATTATTCAGATCAACAAGGTCATAAACAATCAATTCCTAACGAATCTATTATACAACAATCAATATGTTATTGTACTTTAAAGTAAATTCATTATTAACAAACAGTTATCATACATAAGTATAACTTAGTCCTATATAACATTCAATTATTAATCATAACTTATATTCACTAATTACAAATATAAACAAGTATGGAATCATCAACAAAACTCACTCAGCCATGATCGACTTAGGGGTTGTAATAATCCAATAGTAACTCAATATTAAGGTTGAGATTACCTGAGAATAAGAAATATAGAAAATTGTAAGTTTGGGAATTTGAAACTAAACTAGTATTGTAATTTGTACTGTTTGCTTTACTTAATTATATGAAATTGTCGATTCAAGTTTTTTATCGAATCGTATATAAATTTTTTTATTTAGCTCAGATTGTTATGAACTTATAGTTCATTTTGATCGTTTTCGAGTGTATTTTCTCATAACGAGGTTCGTTTTAGATATTATGACTCGCAATTTGAATAGTGATATAAAAATACCACAAAATTTATTATTTTAATTTAAAAAGTTATAAAATATTAATTTAAGCTTTTTTTAATATATTTACTATTTAATAATTATTTAAATCATATAATCAATAATTTTATTATTTTAAGCTTATTATACCTTAGTTACTTATTTTTACCTATTTTTGAGATTTTAGATTATTAATTCAAATTTTTTTCTACTTTATTAATTTTCTTGTATTTTACGATATACATATATATATAAATGCTTATTAGTATATTTTATTAATTTTTCTAATTTACTTAATTATTAACTCTTTTCCTAATTTACGGTACCCATATATATATATTTATTAACTTACTTTATTTATTAAATTAATATCATCGTATATCATGTATACTATTTAATTATAGGCGTATTTTAGGTCATATACATACATTTATATGTATACTATACTTTGTGTGATAAATTATTCTAACTTTAATTATCTATTATATACTATACGTATAAGTATAATATAGATGTATTTATATTTTATATACACATATATACTTTTATACATGTACACATATACCTATATATAATATAAAATACTATGTTTATAAATACATACATACTATCACATCAACTATATATACATAAATATACAAAAAAAATACTTATATAAATATATAAATATGAGAATACCTAATACATGTATATATATATATATATAATATACCAAATACTAATCATCCATACATATATAATACATACATACATATATATATATTTTCATGTATATGCATATATATATATATATCTAAATAGTGAAATTTCTAAATCTCTACTATATATATTCTTATTTATACATACATATATATACATATACCATATGTTTTACATAATAATGTATATATACATGTCCACATACATATATTATACACAAATGAAAAAGATACACATCTATATTTATCTACTTATGCATTCATATATGTACATGTAATAGAATACTTAGTATATTCATGTATATACTATATAATATACATATGTACAAATAAATTAAACATATACTTACCTAATTTTTAGTTATATATCCTTAGTTTTCTTCTTCTTTTTCTCCTCTTCTTCTTCTTTTTTTTCTTAATTCTCTTCTTGTTCTTGAACTTTATTTTGCTCTTTTTACTTTGCTTTTCTTTTCTTTTTTCACTTTATGTTTTCGATATGATTTTTTCGAGGTTTTAGGTGTGAAGATTAGCTGATTATGAAGCAAATATATTAAAAAAAAAAAAGCTTATCCTCTTAGATTAGGTATTAATTAGGATAAGACATGTGCTTTATTATTTTTGTTATTTGTCCCTTTAATTGTATGATACTTATATTTGTGCACATAGGCAGTTAAAAATTTACAATTGCAATTCACATGTGAAAAGGAAGAAAATAGAAGAGGAAAAGAAAAGAAGAAAAAGAAAGGAAAGAAAATAGAAGAAAAAGGAAAAAAAGAATTAATTATATGTAATTTTTCTAAATATAAAAATCCTAAAAATAATAATTATAAATTAATTTTGAAATTTTATATTTACGTGATTATGCGATCTAATCGATAATTGTTTCAATCAAGTTCGATTTTGGATAATTGTGTATAAATCGAATTTAAAGTTTTTGGTATGCAATTTAGGTTTCAATTAATTTTTAAGATTTTATTATCGCTACTAAGGTTTTATAAAATCGACCCAATGATTTAATGAACTAGATGGTGACGAGTTATCAGTCTTTGGTAAAATTGATTTTTATAAAACTAAAAATTGCTAAATTCCAAGCGGATGCCATAATTAATCTTCTGAAATTAAGTTTAACTTTCAAAATTAACCCTTTTTGTTTTTTACAAAATTCATTCATAAATAAATGAGATTTTATTATTTTATAGAAAATATGGAAATATATATATATATAATTTACAAAAATGGGAAACAAAATTTTTCAAATTTTACGTCATACCTACTAGTTAAGATCATATATAGGTTGATTTGATTTAATTTAATTTTTAAAATCTATGTGATTTACGTTTTTAATCCATTTATTTCTTATTAAATAAAAATTTATAAAATGACCTTAAGTTATATTCTTTCTGTTTTCAAAAATTCTAGAAAAAATAATCCTAATTTTTAGAAAGTGTTGATTAATTTTAAATTTTTTTTTAAAAAAGAATTTTCTAAGTGTTAAAATATATATTTTTTTAACAAGCCCTTTTATTTTAAAAAAATTCCTAAAAAGTTCAAACAAAAACACTTTTATTGAGGAGGCCCTCACTTCCTTTTTTTTTTAACTTATAAAAAACTAACAAAACAAATAAATAAGTAAAAAGAAAACAAAGAAAAGGCCGGACCGGAGTCAGGAAAGGGGTGCGCGGGTTGTTGGGTTGGAGCACAGGTCATGCGGGGTCGGATCGGGTCACGGGTCGGTTTGAAGCATGAGATTCGGGTCGCACATGGTGAAGTCTTGCAGCAGCTACTCCAACATGATTCGGACGGTTTTGAGCGACGAAACACGCGAGGAATCACACTTTTATGTTTTTTTTACTGATAAAAAAAGGTTTAGTGATGGGTGTGTGGTGTTTGGTGCTTTTCGGAGATGAGTGGAGGCGGTGGCACTTGGTTAGGCGGTCGTGGGTGGCTGAACGTGAGGGAATGCACAGATAGTGTTGGGCAGTGAGGATGGTGGACGTTGGTGGTCGCAGTGCTCGCTTCTGGGTTCGGTTGGTGACTTGCCATGGTTCTACTGTTCGGTTGGTGCGGATCGACGGAGTGGTGACTGGGTGTTTGGGTATGGTCGCAAGGGGTTTGGTTTGCTTGCAGCAGTCGCGCGCTGCTGTTGTTTGCCAGCGTGGATCGACAGTGGTTCTGTGAGTGTGCGTGGATGGTGGTGTTGTGTACCGCGTACTGTGGTAGAGGGAGAGTGGCTACGGTGGGGTTGTGGCAGCGGCGTGCTTGCGGTGGTGAAAGAAAGAAAATTGAAATCATCCCCGCAGCGCGATCGTTATTTATGGCATTAGAAACTTGAATCTCTGAACTGATTTTGGATTATCTAGAATCCCTTTAGATAAATGTTAATCTAGATTTAAAACTCTATAAATTTTTATTTTATTAAATTTAATGTTATCGTATTTAGATTCATGATTTTTAATAATTATTTAATCACTATTCTATTAAGTCAATTTAAAAACAATAACAATTCAATCAGATTTTGCTTTTAGATTCGGATTTTAGAAACCAAGATTTTTTTTTCTCCACCTTCCGTTCCTTTCTCTCACGAAACCTGGGGAAGGAGATGATGCCGGTCAGGTGCACACCCAGGCAGGCACGTCCCTGTGATTTTTTAGAAAAGATGCCCGGCGTTCATGCGCGCCTGTACCTGGATACGTAAGGGCTTTTTCGGCCCCAAAATAGAATAGGACAGGGCTTTGAGCCCTTCTCTATTTTTTTTTTGTTTTTTGTTTTTCAAAATAATTTTAATTAAAAATAAATAAATAACTAAACAAACAAAGCTCTAAACCTAAACTTATCCTAAAATTGATGCTTCAATATATTGAAACTCATTAATTTGAGCCGCAATGAGCATAAAATATATTTCATATCTATTCTACTTGACTCATTCGATTCTTTATAAAATCTTAATCTAAATAAGATAACCTAAAGTTAAAAAGAAAAATTTCTCTTTTTTTTTTTAGTTTTTATAAAGGATTTTTTTTCTAGATAAAATAATAAAAATAAAAAAGGTTAAATTATAAGGGACAAAAAATAAGATGCCTTTATGTTAAATTGCAAACATAAATACTATTCACAAAATCACAAAATAAGTTCTCATTTATCAAAATTGAGGATAATACGTATTGAATGTTTTTTTTTTTTTTATTAAGTATAGACCATATATTATAAATTTTTTATCATTAATTTGCACATCTAAAGATGTATTCACTTTTGGAAGTAGGTAGCATGTGTTCATGTTATTTGCTACACACGATGACAAAAAGGAAGCATCTTCATTCAAATTCAAAGTCTTCTTCAGACCCAATCGTCGAACACATACTTGTTATCATCTCGTGGGGAAGGAATTGCTCAAACTCACGTCAGCCATCTTCCCTTCCTTTATAAATAGTGCTCTATCCTTAACCGTGTTATAGCATCATTAGACCAAAAAAATGCTTGGGGAAGACAACACCTTAGCTCTTATCTTCCTTGGAGTGATCATCTCCTTCTATGGTCTAGGTGGTTTTGCAGAGGTTGCTCAAAGAAATCTTGCGGCCAACGAAAATCCAGGTAACTATGACAATTAGATATCGACGCCATTATCGTTCATCTGAGTTTAATTTGACTCGATAACACATCTAGAATGCTTCATTACCATGATCATTGTAGTAGTCACTACAAAAGGTGGTCCGCGTAAGATATTGCGTAAAATATTATCCGTTAAACTCGTAACCAGTAAAAATATTTTATGTTGGTCCGAGCACGCAGAAGATTTTGCTAGTTAAGGAACAAAATTTTGCTGCTTGTTACCTGGAGAGCTACGTGGTAAACCTATCAAATTTTGCCGGTTATATATGAGTAGGCAACTTACCTTACTGTTCTATTAATCGATGAAATTTTACTAATCAATAATTTATTTTATTTTTAACATTGATCTAGTATGAAAATATATCTACTTTTTACTTTTAAATTTAAATTAATAGTTTGCAAAATTAATCTATTGTTTGTAAATGAAATAACAATAATTAATAAAATATAATGGTTGAAACTAATTTATTATTACTTTAAAATAGTAGAGAAGTTATAAAGATATCATTTGGTTGTACAAAATTTATAAGATTAACTGGATAAAATTTTTTATCCAAAGTTTGGTTCATAATTTGCTGAGCTTGGTTATTGGACATAAAAGGATTTAAAAAACTAGAAAAAATGTCTACAATTTATTATATCTAAAATATGGTATAAATGTTGACTTCATTGGACAAAACACATAAGTATTAAGGATATAAATGAAATTAAATAAATATTAGAAAATAATAAGGGTATAAATATTACACAATATTTAGTGTACTTTATTAATAATATCAAATATAATTAAATAAATATTAGTCAATATTAAGGGTATAAATGTCAAAATACCATATTAAGTTTAGTACTTATGCATACTAAATAAAGTACATAACATAAACTAATGTCTAGTATTATGCAAACCAAATATGGTATAATAATTTTATACTATCTTGTAATTATTCTACTCACTATTTAATTCTTTATATCTTGTCTAGTTTTAGTAACTAAACACTACCAAAAGTGTCATAAGTCATAAGACAGTCTGATGAAATACATGTTGCACTATATATAACAAATACTAAAATAGCATTTAGTTGAGCAATTTTTAAGGGACAAGATTGGATTGGAAAATATTTTTTGTCTTTTGTTTGGTTTATAACTATGCTTAATGACTAAACAAAAAGTTAGGCTGATGAATTAGACAAAAGATCTAAATTTTGTCTTATCTACACTATAGTACAAAAATAAAATTTACGAGACAAAAAGAAAAATATTTTGCATTTTAAAAAATACTCTCTCATGCTATAATATTGAGTTAATTAATATTATTTTTTATTAAATATTACAAAAAATGATTTATTTTATAATATAAATAATTAATTTTTTAATGTAAATTTTGTATACAATATTATAAAAACCAAATGTGGAATAATAAGTTTGTACTGTCCAATTTTTCTTATACTTATTATGTTTAGTTTTTTTTATCATGTCCAGTCCTTACAATCAACGCTATATAAGATATAATAAGATCATAAAAAACTATACAAATCTATGAACTAGTGTGGAAGTAAGGTTTGAACTTAGATTTACATGGTATGATGCTTGCCATGGACTAGACGTAAAATTCATTACTATATAGTATTCAAACAACAAGGAGCTAGGTCAACTATTCAATTGAATGATAATAGGTAGAGGATAAAATGGTTGTTGTAGTGTGCCTATTTAGACACACTCAAGAAGTTGTAGATGCAGGTAAGGGAGGCCATGGACATATCCTTAGGGTAGGTTAATGTTGTGATTAATCACTCACAAAGAGGTAGGTAATAGTTAAGAATATGATGCTAGGGTAAATTGTTATTGTGACTTGCCACTCGAGGAAGAAATAGAAGGTTCCTATGGGTAGGAGGGTCATGAATATGCTCCAATAGTAGGATATTGCTATATCTGTCTAAATAGTGAAGAGGTAATGGTGGCCATGGTGACACATCTAGGGTTTGGATTTTAAGGGGGAAAGGGGGTAGCTTGGTGGGGTGGTTGGTATGCATGAATATTATCAGGAGGATCATACTCACTAAATCATCTCTATGAAGGTAGGATCAATGCTCCATACCTTAATCCATAGGTATAGCATGATTTGCATCCAAGTACTCCTTTACGTTTTCTAAATCACTCTTAGGCACACCATTGCTCTTTTACACTGACCTCTCATCATCAACCCATTTCTCTCGCATCTTCCTCTGTGGCATAATCAACTTATAATGGCGTCAGCCATTTCAAAATTCAACATTTACACGAATATTCCCCGAAAACTTTTAAAACTGCATCAACCTTAAGCTATTTCAAAAGTTAATAGCTGAATGGATATGTATATATATACATATTATATATATATCATATATGTATAATTGTATAATCACATGATTAATATAGAACGTATTGGATTTAACTTCATAACCCACTGATCTAAAAGTTTTTTTTTTTTTAATCCTTAGCAATACAAATCTTCTTAAAATGGATTGTTTTAGCTCTGTTATAATTATATAACTTCATTCCTCATATGGTTCGAGTTGATAACTATGGCATTGTAATCGAACTTTTTTCTTTACAAGGTTTCATAAGCATTGATTGTGGGGCTACTGGTGAATACTTAGACAAGGGTTATCAAATACAGTACGATGTCGACTCTGGATATATTGACTCTGGAGTAAATATGGAGGTATCACCTGAATTTATGAGTAACGATATTATGCTTATGGGAAAAAACCTAAGAAGCTTTCCATATGGAATGAGAAATTGCTATACCCTGAAACCACAAAAAGGTGAAAATCAAACGTACTTGATTAGGGCAATATTTATGTATGGCAATTATGATGGTAAAAATCAGGTACCGGTATTTGATTTACATATCGGTGTGAATAAATGGGTCACTGTCCAGCTACAGAATGCATCCAGCTTCCGTTACTATGAGATATATATTGTTCCTCCAGAAGGGGATGTCCAAGTTTGTCTTGTAAACACAGGATATGGCAATCCTTTCATAAACGGACTAGAACTACGACTTCTGCAAAATTCCCTTTATCAACCTGGTCCAGGTGCACTAAGAGACTCGTGGCGTTATAACATTGGGTCGCAGTTAAATGCAATAAGGTAATTTAAATTAATAAGAAGTGGTTAGATGGATACAATTTCTTTTATTAATTTAGTTACTCATTGTACCATTTGATTATGAATGGAAAATGATAACTTCTTCGCTTACATTTTATAATTGAAAGTTTTGTATATTCACAATATATACGCGGGAAAATCTATTAGTGCCATTGAATATATAGGATTGTATCCTACAAATTCATCCTTTCTACATTGTTAACTTAAGTAAGGTAACTAATGATTTGTTCTTTTTTATGTTGAGTTTTAGGTCCGCAATACTGATATAGCTGTTATAATTATTTCTCATTAGAAAGATAAGACTTTACTACCCTTCCATATAACATCTCATCACCTTAATTTACTAAATCATGTCAATCTTATTGAATATCAAACATTTATCAATAAGTTAGTCTATTATTATCCACTCATTCAATTAAGTCTAATCTCCATGAGCTTTAAGTATTATTCTGATATGTTCTTATCTTTCTGTTAGGCATCCTGATGACGATTATGATCGAATATGGAATCATATGCCCCTTGATAAGTTTCCTAATTGGCTGCCAATTTCAAATGAGTCCATCTTCAACACTAGTGGCACAAATGACTTTTATAATGTACCTGATAAAGTTCTAATGACAGCTGTTAGATCTCGCAACTCTAGCCTTGCTTTGGCTTCATACACAAATATGGTTGATGCAACAACCACTACATGGCATATATATTTTCACTTTGTAGAAATCCAACAGCTTAAAGATGGACAAAAAAGGCAAGTTAAGGTGTCTGTTAATAACAAGACAATAGAAGCTATTACACTTGAATATGCAAAACCAGTGACTCTCTCATTGCCACTTTACGGAAGTGCAATTAACTTTTCAATATATGCTGGTGAAGGATCTACAGTTCCTCCTATTGTCAATGCTATTGAGTTACTCAAAGTTATAGACCTTCCAAATGTACCTACACTTTTGGATGAAGGTATAATCTTATTTGATATTATATGCCTTCAGATCCATTATCTAAATATTGCACATAATTATTTGGAATGGGCTTAATTGTGTTAAATTCCCTAAGACACTTGAATCTCTTGATTTTGCAGTTCATGCAATCACTAGTATTAAGCAGACATATAATGTGTCTAAAAACTGGCAAGGTGATCCATGTGTTCCGAAGAATTTTGCATGGGAAAATATTAACTGCAGTTATAACAATCCTCCAAAAATTATCTCACTGTAAGTAATTAGTTACATTAATGCTTAAGATGCTTCAAATTCTGAGTCATTGGACTACCTTATATCGGATTGAAAGAAGTTTTCCATCTTGAAGCCAAATACAAAAATTTATGAATTATTTACATTTAATGTAGAGAAGTTGATTTAGCAATATTCTAAAGGTTTAAATGAAACCAATGTTGATCTTCTCTAGATATATTATTAACAGGAACTTGAGCTTTTGCAACTTGATGGGGGGAATATCTACTGCTTTTTCCAAGCTCAATGGAATACAAACCTTGTAAGTCATTGTTCTAGCCATCAACTCTCAGTACCATTAAGCATACTTGTACCATCTGGTTATTGTTGGTCAACAAATATTAAACTTCACCTGATCTAACACATCTATGCTTCTAAAGCAGTCGATTATGATACTAAACTTAGCATAATACAAGAACAAGAGATCCTCAATTCAAGTTCTTGCATTGTCATTTCAACCCTATTAGTAAATTGTTCCCTTGATAGGTTTTAGTTGAAATTCAAGCCCATAAATGCTAATGTCAAGTAATAAATACAAAGCTTACCACAAACTCTAAAAGCTTAAACTTTTAGATTAGTTGATTGTGGTAGTAAATGCAACAGTTATGGATTTCCTCATTTTATGACTATTTAATTAAATAATGGCACTTGATGGGATTTAATTAAAATCCCAATCATGTTAACCAATTAATTAAAACCATACCAAATCTAATGTATTTAATCTTATAGATCAGTTGTTATCCAGAATTTATTATTTACTACTTTTGTATAGTTCACTCTATGTTTAATGGCATGATATTATTAACATTCTTTATAACTTTTGATAATACAGCGTAAAGTGTAGATGCACCTCATGTTTATTAGTTTAAGGCTAGCTATAGCATATTGATGATAAAACTTAAATGAAATTTTTCATACAGTTAATTTTCTTTCTCAATATCATTTCAGAGACTTATCATACAATGAATTATCAGGACCTTTGCCAAAGTTTTTAGGTGAATTACCAAACCTAAAGATCCTGTAAGTTGAGAATTACACCACATGGAAGAACATTTCAACTTTTGATTCATGATTGTTGTTTGTTAGCCAAAGGGATATTTGAGTGATTTATCTCACAAATCAAAATGCAGTTATTTGATGGGAAACAACCTCACTGGTCCTATTCCGTCTTCACTTAAGAATAAGTCCAAGGATGGAGCATTAGTGTTACGGTAAGAAAAGGGTACAAATGTAAATTATCAAAGATCATGTAACATCTTATAATGCTTATTTACTTTTCATTGATACCAAAATCTAAAGTCTTTGCATGTAGGAAAGTAGATGATTCATTTACAAAATTATCTTATAGTGATTACTTTTTACGTAACATCTTATAGTGCTTACTTTTCACTGAACATGCTTTGTGGCTAAAGCTCTGTAACAAGAAGCTAATCATAAGTAACTGAAATGTCGATTTCTTCTTAAAAGCTTGGCAGGAAATCCTTTGTGCTTGATTGATTATTGTGAAGAAAATAAGAGAAGCACTAAGCGGAGGTCCATCGTTCCATTAGTTGCATCTATTTTTTCAGCGACTGTCGTTTTAGTCATACTATGTACTCTACTATTTTTACAAAGAATCAGAAGGAGAGAAGGTAAGATTTAAATGTACCTTTCATTCCTATTGGAACATAGAGATATAGATGGCATGAACATTATTTTTATGTTCAAGTTAGTGCATCATGTTTGCTTAAGATACTAAACCATCATGGCTAATAATAAGACTGTGATAAGAAAACATGTGCAACTATAATAAGTAGTGTGTTGTATTATGGAAAGAAACTAGAGATTAGAAATGCAAAAGTTTCTTAAATATTCGTATATATTATTGAAGTTTGTGATTTTGTCTTTCCTTATTTTACTTTTAGATGCAATCAAGAATCTACATAATCAAGGTCCAATAAAATCAAGGAATATGCCTTTCAGATACAAAGAGGTTTTGCAAATCACAGGGAATCTTAAAACTGTGATAGGGGAAGGAGGTTTTGGGAAAGTTTACCTTGGTGAGCTAATGAATGGAATTAAAGTTGCTGTGAAGTTGCTCTCTAAAACGTCCATACAGGGATATAAGGAGTTCCAAGCAGAGGTTAGATCGATTATGAGGATTCATTCTTTTTGACTTCTTGGCATTAATAATATTGAACTTTTAATACTTTGATCTAATTTTATTTCACTCTTAAAGCAAATTTATTTTTCATTACAGGCACAACTCCTAATGATTGTTTACCATAAAAACCTTGTTTCTCTAATTGGCTATTGTCATGATGGAGGAAATATGGCACTCTTATATGAATACATGGCCAATGGTAGCTTAAAACACCATTTATCAGGTATATAGGGGTTTAAAGCATTACCCTTTACTTATACTCAATTTAGCAGTAATGATGATAAATGATGTCTTATAAAGGGTTAAAGGAGGTCATAAGCAATTTAAGCTACATAAACATTATGACAATGAGTAAGCTACATCTATTGTAAGATTAGACAATAAATTTAGCTTTTTTCTGATAAATGTTCGACTCACAATATCTAGGTTTAGAAAAAGTTTGTTAAATGTACTGTGCTTTCTTATGTAAATAGAAGTGGAATGAATGTGCACAAGTTTACTTTAAGATCTCATACTTTAGTACAATGACAAATTTTAGATTAGTATTCAACTGATCTAAAAGGTTAAACTTATTAAAAATGATATTGTTTCTATATTTATCGATTAGTATTCCAAATATCTAATTTTTTTTAAGGCATTCTTATGCCCATGAATACATTATGTTACATAATATGAACCAATGTCTAAAATGGAAATCAAGTTAATCTAAAAGTTTAAGTCTGTAAAACTTACGTGGTTTCATTTTCATTGGTTAAAAATAATAGAATAAGCACAAGGCATATAGCAAGTGTAAACTTACTTGCATTTGAGGGGGCACTATAAGAATTAGAAGTACATTCTACAATTGGTTTTCCTATAAGTTCACCTCCTACATAAGGAGTGATGCCTCATCTATTATCTCTTTTTTATATCTTGATTGTCAATTTTTATAATACCTCTTGTTCAACAATAAGTTAAGAAGCTATTTAAACCTTTGATTCATCAAAACAACAGCAAAGGCGTTAAGTTGGAGCCAAAGGCTTCAAATTGCTATTGATGCTGCACAAGGTTAGTTATATTTAAGAGGTGATGAATTGCCTAATAAAACCTAGTGCCATAAGTTATTTTGAAAATCAATTCTGGTGATGCAGGACTAGAGTATCTACATAATGGATGCAAGCCACCTATTGTACATAGAGACTTGAAGCCTGCAAACATCTTATTAGATGAAAATATGGAAGCAAAGATAGCGGATTTTGGCTTGTCTAGAACATTCCCAACAGAAAGTGCAACTCATGTTACTACTCAAATTGCTGGCACTATTGGTTATGTAGATCCTGAGTAAGTGCTATAAAAGAATTGGCTTCTGATATATAAGCGGCGTCATTAGTTGATTTACAAACTAAGATTTCAAAGAATCCCATTTATGTAGGTTCACTATCTTATATTTATATAATTTCACAAGAATGTAAAATATAATGATTAAGAAATATGGTTCTATAACTACGATGCCATGATATATGGTAAGAGAGGAAAATTCAAATCTAAATAATTAATTGCACAAGTCCATTTGTTTGTCGTAGAAATACAAAGTTTCTTTATGGTGAGACTCTGCTTTTCAAATTTTCTTGCCATGCTATTTAGATTCCAAGCAACTGGCAATATGAGCAAGGCAAGCGATGTCTACAGCTTTGGCATTATCTTATATGAACTCATCAGTGGGCGCCCTGCAGTTGTTAGAGCCTTCGAAAATAGCATTTCCATAGTAGATTGGGTTAATCCATTGATCAATGGAGGAGACATTCAAAAAGTTGTGGATCCAAACCTACGTGGAGAATTTGGAATCAATGCTGCATGGAAAGCTGTAGAAATAGCCATGTCATGTACATTGATCTCAGGAATCCAAAGGCCTGACATGAGTATTGTCTTAGCTGAGTTGAAACAATGCTTAGCAATTCAAATGGGTTTCGAAAATCTTCATGGAGTTGGGGGTAACTCAACATATTCAAGCTTCTTAGGTGGTCAAGTTGGTTTAGATTCCGAATCATTAGCCTTAGTAGGTGCAAGATAGACCATGAGTGTTGGTTATCTCTAGTCATAAGCTCTTTTTGTATTAATTTTTATGACAAACACTTCTATTTGATGTTTAACTAAGACTATTCTACTTTAGCTTCCATTGTGTTTTATTTAGAAATTCAATTTTGTAGATAATAAAAGTGGAAACATTAATGTATTTTCCTTTCTTTTCTTTTCTTTTTTTTTTACTAACAACATATTTTCTTTAAGCAATTTTTTTTTCTAATTTTAGGTTGCACATATTGTCTAATCGTAAGTATAAATTACAAAAACCAATACTCTCATCACTCGACATGAACTCCAATGGAAAATGACTATACTCACAATCAAATTTGCTATGAAAATAGCTATGTTTTACAAATTCACATCTTTTGCTCCTATCTAGTTGCCCTGAAATGTCATATGCATACTCTTTTCTTTTCTAATAAACCTTTTAAGTTGATTGTACTCAAACATTCCGAGGGAAACTTACATTTCTTCTCATTGCAACATTTGGAAGAGCAGGGAGATTGAAAAAAAAAAAAACAAAGTACGCTATTTTTTATTTACTATTCATATGGATTTCTAAATGCTTTTTTACTGTTGCAATGATAAAAAAATAATATTAATTTTCCTTTAAACTTTTTGACATAAAAACAACTTACACGGCTTACCGAAAAGAAATAAGAATGTGCATGCATCCCTTCACAAATCACAAATTTGTAAATTAGAAAAGGCGAAGAGAAGACTAAAAGAAAAAAAAGAAAAAGAAAAATTTTATAGCAAATTTGGGTCCGCATGCGTCCCTTCACAAATCACAAATTCCCTTTAAAAATCAAGTATATCTTCTAAAAATAATTGATAAAAGAAAGATTTAATAACATAGTGTATTTTATCTTTAATAATTCTCTAATTGATTTCCTTTCCAAGTTCTTGAATGTGATTAACTAATTTTGGTCTATTTAACGATTGAAAGAAATAATTGATAAAAGAAAGATTCAATAACAAGGACATTGACACATGTCATGATCTAAGTGGCCGACATAATTAATTTAATAAAAAATATAATATATTAATTAAGCAAATTATTGAGAATATAAAAAATTCAAAAAATCAAATAAAAATTTAAAAAATAAATGCAAAAGTTAGAAAAGTACTATAACGATATAATATATATAATATAAGATAAGTAAATAACTAAAAGGCTAGAGAATTTGAAAAAAAAAAGGACCTAAAAATCGAAAGAAAGGGGAATCTGGCTACCCTTGCCATTGGGTGACTGGATTTTTACCTAAATGAATAGTGGGTAGTGACTCTGTAGTGGCGTTGGTGGCCACCAATCACCAGAAGGGGTGTTTTGAGGTTGTCTGACCCTTCAATGGTGGTGGGTAGCTATCTCACGTTGTAGAAAATAAAAAAAAAAGATTAAAATCGAGTGGTTTAACCCTTAAACCAACCTTTCTCTTCCCATCCCTTCTCTTTCTTTCTTCCCCATCCCTTCTAGATGGTAGGCAACCAACTATAACCGCTAATAGATTGCACAACTCATGTTTTTTAAGTAGCCATTCTAATCACCTCAAGGTATAAGGATGGTTCGACTACTACCTGTAAGGGATCATGCAACTCTCCCAAATGGTCATTGATCACCTTTTGGTCTTAGGCTAGTGGAGTAACTTTATTTAAAATTTTCAACTTTTCTTAGAGATTTTTTTTAATTTACTTAAAAATTATTATATATGTATATATAAGTATATATACATTATTATATATAGTGTTATATAATATCTTAGTATTTTTCTATTATGTTTCTTTTTTTCATTTTTTCAAATTTCTATAAATTTTAATTAATTTTTAATATTTTTCAGTGATTTTATTACTCTATTTTTTTATAATATTTTATCATGTCATTTATTTAATAAAAATACATGGATCAATAGAATATTGTCGCATGCCAAAACTAATGAGAAAACTAAGGAAAGCTTATCTGTAAACTTTTGCATATGTTGAAGAATCAAATAGAAATTTTAAAATGTTAAAGATTTAAATAAAAAATGTGGTATGCGTAAAGGACTATATTGATATTTTTCCCTTAAAAAAGTTGAAGGAACATAATGAAAGATGAAAGATTAATGGTTTAAAAAGAAAAGAATCACATTTGAGGAGTAAAGGAAAATAGTTGAAATTGAGATAAAAAACTAGTAAGGTCTCTACATCATTAAAGGAAGGCACGATTCTATTACCCTTCTTCTTATACATACTACCTTTAAATTGTTTGAAAGAAACACTCATTTCTTGTTAAGATGTAGGGAATGTTCATTACTTAGCCCTTATCAGTTCTAGGGTATAAACCGGTAATATTGATGTGTACTGGTGGAAGAAATTTTTTTCTTCTCTCTTTTTACTAACTACTATGATTTCTATTGGATGAAGGGGAAAGAAACCAATCTATTGTTATAGGATACTGATGTTCATTCTATCGAGCTATAAAATTCTTAACCATAAGAGGAGTCTATTTTAAAAAATATGTCCATTGGAAGTTTATTTTTCCCTTTCATTTTTTTTTGGACTTGGTCCTTCACTTTAGTTAATGGAAAAGAAACCATTATTACTTATCACATAGATATATTTTTATGGAATAACGCCAAACAATTTCTTCAGTTCATTATTTAATTTGCATATTAGCTCAAGTTATTAGATAAAAGAATCTATTAGACTAAGACTAAAAGAACTTGTATCATAAATTTGATAACATAAAAATCTATTTCATTGTATAGAATAAATACATCTATCAAATTCTAAAAAGTAACCCTCCATTAAGTTCTCAAATTATCACCAAACTTCATATCTCTCTCTCTCTCTCTTTCTCTCTTATCTACATCATAAATAAACCACCCAATATGGTACACACCAAAATGTAAAGTAAAGAAGTTGTACTTTCCTATCAAGTTCTTCTTATATTGTCTCGGATTGCCTACTAAATGTTACCTTAGTCACATATCTATCTATGACTGAGAGCATACCTATATATAGGCTTTCTCCTTCTCAATAGATGATGGAGATCAACTTAATTTAATGGTTCTAAAGCTTTGTGTAGAAGAATATATATACCATCTAGAGCATGCATGGAAATATCGCAACTAATACATTTTAGAAATTTTACCTAAAATATCTTCTAGAATATGGTTACTGTGATGGACTTGGCTTGGACTAAAGTGGATCAATTTTAACACTCCTCTTTGATACACTTCAGTATAATTCCTTGCATATTTGATAGCATCTCAATCTCTTCTTCCATGGTTTCTATTTATACATGTTGCTTCATTGCACCTTCTAAGCTTCCTAGCTCCAAATCTTCTAAATTACACCTTGCATACAAATCTACAAGAAGTCTTGTATTTTTAGGTGTTGATTGCAGAGATAAATCTTTTTCTTCAATTGAACTTGATGTTGATTTTGTAGGTATGCTAGGATTCCTCTCTAATTCATTGGATTTTTTAAAGTATTCTTATGCCCCAAACTAGAGAGTCGTAACAACCCATCCTATAAACCAACCTAAGTTAGAAGTTAGTCAATTCAGCTGCTAATATAAGCATAGCTTACAAAAGGTGTTTACCACTTCCCATCTTTGAGCCATCCAATTTTGGATCTAATAGATATCAATTTGTGATGTAACTTTTCAAAATAGCTTTAGAAAATAAACCTGTGACTCAAATGATTTGAGAAAATTAAGCTATCATTTAGAGAATAAAATCTCAATTTCAACAAAAATTTCTAAAAGTAAATTGATTTAAGTAAATAAAGCAGTTAGTGAAGGGTTTGTAAAAGACCATAGGTTAATAGAGTATAGTAATAGTATTCATAATTAAAAACTAGAGGGTTGCAAGTAGAGACCCTATTAGTTTCCCTGTAAGTTAGTAAATTCGATAAATAAGTAAGAATATAACCCATTAGCCTAAAATCTCACTCCCTAACCCCATCCTTTAGTTTTCTTAGAACTTAACGTAATACTAGTGGGCTAAGATGTCCTTAAAGTATCTACCTGAAAAGCTTTTCAGATATCCTGTTAAGATCCCAAAGGAGACTTAGTAGAATTGCCTAAAATTTTTATATCAAGTATGCACCCATGATACAAAAACCACTTTATAAGTTAGAGATTGTAAGACTCTAAATAATTAGTCACTAGAGTTTCTAATTTTAAATTTATTAACTCATCATAAAATATAAATAAATATGGATATCCAATATTCCACGATTCCTCATAACTATAGAGAATCGGTATCTCCTATCAAATGATAAGATCATGTAATAAAGACCTAAAATTTATACTTATCGGAGTTGCAAAATCTAAATATAAGAGTAATATTTATATTTAATGTTTCTAACAAGCTATAAAATCTATCTCTAGTTCTAACCTCTAAATTATCTCAATACTTACACTTAATGCTCAGCTTTTAACCTATGCCTGATTATCTATTAACCTATAAAAGAAAATTATTAAGGAGTAAGTTATATGAGTTTAGTGAGATATCCATTATACTATATTGACAAGTAAATTATTAAACAATTTATTAACAAACATATGAATGCATGGACAAATAGTATGCTAAATAATATATGCAGTTGACCAGTGCTGCATACAACATTAGAGTTAATGCTTTTTAAAGTAAGGGTTGGAGATTCATTGGTACCAATCACAATCGGGTTCTAACACTTAGGTTTTTAACCATAAATTTAAATCATACATTTTATGAAATAAATTTTTATTTAAAAAAAATATAGTAATATGCAAAATTCCAGGTCTAGCAATGAGGTGACCCCTGCAATCCACATTCACGCTCTACAGTGGTGGTCTCTAAACTCGACCTTCAGTTACCTATAGTTAGTGTCTCCAATACTAGGTAATCCTGTTTACAAAGGGTAAGGTCTTGTTGTACCAGTACTCTTACACTGTATTAATCAAATCATATGGGAATCCCATCCTTACAGGGCTCTTTATTACCATCCATATGAGGTGATGGCCAAAATATTATATCAATATTCGTCCTTATGCACGATCCATTTAATTTAAGATAAGTTCAATATGATTAAGTCAATTTATTAAGTAATCAACCAATATCAACAAACCATCGAAATTATGCAAAGATCAATCATACAATCAATTATTCAATTATTCAATCACATGCATATTCCCAAACCTCAAGCATCAACTAATTAATTTATAAAATTTAGGTGCACTAACTACAAGCATAAATAAGTATAGAGTTATCGGGAGTACTCACTTGACTAAGGCCGATATGGATCCTAGTGATCAATAGGTAGTTTGCCCTCCTGATCAATATTTCCTGATAAATAAAATAAGATAAACCAAATGTGTATCTAAACGTAATGCTAGACAACCTAGCCAACTTAGTATCTATCTTGTGATTTCCGTTTTCATTTAAGTGCTAGGTCGTGTATGTAAGCCCTAAATATAAGCCCTATAACTGTAAGATCGAATTTAGTACACAAAATTTAGAGCGGTCGGTTAAAAGATCCAATCGACCTTAAATTATAAAATAAAGTTAGAAATATTAGTAAAAGTGACCTTATAAGTTTGAAATTAAGAAAATAAGTAATAAAATTATAGAATATTATAATATCAAATTTTTAGTATATTATCGGTTATTTATCGAAAATGCATAAGATGAATTCCGATAACTAACGAATTGCTATAGATAAATTATATACACACTAAAAAATATGGAATAACATAAAAAATATGTAGGAGTATTTACTTATATTCCATATGTATTTACATGTACTCCATATATATTTATGCATAGGTAAAAACACACAAAATTACCTAAATCGCTAAAAATTTACTATATAATTAAAGAAAATTATAAAAAAAATAAAGGAAAAAAATTAGGGAAGTGGGGAATGCTTCAAATTTGGGTTGTGGTAGTTGGGGAAAGAAGAAAAAAAAATTAGTCAATTAGATTAATATACTTGAAAAGGCAAAATGGAAGTGGATATGACAATTGTCTTGTGTAATTAATATATAAAAATTCCTTTATAACTCTATAAATAGCCCCAATTTTTACAGGAGCTCATTTGGTCTTTTAGGAGTTGTAGAAAATTAGAGAGCACCGAAAGTTTGAGGAAAATTAGGGTTTTACAAAAATTTCAAAAATTTTGTGCAATAGGAGCAATTATGTCGAACTCACATATCGCCTCCACCACCTAGAAATAAACCACCACAACCACTACCCCACTCTAAATCAACTGTTTGGATTGGCTGACAAACCCTAGACCAGCGCTAGTGGCCAGAAGCCCAAGAAACAAGTGAGTTTAAATTTACAACCGATTTTGCAAAAATTATTAATTATATAAAAAAATTAGGAATTTTATTATTTCGATGTTTTATTCTATGTAGATTTAGGAAAAAATAGTGATTATGTTTAATTATATCTATAAATATAGGATGCTTAAGAAATCGAGTGAAATATAAATAGGCTTACGATTGTAGTTTTGAGCTCAATTTTTTTTTTTTTTTTGTAGACTACTTAAGTGATATATTACAGTGCTATGAAGTCATTTATTTAAAATTAATGTTCGAAATTTTAAGCCTTAAAATGATGAATAAAATAAGTAATTTTGGACTAATTTGGTAATTAAATGATTAATTACTGACTTAGTGTGTAATTAGATATTTAGATATGTTAATCTCTAATGTGGTAAAAAAATCATAGCACTTGGAGTATTAAATGTAATTATCATGTGAGTTATGTAATAAATATTGGTAATTTGATAATATATAGAATTGGAATTATGGTAAATATAAAATATTGGGTTAAATTAGATAATATAATAATAATATTAATACGTATTAAATCTGATATGAATCTTAATTTTAGGTAATTATATGAAAATTATAAAATTTTTTCACATCGAGAGTAAATCTGGTATACTAATGAGGATTAAAATGTACCGAGTGGGTTAAAATGTTGATTTAAGACTAAGCGTAATATTTAGGATACTTGATCCTGGTGTGATCAATTCCACATTAGGGTTTGGAGTGTATTTTAGGATTTACTCGTAATGGAACTGATTTAGAACTTGAACTAAAATCACAATCAGATTCGAAAACCGAACTTAGAACTAATTTAGAATGAATCGGTAGTAAATAATATATATATATCTATATATGATAAGTTGAGTTAAATCATAAACTTAGAATATATATCATCAAGATATAAATACTAAAGAGTGTATTTATATTATAGGATACACGAATACAAGTTAACCTACAACTGGTTGAATGAGTGACCAAGAATTTCAGGTAAGTTGGGTTTAATACTTCGTCATATTTTAGAGTATTCGGAAACTTAGGATTGTATTTGTTTGTGTTTTTAAGTAGTTATTTATGCATGTGATTGAATATTTGATTTCATGTTGAATCTTACGTTGTATTTGGTGATTGATGTGTATGGACTGGTGTGAAATTATTTGATTATCCTAAACTGTACCTAATTATAACCAGTCTAAATACCCTAATTTGACATGCATCGCAACCCTTTAGGAGATCATTAGGATTCTTCAACCAAACATCAACACCTTTGAAAAGGGTAACGCTGGAAAGCATAAGGGTTTTTTCCTCATCCTTAGCTAAACTAAATGATAGGAGAGGAGGTTGCGGTGAGGATAAAGGCATTGGTTCGAAGGATAGTCTTGGGAGAAGTGGTGTCTCCATTGCATAAATCTGGGTTTGGTTGTGAACTGTTGCGTTAACAAAAATTCCTCAACTCGGATTGGAGCGAGTAAAATTACTCTAATTTCACAACAAACCCAAAATACGTTATGTAATGGCACTTGTTTGTTCATTGCATATAATTAGTTGTCCGATAACCTTGTTTGTGCTTGTTATGCTTTTATAAGTCTTTAATTCAACTTACTGAGCTGTAATTACTCATACCTATTTGGATTCTTTTGCAAGATTTGACTTCTGACTAGTATGTTCATTACAACTATCTTGAGGTCAATTCTTTTTTGAAGCTATGGGGAGTGAGGATCAATTGGCTATATGATTAAGGCTTTTTTATGTCTTAATAGTACTTTAGGTGTATGAATTAATGTATGATATGTAATAAAGCAGACTATTGTAATACATAGAATCTCCTAGGAATTCTACGATAATATCGATGTAATTATATATATACGAATGATAGTTCTAACCTTTTATATAAATTTTAGCTAAAGTCTTAATTGAATTGTTTATTTCAAAGTAAGGAGTTGTCGACGCCTTATATAGATCATATCTGTGATAGGCACTGTAAGGTTAGTTACTGTTATAGGTTGGTTTGCATGGCGGGACTATTACAACTCTGCAACGTCGGGGCATAATAGTTCTTAGTTGGTATTAGAGACAAGTTTTAGTGAACTAGCCTTGAAGCATCATAATTTAAAAAGAAATGGATATCATAGGAACATTAAGAGTGGATAGTATTAAATGGGTTATAAAAGACTGTATTTAGTGTACTAAAACAAAATTAAGTATAATGTTTAATGTATTGAAAGTTAATTGATTTTAACTGTAATTATAAGGTTGAAGGGGAGAATTAATACTTAGCTAGATACAGTTTAGATGGACTAGAGAGGAGTCCCTTATCGACTATAGGGTTAAGTTGTAGTGATTACTTCTAGAGTTAGCCGATTGGGATATTTTTAAGACAGTCGACGAGATTATTGATAAATTTCATTATGAGATGTGTTATAGCTCGAAGGATCAATGGGCATGGATGGAGTAGAGTTTAGGGCCTTAGTATGATAAGTATAATGCTATTGCAGCTTTTGAGCAGTAATGGTTGGAGAGAGGGGGATTACATCCTTGATGATGCCCTTAAGATATTTTCTTGCTAGTTTAGAGGAGGGAAGTCCTTACTCAACTAGTATCACTCAGATCCTTACTGACATTCCATACTTTCCTAGACAATACCTACCAGGGATCATTGATTGGTTTTTTCGGTTTCCAAAACCTACTGAAGCAAGTATAGAGATACCTTTAGACCTTAATCCTGAACCAAATCTAGAACCTAAAATGCAAAAACCACTACCAAAAAACCTACCTCTTGTAGAACCCCAAGAAGTAGCCCATTCAAATGCCTAGAGTAATGATCATAAGGGTAAGGCTATTGTTGAAGAGGATCTTGAGGAGGAAGACCCTGAAGAACAAGATCCAGAAGAAGATCTTAAGGAGGAACAAGAGATAGAGAATGGGAATGAACTTACGTAGATATTCATGCATTGGTTATGCAAGTGACAACAAACATTGGGATAGCTAGAGTAAGGAATGGAAATGGGGCTAAGTCGGATGATGATGAGGTGTAGGAAGTGACTGTGATTTCTGAGACCTCAGAGATAATACCTATAAGTTCTGAATCAGATGGTGACCATGAAGATCGCTTGGTAAGAGGTCATATGGATCATGATTTCTTTGATGAGATAGCTACCACAGACTATTTAGATGAGGAGGACTAGCTTTGGTTAGGTGACTGACTTTGTTTAGTTAGATCCTAGGTATGATTTAGTATCAACTTTGGTGGAAATTGGTGTATTTTGGATCTTTTAATGTATCTTTTTTACTTTTGATATATTTTATAGCTTTTAGATCAAGTTAGATATATGTTTTAAAAGAGTTTGATGTAATCAAATCTGATGTAATTTTTTGTATTGTATAGTTGTAAAGATCTAGTTTATACTAGATTATGTAGGTAATGGTGTAATTGAGTTGTAAATATTATGTACGTATTCAAAAGTTTATTGAGTGTTACCTTTTTTTTTATGGGAATCAGGTTACCGGACCTCTAACCCGCAGTTAAGCTCAAGAACTAGAGGGATTGGCATGATGAATCTTTCTATTCCAGCTAACCCTTGCTGAGGTCGAATGCTTCCTTGCCGAGTCACCCTTCATACCGAGCCATATGACTACCTATCTTTTTATAGTATGCTGAATTGAAGATTACTCTCTTGCGCTCAAGACAACTAATCACTCGGCATCTTCCTTGCCAAGAAGTCAAGAAAAAGAGAGTCCAGACTGACTAAGCCGTCAGTGCTCGGGCAGGTGTCCGTACTTTTTGTCTGCATCTTCTAACAATCTCACCAATGTAGAATTGCTACGTGTATAGTATCATGTGTAGAATCCGTTGCACCAATAATTGTTTTTCTTATATATTCATTTTTACCCTTTTGTATCTTATTCTTACTTCCTTAGGAAATGTCCTTTTTATCTTTTTCTTTTTAAGCAAGTTGCCCTAACTTATGGGTATAAATATCCTTATACTTATAACTGTAAAGAAATAGATTATTCTGAATACACTTTGAGTATTTTTTTTTTCCTTGCATAAATATTCTATTTACTTTCAGCATCACTCTTATCTTAAACCTTGAGCAAGGCTAGGTGGCAAGTAATTTTACCAAAGTGATTTATGCGTCACATCAAATTGTATTGTGAGTCCTCGGAAATTCCATTGGTGCATCATATCCTTTGGAACTGTTCATGGGTTTTGCTTAACCTTCATTTGTCATTCATTCATTTTCACACTTACTTCCATTAGTTCTTTCGAGTTTTCGACAAGCTTGGACCCATCCAACGACCCGCCTTGTTTGTTCTTAACCATGGTTTGCGATATCTTGGTATCAGAGCGGAGGGTTTTATTTGAATTGACGTGTGTTTTTGAAGTTTTGTTATACTCTGTTTTGCGTGTATGAAACAAAACAAATTATTGTGTTCATTTGAGCATTGTATTGTTAATTGTTAATTTCCTAAAGTGTTTGTTTGAGTTTGAATTTGTAAAGAAAAATTACTAACCCAAGTATGTATGTTGGTATTGGTGATGATAGTGGAGTTGTCCACTACGGATGACAATCTTAGGGAACTTCTCAAAGCACTGACAAGAGACTTGATGAGGTAGGTAACCTCTTAGTAGATTTGACCCAAGCTGTTCATGCCCTATCTTGCTGACTCACTGAGGCCGCACAAAATGCAATACAAAATTCCCCACAAGTTACTTAGCCTGTCAAAGGTTAGAACCCAACTTAACCCGTTTGAGGTGGAGGAGTAGGCGGACAAGTGGAGAGAAGGATTGATTTGGCAAGCATAGGAGACGAGGAAAAAGAATAGTATTTTGAAGAAGAGCGTGTACGAGTCTCCGGAGCATTTAACCATGTGAAGCTTCGAATTCCAAGTTTTAATGGATTTGAGAATGCTAATGAATGCCTAGAGTAGGAAGAGAAGGTAGAGCGTATGTTTGATTACTGTCAATATGAAGATTATGAGAAGATGAGAACTGTTGTTGTTGAGTTCTCTAGATATGCTACCATGTGGTAGAAGAATTTTCAGGCCATAAGGGGATGAGAGGGATATCAAGAGATTAATACTTAGTAGGACATGAAGATAATACTTAGAAACAGATTCATACCGGAAACCTATCTTCAAGATACTTTCACCCGGCTTTAGAAGCTGAGATAAGGAGGCCGAACAGTTGATGAGTACATTCAAGACTTTCAAATGCTTATGATACGTTGTGAAGTGGAGGAGCTACCAGCTTGAATAGTCTTAAGATTCAATACTGGGTTGAGAAGAGACATTTGAGTCATTGGAGACATTGTAGAGTTTCAATGATTTGACACAATGGATGAAGCTGTTAGGATTGCCCAGCGAATAGAAAGGTAAAGGAGGAGCTGAATAATGGCTAGGGTGCCGACTAGCCGACCCAGATAGATAAGTCACTAAGCTCAGTCAAGTACAAAGCCAAATAGAAAGATTGATGTTTGAGTTGAGTAAAAGGGCCGACCCGATGGTGAAGTACCAACTCGAACTTATGAGAAGGGGTAAGGGTTTGGCAGGAAGATGAGCTAGATCAACTGCTTCAAGTGTCAAGGATTCAAACATATGGCTGCTCAGTACCTGAACCATAGGACAACGGTCATCAAGGGAGATGTCCCGAAGTTAGAAGTAGAAAGTACCAATGAGGAACCCGAGGAGGAGGAGTTTCCTACTGAGAAAGAACATGCCAATAAAGAGCTAATTGAGGAGGACTTGGTTGCCGAAGACTTGGACAAATTATTTATGATCGTTCGATGCACTATGACCATGGAACCCTCGTGAGAAGAAGAGTAGAGAGAGAATTTGTTTCATACCACCTGTAAGGTGAATGATTAGGTGTGCACTTTCATTGTGGATAGTGGAAGTTGCACCAATGTGGCATCGACCGATCTTGTTTCAAAACTAAAGTTGTTGATTTTTGCGCATTCGAGGCCGTACAAGTTACATTAGTTGAGTGAGAAAGGAGCATTACATGACACCAAGCAAATACTACTGCCGATCACTATAGGGAATTACTTTGACCAGATTCCCTGTGATGTATTGCCTATATGCGCTTCCTATGTTTTGCTAGGTAGGCTATGGTTGTTTGATAGGAGAGTTATACATGACGACTATAGGAACATGTATATGTTCGAGAAGGATGACTAAAAGATCACACTGAATCCGATGCCGCTGAGAGAAGTTAATAAATTACAAAAAAAACTTACTCGCTGATCGAAGAAAGCTCTAATGATGAGTAAAGTCAAGCTCTAAGAGGCCATTAATGTTGATGAATCGACCCTCTTGTTGGTCAGACAACTGTTGGAAATGAAGGAGTGGGATGAGCTATCCCAAGAAATCAAGGAGTTGCTAGATGAATATATCGACCTGTTCCCCGAATAGTTACTTGAGGGGTTGCCCCCAACTGGAGACATAGAGTACTACATTGCCGAATAAGCTAGCTTATCGGATGAATCCCGAATAGACTTCTAAGCTCCAACATCAAGTCAATGAGTTATTGGAGAGAGGCTATGTAAGAGAGAGTCTTAGCCCTTGTATTGTACCTACACTTTTAGTACCAAAAAAGGATGGAACCTAACGAATGTGTGTAAATAGCCGAGTTGTGAACAAGATCACGATCAAATACAAGTATCCAATCCCGAGGCTAGAAGACATATTGGATGAACTCAGTAGAGCTAAGATTTTAAGCATGAGGCTAGGAGACAAGTGGAAGACTGTGTTCAAGACTTAACATGGACTTTATGAATGGATGGTCATGCCGTTCGACTTGTTGAATGCCCTGAGCACTTTCATGAGACTAATGAACTATGTGCTGAGATATCTCATAGGAAAGTGTGTTGTGGTGTACTTTGATAACATCCTTATCTTTAGTGCCAACATTCTAAGTTACTGTGAATATCTCATACTAGTCCTGGATGTCCTCCATACTAAGAGACTATTTGGTAATCTAAAGAAGTGTTGCTTTTCTAAGAGGAAGTGATATTCTTAGGCTATTTAGTAAGTGGAGGAGGCTTATGAGTCAACGATGAGAAGATTCAAGCAATTGTCGAGTAGCCGACTCCTACTACTTGTGTCAACGTGAGAAGTTTCCATAGACTGGCTTCGTTTTACAAAAGATTCATCAAGAATTTCAATACCCTCACTGTGCCACTTATTGAACTAACGAAAAAAAACATTGACTTCCGATGGGGAGAAAGGGAAGAGCTTTGTCAAGGTAAAAGAAAGATTGACTTCCACTTCGATGTTAGTATTACCAAACTTTGACAAAATTTTTAAGCTAGAATGTGACATATCAAGCATTGGAATAGGTGTTATCTTAATGTAGGAAGGCTAACCAGTTGCCTTCTATAGTGAGAAGCTCCTAAGACCCCAATTGAATTACTTCATGTTTGACAAAGAACTTTTGGCATTGATTTGAACACTACAAGTATGGCAGTACTATTTACTATCGAGAGAATTTTTCATATATACTCACTATAAATCACTAAGGTGCCTCCAAAGTCAAACCATACTGTCAAAGCAGTAGGCGATATGGGTTGAATTCCTTGAAGGATTCAATTTTGTAATAAAGCACAAGTAGGGAAATAGCAACGTAGTTGTAGATGCTCTTTTGAGGAGATATGTACTTTTATCAAAGCTCCAGATCAAATTGTTTGGGTTTGCAAGTATCAAAGAATAGTACTCTAAGGATCCATACTTCAAACCCATAATTTCACAATGTGTTAATGGGAGAACAATGGATGAATATCATGTAGAAGATGTCTACTTATTTCGAGGTGAAAAATTATGTGTACCGAATTGTTCACTGAGGGAGCTACTAATCAGGAAAGCTCACAGTGGAGGACTCTTTGGACATTTTGGAGAAAGGAAGACTTGTAAACTATTGAATGATCGATTCTTTTGGCTAAGAATGAGGAGAAATGTGTACTGAGTTGTTAAAGGTTGTACTGTATGCTAGAAGGCCAAGTGCTAGCCAAGCAAGGGAAAGCAATCCCTCTACTTATTCTAACGAAGTTATAGACTACATTAAGCATGGACTTTGTTCTCAGATTGCCACGAACTACCTGAGATAGAGATTTCATAATGGTCATTGTGGATAGGTTTAGCAAAATGGCACACTTCGTACCCTATACTAAGACTAACGATGCTTTGGCTATTGCTTCTCTTTTCTTGCAAGAGATTGTGCGAATACACAACGTGTCGAGAAGTATAGTCTTCGATAAAGATTCGAAGCTCCTGAGCCATTTCTGGAGAACCTTGTGGCATTGGATGGGGACCAAATTACTCTTTAGTACCTCATGTCACCCCCCAAACTAACGGCCAAACAAAGGTGGTTAGTCACACTTTAGGATCACCACTTTAAGCTGTAATGGGCAAGAACTTGGTTGATTGGGATGTTTGCTTGCTAGTGGTCGAGTTTACCTACAATCGAATAGTACATGATATCACTAAGCAGACTCGTTTCAAAGTTGTCTATAGATTCAATCCTGAGTTGCCCCTTAACCATTCCTTTATACTAATACTCGCGTAAGAGGACTCTGGCGCCTTGACCAAAGTACAATCCTTTCAGTGCATCTATGACAAGGTCACTCAGCACATTGACCAAGTTGCTAGAAGAATGTTAGAAAAAACCAAGGGTAGGACGGCCAAACAATTTCAATCGGGAGACTTGGTGTAGCTGCACCTCAACAAGGAACAGTTCTCAAATAAGAGGAGGAACAAATTATCTATAAGAGCGAAAAGACCTTTCAGAATCCTCCAAAAGATCAATGATTATGCCTACAAATTGGAATTGCCCGAGGACTATGAGGTTTTTGATGCCTTCAATATTATCGACCTCAATCTGTATGATCTTAACAGAGAACTGAGTAATGACCATTCGGATTTGATCCCAAATCTAAAACAACCTAGAGAGAACGATGGGAATTAGACTACTAAACCTCTAACCTACAACCGAGCCCAAAGACTAGAGAGACTGGCATGACGAATTCTTCTGTTCTAGCTGACCCCTGCTTAAGCCGAGTACTTCCTTGCCGAGTCATCCTTCATGTCGAGCCGTATGACTACCTATCTTTCTATAGTATGTTGAATTGAAGATTACTCTCTTGCACCTAAGTTGACTAATCATTCGGCATCTTTCTTGCCACGAAGTCGAGAAAGAGAGAGTCTAGAATGACTAAGCCATCCCTGCTCGGAGAAGCCAGGTGTCCGTACTTTTTGTCCGCATCTTCTAATAACCTTGCCAATGTAGTGTCACTACGTGTACAATATCATGTCTAGAATCCGTTGTACCGATGATTGTTTTTTTATTTGTATATTCATTTTTACCGTTTTGTATCTTGTTCTTTACTTCTTTAGGAATTGCCCTTTTGTCTTCTCCTTTTTAGGAAAATTACACTAACTTATGGGTATAAATACCCTTGTACTTGTAACTTTAAAGAAATAGATTATTCTGAATACACTTTGAGTATTTTTCTTCCTTACGTAAATACTCTATTTACTCTCGGTATCACTCTTATCCTAACCCTTGGGCAAGGCTAAGTGGCAAGTAACCTCACCAGACCGATTCGTACGTCATATCAAACTGTGTCATGAGTCATTGGAAGTTCCATTAGTGTATCATATCCTATCCTCTAGAGTTGTTCGTAAGTTTTGCTTAACCTTCATTCGTCAGTCGTTCATTTTCGTACTCACTTCCATTAGTTCTTTTGAGCTTTCAGCAAGCTTGAACCCATCCAACGACCAGCCTTATCTGTTCTTGGTCATGTTCACAACATTTTTGTTTTTGAAGTTATAACTAGTTACAATGACGTAAAGGCTGAATCAAGTTAATAGTAGAAGCTGGATCTATTATGTACTTCAATTAAATTGATACTGTTATTACTATTTTATATAAGTACATATTATGAGAAGTTACTAATTTTTGAGAAGTTTATAAAACTAAGAAATGGGATAACTTATAAATAGATATGTATGCAAGGTTATAAGTTATAAAATATTAAGTGACTATAGTTGAAGTTGGAAATAGGAGTCCTAACGGAGGAACTGAAAGCAATCAAAACCCTCTACCATGAGCACCATCACCCTTGAGAGGACTAAATAGATAGGATTTACCCTCACCGCCTCTACAAGATAATATACCTATTAGACAAATACTTGCTAGTATGCAAAAAATGATGAGGTAATAAGGAATGTTGATTCTACATCTTATGACTGGCGGTAATACGAGAAATTGGAGACCCCAAGAAGCTAAACAAAGGATGGAGTGACCGAAAGAGGTAAATAAACTTCTTGAGTTTATAAAAGCCAACTATTATTTTTAGGGAGAAATAGGTAAGCCAGTAGTGGTAGACGACTGGCTAATTCAGATTGAACGGAGTTTTGAGGCTTTTAGAGTTCCTGAATCTCAAAAGTTATCTTATGGTACTTTTATGTTAAAGTTAGTTACTAGAGTATGGTAGGACTTGAAAGTAAGACAATTGGGGAATAATATTACTTGGTAAAGGATTAAAGAAGAATTCAAGAAAGAGTATTTTCTTTACAGTGTTCAAAATAGGGTGGTGTGAGATTTGTTTGAGTTGAAGAAAGGAGGTATGAGTGTAACTCAGTATGAAACTGAGTTTAATAAACTGTTGCAATATTTACCTGATTCGTATTGAGACAACACTGAATTAAAGAAGGATTTGTTCTTTATTAGATTTGACCCTATAATGTGTTGCAAGTTGTTAGATTATGGTTTTAGCACTTATAATGAAGTGATAAATAAGGCGATGCAATTGGAAGGTAATTGTGTAAGGTTACAAGCAATGTGAAGTCTAGAGATTGATAAAGGTTATCGACCTAATATGTTGTTCAAGAGATCGTATCTTGGTGTCATTAGCAGTTTTGGATAGAAGAGAAGAAAACCAGCAACCTTAGCTAGTAGCTAACATAGTCGGTGCCTGGTTTGAGTTTTTATGATAAGGATAGTAATGTTAAGTGTTGGAAGTGCGATGCAAACCATTTTATGCGAAACTGTGCTCAGTTAAAAGGGAAATGCTTTATGTGTGAAGATCAGAACCATATGTTGCAAGCATGCCCCAGAATAAAACTTGTGAAGTGTAACAAATGTGGTAGAAAGGGACATTTTTCCAAATATTGTCTACAATTTGGACAAGGAACTAAGAGGATGGAAGGTTTTAATAACATAACCACACTCGCTTGAGTCTTTGCTATGGAAGAGATGGGAGCTGAGGAAGATGAGGATTTTGTAGATTAGATGGAGGAGTACTACCATAACGATATTGAGGAGATTATGGGATTTGAAGAAGAAAACAATGAAGGACTTATAATAGGTATGTACTTAGATTATTTATTTTGATGATACTTTAAGTATGAATTAAATTGAAGTGTTTGCATTTTTAAGATTTATAAATACAAGTTTAGTTGGTAATCATAGTATTAGTATATTCCAAGGAATGTGTTGATAAATGGACAACTTACCTTTATGTTATTTGATACTGGTGCATCTCATTTCTTTGTGAGTAAAAAATTTATAAATGAACAGGAGATTAGTATGATTAAGATTAATACAACTTATAGAGTTAGAACTCTTATTGAGGAGAAGGTAGTGACTCGCAAAGTGGTAGTCGATGGTAGAATTAAGATTTAGGAGAAGGAATACCCTATAAGTCTTATAATATTACCTTTATAGGGTTATGATGTAATAGTGGGAATAGATTGGTTATCTAAGAATAAAGCAATTATGGAATGTAGAAGTAAAACTATTACTCTTAATGATAGGGAAATAGTATTTAAGGAAAGGCTAGTGAAAGCAAATTGAATTTAGCTATGATGGAGATATGTGATGAACTGTATGAGAATAAAGTAAAAGAGAATGATTGAAGATTTTGTTGGGTGTTTGCCGTAGAAGTAAAGGAAATGGCTCCTAAGGTAGTGGACATATAAGTAGTGTATAAGTTTCGGATGTATTTCTAGAAGATTTACCAATTTTAGCTCTACATTGAGAGTTAAACTTCACTATTGAGCTAATCCATAGAACTAAGCCTATTTTTAAAGATCCATATCAGATGTCACCTACGAAACTTGAAGAACTAAAGAAGCAGCCTCAAGAGCTATTGGATAAGAGATTTATTCATCCAAGTGTTTCACCATGGAGAGCATCGGTATTGTTTATAAAGAAGAAAGATGTTACCATGAGATTGTGCATAGATTATCAAGAACTAAATAAGGTTACCATTAAGAATAGGTATCCATTACTCTGTATTGATGATTTGTTTAATCAATTGCAAGGTGTAACTGTGTTTTCTAGAATTGGCTTAAAATCAGGATATCATCAATTATGAGTTAAGTCGGATGATGAGCATAAGACTGCATTTAGAACTTGATATGATTATTATGAATTTTTAGTGATACCATTTGGTTTAACAAATGCCTGACTGTATTCATGGATTTGATGAATCGCATATATCAACCATATTTGAATAGGTTTGTTATGGTGTTTATTGATGATATTTTGATCTATTTGAAAACTAAGGAGGAACATGCAAAGCATTTATGACTAGCATTATAAGTTGAGGGAGAATAAATTGTATGCTAAGTTGAGAAAATGTGATTTTTTGTTAAATAAAATTTGTTTTCTGGGTCACATTGTATCTAGTGAAGGAATCTCTATAAACCCTAATAAGGTAAAAGCAGTAATGGATTGAAAGCAACCAACCACTATTACAAAGATGAGGAATTTTCTAGGTATGGCTGGATATTATCAACGATTCATAAAGGATTTCTCCAAAAATTCTAGGCCATTGACTTGATTGACCCAAAAAGATGTAAGATTTGAATGGAGTGAGGATTGTGAGTCGAGTTTTCAAGAGTTGAAGAAACGACTGATTACACCACTAGTATTAACATTACCTAATCTAAATAAGCCTTATAATGTGTACAGTGATGCTTTTAGAAATGGATTGGGTTGTGTACTGATGTAAGATAAAAAAGTTGTTGCATATGCATCAAGACAATTAAGGCTACATGAAAGGAATTATGTAAACCATGACTTAGAGTTAATAGCTGTGGTGTTTGCTTTATAGATTTAGGGACATTATCTATATGGACAATGGCGTGAGATCTACATTGATCACAAGAGTTCGAAGTATTTCTTTAATTAGAAGGAGTTAAACCTAAGACAACGGAGATGGTTAGAGTTGATTAGGGATTATGATCTGAATATAAATTACCACCCTGGAAAAGCCAATCTGGTAGCAAATGCTTTGAGTTGGAAAAATTATGAACAGGTTGCATTACTATTTACTTCCAAATGTGCATTGGTGCGCGAATTTGAAAGGTTAAGAGTTGGGTTTGATTAGTCTGAACCTAATAGTCGGATAATGAATGTGGAACTATAACCTACTTTGTTGGAGAGAATAAGGTAGAAGCAAGAGGAAGATAAGGATCTGATGGAGATAAAAATGAAATTAAGCTAAGGAAATGATTCTAACTTCAAAGTGGATGAAAGAGGTATATTAAAGTTTAGAGGAAAGATATGTATGCCACGAGATCTTGACATAAGGCAGGAAATTATATATGAAGTACACGTTACAGGTTATACTATGCACTTGGGAGGAAATAAAATGTATCGAGATTCAAAATTGATGTTTTGGTGGAATGGAATAAAAAGAGATGTGGTACAGTATATGGCAAAATGCAGCACGTACTAACAAGTTAAAGCGGAACATTAGAGACTAACTGGACCATTACAACCTTTAGAAGTATCGAGATGGAAGTTATTGAGCTTGGTTTTTCACCCTCCCGGTTCTTTTTATAAAATTAGATCTTTTCTAAACCGATCAATACTAAACTCTACCCGTTTAATATTGACCATCGACTAAGATTTAAAGAATATTATTTTTTCCAACTTGAAAAGATTTGGAGTCGTCACACGACCAGAGTCGGGAAAATGGGTTAAGTTATAACCAATTGGGTGGATTGATTATAACTTAGCTACCGGTCTATCGATTAAATACCAAGTTATGAATACGGTTTTTTCAAAACTAGAGATCTGAATCTGAGGGCTAATTTATTAAACCCTAAATGGATACCACTTTTAATTTTCCGAATTTAACTTCACTTTTCAAATATATCCTTTTTAATTTTTTAAAAAAATTTAATTATGATACATGCGACTAAATTGATTGATTTACATGAATATCTAAGAATGGAAAAAATAAAACTTTCCATATTTTAAATCACCCTATACTTACGTGTGGGTGCTTACGTACCCACTATTCAAGATCAGATATACGTAATTCTTTTAATGAAAATATAGCGGGTTGATTGATTTTAATTTTGAAAAAATCATCGAGTTTACGTTTTTACCCATTTTGAGTTGATTTGAGAAAAAAATTATAAGGGGTCCTAAGCTGGATTTTATTTTTGGAAAACCTCAAATGCTCTAGTTTGGAAAAGATCTGTTTTAATTTTATTTAAAAAAATTGATTTTCTAAGTGTGAAAAATAAATTTTATATTTTTACTCTATTTTATTATTTATTTATTATTGTTATTTTTAAAATTTTTTTTTATGGTTCTTCTTGTTTAAATGTAAAAAAAAAACATAAAATACTTTCATTCTTCTTCCTTTTTTTTTCTCTTTCTTCTTCCTTTTTTTTCTTCTCTTTTTTAATTACATTTACATAGATAAAACAAATAATTGAATAAATAAAACAAAACAAGGGAAAAAAAAGAAAAATAAATAAATAAAAAAGAAATCAGGCGAAGGCAGCAAGATAAGAGGGTTGGACCTAGGTCACAGGTTGAGTTGGACTGCTGGACTGAGTTGCAGGTCAATCCTCTAGGTTAGGTCGGGTTGGATCAGGTCAGGTCGCCAGTAATTCTCCTTCAGCAATGTCGAATAGGGGTGGTTGAAGACAATTTGGACCGAATTCTTCGGGGGTAAGGGAAGATTTATGTGTTTTGGATTGGACTTGGGGGGGGTAGGCCGAGTGCCATGGCCTAAGGTGGTTATTTGGCGGTCGGCGGTGGTGCTTGGGCGGCGTTGCTATGGGGCACGGCGGAGGTTGAGAGAGGTCGTCTTCAAGAGTTAATGGAGTGGGGGTTACTGCCATGGTGTTGGGTGGTGGTGGTGGGCTCGGAGAAGAGAGATACGAAGAGAGAGAGAATGAGCTAGAGAGAGAAAGAGAATAACGAGAGAGAAGGAGAGCTTAGGAGTTGATTTTGAAGCTCGAGGATGGTTCTCCTGCTCATTGACGTCCTTATTTATACTTGAATTTCAACCCAACAACAAAGGAAAGCTCGAATTGAAGTTAATGGGAATGGCTAAATTTTCAGTTTTTTTTTTTTCTAATCTTTGAAGCTCGATTTGAATGCGTAATTGACCGAACTTGGATGCGTTTTCTATACCGATTCATAGTAGGCTATGTCTAATGCGAGATTGATGAAAGAAACCATAAGCCTGTGTGTGGAATTTGTGTAGAAACGAAAGCTAAAGTGAAGGGAGTAGGCTATTCTTAAGAAGGAAAGATGAGGAAAATAGAGAGAAAATGGAGGAAAACGAGGGAAAGAGCTGACGTGGCACCACGTCAGCCGACTTGACAAACCCCGACTTGCCACCTGGCACCACATCAGCAAAGGCCATCTAATCTGATTATGCCACGTGTCAGGATACATGGCACAATCAGATCCTGAAAAGTGGCAGTCTTTGCTGTAAGAAAAACAAAAAGTAAGAAAAAGGCCTCCCTGCCTTTGCTAAGTTTCGAACCCAAGATCTCATGCTTAATGCTAGTATTATACCCATATGTTTAACCGTCAGGTCGTTGGCCTATATCTTATCCATATATACAATTAAATTTAACAAATAGACTCATTCAGTTTAGGTTAGATTTAAATCTAATCATAGGTTTAACGGTCCAACTCTTAAAGCTAAATTAAAATTACAAATTTAATCTAATAAAATGTTATTTTCTAAAATCTTTTATTTTTCCATTTTTTTGTGACATTTCAAAATTTCTCATTTTTTTGTATTATTATTATTATTATTTAATTTCTTATTTTTTGTGCTTTTTCCTATTTTCTTATCTTTTTACATTTTTCTAAAATTCCTATTTTTTCCTTATTTATTTATTTTTATTTTTTTAAAACTTTTCCTAATTTAGGACCCTATAACCTAATTTGAAAAATAAAATGGGCCAAAATTAGGTGTTTACAACTGTCTCTCTTTGTAATCAAGTTTGAGCAAAACTTTACCACAAAGACAAAACAGATACTATTTTTGCCCCAAGAGTGGATTATATTTTAGGAAACACTATAGCTAGCTAGCTATTCTAGGTTTAATCCATTGGGGATTTGGAGAAGAGAAGGGTGGCGATTTAAGAGTTGGCCGAAAGACTGAAAGGAGAATTAAAGTTTGGTTATGCTCTTATGAACTGAGGTAAAGTGGGCAAAGTGCTTTAAGAGCTGGCTAAGCCCTAATAAGGATGAGCAAACTTAGTCATTTCCTAATGAGCGGACTAACCAAGACCGGCAAAGCACTTCTAGAGCTGACTAAGACCCTAAGAAGAATGAGCAAACTTGGTCGTGCCTTAATGAGTTGACTAACTAAGGCGAACATAGTACTCCTAGAGTTGGCTAATACCCTAAGAAGGATGAGCAAACTTGGCCATGCCCTAATGAGCTAACTAACCAAGGTAGACAAAGCTCTCTTAGAGTTGGCTAATACCCTAAGAAGGATGAGCAAACTTGGTCGTGCCCTAATGAGCTGACTAACCAAAGTAGGTGAAGTGCTCCTAGAGTTGGCTAATACCTTAAGAAGGATGAGAAAACTTGGTTGTGCCCTAATGAGCTGACTAACCGAGGCGGGCAAAGTGCTCTTAGAGCTGGCTAATACCCTAAGAAGGACGAGCAAACTTAATCGTACCCTAATGAGCCGACTAACCATGGCGGGTGAAGCGCTCTTACCCTAAGAAGGATCAATAAACTTGGTCGTGCCCTAATGAGCTGACTACCCAAGGCGGGCAAAGCGCTCTTAGAGCTAGCTAATACCCTAAGAAGGATGAGCAAACTTGGTCGTACACTAATGAGCTGACTACCTAAGGCGAGCAAAGCGCTCCTAGAGTTGGTTAATACCCTAAGTAGGATGAGCAAACTTGGTTATGCTCTAATGAGCTGACTAACCAAGTCAGGCAAAGCGCTCCTAGAGCTGGCTAATACCTTAAGAAGGATGAGCAAACCTGGTCGTGCCCTAGTGAGCGCTTGTAGAGCTAGCTAAGACCCTAAGAAGAACAAAACAATGCCTTAAAGGCTAGTTAAGAAGATGATGAAGGTAATTGCTTTACGAGCTGGTTACAAGAAACTTAGTGAAATGAAGTGCCTTATAGAACTTAGTGAAGAAAAGAGCTTGCTTATAAGAAATTTGGTGAATAGAGGTACCCTATGGATCGGAAGGATGAACCGAGTTAGGATCGTATCTTTGTAGGTTGGCTAAACACTAAATGCAGAAAGTAAATGCCTTATGGGTTGGTTAAAAAGATTGTTAGGAGTAAAAATCGGTCTAAATGCAAGAAAAAATTGGTGTGCTAACACTGTGTAGAAATACTTACCCGATCTTTGTCGATAGTGCCCAATCTATCAAACCTTTTTTAAAAGCCCCCATTTGAAAATTACTGACTCTTGGTTTTAGTCCCTTGCTATCAACTCAGATGTTCTTGTCATACAATGTTTGTGATTTCACTGGCTCTTTTCGAAGAAGTTAAGGAAATTAGCCTGATGCAGGAAAAACTACCCACTGTTTTTGTTTCTTTAGAACCCAAAAGCCTCATTCCCATTTACCGTGATTGCTTACTTGAGTTTCACATTCCTCTGAAAAAAAATAAATAATAAAACTCCCCATTGAGGGGGATCAATCCGTAATAAAGTATTCAAAGAATTTTGTTAATTATCAATGTTCTAGATCTTATTCCTTAACACCTCTCATGTTTGCAGTGTGTAGGTTTGATTTAATGAGGTAAAGGGAATTAGACCTTTCCATGGAGAGGGTAATTGTTCTAATGACAACAATGGCCAAGGATACCAAATTTGCTTGTAGATGACGAAAATTGGACCATGATGACATTCAAAACGACTGGCATTTTCGTGTTTTGAGCAAAATTCCCATTGACTTCTTATGGGTAGTACAATTTTACAGCGTCGGCATTTACAGGGTCTCTTAACTTTGGACCATTCATTTGGGACAAAATCAAAACCCCTCCTGATAATACTTGCTTTACGACATAAGGACCCTTGTAATTGGGGGCGAATTTCCCTCTAAAGTCTTATGCATTGAGGAGAGTTTTTCTCAACACCAAATCTCCTTTTTTAAGGTTAAGAGGTCGTACCCTTTTGTTGAAGGCTCGAGCCATTCTTTGTTGATAACATTGATTATGACATAGGGCTGTCATTCTCCTTTCATCAATCAAGTTTAGCTATTCAATGCGTTTCTTTACCTAATCAGCTTCTTCCAAATGAATTTTTGATGGTACCCTGAGTGATGGGATCTCAACCTATATTGGTAACACTGCTTCAGTGCCATATACTAAAGAGTATGGTGTTGCTCCAATCGACGTTCTGCTGGAAGTCCGATAGGCCATGAGTGCGAAAGGTAACATCTCATACCAGTCCTTATATGTAACAACCATTTTTTCAATGATTCTTTTGAGGTTTTTGTTTGCTGCTTTGATAGCTCCATTCATTTGGGGTCAATAAGGAGTAGAGTTCCTGTGAATGATTTGGAATTGCCGGCATAATTCTATCATAAGCTTGTTGAGATTGGTGCCATTATCGGTGATTATTGTTTCAAGAGTCCCCTACAGAGCCAAGATGTCCCTCTTGATGAACTTAACTATGACCCCTTTAGTAACATTCGAGTATGACAAAGCCTTTACCCATTTGCTGAAGTAGTCAATGGTGACTAATATAAAGCGATGCCCATTAGACGTTTTTGGAGTGATAGGGCCGATGATATCTATGCCTCACATTGAGAAAGGCTATGGTGCTAAGAGGGAATGCAATTCCTGAGGCGGGGTGTTTATCTTATTCGCATAAACTTGGCATAAATGATAGTGCCTAGCATGTTTGATGTAATCACTTTCCATTGTTGACTAATAATACCCTAACCTCATGATTTTCTTTGCCAACATGTTCGCATTCATGTGAGGGCCACATACTCCTTCATGTACCTCTTTCATTAAATTTTCAGCCTCTTCATCAGCTACACACCTTAAGAGTGTACCGTCAAATGAGCGTCGGTATAAGGTAGACTCACTTACTAAGAATTGGGTAGCTAGTCTCTTAATCATCTTGTTGTCTTTTTTCTCGACCTTTTTAGGGTATGCACCTTGTTGTAAGAACACCTTCATATCATGATACCATGGTTTTTGGTCATTTATACCCTCAATCATTAGGCAGAAGGCAGGCTTGTCTTCAATTTCAATAGTACAGGGCTGAATCTCGACTTTACCAGATATCTGGATCATAGATGCTAGGTAGCTAAAGCATCAGCAAATTGGTTATGAATCCTTGGTACGTGATTGAAGGTGACTTCTATAAAACTTTTCGTTAATTCCATCAAATGCCTATGATAAGGCACCAACTTAGGATCTTTAATTTTGTACTCTTCTTGTGCTTAGCCAATAATGAGTGAGGAGTCCGCATACACTTCTAATTCTTGAATGTCTTTCTCTAAAGCCATCTTGAGTCCCATGCTGCATGCTTCATATTCAACAATATTATTAGTGTATGGGAAAATGAGCCTTATGGCCATAGGATACTGAGTACCTTCAGGGGATATTAGTATTGCCCTAATTCCACATCCAGACACGTTGGCTGCACTATCGAAGAACATTTTCCATTTTGGTGGCTTGTCATCCTTTTCTTTATCAAAGTTTCCTCTAACCACTAAGATACCCTCATCGGGGAAATTGGCTTATACTTCTTAGGGAGTACTATCAGAGGGGTTTTCTGCTAATTGATCTGCCAAAGCTTGCCTTTTGACTGAATTTCGGTTCACATATGTAATGTCGAACTTTGATAGCAGTACTTGTTACTTTGAGATTCTGCTAATTAAGGCCTGTTTGTCTACCAAGTACTTCAAGAGATCGTGTTGAGTCAGTAATTCTACCTGGTAGTAGAGTGTATATTGTCTAAGCTGATGCATTACCCAAACCAACGCACAACAGTTTCTTTCAATTTCTGAATATCTCTGCTCCCCTTCAATGAATTTTTACTTAAGTAATATACAACCCGTTCCTTTCCTTCCTCATCTTTTTTGCCAAGCATGTACCCCATGGACTTTGGTAATATTGTCAAGTGTAGGAATAAAGGCTCCCCAGATTTTGGAGCTACCAGAATTGGAGGGTTCATGAGGTATTCTTTAATTGATGTAAAGGCCTGGTCATACTCTTCGTCCTAGTTCATCTTAGCATTCTTTTTTAACAAATTAAATAAAGGACGACACTTGTCTGTGAATTGGGATATAAACTGGCCTATGTAGTTTAAACGGCTTAACAAACCTCTGATTTCTTTAAGTGTGCATGGTAGGGGCAGGTCAACTATCACTTTAACTTTATTAGGGTCCACTTCAATGCCCCTTTGGTTGATTATGAAACCTAACAACTTCCTTGAAGTTTCCTCGAAAGTATACTTCTCTGGGTTGAGTTTCAGTTGGAATTTTCTCAACCTATCAAACAATCTCCTTAGATTTTCCATATGATTTTCTCCTTCTTTAGACTTGGCAATCATATCATCGACATATACCTCGACTTCTTTATGCTTCATGTCATGAAAAATTGCTACTATGGCCCTTTGGTAAGTTGCTCCAGCCTTTTTTAGTCCGAAAGGCATTACTTTATAGCAAAACGTACCCCAAGTTATGATGAACATGGTCTTGGCTTTATCTTCTTCAGCTATTCGAATCTGGTTATACCCGGAAAATCCATCCATGAAAGAGAAAATATGGTTTCCAATTGTATTATCGACCAATAGATCGATATGGGGCAAAGGAAAATTATTTTTAGGGGTTGCTTGATTGAGGTCTCGAAAATCCACGTACACCCTAACTTTCCCATTCTTCTTCATAACCGGTATTATGTTAGCTACCAACTCAGGATAATCATATACCTCAATATAGCCAACTTCCAATAATTTTTTGACTTCTTCCTTGATTATCAACAAGATATCTGGTCGAAACCTTCTCAACTTTTGTTTCTTAGGCTTGATATCCTCTTGTGTAGGTAAGTGATGGACCATGATCGATGGGTCTAATCCGGGCACATCGTCATATGACCATGCAAATACGTTTTGGTATTTGGACAGCAATGTGGTCATCTCTATCTTTTGATTTTCTTCTAGATTTCCCCTAACCTTCAATACCTTAGGGTTTTCGTTGGTATAGACATTAATTATCTCTATTGGCTCATCAATGAAAATTTTACTCATTTCATGTTTTTGCCAACTTTCTTGTACGTCATTGTGGTCATCAACATCACCCCCGATAACTAACCCTGTAGGGCTGAAAGTGATATCAATATTCTCATTGCCTATCTATGCGAGATATCCATGGCCTTCATTCAAGTCATTGGATCTGAAAAAAGAAAGCGTGCAAAAGGAAGAGTGTAAGTAAGGTAGGAATAAAGAGAAAAGAAACTGATTTTATTTTAGGGAACTCTCTGTTGAGTACAAGCATTTAGAAAACAGAGGCAATTTATTACAAAATTCTATAAAATATTAAATCATGATTCATCTTTTTCCCTAGGGAAGACTTATTGTTATTCACAGGGATGGGAACCAATTATTCAGGTGATGGGCTTTGTTGATTAGGCTATCCCTTTCATTCCTGTTGGAATTGCCTTCTTTAGTGGGCTTTGAGTTTTGGGTTTTGGTCTTGATGAAAGTTTTTGACAATAGTGGGAAGTTCATTGGAGCATGATACAACCTGTCACCCTTTTTGCCCTTAGCTTGCATTCTTTGCAATTCTTCTATTGGGGTTGGAATGTACCCTAACCCATAGGACCCAAACTGGCTTTCTTTATATTTCAGCCTCTCTTCTTTCTGCTGATTGGTGATCATGCACACCTCGTTAAACATCTGGAGTCCAAAGTCCTCTTGTTCTTCTGTATCGATATAGGGTATGGCTATTTCTTTATAGATTTCATAATCTTGGTCACCTAGAATTGTGATGACTTGGCCATTGGAGATGAACTTAACTTTCTAGTGAAGAGTTGACAGTATGGTCCCTGCTGAATGTATCCAAGGCCTTCCCAATAACAGATTGAAGGTCCTTGGAATATCCAAAACCTGGAATGGGATGTTGAATGTTTGCAGGCCGATATCAACTGATAAGTCCACTTCCCCTATTATCTCTCTCCTAGATCCATCAAAAGCTCTTACTATTATTGAACTAAGTTTGATAGTAGCTATATCGATGCCCAATAGATCCAAGGTGGCTAAAGGATAAACATTTAGAGATGACCCATTGTCGATGAGGACTCTTGTTGCAATGATGTTATTTATCTTTACTATTATGAATAGAGGCTTTGTGTGTTAGGTACCTTCTTCGCCCAGTTCTTCGGTGGAGAAGGAAATTTGATTTATGGTAAGGATGGAATTGGTGACAGATTCAATCCTTTCAGCCGAGATTTCATGAGGGACCTTGACATCCCGTAGTGTTTTGAATAAGGCCTTTCGGTATGGGTCTGATGCCATCAATAGACTCATGAGGGATATTTGTATCGGAGTCTTAGCGAGTTGGTCCATTATTTTGTACTTACTAGACTTAATCATTTTGGTGAAGATAGTTAATCCTTCTTCATGTTTAGCTTATTCGGTGTTTGGCATTTCCTATACGCCGTTCTTTTTTAAGTCTTCCTTTGGATCATAGATTCTGCCAGAGTGAGTGATCCCCCCTACAAGAGAGCTTGATTGCCCCTGGTTTATTACTTGGTAATTGAAGGGGGCAGCTTTATAATTTTTAGGGGCCACAGGTACGTGGAATGTATACCTTTTAGTTTGTGGGACCTCTTTTTTATAGAACCTATAAACCTTTGGTTCTTGGTTTCAACCGCTCATGTTGATGGAAGATTCTAGGTGGTCAGATATCATATTGATGACAGGTCTATGGTTTAGCAGTGGGTTGTTGTTAACATTTGGGGTAGGAGCCTCCACAAAATCCAGTTGTACTGTACCTTCATCGATCAAATCTTGGATTTTGTTTTTCAACCTCCAGCATGAATCAGTTGAATGGCCTACTTGCCTTAGATGATATTGACATCTTGCATTGGGATCAAAGAACTTCGGCTTGTACCTTTCACTAGGAACCTCAGAATGTAGCAGATTATCTCTTCTTAACTTCTCGAGCACCTGACTAAGTGGAATTGGTATTTTAGTGAACTGTCTTGGGGTCCTGTTAGATTGTAGCTGGCTTTTATACTGTGGTTGAGCTGGCGAGGGATTCATCCTAAAAGAAACTTGGGAGTTAGGTCTTGCATTCGACTTAACATGCCAATGGTAGCTTCTCTAGGCTTGTTGGTGGTGGATTTAGTAGAGAGTGGTTTTCTATCTGCTGTTTCTTGCAGCTTATAAGAGGAAATGATACTCTCAATTCGGTACCCTACTGCCACTATTCCTGCAAAGCTTGAAGAGGTTTGTCCAATCAGGTGAGCAAAGTAGGTACTCTTAATAGTGTTAATGAAAGTTACCATCGGCTCTTTTTCAATCACAGGGGTAGATACCCTTACAGCTAAAGACCTCCACCTTTGAGCATATTCTTTGAAAGACTCATTGTGCCTTTTCCTTAGGGCAACCAAATCCATCATTATTAGTGCTACTTCGACATTAAATCTATATTGCTCATATAATGCTTTAGCCAACTTCTCCCATGTATTCACCTAATTTAAGTTCACTGGGCATACTAGGTTAAGGTAAGGCCTATTAGGCTATTCTAAAAGGTCAAGACCATGATTTGATCATACTGTGCATACTTGCTCATCTTACATACATACAGCCAGGTGTGTACCTTATGGCATCCAGTCCCATTGTATTTTTCAAAGTTAAGTACTTTGAATTTTTTTGGGAAGCTTCCATAATCGTAGGCAAAGAAGTCTGTTATTCCAACGTGTGCGAATCCATTATACCCCTCGAGCATTTTCGTTTTTTCGGTGATCTATCGAGTTAATTGCTCTTCGAGCTCCTTCAATTTATCTTGGTCAACTTCAAGCTTCGGGTTGATTGGGAATGAGTAAGTATTCGGCTTAAAGGTTATGTTAGCCTTTGGAAATACCCCTTCAGTTTCAAAGGATCCAAAGCCCTAATTGCCTTTAAGGTAATCTTCTTCTATTCCAAAGGGTAGGGCTTTAGTATTCTTTCTATATTAGGCTTTAGAGTGCTCTTCATTTGATGGGGATATAGACCTAAGCAGAGAGATGCTATCAACAAGGAAGCTCAGTTGATCTACCATCTTTCCCATTGTTTGTTCCAAAGATTAGAATCTCAACTCTATGGAGTCAATAACCTTAGGGTTGTTGTTGCCATTATTGTTGTTGTTTTCTTAGTTGGCCATTTTGGTTTGAGAATGAGTTTTGATGGGGCTTCTTTGGAAGGTTTGACATTTGGGAGCTATCTTGGCAACTTGGGGAAAACCACTTCTCAACAAGTTAGCACAGGGATATTTCAAAAAAGAATTCAAATGAATGAAATGCAAGTGAATCACACGGATGAAAAGGAGAGGATCGGAAAATGATTAATAGAACAGCAAGTTATTCATTATTTTTTTATTCCCGAAGTCTTATTACATGAAAGAAAGAAAAAGGTACAAATTCATCTATGCTAATTTCCTTTTTTTTTTCTATGGGCCAGATGACATTTTCTTCTTCTTTTGGTTATGCTTAGCTGCTTCTTCAAACTTTTGAATTTTCTTCCAGGCCATCTTCAACTGGTGTTCCAGGGTATGTAACCTTTGTCTAGATTCTTGGCATAGGTTTGCCCATTTATCTTTCTCATCATGGAGGATCTGCATACGCGCTTTCATTTGGTCCATATAGGTCACCATTTCAGAGTTAGGGCACACAAGGGAGGTTTGATTGACTTCTGGTGCCCCGATATCATATTGCGCCTACCTTATGAAGTTGATTATATAGATACTCTTTAGTGACCTGGTATTTGTCCACTTCTCCTATGAACTTACTCAGATCGATGTTTGGGCTTATGGTCCGGCTATCCCACTAAGCTTTGATCTTGTGAAGTTTGGATACCTTTTCTAGAGAGTGAGGCTCTTCGAGATTAAGAGTGAATGGTTCCCATAAAGGTTTGTGAACTATGTTCTAGATCCCTCCACATTATCTTACCATGTTGCTTGGATAGTAGCCTATACACCAGCTCATCCTGATCAGTGGTACAGCATGGTAATTCTTGCAAATCAGTATGGCCTTAGTGTAATTGCTTTACCTGGCAGTCTATAGTATGTCTTCTACTTGGAAGTCTTGTAGAACCTCTATCCAAAGAAAGGTAGGGATATCTTCTGGTAATTTGATCTTATCAACGAAAGAAACAATAAGGTCAATCTTATTCACGAATGTTCCCCTTATTAAATCTAAACTAAAGCACTTGATGTGACTGATGAACCAAACCATTAATAATGCTATGCTTGACCTGAGATCTCCGTAATCCCTTTCCTTAAGGAAATTAAGATTCCTTATCTGCTCAGCAAGTAGGGCAGGAATGTAAGATTTACCTTCCCAGAATTGAGCCAATAACTCTATTACCCTAAAGTGTATAAGAAGAGACCCACTTGGGAACAAGATAGTGGTGAACACAGCTAGCACATAGGCCTTGATTCAGTTTTCTCTCCAATTCCCAAAAAAAAAACAGCGCTTGATTGTTGGAGTTGGGCTCATTCTAGAACCAATGGACTAGATCTTATATCTTGATGACATATTTGTTGTAGTCATCTAGGGCCTTATTTATCTCAATCTTACGGATCTCTAAGAATCTTGAGAAGATATATGTTAGGCCGAAGCTGAGTTCCAGGACGTATATTTCATCCAAAGGAGGAGCTTAGAGCACTTGGGTGTACTCCTCTAAAGTTGGGTTGATTAGATGTAGTCCAAATTGGAAAGCTACTTCTTTGGGCTCCTAGAAATAGACTAAGGCCCTTACTAGTGTAATGTTAATCTTCACTTTGGCTAGTGAGAGTATGGGTTTAATTTTGTTGGTAATGAATTGTTGCTCTCTCGAACTGAAGGTTTGAAACCACTGGTTGAGTATAGGCTTTAGGTTTACAAGTTTTTGGACATGAATCTCTTTAGTGAGAGCCCTAGTGTTGGATGAGTTGGCTATTTCTGAAACATTACAAAGAAAGCATAAATTACAAAGGAAAGGCTGATTACAAGAAGAAAAAATATATAAGATCTCCTATGTACATCAATTCTAAGAAGGATACAGGGAAAAACTTTGGAATCTTCGTCATTTTTTTTTCTTTTTTTTGTATGTAACATTGCCGTTTTGTTAATTATTTGTTGATCCTATGAAGTGCAATGCAAGATAGTTGGGTTCTAATGGTCCTTAAACTCTATGACCTCACATGTTTATAAAGAAACGGTTCTTTGGTCACATTGAAATTTAAGTAGGGTAGCCTAATCGGCCCTAAATGGTGGTTGCCCTACTACGTCCGAGACTTTACACAACAGCTCCCCGTCTTAAGGTCCTATGACGGCCCAGGGTTTAACCGCATCTACCATGCATTCATGATGCAGCAAAATAAATCTCATGCTTACTAAAATAAATATGCTAATTAAAACAAATATGTATACGAAGCAAACAATAAATAAACAAATCAATATATAAATAAATAAATAAATAAATAACTATGCAATGCGGGTAATTTGAAAGGCGATTTTAATTTCGAAATGTTTTTAAGTGGTTAGCCCTCTTGATGGTCCCCAGTGGAGTCGCCAAGCTGTCGAGCCTAATTTTTCACCCTCCCGGTTCTTTTTATAAAATTAGATCTTCTCTAAACTGATCAATACTAAATCCTACCTGTTTAATATTAACCCTCAACTAGGGTTTAAAAAGATCATTTTTTTCAACTTAAAAAGATTTGGAGTTGCCATCCGACCGGAGTCGGGAAAAGGGGTTAAGTTATAACCAATTGGGTGGATTGGTTATAACTTAACTACCAGTCTATCGATTAAAAAACCAAGTTATTAATACGGTTTTTTTAAAACTAGAAATCTGGATCCAAGGGCTAATTTATTAAACCCTAAATAGGTATCACTTTTAACTTTCTGAATTTAACTTCACTTTTCAAATATACCCTTTTTAATTTCTAAAAAACATCTAATTATGATACATGCGACTAAATTGATTAATTTACATGAATATCTAAGAATGGAAAAAATAAAACTTTTCATATTTTAAGCCACCCCATACTTACGTATAGGTGCCTACGTACTTACTATTTGAGATCAGACGTACGTAATTCTTTTAACGAAAATATAGCAGGTTGATTGATTTTAATTTTAGAAAAATCGCCGAGTTTACGGTTTTACCCATTTTGAGTTGATTTGAGAAAATGATTATAAAGAGTCTTAAGCTGGATTTTATTTTTGGAAAACCTCAAAGGCTCTAGTTTGGAAAAGATTTGTTTTAGTTTTATTAAAAAAAATTGATTTTCCAAGTGTAAAAAATAACTTTTCTATTTTTATTCTATTTTATTATTTTTATTATTTATTTATTATAGTTAGTTTTTTTTAATGTTTCTTCTTGTTTAAATGTAAAAAGAAAAATAACATAAAATACTTTCTATTCTTCTTCTTCTTTTTTTTCTCTCTCTTTTTTTATTACATTTACATAGATAAAACAAATAATTGAATAAATAAAATAAGACATGGAAAAAAAAAGAAAGAAAAGAAAAAAAAAAGAAATCGGGCGAAGGTAGCTGGATGCGCAGGTCGGACTTGGGTTGCGGGTTGGGTTAGATTGCTAGATTGGGTCGTGGGTCAATCCTCTGGGTCAGGTTGCGTCAAACTGGGTCAGGTAGCCAGCAATTCTCCTTTAGCAATGTCGGATAGGGGTGGTTGAAGACGATTTAGACCGAATTCTTCGGGGGTGAGGGAAGATTTGTATGTTTGGGATTGGACTTAGGGGGGAAGGGGGTAGGCTGAGTGTCGTAGCCTAGGGTGGTCGTTTGGCGGTTGTCAAAGGTGGCAGTTGGCAGTGGTGCTTAGGTAGCATTGCTAGGGGGCACGGTGGAGGTTGAGGGAGGTCGTGTTCGTGAGTTGATGGAGTGGGGGTCATGGCTGTGGTGTTGGGTTGTAGTGGTGGGCTCGGAGAAGAAAGATGCGAAGAGAGAAAGAATGAGCTAAAGAGAGAAAGAGAATTGCGAGAGAGAAGGAGAGCTTGGGAGTTGATTCTGAAGCTTGAGGATAGTTCTCCTGCTCATTGACGTCTCTATTTATACTTGAATTTCAACCTAGCAACAAAGGAAAGCTCGGATTGAAGTTAATGGGAATGGCCGAATTTTCAATTTTTTTTCCAATCTTTGAAGCTCGATTTGAATACGTAATTGACCGAACTTGGATCCGTTTTCTATACCGATTCATAGTAGGCTATGTCTAATGTGAGATTGATGCAAGAAACCATGAGCCTATGTGTGGAATTTTTGTAGAAATTGAAGCTAAAGTAGAGGGAATGGGCTGTTCTTGGGAAGCAAAGATGAGGAAAATCAGGAGAAAATGGAGGAAAACTAAGGGAAAGAAAGGGAAAGTACTGACGTGGTGCCACATCAGCCAACTGGACAAACCCCGACCTGCTACGTGTCACACTTAACACGTGGCACCAAGTCAGCAAAGGCCGTCCAATTCGATTATGCTACGTGTTAGGACACGCAGCACAATCAGATCCTAAAACATGGCAGTCTCTGTTGTAAGAAAAACAAAACGTAAGAAAAAGGTCTTCCTGCCTTTGCTAAGTTTCAAACTCAAGACTTTATGCTTAATGCTAGTATTATACATATATGTTTAACAATTAAGCTGTTGGCTTATACCTTATTCATATGTACAATTAAATTTCACATATAGACTCGTTCAGTCTGGGCTAAATTTAAATCTAATCCCAAGTTTAACGGCCCAACTCTTAAACCTAGATTAAAATTACAAATCTATTATAATAAAATGTTATTTTCTAAAATCTTTTATTTTTCCAATTTTTTGTGACTTTTTAATATTTCTCATTTTTTGTATTATTATTATTATTATTATTATTATTATTATTATTATTATTATTATTATTATTATTATTATTATTATTATTATTATTATTATTTGTGCTTTTTCCTATTTTCTTATCTTTTTACATTTTTCTAAAATTCCTATTTTTTCCTTATTTATTTATTTATTTTATTTATTTATTTTTAAATTTTCCTAATTTAGGACCCTATAACCTAATTTGAAAAATAAAAGGGAAAAAAATTTGGATATCTACAGCTGTCTCTCTTTGTGGTCCAGTTTGAGCAAAACTTTACCATAAAGATAAAACAGACGCTATTTTTGCCCAAAGAGCGGATTTTATTCTAGGAAACGCTACAGCTAGCTAGTTATCCTAGGTCCAATCCATTGGGGATTTAGAGAAGAAAAGGGTGGTGCTTTAAGAGCTAGTCGAATGACTGAAAGAAGAATTGAAGTTTGCTCATGCTCTTATGAACCGAGGTAACGCGGGCAAAGCGCTCTAGGAGCTGGCTAAGCACTAAGAAGGATGAGCAAACTTAGTCGTGCCTTAATAAGCTGACTAACCAAGATTAGCAAAGCACTCTTAGAGCTGGCTAAGACCCTAAGAAGAATGAGTAAAATTGGTTGTGCCTTAATGAGCTGACTAACCAATGCGGGCATAATGCTCCTAGAGCTGGCTAATACCCTAAGAAGGATGAGCAAACTTGGTCGTATCCTAATGAGCTGACTAACCAAGGTGGACAAAGCGCTCCTAGAGCTGGCTAATCCCTAAGAAAGATAAGAAAACTTGGTCGTGCCCTAATGAGCTGACTAACCAGGTGGGCGAAGTGCTCTTAAAGCTGGTTAATACCCTAAGAAGGATGAGCAAACTTGGTCATGCCCTAATAAGCTAACTAACAAAGGCGAGTAGTAGGAGCATTTATGTCAACCCCACACATCGCCACCACCTAAAACTAAACCACCATCATCACCCCACTCCAAATCGACCATTTGGACCGGCTGATGAACCATAGATTGGCACTAGTGGCCGAAAGCCCATGAAACAAGTGAGTCTAAATTTCCAACCAATTTTGTAAAAATTATTAAAATTATCATTTTTATCCAAAAATTATGAATTTTATTATTCTGATGTTTTATTATATATTGATTTAGGGAAAAACAGTGATTATATTTATTTACATCTGTAGATGTAGAGTGCATAAGAAACCAAGCATGTTTTGATTTATAATTAAATAGGCTCAAGAGTGTAGTTTTGAGCTTAATTTTTTTTTTGTCGACTACTTAAGTGATATATAACAGTGCTATGAAGCCATTATTTAAAAATTAATGTTTGAAATTTCTAAGCCCTAAAATAATGAATAAAATGAGTAATTTTGGACTAATTAGGTAATTAAATGATTAATTACTAACTTAGTATATAATTAGATATTTAGAGATGTTAATCTCTAATGTAGTAACATAATCATAGTACTTAGAGTATTAAATGTAATTATCATGGGAGTTATGTAATAAATATAGGTAATTTGATAATATGTAGAATTGAAATTATGGTAAATATAAAATATTGGGTTAAATTGGATAATATAATAATAATAATATTAATACGTATTAAATTTGGTATGAATCTTAATTTTAAGTAATTATATGAAAAATGTAAAATTTCATCACATTGAGAATAAATCTGGTATACTAATAAGAATTAGAATATATCGAGTGGGTTAGAATATTGCTTTAAGATTAAGCGTAATATTTATGATACTCGAGCCTGATGTGATCAATTCTACATTAGGGTTCGGAGCATATTTTAGGATTTACTTGTATTTGGAACTGATTTAGAACTTGAACCGGAATCGGATTGAAAAACCAAACCCAAAACTAACTTAGAATGAATCAGTAGTAAATAATATTTATATATGATAAGTTGAGTTAAATCATAAACTTAGAATATATATCATCAAGATATAAATATTAAAGAGTGTATTTATTTTATAAGATATATGGATACGAGTTAACCTACAACTGGTTGAGTGAGTGACTAAGAATTTCAAGTAAGTTGGGTTTAATACTTCGTCGTATTTTAGAGTATTCGAAGACTTAGGATTGTATTTATTTGTGTTTGTAAGTAGTTATGTATACATGTGCTTGAGTATCTGATTTCGTGTTGAATCTTATGTTATGTTTGGTAATTGATGTGTATGGATTGGTGTGAAATTATCTGATTGTAAGCCCTAAAACTAGCTATTCGAGGTTTCGATCGGTTAAAAGACCCGATCGAGCCTATATTGTAAAGTAAAGGTAGAAATATTAGTAAAATGATCCCGTAAGTTTAAATTTAAGAAAATAAGCAATAAAATAAAAGAATATAAAAATTCCAAATTTTAAGTGTATAACTCGTTATTTATCAAAAATGCGTAAAATACATTCCGATAATTAACGAATCGCTAGAGATAAATTATATGTAAACTAAAAATCATAAAATAACCTAAATAATATTTAGGAATATTTATTTGTACTATATATGAATTTACATGTATGTAGATATACGCATAATTACTTAAAATACGCGAAATGTGCTAAAATTATACTAAATAATTAAAGAAAATTCATAATTAATTAAGAAAAAAATCAAGAAAAATCAGAAAAAATCATGAATGATCTAGAATTGGGTCATGGCAGTTGGGAAAAATAAGAAAAAATTCGGCCAATTAGAATAAGCCAACATAAAAGCCAAAAATCAAGGGATGAGGCAATTGTCTTGTCCCATTTAATGCACAATAAATCCTCTAAAGCCCTATAAATAGCAGGAAAAATCCAAGAACTCATTTGGACAGATAGAAATCAGAAAAAATTAGAGAGAGGCAAAAATTGAGAGGAAAATTCGGTTTAGAAAAAAATTAGAAAAAACTGTACAGTTAGGGCCTTTAACGGGAACCCCCACCAGACGAGCATCTGGGAGTGGATGGCCGCCACCACCACACGGTGGTGGTAGCGCCCAGGCAGGACGACAATTCCAAGGCGACCGGCGGTGGCCAGAGCCACCCATATCGGTGAGTCTAATTTTCAGCCCGATTTTGTGTAATTTTTTAAAAATAGTAAATATTATTAGAAAATTATGAATTTTGTTATTCTGAGATATTTTTGTATGTATTTTGTAGGAAAAATATTAGTTTGATAAAAACATGCCCCGTAATATATGGTCCTTAATAAATCATGCAAAAGCGAGTACATTTCGGTTTAGAAATAAATGACCTTAGGAGTGTAGTTTAGAGCTCAATTTTTTTTCGTAGGATGCTCGTGTGATATAGAATAGTGCTATGAAGTCATTTTTTTTAAATTAATTTTCAAAAATTTTAAGTTAATTTTTAGCCCTAAAATGATGGACAAATTGAGTAATTTGGAGTTAATTAAGTAATTAAATTATTAATTACTGACTTAGTGAATAAGTAGATGTTTAGGGATGTTGAAATCTGATGGAGAATGATACTTGTAGCATTTAGGATGTTAGATATAATTATTAGGTTAATAATGTAGTAAATAAGTAATATGGAAAAATAGTACATTTTAAGTTAATTTTGTAAATTAGGGTAATTAGGAGTAAAATCTGATTTAGGATGAATTTAGACATTTTGAAATGATAATTGATGTTCAGAGATGATAATTAGAGTGATATAAATATTAGAAGTGTAATATATACATAAAAGGTAATAATACATAATAGGTAATTATTGGAAATATAATAAATAGGAAATTTGAATTTATGTAATTATATGAAAAATATAAAAATTTCTCACATTAGAAGTGAATTCGGTACACTAATAAGGATATAAGTGTACCGAGTGAAATAAAATACTAACTAGGGGTAATGATGGTATTTAGGAGATCGGGAAATAATGTGATTAATTTCACATTATGGGTTGAAACGAATTTCTAGGGTTAGAGTATAAAATACTACTTAGAAATCGAACTAGAACCTAATTTAGAAATCGATGCGAAAACCGAACCCGAACCTAACCCTAAACCTAAATAATTGTAAAAGACATAGGACCTAGATAATTAGGCATATTAAATCCTAAACAAAACGTAACGATAAGTGTTATAGGATAAAATGAACCTATAATAGTTATATGAAAAGCTGAAACTACGTTTGTGTTATAGGGATGATCGGCGATAGCTTGATCAAATCGGACCTCGAGTGAATAAGTGAAGAGTCAAGGTAAGTTGGGATTAATAAAATGCTGTATTTTGGAGGCTTAAGATTATGCTTGGTTGTACTTGTTAGATAGTTGAATGTGTGCATGTGTTTGATTATGGGTGATGCTATGATCCTGTTTGTTGCTCTAGCACATATTGTATGATTTGTATGAAAGGATTGATCACCCTCAACTGGACTTAATCAAATATCCAACCAGTAATCATAATCGGACATGCATGGCAACCCATTAGGGGAACTTAGGACTCTCCTGCCAAATACCGACCCCTTCGGAAGGGATAGCGCAGGATTGCAAAATGGTCTCTTCTTCATCCTCAGTCGAACTAAGTGATAGGAGAGGAGGTCGCGGCAAGGGTGAAGACAGTGGTTCGAAGGTAGTCGCGGGAGGAGTAAGGTCTCCATTACACAAGCCTAGGTTTGGTCGTGAGCTGTTGCATTAACGGCAACTCCTCAACTCGGATTAGAGCGGGCGCAATTTCTTTAATCTCACGACGGGCCGGACAACGTTGTGCGATGGCATTTGCTTACACATGCATTGCACCTAATAAGTGATTGAAAACCTTGTTGTGTGTATGGTATAGTTTTAAGTCCTCCATCCTAACTTACTGAGCTGTGGTTGCTCACATCCCTATAGACATCGTGTAGGTGCTGGATAAGAAGCGGCCACAACTACTCTAAAGCTAACAACTGCTGGATCCTGAGGAGTGAGGAAAAATATTGAAGAACGAACATATATTTTTAAGGTTTAAGCTTTTACTTTAGAACTTTTCGTTTTTTTCAATAATGTAATAACTAGGAAATATATTTCGGAGAAACATTGCAAACGATAATTGTAATAACTAAATTATAGTGAATATATATATTTCCTCACTTTCTTAGATGAATGATTTATTGAAATTACAAATTGTTTACTTCAAAGCAGGTGAGTCGTTGACGCCTTGTGTAGATTAGGTCTAAGATAGCGGTTGTAAGGCCAACTTCTATCTTAGGGTGGTTTACACGGCGAGGCTGTTACGACTCTACCGCTTCAGGGCGTGACACTGATCACTCTAAACTGTACCTAACTATCACTGGCCTAAATACCTTAATTTGACATGCATTGTAATCTTTTAAGGGATCATCAGGATTCTCCAACCAAACAACGATACTTTCAAAAAGGGTCTTTTCCTCATCCTTAGTCAAACTAAGTGACAGGAGAGGAGGTCGCGGTGAAGATAAGAGTATTGGTTCGAAGGATAGTCTTGGGAGGAGAAGTATATTCATTGCACGAACTTAGATTTGGTTATGAGCTATTGCATTAACAAAAACTCCTTAAACCGGATTAGAGTAGGTGAAATTACTCTGATTTTATAATGGATTCAGACCATGTTTGTGCTTGTTATATTTTCATAAGTCTCCAATTCAACTTATTAAGCTGTAATTGCTCATATTCATATATATTCTTTTGCAAAATCTGACTTTTGACTAGTATGCTGTGTTACAACTATCCTGAGGTCAATTCTTTTTTGAAGTTATGGGGAGTAAGGATCAATTGGCTATATGATCAAGTCTTTTTAATGTCTTAATAGTGCTTTCGGTATATGAATTGATGTATGATATGTAATTTAGCAGACTATTGTAATATGTAGAATCCCTTGGAATTATACAATAATATGGATGTAATTATATATATATATATATATATGAACGATAGTTCTAACTTTTTATGTAAATTTTAGCTAATATCTTAATTGAACTGTTTATTTCAAAGCGATGAGTCGTTAATGCCTTGTGTAGATCATATTTGTAATAGGCACTTTAAGGTTAATTACTATCATAAGTTGATTTATATGGCAAAACTGTTGCGACTCTACGACTTTGAGGCGTAACAACGTATAACTTTTTTTTTTTTATCTTTTATCTTTACATTGTTATAGTAAATTCTTATTAAGTTCAAGTGTGCTTTTATAGCGAGATGAATAATAGTATGCCAGGATAAGTTAGATAAAATAATAGAGTTGAGTAGAAATATTGAATATGTATATGTAAATGTATATGTAAATGACTAAAAACTTTAACTCAGTTATATTATAGTATTATTTTAAGATTATGTTGTATGTATGTGCATTCCTATATTTAATTTGTTTCCTATAAGTGTGTGATTCTATCTTATTGTTATTATTATTATTATTATTATAACTATTACTATTAATATTCATTGTTTTTATCTTTGCTATTTTATATTAACATTTATTGCTATTGCATATAAAAGCATATTTACTTTAGAATACTATGACTTTTAAGTACGTGAGTGTACGTTTAACATTTTGATCGTTTACAGAACTTTGTATCATAAAGTCATGTCTTATCCACGCTTTATAATATGTATTTATTAATTTTCTTTCATGGAAAGTGTATATATATATATATATATATATATATATACCTGCAAATAATTGTGTTTAGGTAGTTCTTTATTTAGTTCAAGTTTAAGATTTCATTACTTGAATATTGTATCAATCCACTTAGATCTCATGGTTTTTCCTAAATCTTAAATCACATATAACTTTTTCATTATAAGTTCAACATTTATGAATTTTGAGTTGATTTTTATCGTTTTCAGATGTATTTCATATAGCAAGGTTCGTTTTGAACGTTAAAATTGTCCTTTTCCGATATGAGTTTAAATTGTCACGAATTTAGTTATTTTGACTCGAATACTGTTATTTATTAATTTTGGCCTTTTCTTTATTATTTTATTATTTAATTAATTCCTACATTTCATATTTTTATAATATTTTACTTTTTAAGTCCAATTTATGTAGATTTCATTATTTCTCCATTTTAGGTTTATTTTATTATTTATTGTAATTTTGTTATTGTGGTAATTTTTTTTTCTTAATTAATTTATTATTATTCTTTATTTAATTTGTGATTTTCAGTTCATTTGATTTATTTGGAGTGAATTGCTGGTGTGGTTGAATCTTAGTAGTCTATGTGGTAATTCATTAATTTTTCTTTATTTTTTGTATTTCTCAAATTTAGCATTATTATTACATATATTTATGTGTTATTATAATTAATTAATTATTATTTATGTGGGCCTTAATTGATTGGATGGGTTTTAGCCCATTTCATATATATTCATATATATATATATTTCCTTTATTGTATATTAAATATAATTTTATAATTATGTATATATTCCTATTTACATACTTATATATCTTATATATATGTATATATACATCCTTAACGTACTAGTATATATACACTTATACATATACTTATATGTATACTATTATCATATGTATACCTATATATGTGCACATATACATATACATATATATACATTTAGTATACTTATTTATTTTATACATATTCTTATACATGCACATATTTTTTATACTCAATGTTATATGTATTTTTATACACGTATATATATATATATATATGTATGTATGTATATTTAGTTCTCTTATTTTTTTTCTACTTATATGTACATAGAGGTTATGCATTCATAAGTTTATGTATATAAACCACATATATATATTTACCCATATGTTTACAAGTTATATATATATATATATATATATATATATACATACATACATAACTCTACAAGTAAATATCTACTCAACCTAACATGTACATATGGTTATATGCATATATTTCAATACACACTTATATGTGTACATAAATACAAAAGGCTAAACTTATACATATCATTATGTATATACACATAATATTTCATTACAAATGATAATAATACATTTATTCCTTAGTGGATACTATATTTACATACATCTAAAGATAAAAGAGCAAAATACACTAAAATATAAAGAAATACATAAACTTAATGTAAGGGAAATCTATTTACTTGCTATTGATGGAGTTTGAAGAAAATATCCTTTTTTCCTCCTTTTTAATGGTTGTTTGTGGAGTTGGTAGTTGAACTTTGTTTTATGAAATATTAAGTAAAGTTGGGTGAGAAAAAAGTGAAGGGAAAGTGAAGTAAATGGAAAGAAAATGAAAGAAAAAGGTGAGAAAGTGAGAGAGGAAGTATGTTGGCTGAAATGTGTGTGGGAAGTGGGTGAATTATGTGTGTTTTTCTAAATAAATGAAGAAGAAAATGGAGAACTCTAGATGCCACATGGATACACGACTAAGAGGAAAAAAGGAGAAAAAGGGAAGAAAAAAAAGAAAAGGAAAGGAAAAGATAAATTGCATTAATTGCATGAAAATGACAATTTGACTTTTTAGTCAAATTATAATATTAATATAGTATTGATATTATGTACATGTAATGAATAAAATTAGTGAGGGAAAAAGGAAAATAAAAATGAAATAGAAAATAAGAGTAATGACGTAATAAATAAAATAAAATAAAAATTTGAATTTTCTTACAACATTTTTTTAATACTATAAATAATATTGATAAATATATATTATGGTTATAAAGAAAATTATTAAACATAAAAATAACATTAACCATATGACACATAAATAGCCATTAGATAATAATATTAGATTGAAATATTTAAATTCATATAATACTAATTTACATAATTATTAATAACTATAAAATAATGTTATTAATTTTTATAAAATAATGTTATTAATTTTATATGTTAATATAGTACTTTTAGATTTATTAATATTTAAATGTTATCTCTAATCGTTCGCTACGATTTCACACAATTTGGCCTTTCATTCAATTATTAGGCTCACTTAGGGTTTTATTGCCTTTGTAGTAAATTGGCACATTTATAAGCTTAAAGTTTTGAGTTTTAAGGTTTTTATTACTTTTGTATATAATCTTTAGTCTTTATATGCATTTAGGGTTTAGGGTTTTTATTAGCGATTAAGGTTTTTATTAAGTTTGGGGTCAATTTCTTCCAGTTACACATATTTAGAGTTTAAGGTTTTTGTAAACATATCACAACGTGGGGGGGGAGGGGGGGTGGTTAAGTCATGGTAGTAACACCATGTAATATATGAAGATCCGAGATCAAGCACCATACTTGATTAGGGGTCTTTAGCGCACTACACAAGACATTCACAACTACGACCTTCTCTTAGTAACTAGTATTTAGTAATAGTAGGACATATAAATTAAAGTTAAGCTATCCAAATTATCACTAACAAAACATAGATAAGCGAGAATATCAGGTTTTCCCTAAATTAGTCATACAGTATCAAAATAAATCACCATAAGTAGTCTATGCTACTCAACAAACTAAAGATACTTAATAATTGGAAATTAAAGAGAGTTCATATATATATAAACAAATGGTTTGCTTGAGCTCTCAACTTCTTCACATCCCAATCCCATGCTAGTGTTGGCTCTAGTCACAAGTCTTATTGCAACAATAAACTATAGGGTGGTAAGTTGGACTGTTTAGTGAGTAACCTACCTACTCTACATCAAATAATATTAAGCAAGTTATTTGAGAGGTGTATGAATGCATAGTCGAACATATGCAATGTAATGGTATATATAGTCTACAGATAACTATATACAACATGGTTTTGATGCCCACCATTGCTTAGGTTAGGAAGTATTTCGGTATGTCAGGATCCAGGTATCCATGCCCAATTTGAAGTCTCTTGTCATTACTATCACCCTCAACAGTAGATATGACACGGCCTTAAGCAGAAGGCGGCACTCCTCTGACCTAAGTAGTTCCCAAAGGTTGATGCAGCAACATATCGCATGAAGTATGTCGTATGATAACAACTTTCAATACACAAAATATAGTATGGATCCTCTAGGCATGATGTCCCATTCTACTGTGTAATACTGATGCCCAAATTATAATGTTATAAGATGCGATGCATGTCCAATTTAATTAGGGGTCAAGTGTTTGTTAGTCCGGTTTACAGTTGACCAGTTAATATATATATACAAATACTCCAAGATCGTAAGTTCTAATATAGCAAGCATGTAATATTCATATCAACTTAAGGCATTTTTGTAAATAAGGTCAATCATATCAAACTCATACAATTTCCTATTTGCCCTAACATGTAACAATTTCAGTTATTGGATATAATTAAGTATTTCACTAATTAAAAATACAAACAAGTAAAGTAGGGGGAGATATACTCACTCAGCCATGATGCTTAGCAGTCTTAATAATCTTCTACTGTATCCAAGTCAAACTCCTCGTCCCCTAAAGAAGATAATTAACTTTTGTGAGTATTCTATTTGTACTGATTAACTAGGTTTACCGCTCACTATCTCGAAATTAGTTGTTTCCATGATTTGGGCATATCTTCTTCGTTTTAACTCCGTTTTCGGTGATCTTATAATTGTTTTTATCATTTTTGAATGTTCTTTCATTTGCTAAAGGTATTTTTAAGTTTTTTAATCAATAAGTTTTTGGTTTGAACCTTACAAGGTCGTGGGCTCAAGTGGTGAGTTGGGTCACTTTAGGATTTAGCTCTAGTTGTGGGCCTTGGGCTTAGTTTTTGACTTTGGCTTTATGTTTAATAAACTTGGGCTTCTTTTAAGTATTTTAAATGGGCTTTTTCTGCCCAATACTTTAAAATTTTAAAGTAAGCCTTGGTGATGCTCTTGTAGGTTCAAACGGGCCTTTTTATTAACTTTAGGGCTTTATTTCATCAAAGAGCCTATGGGGGATATCTTGGATAGGCCTTTAGGTTTTGTGGGCCTCCTAAATAATTCTTCCTAAGCTTTTTATCCTAGGGTTCAAATCTAGTCATCTAGCTACATGGGCTCCTAAATTGGTTCTTTTGGGTTTTTTGTGTCTAGTTTACTATTTAGGGCCTTGGGCTCAAACCTACTTGTCTTTTTGGACTTAAGCCTAATATTGGGTTAAATATGGTTATAGATCTATCCATTATGGTTCTTAGGTTATTAACATCATTCTTAAGCCTATAATCTTTAACTAAGTCAATTTAGGGCCTTAACCAAACTTCAGCCTACTTAACTTGATTAATTAAGTCCTAAACCATACTTAACACTAAATAAACATGTTATTAAGCTACTAAACAAAAAGTTCCAGATCTGGTAGTTTAATGAAAGTGGCGGCCAATAGTGGTTTCTAGGGTCAAACATTCCATTTTCATGCAATACTTGATTTTTATGATGTTTTGGCTTAAGTAACCTATGTTTCTACTAATCTAAAACCATAATCATTTCATAAAAGTATGTAGAAGTGTAATGAGGGGACAAATATGGGGCAGCATACATGGAAAATAAGAGTCTCATTAACCTACTTGAAGATTTTCTACTAAAAAATACACTACTCTACATAACTTAGCCTATTTATGTTATAACTTCTACTATGAGGGGTTTTTCATGTACTTACTTTTGTTGACCTCCTTGAAACACCTTAAAAATTCTATGGAGTTGTTGTAAAATAAGTTTTAACAAAGAAAACATTAGTATCTGGCCTTATGTTACAAGAAACTAAGGAAAACCTTAGCCTAAGTACTTACCGAAGTAATGTGTGGGAGGGTCCTCTAGAGATAAGTGTGTCATGAGCCTTGGTATGTGCAATGGTAGGTGTATGTGTATCGATTGGTCAACTTGGGGTATGGGTGTGGCATGAGACTTGGTTTGGGGTGATTTGGAGTGGTGGTGGTGAAGTTATGGGGGTTGGCGTTAGGGTAGTTGGTGGTAGTCGATAGAGGAAGAAGAAGGGGTTTAAGGCTTGATCCTTGAGAGGAAGTTTAAGAAAGTTTTTAGATGTGTTTTAGGGTTTGAGAAAATGAAAAATGAGGGAGGGGGAAGGGGATAGTAGGTCATGGAAGTGAGGAGAGGTGGGGGGATAAGTGGTGAGTAATTTGGGAAAATAAGGACAAGTACTAAATGGGGACCATGTACTTCATGTACTTTTTGCTAATTTGGGTAGGATCTTTTCTCCTAAGAGTACAAGATATTTTAAAAAAGGGTAAGAGTTTATCTTTTGGTCATTAATCATGTTTGACTTATAGCTAATCAAGATGTAATGAGGTTAGCTAAGGATTAGGGTTTGATTAGGGTAATTGGTGGTTATTAGGCATGATTAGGCTAATTAGGTGCAATTAGGATGTGTTTAGGGTTTGGTTATAATTTGACACTGTAATTTAGCTATTCTAAATGCCCTATAAGTGTACTTAGGGTTCCCTTAGGGTTTGGTGCTCATTTATGGTAATTTGATCTGCATATAAGCTCAAAAGTAAAGGTTTAAATCACTTAGTACTACCAATCACTTGTATTAATCAATTTAACCTTACTATTAGTGTTTATTCATGACAATAAGGTTTTTGATCACTTATTTAGGGTTAGATGAATATTTTAGGGTTTCGTTACCATTTTAAGATTTTTCAAGTATTAGGGTTCTTGCTTATTTAGTTAGGTTTTTAAGACTTACTTCAATTAGGGTTTTGGTCGAACACTTAGGATTTAATTCTTTTACTTAGGTATTATTATCATGTTTGGGGTAGTTCTAGGGACTATCTAAGGACTCCTTTGTCTGATTTCTCTTTTAGGTTATCGGAATTTTGTAGGGTTTACAACACGATTAAAGTTTCAATTTATAAGTTAAAGATTTTCATATATCCCATTTGGGTTTCAATTTTAAAATTTTAATTGGTTTTAAATTTACTAACTCTATCAACTTAAGGAAGTTACCTACAATACATAAGTTTGATTCTATACTCAGAAAGAGAGATTTGCAGAGTTTACATATCCTCTATATTACTTATGTATTGAAGTTCACCATATATTCATCCTTTTCGTCAATCTCTAAGGTTGGTAGATCTCGAAGATTTTTAATAAACACCGTTTAATGTAAGTTTTGAGTTAAGTCACTCTTGAAGTTCTAAAATTGGAAGCTTCTGAGTTATCTTTAAGTCATATCAAGATTAAGGTTTTAACAAGATTATCCTCTAAATCATCCTCTAAGTCTGATAACTATCCAAGATTTCCTACGAATTACCTTCTGAAACAACTTCTAAGCGTTTACATATCTATAATTATCCCAAATATTATTTTGAGTTACCTTTAGACTAAGTTCTTGTATCCATTAGAATTTAAATTTCTTAACAAAAATGCTTTGAGATATCATCTGAGTTCAATTAGCTTGATAATTTTAAGGAATATACCATTTGAACTTTCCTCTCAGACCTATAACTTCAAAGTTCCTACAAATACTCTCTCTGACTTATCCTTTAAGATTCCCTTATTTCATCATTCTCTCATACTCTTGCCTTTGATTTAGCTTTTGAGTAATTATTAAGTAGAACATTTGCCCCCTAACTTCCTCTAAGATACCCTAAAACTCTATTATCTATAGAGCCTTTAAGAAAATCAACATTTGACCAAACTTTTGAATCCCTTGCTTTTATATTTCATTCATAAGTTTTGCTTTTAACTCACCCTTTGAGTTCCATTTTAACGAAAAACTCATTCATAAAATCCTTTGGGTTATCCTCGACTTAAGTTCAATTTTACAAATAACTTTGTTGATTCGTTCATTTCCATCCAAACCCCAATCACAATAACTCATTAACACTTCATAAAACAAACCTTAGCTTAATTACTTCTCAAAACTTCACATTTAACACATCATCAACTCTCCCATTCAAATCAATAACTACCTAACTTTACTTATAAGGGCATTTTCTTAGATACATGTAATTCCTACTCTTAAGATTCACTTCAACAACATTAATAGACAAGAAATTATTCCAATAACTAGCCTACTGTAGATTCCAAGTGAGGTTCATAAGAAAACATATTAATTTTCACTAAGATTATCATTTTATTCACAATTTAGGGGTCAAAAATTAATAAAAATATAGAAAATAGTTTCACAAAAAATATTTCATAGCTATTTAATATAAGTATAGGAAAGTTTATATAAAAAATTTGAGGTTGAAACCATGTTATTAGACAAATTTATTTCATTATAAAAAATTGTTTGATTTCACTGATTTCGTAAGGAAGTATATGATCGCCACTAAATTTGTATAAAATAATATTTTTTTTCGAAATTCTATACATTAAAATATGTGGAAATAATTTTTTTTTTCAAAATTTTCTAGGTAATTTTATATAAATATATTTTACAATTTATTAAAATTCAAATGGATTTTGGACCCTTACCAAAACTAGTTGCTCCAGTCACTAGCAGTGGCCACCCCTTTGTCAGACAACCAAGGCATGGCGAATCCAATCACTTGGTGGTAGTAGTTTGCTTCCAACTACCACACAATCCCTCAAACATGCTATAACAAAAATTTACACCAATTTTTCTATAATTTTTCCTAAATTTTATCAATTGACTTCATCACCTCCTCTTATTTTTCTTAAACTCTCCCTTACATGGATTAGCTTGTGGTAAGGTTCTTGAATTTTTTTCAAGGCATCTTGATGTTGTATCATAGTTTTTCTCTCTCTTCCCATGCAAAATTCAATCTTTTATATCAACCTTTAGGTATCAATTTGATATTTCAAACATCTATAGTTGTCCTTAGACCTTCTACACTATTGTTAAACTCATTGTAGCTATTTTCTATGTTTTTGTTTATTTTTAATTATTTTCTTATGCTTATTTTAACTTAATTAGTATTTTATCAGGTATTTTAGTTAATTATGGGTACTCAATTGCTCCTAATAATTACACCTAGGGTATATACATATATTCTATATATTATTTCATGCCATATAATACTTTTATTACGTATGTAATTTATCTCTAAATATTTATGAACTAACATAGTTTATTAAATATATTACGATAAATAATATATATATAGCTAAATTATACTATTTTAGCTATATTATTATTTTATTATATTTTTGAAATTTGAGTCCACAAAGTGTCTTCAACTAATGTTTTGAGTTTACTTATAAATTTTTAAGTCATTTGGGTTTATTTTGCTAACACCTCAAATTACCTACTTGAAGATACAAAGTGAAATTGTGAGTTTTACATTTCCACGCTCTTTGAAAAAGTTTTATCCTCAGAACTTCAAAACTTGAATGAGCAATTACCCATTTTATCATGTTCTAATATCATTAACCACTTTTCATCATAATAAAAGTACGAACTAACCTCTTTGCTAAGATATCAGTGGGTACCATTCTTCTATTATTGCTGTAGGTTTCCAAATCAGTTCCGCTTATAACCATCTTCTCACTGTACTTTCTACATACTTCATCTCTCAATTTCTTAACCCTATAGATCTATTCATTTTGCTTCCTTATAGGTTGTTTCTCTATTGTATAGCTCTATTGAGGATTCACAATTTAATCTTTAGTATTACCTTTTGACTCCTCATGAATTTACTTTGTATTGCCTTATAAAATACTTCATGGTTCCCTACCAACTTAAGGCAAAATAAGTCGACATGTTACATGCAACTTTTCATCTATTTGTAAGATAAGTTAATATCCTTTCCAAGTGAAATTTCTATGATACTCTTTCTAAGACATGATTCGATACTAACTTTATATTATTAATGGTTACTGTATACATAATGTCTATGCTCAATCATATATGGTACATAGGTACAATAAATTTATCCAGCCATCAAATTGATCCTCATATTAATAAAACCATTGAGTCCCTCTTGGTTCTTTAGTAAATTCTTACTTGTTCATATCTTCTGACTTTGTTTCTAATGCAATGTATCCTCTTAACTTTGTTTAAATGGAATCTTAAGTTCTAAATCTTCTAAGTCTATGATACTTAGGTATGATAATTATGATTTATATTCAGATTCTTAATATATTTTGAACATTACTTCTCACATCTTCTATCTTAGTTCTAAATACAAATATATATCTTAACTCTTGTCTCTACTCTTTATCACACTTTATTAAGTTTTGAACTTGATTATCCAGTACATTGAGAGATTGCTTCCTTACCGTTATCACTTTAGTTGGCTTATCCTTGAGTCCACACTGTCTTCATAGTTAGGAGCTTAGCATATCTTATTTTAAAACATATGATTGTACGGTTGAGGTTGGCAAATCTCAATTCTTTTATAAATTTTTACTCAAATGAAATAAAGACTAACTTGATAAACAAATACAATTCAATTGACAAAAGTGACATGATTTTAGAGTACTAAGGACGTGAACTAGTTTCTAACTTTTTAACTAACACGACATGTGTAATTTGACTTAAGTACAAAGGACTCCTAAAAGTAGCACAAGACTTGTAATAGACAAAAGATTTAGTATGAGAGAGATAAGAATCATAGATTTGCCATCCTTTTATTGCTTATTCATATGTACCTAATTTACAAATATCATCTTCTAATATAGTATATTTGCTTATCTCTCATTTGCTTTCATGACCAAAATGCAGTGTAAAATATTAATGATCATTTCACAATTTATTCCTGTTGCACCAAAGGTATTACTCCTTATCTTCATACATTACATCAATTTATTTTAAACATTCTTACTATTGTATTTACTATAACATTCTTACTAATGTATTTACTTTTACTATCTTCCTATTTCTATACCCTGGACCTAATTCCATTTATCTTTTGCTTGATCCTACTTTTATACATTCATCAAAATCCTCTTTGTATTACTTTCAAATTATAACTCTTGTAATTTCCTTTTTTTATTATTTACTTAATTTATTAAGTTTCCAGTTATTTCTTCAATTTATCTCCTTAATGAAGTTAACTTTCATCTAAATTGTTCCTCATTATAATTTATTCCTTTGCATGAACATATTGATCTAAGTTCTTGGTCATGACTTAACGCTACCCTTAAGTTTTTACTTCCAATTATATGACTTCCACAAGCATCTCATATATTTGCAATACATATGTTATTATTCTTATCCGTCTACGAAGTGTGATAAATATAAGCCTTATAATAAGAAGCCTTTCTCTTTTCTAACTTAGAGCACGTATAATTTGCATTTCCAAATATATTCACATCTTTATTCTAAACAAGAGAGAGTTTATCCTTAGTATCTGTTTTGATCTTTGTCTCTTCACTTCTATCACTTTATATGTCATTCTTCGTGCTATCTCAGTAATATCTTCCTCAAGTTTATCTCATAATTTATTGCACTATTGACCTTCCAAAACTCTTTCATCTTACGTCTTATCATGATTTAACTCTTATCTTTTTAGTTAAAGTTAGACACCTCTCCTACCATTTTCTCACAAATTTTGAATATTTTTATTTTAGCTTAATTTAAGCTACCCTACTTCATCTTAAGTATCAAATGACCTTGAGAAATTTAAGAGGGTTAGAGATCTCCTAAAATCAAATTTTCTAGTGTTACTTTTTATTGTATTCTTATCAAGGCATTCTCGTTATTCATTAAATGGTGTAATAACATTCCTGTTGCTTAGGTATTCAATTTTCTACTATCCAACTTATGATATACCTGTCATTTCTAAAGTAATGGGGTTAATGTTTAGCCATTTCTTAAATACAAATGTACTTAGAAATGAGTTTAAATTTTCCTATCATTTTCTTAGGTTTCTAACTACTTCATCAATATCTTACTTTCAAATATATGATAGTTCACTCTATATTTTATCACATATGATTTGCAAGTGGTATACAATTTTATCTTAGTTAATTCCTTTGAATAAAATTCTCCTATTTTTCCAATAAAAATTCACCATACCTATCCTAAGCATTTCTTTAATATCTACATAACATATTTGTTTAGTATATCTTCTTATATAAGTAATATTGATGAAATATCTCTTACATATCACTTAGTCATGAATTCAACATTTTAGCTTAGCATAGAACGTAAATCTCTGAATTATTCTCTAAGTGATTACTCTCTATTAAATCAAAATCATGTAGTTCTTAACAATATATCTTCTATTAATGTTTTCATCATCCACAAATCATTATACTAATTACATCCTCTATATTCATAATAATAAAGGTATATCTCTTGTGATATTCCAGTCTTTGTTTATAAGAAGCAATAATAAATCCATACATGTAATATCTTGTTACTCATATTTAATCCTATAATATAGCATTACTATAATATAACATTACTTTCAATTTGGTAGTTTCATATTGCCTTATAAATTAAGAGGTAAAACAAAAGTTCACTTGTTATGGGAGTCATGTTTAAATATTTATTTTGGGTAGTAAGTTGATCTCTATATGTATTTCAAACTTAAAGTCCATTTGATATAATTCAAAATCATACATTTCTTATTTCTGTAGCTTTCATATTTCAATTTCATAACCCAAGAGTATATATTAGAATTTTTTATCTTTATATTAGAAAAAAATCCATATTGAGACTTAGCTTTATCTCATAGAAAAATCACATTAAGAATGAACCTTATACAATAAAGAACTACAAATAATCTTTCATACACATTGAAATATCATATTTTCCTTTCCTTAAATACATTACTTGCACATATTATTTCGGTCAACTATTTATAAGATAATGCTAAGAGAACTGAAACACATCAAATGATATCAAATACATCAAAACATTCTGATCAATTGTCATAATTTAAGCATGTCAAAGGTAATTGAGTTTTAGTCCATTTCACTATCAAAGGAGCTATCCTCCTAAAAATTATTTTATCCCACTAATTCTTAAGTTATAGATTACTAGGCTCTACAAAAATCATCACAACACTTTGTAGAAATCAATTTTATACCCATTCTCCTTTTCCCTAACATTTTAATTTAGTATCTATACTTATTCACCACATTTGCAACTGCACACAATTTATTATTATCATAACCATTCTCTATACTAAGTCTTTTCAAGAATGGATCGAAGAATGACGATTCCCACTATGATCTTTCCCTGTATGAGACTAAATACAGTTGGAATAATTACATTAATACTTGCATTGACTCTTATTTTCGTTCTCAAATCTCTATTGAGAGTTCCATTTTAAGTGGTAGTGACAATTCCAGTGACCGTTACATTTATAGTTACATTTGTAGTGAAAGTGAAAATAGTAATGGAAGGGGGAGCTCCAGTATAAGAACTAGCAGGAATGCTATTGATTTCACGATAAGAGAAAATTCTACCGATTTCGATTTAACTCAAAAATATAGGCATTTGTGGGTTCAATGCGAAAATTGTTATGGATTAAATTATAAGAAATTTTTTAAGTCAAAAATGAATATTTGTGAACAATGTAGATATCATTTGAAAATGAGTAGTTCAGATCGAATCGAACTTTCGATTGATTCAGGTACTTGGGATCCTATGGAGATTCCTGCATAACCACATATTTAAGTCTTGGTGAAAATCTTACCCAAGGTTTTATCTAAGAGTTGGCTTCCTTTTATATTTTATACTCATCGATCTACTTATACATTTGTTTGCCTTTACCTCATCCTTAGTTGTTACAATATTTAAATTAAGGTCAGAGTCTTTTTCATGTTCTCATTTAGATTTGCATTATATATCTCTTAAAGTTCCTTCAACTCTTACAAGTATCTTTTCTCCAAAGTTGTATTTGTTATACAAATTCTAGCTCTCTTTTTTTTCCGATATGTATTTATGTTCTCACCAAGAGTATGGAAAATCCTCTAATTAACATTATTATTCCACAATAGTTAGTCTTATGCTTACCCTAATTCTTTACTAAATCCTTTGAATAAGATTCTGTTATATCCTTTGAGTTAAGGCATGCTCTACTTTATTATTTTCATAAGCTTAACCAATCTATACTTTACCATTCAACCACGACTATATCCCCAATTTTAGTTGCACCTTAACTCTCATTCCAATCTCTCTCAACATATTTCTTATAGATTACTGCCAATTTGTCTTAAGCTTCTCAAATTATACATCCTTCAATTTCACCAATAGCGCAGTAGTACAACGGATAATTTATTATCAGTTGACTCTATAGTTCTTAACAACTCATAAATCTCTATGTGCATTATACGAGAGTGTGGAAATCAATTTGCTTAAACTTAATGATTACTATTTAAGTATGTGATATAATCATAAGAACTAAACCTATACCAACTAAGATTCATCTAGTGTTCCTATATCCTTCAAACATTACCATCTCAACAACTTTCAACAATAACACTAAAAATTATATCATTAAAACTACCATAATTGTGACCTCTTGAATATTATCCTCCTTATAGTAACAATATTAGTATAAATTTCTACTCATCCTTTAGTACTCCCAATCACCTAACATCTACATGATGATTCACTCAATACATATAAGAATTTCATATAATTTCAACAAAACGTAGAATATCACTCAATCGATCCATCTCAAGAATTCCCATAATTAAACCTTATAATCTATGGACTTTTCATCACTAAATGAAAAGAAGTTAATGATTCAAAACTTAAAGGTACACATGACACAAGTTAGATTAGCTTATGTGGCTTTAAATTATATACGATCTCATATATATATATTACATATATCCTTATAAGTTTAAGTCTTTTATGTCCTACTTAATTTCCCTAACTTTCAATGTTCCTAAAGTGTTCTAATTCCTTTTAATTATGACATCACAAGGTTAATTTAGAAGGGTCGCACTTTAAACGAATTGCTGAGGACCATGCTATGATAATACCTAAAACTACCATGCTTTGAACTAAAGGGTCGTAATAGCCCATTGTGTAACCCAGCCTAAACTAGAAACTAGCCACTTTGATAACTAACGTAGATATAGCTTATACAAGGCGTTTACTACTTTCTTGCTTTAGGCTATCCAATTCTAGGTCTAATAGATATTGACTTGTATTGTAACTTTTCAAAATAACTTTAGAAACATCTGGCTCAAATGATTCGAGAAAATTAAGCTTTACAAATCATTTAGAGAATAAAATCCCAATTTTAACAAAAATTTCTAAAAGTAAATTGATTTGAGTGAATAAAGCAGTTAATAAAGGTTTTATAAAAGATCATAGGTTAATAGAGCATAGTAATAGTAACCATAACTGAAAATTAGAGGATCATTAGTAGAGACCTTATTAGTTTCCCTATAAGTTAGTAAATTTGATAAATAAATAAGAACACAACCCATTAGCCTTAAATCTCCTTTCCCGACCTTGTTCTCTAGTTTTCTTGAAACTTGATGTAATACCAGTGAGTTTATTGGAAACTTGCAAAATAGCTCTAAGGAAGTGAATGACAACTTGATTAGTAAGTGGGATGAAGATAATAGCACATATTTATCATCAAGTAACAAGGGTTTTGAAGCACAATTAATTAGATGTAATGCACATTTAAGAAAATGCCATCGCATGACATTGACTAATCTTCGAAAGATCAGAGAAATTGTACCTGCTTTAATCCAGGCTTTGAGGAGTTTAACGCTGCATACTTCATGAACTAGAACTAAACCGAAGCTTGTATAATGGGGAAACATGCTCTACCCAAGACTACCCTCGAACCACAATCCCAACTTTACCATGACCTTCTCTCTTGTCACTTAGTTTGACTAAAGGTGGGGAAATGACCATTTCTACTCTCCTCATCAAAGGGTTCGTGTTTGGCTCAAGAATCCTAGTTGTCTCCCCTAATGAGTTGCATTATAGGTCTGATTAGAAGCTAAGTCAAGTTTGAATTAGTTTGCCTCTTAAGGTGATTAAGTAATTTCACATAATTCAATAAAGCAATCAATACATAAAGTCTTGCACTCCATAATAGTAATACAATATCCAAGCACATGGGCTATACACATATAAAATACTAACTTATAATCATAAATAAGACATATGCTAAGGTCCTCAAGTATTCTTAAGAAATACTTTAAAGTACGGTGAAGTACTAATCCCACTTAACTGGAACTCATTTGCTTACTAACTTAGTTGTTCACTTGTCTTTGTAGGTGATCTCTTGATGTTTCTCTTGATGCAGTACTTTATTTTGCATATAAATTAAGAAATATTGCTAATTTACTTCTTTATAATAGAATTACATTGATTACCTATTGGTTCATTAGCCTACACCCTAAGTATTGGAAGTTTAGAATGGTACTATAAGTTTATGTTACCTTTCAAGCCATCCCTTGATTTTAGATGTCTTTGAAATATTTATCGAATAAGTTTTTGAGATATCCTCTATACTACTTATGTATTGAAGTTTACTACATATTCATCCTCTACGTCAATCTCTAAGGTTAGTAGATCCCTAAGATTTTTAATAAACACCATTTGTACTCATTTTTGAGTTAAGTCATCCTTGAAGTTCTAAAACTGGAAGCTTCTGAGTTATCTTCTAAGTCATATCAAGGTTAAGGTTTTAATAGGATTATCTTCTGAATCATCCTCTGAGTCTAATAACTACCTAAGATTTCCTATGAAGTACCTTCTAAAACAACTCCTAATTGTTTATATATCTATAATTATCCAAAATATTATTCTAAGTTACATTCTGACTTAGTTGTTGCATTCGCTAGAATTTAAATTTCTTAATAGAAACCCTTTGAGATATCATTTGAGTTTGATAAACTTCATAATTTTAATGAATTTACCCTTTGAACTTTGCTCTAAGACTTCCAACGTTAGAGTTCCTGTAAATACTCCCTTTAATTTAACCTTTGAGATCCCCCTGTTTCATCATTGACTCATAGTCTTACCTTTGATTTAGCTTCTGAGTAATTATTGAGTAGACCATTTGCTCCCTAATTCCTTTGAGATACCCTCTGACTCTATTATTGATAGAGTTTTTAAGAAAATTAATATCTAGCCAAGCTTTTTAATCCCTTGTTTTTACATTTCATTCATAGGTTTTGCTTCTAACTCACCCTTTGAGTTCCATTTTAATGAAAAACTTATTCACAAAATCCTCTAAGTTATTCTTTACCTAAGTTTAATTTTACATATAACTTTGTTGATTCATTTATTTTTGTCCCAAAATTCAATCCCAATAACTTGTTAACACTTCATGAAACAAAATCCAGCTTAATTACTTCTCAAAACTTCACATTTAACATATTATCACTCTCCCATTCAAATCAACAACTTCCTAACTTCACTTATAAGGGCAGTTTCTTAGATCCATGTAATTCCTACTCTTAAGATTCACATCAACAACAATAGTAGACAACAAATTATTCCAATAACTAGCATACTACAAATTCTAAGTAAGGTCAATAAGAAAAACATATTAATTTGCACTTAAGATTACCATTTTATTCACAATTTAAAGGTAAAAAAGTAATAAAAATATAGAAAATAATTTCATGAAAAATATTTTCATAGCTATCTAATATAAGTATAGGAAGGTTTCTATAAAAATTTTGAGATTGAAACTATGTTATTAGACTAATTTATTTCATTATAAAAAATTGTTCAATTTCATTGATTACTTAGGGATGTATATGATAACTATTAAATTTTTATAAAATAATATTTTTTTCCTAAATTCCATACATGAAAATATGCGGAAATAATTTTTTTTTAATTTTCTAAGTAATTTTTTTTATATTTTTTACAATTTATGAAAATTCAGATGGATTTTGGACTCTTATTGGAATTGGTTGCATTAATCACCAACAGTGGCCACTCCCTTATCGGACAACTAAGGTGTGGTAGGTCTAGTTAACTGGTGGTGGTGGTTTCCTTTCAATTGCCACATAATCCCTCGAACACGTTATAACACAAATTTATACCAATTTTTCCTACATTTTATCAATTACTTCATCACTTACTCTTATTTTTCATAAACTCTCCTTTGCATGGATAAGCTTATGGTAAGGTTCCTAAATTTTTTTCAAGGCATCTTTATGTTGTATTATAGTTTTTCTCTCTCTTCCAATGCAAAATTCAATCTTTTTTTATTATCCTTCAAGTGCCAATTTAATATTTCAACATCCACAGCTGTCCTTCAACCTTCTATGCCATTGTTAAACTCATTGCAATTGTTCTCTATGTTTTTTTTATTTTTTTATTATTTTCTTTTGCTTATTTTAACTTAATTAATATTTTATTGAGTATTTTAGTTAATTGCAGGTATATAATTGCTCTTAATAATTACACGTAGGGTATATACATATATTCTATATATTATTTCATATCATATAATATTTTTATTATGTGTATAATTTATCTCTAAATATTTATAAAGTAACAGAATTTATTCTATACGTTTATGATAAATAATAAGTATATACTTAAATTACACTATTTAAGTATATACTTAAATTTTCTAGTGTAATCATCTATGAAAAGGATGAAATACATGTTTTGTTAAAGTGATGGTGTCATCATGGGACCATAGACATTTGTATACATAAGCTTCAATGGTGCTTTGGCTCTCCATACTTATCTAAAAGGAAATGATTTCCGATGTTATTTCCCAAGTATATAACCTTCACAAACTTCTGCAACATTCTTTATAATTGGCAGACTTGACATCATATTCTTTTATTGTAGTATCTTCAATCCTTGGAAATTTAGATGACCAAGTCTCTTGATAACTCTTCTCGATCTACTTTAATGACCACTTGTACCTTATGGTGCCATTGAATGGGGAAATTTCTCTATTGTTTCATCTTAACTTTGATAACTTTCTTACATTTTTCTCCTTTGTCATGGATGGTGTAAGTTTCTCTTAAACAATAAGGAATATCCTTTTTCCATTATTTGTTGAACATTAGGCAAGTTTGTCTTAATACTTGGTACTAGTAGGACATCTCTGATTAATTGCATATCCTTACTCGTCTCCATGGCAATTATGCTTTACATTCAATAGCTACTAACTCACCATTTCAAAGCTTTACTTGTAACTTAGCAAATATGTCTAAGTCTTAGAAAAATATTCTTATTGCTAGTCATATGGTTACTACAACTACTATCTAAATACCATACATCTTCTTTTATTTTGGAAGTAGCATGGAAAGTGTAAAATAGATAATTATTCTTCTCCTTTGAGTAGTTGGCATGATACTTCTCCTTAAAATGACAATCCTTTGTGAGATGACCAAATTTCTTACAGTTTTGACATTATAGCTTTACTTTGAGCCTACAATCTTTTTGATGATGATTAGTTCTGTTACATATTCCATATGGTAGTTATAGTCTTTTATCCTTTCTATCTCCTCCATTTTTCACTCTCTTACTTTTATCTCTTGAACTTTCAAATCGTTTCACCATTTTTGAAATTTTGAGACCTAAGTTTAAGTTTCAATTGAAAAGCATTTTTCAATATAGTATCATCATGCTTACCCAACCTCTTCTCATGTACTTTAAGAGAGCCAATTAATTTTGCAATAGAAAGAGTAGAGAGATCATTTGTTTCCTTAATTGTATTGAAAAATCATATTTCTTTTGGAAGTGCCATTAATATTTTTTCTACTATCCTTCTATCACTAATAGTTTCTCCATGGGCTCTCATTTAAGTGATAATTTCATTAATTCTAGTATAATAACCCTTTATGGTCTAAAAATCCTTCATTTTAATATTTTCAAAACCTCATCTCAAAGTATGGAGTTTAATAAGACATATATTTTTTACTACCCTGAAATTCCTCCTTTAATATATACGATGCTTGCTTCATACTTGTAGCTCTACTTATTCTTGAAAGATTTGAATCCGCTAATGCCAACTAAATATCATATAATGTCTTTTAATCCTTTTCTTTAATGGTCCTTAATTTAGTCAATTCAGACTTTGGTGTAGTAGACTTGTTTTACGATACATTAACACCAACTTTTGATGGACCAATAGTCATAATTTAGTCAAATCTTTTGTGATTTCCTATAAACCTTGTGATAAAATGTGAGTCTTCATTTTGATGGACTAATAGTAATAATTTTCCTCAAAAAATATTGAAAGAGGTATTTGGCTATTTGATTTGATGGTTGCCATAATATAACTCAATGAAGTGGGTATAGAAAAAATAATTGATAGAATTATGCTTGGTAGATGAGCCAATGTGGCTTTGATACCACCGTTAGTATGTAGAAGGGTGTTGGTTGATAGTTGAATAGAAAATGTAGAGATGTATTTGGTAAAATAGTTGAAATAGAGAAAAGTTGGTGAGAGATAATGGAATATAGTAGAGAGTGATTAGAATGAAAGAAACTTTGTATATTTTTTATTTTTTCTTTCTCAATAGATGGTGGAGATCAATGTTTACAATGTATTGTGTAGAAACTTACACCTCCCATCTAGAATATGTATGGAAAATATCTCAACTAATACATTCTAAAAATTCCACTAACATATCTTCTATAAAATGATTGTAGAGATGAACTTGATTTGGATCAAAGTGGATCAATTTTAACAATTACAACTAAAAGAAGAGAGAATCCATTAAATCAATCCATAAAGAGATAAGTGTTAATACTACCGATTTTAATACAATATAAAATTGTGAAACATTTTTGAAAACGGAGCCACCCCATCAATGTATATTGCCAATGGATTTTGAATGACCTTTCGACGAAAATTTATTTCCGAGACTTAAAGTCGATTGACTCAAAAGTCTTTGTATTATTTCTTTTTTAACAATATAAAATACCTTGAAAACGAAATTAGTGAAGGCTATGAAGCGGGGTGTTTCTTTCGTTTTCTTTAATTCGCTGTGAATTGAGTAGTTAATTGGAGTGTATTATACTTTTGATGTTGGTTGTGAAGGATTGTGTGTGGGAAATATACAGGAGATATATAATGACCTTCTCCAATCCTAAGAACACATGCATTGGTACATGGTATTCTATATTTTATATTTTTTCTTTTCTGATGATATTTCAAATATAAGTAAATAAAATACTATTTACAATTACCCCCTAATGGGCTACATCTTGGACCCAGTTGGAACATGTCTTGCGCTTTAATTTTTTATTTCCACGTTAAATAAAGCCATCATTGACGAAAAGCCCACCATGCATTTTGGTTGAAATGAGCCCATCTACTTGCATTTTTTTTTTAAATTATTATAGTACAATTAACTTTAGAAGAATATCCAGCCTGATATATTTCATCATGAAACAGTTATTATGTCACTAAACTATAATAGTATTAGCAATTTACTTGTAAATTAATCAAGTTTCATTTAATATTTATTTGAATTTGATTTAATAATATTTTGATTTAAATTTTATAATGGTTAGCTTAATTAGCTTTCAAACATGATCATGCTTAAATCAAATTTAAATATTTGTTAATTTAGGCTATCTATATTGTTTCAATTTGAAAGAAAAACATTTTATAAGAAAAATTGAACATAAACGAGTTTGGTCAAGTCAAGTCATAACATATTAAATATCACTTTAAGTGAAAAATATATTTGAGTCAAGTTTGAGTTTTAAAATTTTAAAATGAGTTTGAGCTCAACAATTTATTGTGTCAATTGAACTTATTTATAGCCCTATATCATTGATTACGACAGCAAGCATGTAAATATTTTATATTGAAAAAAAGTATAAATTTAGTTATTAATATTATATATTAATCTAATTGTATCCTTAATATTTTGTTTTCTCTATTTAGTTCATCAATGTTTTTCAAGTTTTACGAAAGAGGAGCTCCATTAGGTCCATCTTATTGCTTCCATTTTTTTCATGCATCAACATGCAATTGGTTCATAACAATTAAATTTATGTAATAATATTATAAAATTAAGGAAGAAAAGTTGAAAATAAAAAAAAAAAAGACCGACTCAATGGCTTCGGGATCCTTGGAGTTGCCGAGTCTACGGACTTGGTACAGAACCATGGGCTGACGTGCTGGTCCTAATTCATGCTTCAGGACCCTGTGGATTGGGTAGGCTGATGCCCATCCCTAGATTAGCTTACAAATCGAAGTATAAGCTAGAGCTTTGTTAACATGTCAGTTTAGTATAAAATAAGGGGGGCAAAAATAATTCCCTGAATTTTGATTTAGATGTTATATCTCCTAAACTTTTAGAGATTATAAATTGTCTTTTAAAATTTGATAAATTAGCAAATGATCTTCACTAGTTATGAATAACTTTTCTAAACTTTAATATTGATGTGAAAACACTCCAGCTTATCAATGTGCAATTTAAGATCCTCTAAACTTTTATTATAATATGAATTTTTTTTACCAAAAATGAAAATATTATTCTTGTTACTAATTTATCAAAATTTAAAGAGGGAATTTAAAGCATTTGAAAGTTTGGAGGGTAAATCAATACCTAAATTAAAACCTATGGGAGTTATTTGTAATTTAAAAAAAAATTCCAAAGAAGACTTTTAGGAACAAGACGAAGAAAATAGATTGTCCTATAAAATCTAGTATAAGATAGATAAATACTGCAATCAAACTTATGTTGTTTTTTGTTTGGGTGAATGAAAATGTATTCATAACAGACGAAAATCAAACTTATGTTGCTATTTTTCCTAATGGATGGCCTTTTATGAGTATTAAAATGTTAGATTATAGAAATAATTATAGTTTGTGTGGTGGACGGAGCTTGCAGACCCATTATTGATGTAATAAATCAAACAGAAATTGGATCAATTTAAGCGATAATGTTCCTACCACTAATTAAAAGGTATTATTGCTTGAACACAAAAGTTAAAAAGGATTGGTTTCACAATTTACCAATTAGTTAAATTACACTTTTTTTTAGTTAGCATTGAGGTGACAGTCTAGGCTTCCTATGCAGTGTTTTATGCCATATTCTTAATGCCAAATTGTTTGTTAAGGCCTTATACTTCCAATGATATGAATATTGCTCTAATAGGGATGAATAAGTTTGAATCTTCCATCAATTGTGGAAAAAAAAAAAAAAAGACATTGGTTCTATTAAAATTATTCTTATTATTTTTTTTTAACAACATTCTTATTTTAACTTAGGAATGAAAGATTTAAATCTAATCCATCCTTTTGAGGGACTAATATCTATATTATTAGATTACAATAATTTTGACTTAATCGAAATTAGTTTTAATGAAATTATTTTAGTATTTTCTCATTCCTAGAGAGGGAAAAAGGAATCTGGAAACCAAAGCAAGGACTACAGCTGCTTCAATAATTAGAAGCATAGGCGAGAGGGAGTAAAAAACTGATTCAATCATCCGTAAAAGTGAGCCAAACCAAAATTTTGATTTTATTATTTTTTTTTCTAAAATTCAATTCAGGTGCTTCAACCAAAGGGTCAAACCTAAACATTAACAATCTTCTTGATAAGAAACTGTCTTTAATTATCAATAGAAAAAGAACTATTAATAAATAAATAGTATTATCCAGTATTTAGCATTTATCATATCATTTTTCTAGAAAATGATCTCTTACATACATCTTCATCTTCTTATTCCAAATTTTTTTCCCTCTATCTTTGTCGATTCCCATTCATCTAGCTTTTCAGTTAAGAAAACCACCTTTGTGGTATTAATTAAATAACATGAAAGATAATGAATTAAGAACTTCCAGAGAGACAAAGTCTAAGAAATATACTTCCTTTATTTCCACTGATTCTTCAACGAAATGTAAAATTAAGGAGATGGAGTGGACGACTTATCGTTAGATACATACTGCGTTTACTAGAAAATACATTTAATCTATATAATAATAATGATATTTATTGATAATTATGGTTCAAATCGTGAACAGAATACCAATCAATCTTTTAGGTGCACAAAATTCATAATAAGAGGGTTCCAAACCTTTCTTTTTTTGGCCACTTGAGTCCAAAAGTTAAAAAGCCATGACTCTTTTTTTTTTTTCATATGTGAACTAAGATTCATTTGGTGTCTATTTAAATTTTACGTTTAATAAGAATAAGATATAAAAAAGATAAAAATATAATTCTATATATACCTTTTTTTTTAAATTAAATGCTTAACAAATCTTAATAAAGTTAAATTTATCTACTATTTACTTTATTAATATTTATAAGATATCAATTAAAATAATCATTTCTAATGTATAAATTTTTTTTTTTGAATATATTTTTTTAAAAGTACGTGAATTTTTATTTTTTAATTTTTATACTCTAATTACCACCTTTAATATAATTATGAAATAATAACATATAAGATAGTATTCAAATATCAAATTTTAAATAAATACAAAATAGATAAAAAAAAACAAATATAAATAAAATAAAATAAATTCTAAACAAAACCTAAATCGAACTATATTGAAGCTTATCTACTCCTGATTGGCACTTTCCATGCATAATGGCACATTGACTATCAGTCTCCCTGGGACCCGAATGCCATGCCATTTATCATTCATCTTCCCTTACTTTATAACATCATGTAACCAAGAAAAGGTGTGGGAAAATCAACATCAGACGCTGCATAATCATGTTATTTTCTACACACGTGACTCTCGATGACTTATTGACTCTTAAGTCTTCCTGGGAACCTATTACAGTACATACATCCTTCATCTTGGTAAATTCTTTTTTCTTTTGTAAAATCCATCTTTATTCTTTTCTTCCTTATAAATAGAAAATATCTACCTCAGGTTTATAACAACATAAAACCAAAAAAAAAGAAGAAGAAAAAAAGTATAGGAAAAACATCTTAGCTTATATATTTTGCCATAGAGTAATCATCTCTTTTCTGTAGTCTAGGTGGTGTTGCTTAAGAACACCCTCTTTCCTATCAAATTTCAGGTAACTATGACTATGTATTGACAACCAAGTACCGACACTCTAAAATCAAAATACAATCAAATTAAATCTCAACTCCCCTAAATTTGTAAAACAAATGTTTGACTATTAAGGAGACCCTAAGCCAACTAATAACTAGATAATAAAAATATTGGAAACGGAAAAGTAAAAATAAAGAATCGGAGCTCTGGATCACAAATGTCATACGAAACAAGAGGCATTGATCGGAAGATGAAAGCCCATAAACATATGGCTGAAAGCGAATACTAAAGGTATGGAATTAGAAAGTCCCAAGTTATAAGCTTTTTCTCAAAGGCATAAAATTTGGTTTTACCTTTGAGGGATAGTGTAAGGTAGATAGTTATATTTTGTTTTTTAACTGCTGATGTCACTAAGCCAAATTAACCATAAAGAAAATTACAGTTTAGTTCTCATCAATTGAACCAAAATATGGACCTAACTCTAAGTCGAACTATGTTCTAGATGGAATGCAGACGAAATTGATATTTTAGTTTGGTGTGGTTTCTTATATAATGCACTCTCGATGGAGGGTATTACTTGCCCTTTCTTTTTTTTTTTTTTTTTGTTAGCCAATATTGCTTGCCCCATATTTTAAATTGGCCTTCTACCCCAATTGCTACTCACACACAGCTTGAAGCTCTTTGCTTCATAGATCTTTAACTAGGACTTATACGAAATATATCTTATAATGAATTTCTTTTTTTTTTTCAATGTATTCTAGATTTAAGATTTGAACTCTACAAAATTGCAAATTCACCTTAAAGACATGAGTCATATGTAAATTCAACCCCTAACCACATAGGGTGAAACTAAAATTCTCTTTATTCTCCTTCATTCATATGAATTTCATATATTACAATGCCTTTTTATCCTAAAAGAAAATTTCAAAAATATGTATTTAACTTTCCATCTACAAAATCCGTTTTAGCAGTCCTTACTCTAGTATCGGTTGGAAAACGTGGATTGACCATTTATTTTTTTTAATCCTTGAGATAATAAAAGTGTGGTTTAGGCATTTAGAATGCTTATTTACATGTAATATATAGTTTTGGGGCTTGGAATTGTTATTTTTTTTCTAGTTATGTTGTTTTCATTTAAGCATCAGATTATGCTTCTTTTCTATCAAACAAAAGGAGAGAGATACGAAACAAGTAAACGAATCTCCTAACTCACACACACACATTGTGAACTGGAATTATTAAACGAAAAAAAAAAAAAAAAACTGCTGCCCAACATCCGAAGAAAGCCGACCACCGCTCTATCAATATAGATTCCTAATAGATTTTAAATTTTTCTTTACATTATTTTATTTTCAAAGACCAAGGCTTCAAGCCGATTGACTTGAAAGTCTTTGTATATTTCCCTTTTCAATAACACAATATACCTTGAAGACGAAAGGATTAAATGCCACATCTTGGTCTCTTGGACCCAATTGGAATATGACTTGCACTTTAACCTTTCCTTCCACGTTAAATAAGCTATTATTGACGAAAAGCTGACCATATACATGAGTAGAAATTAATTAAAACTATTTTCGAATTAGTCTTATTATCTTTCCTATTTATTTGAGTTTGATTTCATTACATTTTAAACCTAATCGAACTTAAATTCTATTTAAATATTTAGTTGAGTTTGGATATTTGTATTATTTTAGTTTAAAATGAAAATATATTGATAAAATCAACCTTTAAGTGAGCTTAATTAGTTCTAATTCAAACTTATAAAGTAAATTTGAAGTCAAACTAATATGCAAAGTTCTTAATTTGATTAAGTTGGAGTCAAATTTAAGCTTTGAAATTATGAATTAAGCTTAAATTTAGCACTTTATAATTTTGATTAACACGTTTGTACCCCTATTGTTGATCGCTAGAGAAAGGATGTAGTTGACACGTTTAATATTGGAAAAAGCATAACTTTAGTCATTGGAAATACCTACTAATGTAGTTAAGTCCTTAATGTATTACATGTTTTTATAGTTGGAACATGAAGATTTTCTAATTTATACAAAAGAGGTCAGGTCTGTTAAATATTCTATCCACTTTCAACACGTGTCAACAGTAAGTGGATCCATTATAATCAATTTCATGAAATAATATTATTAAATTTAATTAATTAAATAATATGATATAAAATAACTAAGAAAGCGCCAAAAAACAAAAAAAAAAAAAAAGGATTAAAAAAAAAACTTTAACCCTTGGTGGGCGACCACCGCCTTGCTTCTTTTGTCACTCCCGACCAAAAACTATTAAGTAGTCATAATCCATCCATTCCATGTGATAAGCCATGATAATATTGGAAGAGATTGAAAATGCACTGCAATAATTGCTGCCATGACGTTGGAAGAGATTGAGTCCTCTGTACCATCTCATGCGGTTGGCACCTCCAAACCGCACACAAGGTGATCAATTACTAAGGCTCAAAAGGACTGTTTAGTTTTCTTCCCAGAGATTTTTTTCTTTCTTTTATCATTTATATTCATCTCCCTCCCCCTCTCTCTCTCTCTCTATATATATATATATATAAATATATATAATAAATTTAAGTTCGACTCAATTAACTTAATTAGATTTGAATTTTCTTAAATAACCTTAAATTTACTTATATAAAAAAATTATAAATTTAAAATTATATTATATTTGATTAAGTTAGAAAACCTGATAAACTTAATATTGTAAAATTTGAGTCTAGTTTGATTTACTTTTTAAGTAGTTCAAATTTAAACTTAACTCAATTATTATTAAATTATATTCAACTAAAATTCAAGTTAAACTCAAGTAATTTATGAATTAGCTTAATTCATTTACACTTATGTCTATTCTTTTTTCCATGCCACGTTTTTCTTTTTCTCTCCTTTCGTCTTCTTCTCTTTTTTTTTCCTTTCTTTTTTTTTTTTTTCTGGTTAAAGCTGCTCTCATGGGCTTACTTCAGTGCTTCATCCATTCTTAGTTGTGAAAATTGTAAAAAAGAAGTAGAAACTAAATAATGTGCACACAAGCTCATATAATTGAGATAATTACGTCCCGTAAAGAGACCGGTATTTAAGTTAATAGGTTATAATGATCTTGGTAAATAATATTTTATATGAGTGAAGAAATTAATTAAATAATTACATATAATTATGCAGCAATATATTAATTATTAATTATTTACAGTTATGTTGAATTAATGCGATCAAAGCATACGCTTCTAATGTTTTCTGAGGTCTAGTTTTCGCTGCTATGCGGGCATGCCATCGACTGTGTGTCTTTTTTGCATTTAAGGCAATCAAAGTAGCTTAGACTTATGCACGATTTCGGTTTTAGTCACAATCTGAGATCCTGCATGTATGTATATAGAAAATTCTAAGTTTTTATATAATCACAAAGTTAATATAGACCCCGCAGTCAACAGATTCTTGGTTCGAATTAATGCTGCAGCATTGTAATCAAGGTTTTTTCTTTGCAAGGTTTCATAAATATTGATTGTGGAGCAACCGGTGAATATCTGGATGATGTGTGTCAAACATGGTACCAAAACGATACTGAATCTATGGATTCTGGAAAAAATACGGAGGTATCACTTGTATATATAAGTAGCAATATTCAACTTATGGGAAAGAATTTAAGAAGCTTCCCACACGAAATGAAAAATCGTTACACAATGAGACCAACAAAAGGTTTAAACCAAAAATACTTGATCAAGGCAACCTTTCTGTTTGAAAATTATGATGGCAAGAACCAAATACCGATGTTTGATTTGTACATTGGTGTTAATATATGGGCTACTGTTCAATTACAGAATATATCCAGCTTCACTCGCTATGAGGTAGAAATTGTTCCTCCGGAGGGAGATGTCCTGGTTTGTCTTGTAAACATAGGGCGTAGAGATCCTTTCATAAATGGATTTGTCGTGATCTTAAGGGATTTAGTAATATTGTTTAAAATTTTTATATTACATATACATCTATAATATGAAAATTATTTTACAAGTAAGAGATTGTAAAATTCTAATTAGTTAGTTTTTAGGGCTTCAAATTTTTAATTTATAACTTATTGTATTATATAAATAATTAAGAATATCCAATATTTTACGGTTCTTCAGAACCACAATGAATCACTATTCCCTATTAAACGATAATATTAGATAGTAAAATTCTAAAACTTAAACTTACAAAAGTTATGAAATCTAAATATAGTATTAATAATTAGAAATAATAATTCAAACCAACTATACAGACTATTCTTAGATTCTAACTTCTATACATTTTGATGCTGGTACTCAACACTCAGCTCTTAACCCGTACCTAATTATCTAGTAACTTGCAAGAGAAAATCGTAGGAGAGTAAGCTATACGAGTTTAGTAAGATATCTCTCATACTATACTAGCAAATAGGTTATGAACTAATTTATTACCAAATATTTAAATGCATGAATAAGTAATATGCCAAACAATATATATGTAGTTGACTAGTATTGCATGTAACATCGAATTTAAAGCCTTCCGAAGTAAGGGTTTGAGATACATTAGCACCAATCACAACCGGGTTCTAGCATTTGGGGTTTTTTCTTTCTTTTTTTTTTACCATAAATTTAAATTTCGTATTTCACAAAATATATTTTCATTTCCAAGAAATCTAATAGTACACAAAATCTTAAGTATAGAGGTGAGGTAGTCCTCGTAGTCTATACTTACATTCTACAGTAGAGGTCTTTAGACTCGATATTCAACCAAATGGTTAGCGTTTCCAGCGTCTAGTAAGATCATGGGCAAGGGTAAGGTCATATTGTACGAGTGCACTGTATTAAAATACTTTAATTCAATATATAGAAATTACCTCCACAAGGTCTTTCTTTATCTCCGCATGAAGTGATAGCCGAAATAAGTAACGTAATGTATGGTTAATGTATGATCCTTTTAAATTAAGATAAACCAAATATAATTAAGTCAAATTATTAAGTGATCAATCAATATCAATAGACCATTCAAATTGTGCAATAGTTAATTATACAACCAAATCTATAATTTATCACATTTAACAGTATTTTATACAGTAATCAATCAATATCAAGTACATGCATAACCTTAATTCCTATGCATCAAGTTATTAATATTTAATTTAGGTATACTAACTATAAGCATAAAACAAGTATAGAATCTTCAAGAATACCCATTTGGTCATTGAGTCTATTAATGGTCGTAATAATCTACTTGGTAAGTCAGTATTTGTATCAAAATCACCTGATATTTAAGGAATACGAAAGGTAATGAGCATTTAAGTAAAATAACTAAGCTATTCGTATATATAATAATAACTACCTAAACTGGTTATTGATTCAAATGAAATTCTCAATTTGAGACTTTTCGTTAATCGTGTATGACTTTTTCAATTTAACTCCAATTTTTATAAACTTATAGTCCATTTTTATCATTTTCGGATGTACTTTCTCGTAGTAGAGTTTGTTTTAGACATTATAACCTACAATTTCGATTATAATGTAAAAATATTACGAATTTTACTATTTTGACTTAAACAATTATAATTTACTATTTTAAGCTTTTATTTACCTATTTATGAGTTAATAAATATCTAATACTTATATTTTGTAATTTTCTTATTTTTGAGTTAATTTCATCATAATTTCCATATTTCAATATTTTTAAGGTTTAAAACTTATTTAATTCATTTTTGCTATTTAATAATTTTCTAATTAATTAGTTATTTTATTATTATTTTCAATTACGATTTTCAATTAAACTTAATTATATGCTGATGTGGTAACATGGATAAGTGCTGCGTGTCATTTTTGAAATTTACATATTTTCAATATTTTTCCTATTTTGCATATTACGTAATATGTATGTAATTGTATTTATTATTATATTTTATTAAATTTTGTAAATTAATTATTTTCTAGTTCTTTAACTTACGGCACATATTTATATATATACTTCCTTTTTTATTTATTAATTTATTATTATAGTATATTTTACATGTATCAATTAAATATAACTGTATATCTATATATACTATACTATTGATATATGTATTTTATATGTATATGTATATTTATGTAATATATTATTATGATCCTAAATGTACTACATATGCTATACATATGTACATATATACAATATCTATATATACAGTTGTATTTTTATATTTTATACATATATACATATACGGCTATATTTACATATATATATATATATATTGAAAATACTTAATATACATTATATTATATACAAATATATATATGCATATAATACATAATATGAATACTATTGTATACACACACATATATATAAATACCGAACATATACCCTATTATATGTATACTATACTATATTGGTATTTTTGTACTTTATAAATACATATATATATATTATGTGACATGTTGTATATAAACATATGTAATGAAAATTATACAAACATAAATATACATATATTATACACGCATATATATAAATATATATACACATAGTCTTTTATACTACATATTAAATATAACATATATGTATACATGAATATACTTTAGTATTTGTACATGTATAAGCATATATACATAAGAAAATAAAAACCTTACATATATTTCTATTACAAGATCTTATAATATATATAAATTCTATGAAATACAACTATGTAAAAGAATACATTAACATGATTAATATAAAATAAATATACTATCCATATTCATCTATTTTTCCTTAGTAAATTGGATGAATAAAAGAGGATAAGGCTTCTTCTTCTTCTTTAATTGTTGTCTTGAAATCAAAGGAAAATTGGAAAAGGAAGGGGATGCTTTACAGTTGGAAAAGGAAATAAGGAATAGTATTGTTTGTGTTTTTATGTTGGGAAAGGATGTGTGTGTGTTTGTTTCTTGTTTCTTTTCTTTTTTCTCTAGAGTAGACATGGTACTTAACCGGGAAAGGAGAAACAACAGACATTATTACACTTTAATATGCAAAACCAAGATCTCTCTCGCTACCACTATATGGAAATCTAATTAACTTTTTAATAGATGTAGTTGAAGAATCCGAGCTTTTTCTTATTTTCAATGCTACAAAGTTATTTAAAGTTATAGACCTTCCAAATGTACCTATATTTTTTTATGATGGTATGATATTCTAATTCTAAAAACTCTTAGCTCTATCATCCAAAGGGCATAAATAATTATTTAGAATGATCTATAAGTTATGTTGAATTTCCTAAGATACCTAAATCTCTTGATTTTACAGTTGATGTAATCAAAAGTATTAAGAAGACATATGCTATAATGAAGGACTGGCAAGGTGATCCATGCGTTCCAAAGAATTTCGCATGGAAAAGTATCAATTGCAGCTATAATAATCCTTTAAGGATTGTTTCACTATAAGTACCTAGTTACATCAATGTTTAACGTACTTCAAAGGAAAAATCAATGTACAACCTTAGATCAACTAGAAAAGATTAGCTTTTCTGTAACTTGATGGGGGAGATATCCATTTCTTTCTTTAAGCTCAATGAACTACAAACCTTGTAAGTCATTGTTGTAATCATTTTTGTAGTTGTTAATCTCTAATAAACTTAAGCTTCTAAATCAATTGGTTGTACATCCATAGTTTCTTATGATTTTAAAGTGTGAGGTTTTGAATTTGAATCCTGTAAACTTTGTCTCATTGCTAGTTAGTTAAGTAATACACTAGATGGAGTTCAAGTGATGTCTCAACTAAAAAGTGATGTGAAATGTTAAATGATAAATATAAAATAGGATGAATCTAATAGATTTGAGTTTTTAAATCAATTATTTGTGGATCTCAATTTTGATTATACGTTCAATGGTGAAACCTGTCAATATATCCCTTTGTCCATGTCTCTCGGTTATAGGTGTAAGTTTATGGTGCATTAATGATGAAAATGGAGTAAAATTTTCATATTACTAATTTTGTTTCTTAGCATTATATCAAGGACTTATCGTCCAATGGACTATTAGAACCTATTCCAAAGTTCCTAAGTGAATTACCAAACCTAAAAACCCTATGAGTGATAGAAGCACATTATATTCATAACTATTTCAAACTACCATCTATAATCATTGTTTCTTAGTCAAAAGAATGTTTGATTGATTTGTTTCGTGATCTTGATGTAGTTATCTGATAGGGAACAACCTCACTAGTCTAATTCCATCTACACTAAGGAATAAGTTCCAAAACGGATCATTAGATTTATAGTAAGAAACGATATTGGTGTTCATTATTTAAGATTTAGTAATATCAAATGGTACTTGAATTCAAGTTGAGAAAAATGAAATTACATCATTCCATGTGTTTAAAAGTAGACAATATAATTATGAAGACACATTCAAAATATATTAACTCTTAATTTTTCCAAAGATCATTAATACAGTTAATATTAGATTTTTGTGGTGAGTTAATAAAATAGACTAATTGAAACTTAGATTTTCTTTCTTGAAAGCTTGGTAGGAAATCCTTTTATGTCAAATAGAAAATTGTGAAGAAGATAAGAAGAGCACTAAGAAGGGATTTGTTGTTTTAATCATTGCATTTGTCTTATCCTTTATTGTTCTTTTAGTCAACTTATCTGCTCTACTACTTTTCTAGAGAACCAAAAGGGGAAAAGGTAATAATCCTACTTATGACTAAATCTTATTGGAATGTGCAAATATTAATAGCATGATCATCTCATTCAATATGCTCGGGATTGTGTATCGATTTTGCTAAAGATATTAAATCGTAATGGCAAATAAGAAGACTAAGAAGCTAAGATGCACAATATTAAGTTGTGAATTATATGGTGGAAACAAACTAGAGTTTAGAAAATTTAGTTCCTTGTAGAATTTCTTGAATCCTTTTATTTGTTATTGAAGTTTGATCTTATTTTTCTTATTTTGTAGATGCAAATGGACATCTTCAAAAAGAAGGTTTTATACAATCAAGGAATTGGCATTTTAGATACAATGAGGTTTTGCAAATCATAAAAGATTTAAAAACAGTAATAGCGGAATGGGGATTTGGAAAAGTCTACCTTGGCAATCTAACAAATGGAAATAAATTTGTTGTGAAGTTACTTGCTAAAACATGTATGAAAGGATGGAAGGAGTTCCAAATAAAGGTTAGATCGATTATATAATTTCATTTTTTTCCACTTCTTACCTCATATCATAGTGAACTTAATGCTTCAACTAATTTGATTTCATTCTTAAGGAAATGTTACAATTTAATGCAAGCACAACTATTAAATGTTAATCATAAGAACCTTGTTTCTCTAGTTAACTATTGTCATGATGGTAGAAATATGACACTCATTTACCAATACACGGCTAATGGTAGCTTAAGATAGCATTTATCAGGTACCTAATATTTTAAAGAGCTAACCTTGACTTATATACTCAATGTACATATATATATATGAGTATATTTTTAAAAGAAATTATAATATAGAAAGTGTATAATATGAAAAGACAACTCCACCCCCTATATAAAACTAGACATAAAATATGTACAATAGTAGTCAGTGGTTACCATAATATTATTTGATGCCTTAAAAAGGTCTGAAGAATGGTTATAAGCAATTTAAGCCACACAAACATTAAGATGATAAGTAAACTACGTTTCATTCAAGATTAGACAAGAAATTATGCCATATAAATTTTAGATTCACAACTAATTTGTCCAAAAGTTTTTAAGCTTATTCCATGTAGTGAGCATATTGTATAAATAGGGGTAAAATGGATGCGCATGAGTATGAACCTAAGATATCCTGCTTTGATATGATGATAAATTTTAGATCAATTAGCATTCCTAATTAATTATATCCAAAGATTATAAAATTCTTAAGTTTAGGAACACATTACACTATAGAATATGACTTAATGTTGAGTAAAGCACCTCAAATCGATCTAAAAGTTACATCTTATTAAAACTTGTTTAGTTTTATATTTTTGGGTTAGAAATAATGCCTGATAAGTATGGCTTTATTTGTATTTAATTAGATAATATAAGAATTAAAAGGAAGTTGTCTTAAGTTCTTTTATTTATTTATTTATTTTACTCAATTTTAATTTTTATGATTTCTCTAATTCAATAATAAGTTGATATGTTACTTAAATCTTTTCTCTATAGGAGCAACAACAAAAGTGTTGAGTTGGAATCAAAGACTTCGGATTGTTGTTGATGCAACACAAGGTTGGTAACAACAAAAAAGGGGTGAATTGCTTTATTAAACTTGGCACCTTAAGCAATTACAAAAATCAATTTTAGTGGTGCAGGACTAGAGTATTTAAATAATGGATGCAAGTCACCTATAGTACATAAAGATTTGAAGCCCTCAAATATCTTATTAGAAAGTAAAGATAGTAGATTTTGGCTTATCTAGAACATTTCCTAACAAAAAGTACAACTCACATCATTACTCGTGTTGCGGACACTATTGGAGATGTGGATCTTGAGTGAGTATTGTAATTGAACTCACTTCTAATGTATAATTGGTCTCGTTTCATTAATTTATGAAATTTGATTCTAAAGGATTCATATTTCTATAGTTTTTTTTTTTTCATTTTTATTGTGACATCACGAATGTGTAGTATATGATAATCAAGAATTTAGACTTATGAAGTCATATTTTCTATCATCCAACTAATGTTATGATTAAGCACTCCTAAAGGACAATAAAAATTTAAATTCTTTGGATCCTACTTCATGAAGTTAAGAACATCGACTTTCTATACCAAGAATCTAGTTTTACAATTTTTTTGCCATACTTTCCAGATTTCATGCAGTTGGCAACTTAAGCAACACAAGTGATATTTATAGCTTTGGCATTATTTTATTCGATCATCACTGGTTGCTATACAATCATTAGCGGCAATGAGAAAAGCATTTCTATACTAGATTGGGTCAAGCCTTCGATCAATAAATCTGATATTATGAAAATTGTTGATCCAATGCTACATGAAGACTTCGAAATTAGCTCAGCATGAAAGGTCATAGTGATAACCATGTCATGTACAATAACTTCTGGAATCCAAAAGCCTAACATGAGCATCATCTTGATTGAGTTAAAATGGTGCTTGGCAATACAATTGGGTGCCAAAAATTTTCATAAAGTTGGTGGTGACCTAACACATCCAAGCTTTTCGGATGATGGAGCTTGTTTGGATTCTGAATTTATAAGCTCAGTAAGTGCAAGATAGACTATCAGGACCTCAAATACAGCAGTCTCCATTAATTTCCACTATAGTTTCACTTTCAGTTATGTTTTAATGAGAAATTCAATTTGTCGGAAATATGAATATAAACTTTAACCAAAGGTTTTCTGTAGGTTGGCTATTATATCGTTCGAGTATAAGTGACAACTGGGAAGCTGATAAGTATGATTTGTTGAAACTAAATGATAGATAGGAGAACTAAATTTATGTTATATACTCATCATCTTTGCATTCTTGACTCGTATTTACTATCAGTCTGACATTATCGCCTCATGCAAGTAATTATTTTCATTTTTATTTTTATTGTTTATCAATTTGATGCGGCGTTTCTTTCCATGTTTTTTAGTATCTTAAAATACTACAAAAAGAAGAGTGAGGTTGCAGTTAAGTTCCAATTATTAATAGAAGAGAAATATCTGTTTAATAAGAGATAATAAGATAACACTAATTGAACTTGGACGAAAATTTAACTTATTATATAAACGTTTTATTTATGAAATTTGATATTTACCTAGAAATTTTTGTGTCATCATTACAATCATTACAATCTACTAAGTCTAGTCACCAATCAAAACAAAACATGTGTCGCATGTAGTAAAGTAGATGGTAGTGATGATAAAAAAAAAAATTTAATTAGGTATCAAATTCAACAAATTAAAAACTTGATAGTAAATCAAACTTTTAACTAAAGTTCATACGGTATTTGCCACATTATCCCTTTTAATAATTAATTATACTTTCATCCATTTATAAATATATTTAATATAAAAACTTAGAGTTATCCCTACCAATAAGATAAGACTATGCGGCTATCTAAGATTTCATTGCATGATGATCACCTGCTTATGAAGGAAACCTGGATTGTGGTTGTTACGTTGTCCTGTCCACGTTTTATCGGGAAAAACGGATTGCAGTAAAGGAATTAAGAATTTTATTATTATTTTTTTTTCTTCTCATTTATATTATAATCTGGGGAAGAAAAAATTCAAATATAACCCATCCTATTAAAAGATTAATATTTATTTCATTGAACTATAATGGTCTTAGCAAATAAAGAGTTATTATTATTACATGTTGCTTATATGTGGTGCATTACAACCAATGAATTTTTTATAATGGAGTTTGTATAAATTTTTTTTGGTACCACAACTAATCTTTTTGTATATTCTAAAACTTTTAAATCAAGCAGTCATCAATTTCTGAAGCTATGAGAATCATGCAATATAATGTCACATATCCTAGAAACTTTCATGCTATTTTGGGTTAGCATGGCAAAAAATTAAGTATTCATTAGAACGTATTTGTGTCAGCATGGCAAAAACTTTCATGCTATTTTGGCCATATAAATAAATAAATAAATATATATTTTTAATTAAGAAATTGAAAAAGGGATCATACCATGGAGGCTATGCGTACCGCCATCAGAGCTAGCCAAAAATTGTAAATCCATGGTAATATTACCCATAAAAATAGAGTAGCTTCTGTAGTTCCATTTTCCATTTTAACCTTCCACTCTACTACTTAGTATATTTTTTAGAATCTAAATTATTAAGTTCACAATTAGTTCAATATTTTAGATTTAAATAAATATAAATTAAAAATAAAATGAAGGACGAGATCGCTTCCACTTAGAACAAAGACAGTATAAAAATCCATAAAAATACGTAGAAGACAAGTCACATAAGAGGTCACGTAATACCATCCATAAAAATACAGTAATTCAATATGGTGTTGGGCTGCTCACTGCTCAGCCTAACCATTGACCAGAATCTTTTTTCCCGCTTTATTTCTCGAGAAAAGAAAACTGGTAAAATTGTACGATGGATGGTCCATCCATCGGTTACCTTAGTAGCAACCCAACTATTGCACTATTATTAATACTATGTACTAATAGGACTCTTTGGATATGAACCCTTAAGTCTATCTCAATTTAATGTGATTTGCAACTTTGCGCCAACTGTTTTGAGCTCCAGCCTAGAGTATGGTTTAGCCATCTAAAGGAGGCCTCTAATGGTTAGAAGACAATGGAAAAGGCTAATATACTAAGTCAATAACCCCTTCCAATATATTCAGGACATGTTGGATATTATGAACTCACTCTCCAATATTTATGGAAGTGGCTCTAGCCACTAACTGCTTTTCAACTATTAGCATCACTTCTCTATAAATATAAGATTATTATCTAATAGTAAACTATTTGACATTTTAAGCGCTTAAGCATGTTTATCACTCTTAAGTACTTATATTCTTCAAAATAGCTTATTGACTTAAGTATCAAAATGGTTACGTTGGACAACACACTAATGTCCACTCATAGTATTTTTTTTTTCTTTTTTGGAAGCCTATTAATTGCACAAAGCAAAATGTGTATCAGCTAAGATTTCAAGACTACATTTGGCACCATCTATAGAAATCTTATCTAAGTTCCTACACAAACCAACTGAAAACACTAAACACCTTTTCCAAACACCACCTTTGACCACCATGTCTTGTGCTAGCAACGTTAAGAACTACAAGTTGGTGAATGACTTACCTACTGAGAACCAGCCCTTTCAAAGGGAAATGTTAGAGGAGGGCCTAAAGCGCTTGAAGCGCCTAGTTGAGGAATTTGCTGCTTAAAATAGGTTGTTCCGTGCTTACCTTGAAAAAGCTGAGAGGCAAAGCCTACAAACCTACCTGTTCAAAGCTTCTAATACTCATACTAGGTAAAACAACCACCACCACCAGCAGTAGAATGGTAGGGAGCAACAGTCTAATCCCCTAATGCAATGGCAGCCAGTAAGGTCTATAGTTACCCGTGAGTAAGTAGCTAACTCCTAGGGAGCATCGGTGCACTTAACAGCGTGCTAAGCTCATCCAGTAGACAACGCTGATCTCAATGAGCTCTATGTGATTGTGAGGAGGCTATCCGAGCAGTAGAAGAGTAAAGTTGTTGGTGACGCCAAGCTGGTCGCTAGCAACAAAACCCCCTTCACCAAGGGTGTTCAAGACCAAGTGTTGCCCTCTAATAGAAAGCTTCTGACCTTGGATCAATATGATGGCACAAGTGAGTTCGAGGATCACCTTCTCCACTTCCATACCCTTATGAACCTTCGTGGTCATAAGGACGCTATAATGTGCGAGGCTTTCCTAAGCACTTTAAGGAAAGTAACTTAGATGTTATTTAACCACTTACCCGACAACTCCATTAGCTCCTTTGATGAGCTGGTGCAAAAGTTCAGCATTCACTTTAAAGTTAGCATGACCTCGTACAAGGACACGTCGTCCTTATATTTGATCAAGTAGAGTGAAGATGAAACTTTGCTCAAATTCTTGGCCTAGTTTAACAATGTTGTAGTTGAAATCCTACAGTTGGATGAGGGAGTTGCTATCCATACCATCTAACTTAGCATTCGACCTTTGGGTGATTTCTTCTGATCGCTTACAAAAAGCAAGTTGAAGCCCCTAGTCGATTTCTGGAACAAAGTTGAGAAATATATGGACAAAAGGACAATATTCACGCCAAGCACAACGCCGAATGGGAGAAGTCAAGCTAAAAACAAGACACATAGATAGATTGTTAATTAAATATCGCTTTGGTAACAATGCACTAAATAGATCAGAGGGGGAGTGTTCGAGTAAGAAGAAGCATCTAGCTAACCAAGATCCCATCCCCTCTCCTATCTACACGTATTATACCCCTTTAAATAGACTTATTACCTAGGTCTATTCTAAGGTAAAACATAGAAACCTCCTGTAGAGACCCCATAAGATGAAGGGGAACCCTAACCACCAAAACTTAGATAAATATTGTCAGTTCTACGGCGACTATAGCTACACCATTGATGAATGCTTCCAACTGAATAATGCAATCGAATATGCCATTCAGCGAGACTTCTTCAATGAATATGTAGCCCAATAGAGGAATGATGACCATTTCGATGATGATGAGGACCAAGCACTTCAGAGGCATCAGATCGAAGGTGCCTGAGTAGAGTAGAGCAACGACCATCACAATGAATGAGGCCTCAATCGCGTCATCAATATAATTGTTGAGGGGTTGTACCCTTGGAGTGGGCCGAGTACTAGTAGCTCAGTTAATTCCTCGTCCAAGGTGTTGACAATAAGGGAGAAGAGACAGAAGCAAGATACTTCAATATCTTTCTCCGATGAAGATTTGGAGGGCGTAGACACCCTCTATTAGGACACCCTAGTCATAGGGATGATGATTGCAAATTTCGAGATCTTGAAGATAATGGTAGACACCAGCAGCTCTACTAACATCCTCTTCCTCCATACATATGAAAGGATGAGGATGACGTTGCAGGTTAAGATGAAGCCATACCATCATAACCTCATCGGCTTCAACGTGAGCATTGTTTGAGTTGAGGGAATCATCACTCTTGATGTGGAGCTTAGCAATGATGGTTATGTTGCACGGTGACTAGTGGAGTTCATCATGATCAACTGTTCATCCCCTTATGATGCTTTCTTGGGAAGACTAAGTTTGAATGTGTTTGGAGTCATCACATCCTCCCTTTACTTGAAGGTTAAAATCTTGACCCCAACTAAGGTAGGAATATACATATGTGATCAGAATCTCTCCCGAGAGCTTCATGTGAAGGCTACCAGAGTTGATGATGTCTTTGCTCTAGAGAGCGGCCCGCAGGAGAAGCTGGCTAAGAGAGGCAAGCTAGACGAAAAAACTAAGGAAGTATAGATCAATACCTCTCTTGACCAAACTACTAAGGTTGGGACTGATCCCATCGAGGTGAAGGAAGAGATAATTACCCTCTTGCAAGCTAACTTAGACAGGTTCGCCTAGTCGATATTAGACATGCTTCGGATCTCCCTTGACCTAGCGATCCACAGCCTCAACATTGATCCTACTATGCTACCTTTTAAGTGGAAAAAGAGACACTTCACCCTAGAAAGGTAGGCTGCAATCGAGGAAGAAATGTAGAAGTTGCTGAAGGCCGGTTTTGTGAAGGAAGAAAAGCACCTGAGTTGGCTAGCAAATGTAATGCTAATCAAGAAGCAGTCTGGGAAGTAATGCATGTGTGACAATTATACCAACCTCAACAAAGCCTCCTCGAAGGATTGCTTCCCTCTCCTTAGGATCGACTAACTAGTCGACTTTACTTTAAGGCATGCCTTACTCAGCTTCATAGACACCTTCTCAAGTTACAACCAAATAAAAATGTCTTAAAGGATGAATCCATACCTCCTTCATCACAAACTTCGGTACGTACTTCTAAATAATCATGCCCTTTAGCTTCAAAATAGTCGGGCCAACTTACCAATGCATGGTGACAAAGCTGTTTAAGCCCTAAATTGAGCACAATATGGAGGTATACATCAACGATATGATTGTCAAGATTAAGGAGTTAAGCGATCAAGTCAAGGACCTCCAAGCAGCTTTTGAATAGATGAGAAAATGTGACATCAAGATGACCCCTTAAAAGTGTGTCTTATGGTTGGTTCGAGTAAATTTCTAGGCTTCCTAACCACCTAAAGGGGTATAAAGGCTAACTCTAAAAAGATATGTGCTATTAGGGATATGAAGCCCCTTACCTTAATCTAAGATGTGAAGAAGCTCACCGAATGGTAGCCGCATTGAGTAGGTTTGTCTTGAAGAGCATAGATAGATGCACTAGATTCTTAGAAATCTTCAAAAAGCTCAAGAGTTTTGAATGTACTTTAGAGTACGTAACAACCTTCTAGTAGTGGAACGACTTCCTCCCGTACCTTCTTGTCCTTTCTAAGATTGTCCTAAAGGAGGTCTCATTTTTGTATTTTGTCGTAAGTGATCAACCACTCTCCTTTATATTGGTTAGAGTAAAGGGGAAAGAATACATGCCCATATACTATGTCAGCCACATACTCTATAGGCTTGAGGTTAGGTACACTTGGGCAAAGAAGTTTGCCCTAGCCATTGTCATCTTAGTATGTCGGTTAAGGCCCTATTTCTAGGTATACTAGATTATCATGCTCATAAACTAGTTGCTGCACACCATGCTACATAAGTTGGATATGTTTAGACAGATGGTGAAGTACGTAATAGAGGTGAGTACATACGGAATCCAATATCAGCCATGAACAACTGTGTTAGCCAACTTCATAGTCGAATATATAAGACAGGAGGAAACAACACTAGTTGAAGACAAGCAGGCATAGACTCTCTAAGTCGATGGATCATTTACCTCAGGGGGTAGAGGTATGGGACTTGTTTTGACCAGCCCGTACAAGATTACAGTCTAGTACGCCCTTAAGTTCGGGTTCAATACAAGCAACAATGAATCCGAATATGAAGCCCCGATAGCCGGTCTCAAATTGGCTAAAGAGATAATTGCTAACCACTTAGAAGTCTTCTCGAATTCTATACTAGTGTCCAATAAGTCTAAGGCGAATATGAGACTAAGGACGATATAGTAAAAAGGTACCTAAAGAAGGTGAAGAGCTTTCTAGCTAAATTTCCTTCATGAACCATCATAAAGATCTCTTAACTTGAAAATTCAGTAGCAGATTGGCTATCCAAACTTGCCTCTATTAGGATACAAAAGCTCAAGATGAAGGATATGAACATCTTCATAGAGTACTTGCTAAAGAAGAGTAAAACTTTGGTCTCAACAGAAGTCTTAGAATCGGTAATGGTAACATTAGAGCCGAATTGGATGGATCTCATTTGAATTTACTTAGAGCAAGGCACACTCTTGGAAGATAAGAGAGAGGTAAAGAAGCTGAGATATCATGCCACTTACAATACGTTGGTCGATGGTATCCTGTATTATAGGGGGTTTACTTCTCCTTGCTTCGATGCCTTTGAGAAGGTAAGGACTTACGCGTCATGGAAGAGTTGTACGTCGGAGTGTGCAATAATCACATTCAATCCCAAGTACTCTCCATTTAGGTGTTATGGCTCTGATACTACTAGCCTTCTATGAGGTAAAATGCCTAAGCTGTTGCCTAAACGTACCCTTAGTACCAAAAGTATGCCTTTATCAGTCACATACTTAGCATTAGTCTCTAGCCCCTAACTAATATGTGGTCATTCGCCTAGTGGGGCTTTGATATCCTCGATGCCTTCCCCAAGGCTTCAGGAGTACGACAGTTCATCATAGTTGTTGTCAACTACTTTACTAAGTGGGTCGAAGCTGAAGTTGTGGCAAAAATCACAAAGAGAAGTGTTGAGTCCTTTGTCAAGAAAAACATCCTATCTCAATTTGAGGTCCCTTGCGCCCTCATCATGAATAATAGGTGATAGTTTGACAACCCCCAATTCAAGGAATTCTGTTTTAAGCATCACATTACATTGCACTTCACCTAAGTTGCCCACCTCCAACCAAATGGCCAAGTAGAAGCAGCCAACTGGGTCATCTTAGATAATTTGAAGAAGTGCGTAGATAAGCTTGTGGTGTTTGGATAAAGGAACTACCCAACATTTTATGGGGGTATAGGACCACCCATCGTACTTCCACAAGTAAAACCCCCTTTCACCTAGCATTGGGGTTGAAGGTAGTCTTCCCTATTGAACTTAAGCTCCCCAACATCCGAACTCAAAGTTTCAATGCCATCTTTAATGAGTCCCTATTATAAGCCAACATTAACACCATCAAAGAAATCAAGACCTTGCTGTGGCTTGGGTAATTGCTTACTAGCATTGAGTTACCCGATACTACAATTAAAAGGTCAGACATAAAGAATTCAAAGTCGGTGACTTAATTTGCTGGAAGTTAAAGGCCATAGTTTCATGAAAAGGGCAAGGCAAGTTGGCCCACAATTGAGAAAACCTGGTTAGAGTTAGAGAAAATTTAGGTAATAGAGCATACAATATATAAGGATGGGATGATGAGCGCATCCCACACACATCTGTCGATAACCTTCAACTTTTTTGATTAGTATATCATTATATAAATCATCTCAAAATTATGAATGAAAGTTAAATTTCCCATAAGTTATCTATAATTACCTTTCTCTCTTGCACCAAGTCCTAGTCCCTAAAGGGTGAATAGACTTATTAATTGGGAAAGCCAAAACGCCACCAACCTAACTCTCTTAGGTGATCTCGGCAAGAGGAAACATCTTTTACACAAAGGAAACCCACCTACCAAGTAGGTCGAAACACCACCGACCTAACCTTCTCAAGTAACCTCAGTAAAGGGAAATGCCCCTTGCACAGAGTAACTTTCACCTATCGAGTAGGTCGAAATGCCATTAACTTTACCCCCTTGAGTAATCTTGGCAAGGGAAAACACCCCTTGTATAGAGGAACCCCCTATTTATAAGGCAGGTTGGAATGCCACTAACCTGACCCCATTAAGTAACCTTGGTAAAGGAAAACACCCCTTACATAGTAGAACTCCTACTTATTGGGCAAGCTGGTACGCTTCTGACTTGACCCCCTTGCACACCTAACCGAGTAAACAAGGAAAAATGTTCAATAAAAAACAAAAGGCCAAAGTACATAACCAAGTCCATGAACAAATTCAAGTGTCTTAGTAAAGTTTGTGGTGCTCCATTGGCACACTAGCGTAATGTATATTTAATATGTTTTTTTCGTTAAAGGAAAACTAAGAAATAAACTAAAAAAGGTATTAGGGAGAAGTATAAAATTAGTATTAACAATTTATTATTATTATTTTTTTGTTTGAATCTATCCTTTTTTTTTTCTTTTCATATAAGTTCTCAATAAGTTGATAATTTTTTTTTAAAGACATTCCACTTAAGGCTAAAAATTTGGCACTTAGACATGATGAATTCAAACATGAGACGTCACGGTTTAAACAGATTAGTATATGAAAAATTTTGACATGAAATACAACTGAGTCAGACTCATTTAAACATGACAAAATTCGTTTTTGGGCTCCAATCAAACTTTCAAACTCGAATACAGGACATGAAACATGCTATATATTATTTTGTATTTGCATTTTGTTATACAAATAACTTCTTTCTAAGTCATATATCTTTATTAAAGGTATGGGATATGTTTAGCTATATCTTCCTCCTTTTGTATTGTATAGGTAAATAATTATGAGCTCATGTATAGATTCTTTAACTATTTCTCTTGAAAATTTAATAACTTATGTGATAAATTTTAAAATTAACATTGGTAATAATACTAATATCAATTTAAGTTATACTTAATTTAAATATGTTATGTTATTTAAATTTTGTAATATTATATACTCTTCTTGTTATCGTATTTTAAATGGGAAAAAATTACAAACTCATGTGAAGATTCTTTGATTGCTTATCTTGCAAATTTGACCAATAATATAATAAATTTGTAAATCAATACTAGTGACAATATTAATATTTATTTAATCCATGATTCTACTTAATTTAGTGATATTACATAACTTAAATTTTTGGATTTTCTATATTTAGTAAGATTTTTCTTTATTAAAAATTTTCTTTGGGTTTTAATTTTCTTGTTAAGTATTAAGATACTATATCATTTATCTTTGTAAAATTTAAATATTATTATCTTTATTTTTCATTTATATTTATAAATATTTTATAAAATTAATTATAACTGTTTAATTAATAAACAGTATCAAATTTAAGATAAATGAGATATGACATAGTAATACAAATTGTTAGTCTTAATATAGACGTGATGTGGGGAATACAAGAAAGAAAAATCAAAATTCTATTATATGTTGAATATTTATTTGTAAAGAAATAAGAAAAGATGCAAAGAAGCTATTTATTTCTAAAAGAATACCTAAAATATCTCTAAAAAATCACCTAAAAATAAAACTTCTAGTAATGGGCCATAAAGTGCAATTTTCAGGCCCATAACAGCATCAATTAGGCTTACCCGTTTAAAGCATAACCGGGAAACTGTCTAAGGTATCATATCCACATCATGCTCCCCCCTTGAGAAGAACCTGTCCTGGAGTTGGAAACATCATTTGGATACAGTGTCTCTTCACATGGATAATAAGGATAAATGTTTGCCACATTGAATGTCTCTGATATGCCCCTATTGTCTGGTAATACAACAACATACACATTGTTGTTTATCTTTTGAACTATTTGATAAGGACCATATTTCATGGGCTACATCTTGTTGTACACTTCCGTCGAAAACCTCTCGTTTCGAAGAAATACCAATTACCTCATCTCCAATAGAAAACGTTCTTTTCTTCTTGTGTTTGTCAGCTATGTCCTTTTACTTAGCATTACTTTACTTGCTTTCACTTCACCTCTACTATAGTAGTTTGCCATTGCTTGGCCAAATTCTTAGCTGCAAGATTCAAATCCGTCTCTACTGGAAACTTCAACAAACCTAAAACATATTGAGGTGGCTTCATGTAAACAATAGCAAATGGCGCCTTTCTAATGGAATGATGAACAACACTACTATAAGCGAACTCTACCTATGCCAAAGCTACATCCCATTACTTCGATTTCTCCCCACATATCCTTCAAATCAAGTTACAAAGTATCTTATTAATTGCTTCAATTTGGCCATCTGTTTGAGGATGCACTACTAAAATTCAATGAAGAATAAAACATCTTCCATAGTGTTCTCCAAAAGTGACTTAAGAATTTGTTGTCTTTATCTAAAGTAATTGACTTTGGCACTCCATGCAAGTGAATAACTTCCTTGAACAACAGTTTGGCTATACTAATTACATCTAAGGTCTTCTTACAAGGAATAAAATGTGCCATCTTTGAAAACTTGCCAAACAACAACGAAAACAGAATTGAACCCTCTTTGGGTTTGAGGTAAGCTAAGTATAAAATCTATTAAGAGATCCTCCCATGTATTCTCAGGTACTAATAAAGGCATAGATAATCTAGTATATAAAGATTGACTCTCCGCTGTCTGATAGATAGAACACCCTTGCACAAATCTAGAAATATGTCACCTCACATGAGGCTAGTAATATCTCTCTACAATTTCAACAAGTGTCTTATCTCGCCCCAAATGTCGAGCAAGTCCAACTCCATGATCTCAAATCAATTTCTCCCTCAACGATGTTCTAAGACTATAAAGTTGATTACTATGCATCAAATATCCATCATGAATGTAGAAATCATCACAAACCTGACCATTACTACACTTAACCTAAATATCCTTGATATCCTCATCCTCTTTATATAACTCCTTCTAGCAATTAAAACGTACAATTTCATTACTTAAGGTTAACAACAAATTTAGATGGTAACTTTAGGCATTCACTACTTTATTCTCCAAACTAGCTTTATGCTTACTTCTAAAAGGAAATCTCTATAAAAATTGAAATCACCTGGCATACATGTCATTGCCAATCCAAGTCTATCCATTCAAATGCTTCAGTGCTTGGAAATTAGAATATAAAACAAATTTCTTGCTAATTAAGTAATGCTACCATGTCTTCAGAGCCCGCATGATGGAATAGAGCTCTTTATCATAAGTTCATTTTGTCTTGCATCGCCCAACTTTTCACTAAAATAAGTAATCGGCCTCTTCTCTTAAGAAAGAACTACTCTAATTCCTACATACTTGCATCATAGTCAACATCAAACAATTTATCAAAATCTAGTAATGCTAAAATTGGTGTAAAACATAGCTTCTCTTTTAACAATGCAAAACTAACCTTAGCCTCATCTCTCTTATTAAACTTGCCTCTCTTTAAACGCTCAATCATTGGGGTTGCGATATTACTAAAACTCTCTATAAATTGTTTATAAAACATCACCAACCCACAAAAACTCCTAATTTCATAAATTGTTTTAAGATTAGGCCACTCTCTAATAGCCTTTATTTTCTCTTCGTCTACCTTGATACTCAAAGCACTAACAATAAACCGAAGAAACAACAACTTCTTTGACATGAATATGCACCACTTCAAATTAACATATAGCTCATTCTTTCTCAAAATAGTTAACACTTCCGGTAAATGCAACAAATGCTCCTCTTCTGACTTATTATAAACCAAAATATTGTTGAAATAAATATGTATGAATTTACCAATAAAAGGTTTCAACACTTAGTTCATAACTTGTATAAAGGTACTTGGTGTGTTTGACAAGTCGGATGGCATAACAAGCCACTTGTATAATCACTCCTTCAGTTTGAATGTCGTCTTCCACTCATCCCCAAGCTTAATCTTAATCTAGTGATACTCGCTTCTCATATCTATTATGGAAAAGATAACAGCTCTACTTAACTTATCCAACATATTGTCTAGCTGTAGGATGAGAAATTTGTAGCCAACTATAATTTTATTTATTGCCCTGCTATCTATATACATTCTCTAGCTCCCATATTTTGTAGGTGTCAAGAGGGTTAAAACTGTACACAAACTTAAACTCTCCTGAATATACCCTTTCTTCAGTAACTTTTTTACCTTCTACTTCAAAATCTCACTCTGCTGTAGACTTATCCTATAATGGGGAAGGTTTGGTAGATTGGCATGTGGAATCAAATCTATCTAATGCTGAATATCTCTCAGTAAAGGCAAGCTATCTAAAAGCTCATCAAGCTTAACATCTGCTAACTTCTCTAACAATGGTTTAACTACTTCTAGCTACTCATCTACCTTCTTCTCTTTACCTAAAGCTACTACTTGCTTTGTAACTAATGCATGAACCACTATAAACTCCTTCACATTTGTCTCCATCTCTTGTATTGAAGTACTGATTGTAAAGAAATTACATTCCTCCACTTTAGAATCTAAAAAGACTTCCACTCCTTATTGGTGTCAGAGTAAACCTTACACTCTCTCTTTCCAACTTGTACACATTATCTCTCCTAGAATGCTATACATTCTAATTGAACTACTAAGGTCTACCAAGAAGAATATGACAAACATCCATGTCAACTATATTGCTGTATGTTTCATCTCAAATACTTGCCAATAGAAAAAGGCACTCTATAATGCTCCTTCTCCTGAATCTTCTCTACTACCTTAATCTACCCACGTGTATATGGATTGGGATGTGATTCTATTGGGAGCTTCAATGCTTTTATGACCCCACTACTGATAATATTTTCACAACTACTATTATCAATGATTAGATCAAAACAATGATTTCCTATAATACACCTATTTCGAAATAATTTATGGCGTTAGTTGTCCTCTTCCTTCTTAAGAATGAACATAAGCTTTCTTATAACATATGACTACTTTTCCTCTTCATCTTCATAATATTCTCCACCATCATCATCAGGCTCACACACAACATTATATGCCTCCTTGTTTTCTGGCTCCACTGAATTCACAACTTGTCTCTTGGGGCATTCATTGGACTTATGCTTAAATTTTAAACACCTAAGTTACTTCTCATTGAACAGCTTAGGTTTAGTGTAAGGATTGGTCAACTTTTGCCCCTCTTTGTCATCTACTACCTTAAACTTTCCGGCTGATCTCTCCCTCTTTTTTTATTACTATGAGATGGTGTATCCTCAATCACCTACCCTTTGATACTCATCATTGTAACACCCACCATAACTTCTATGGCCAAAATTAAATCTCACCCTCTCTTGCTACATTAACTCTACCTTTATTGTCATGTTCTTAGCTTCCCTTAAATTCCTCATAACATGTACCCAAATTCTATCTCGAATTTGCAATTTCAACCCCATCTAAATACCGAGCTACCTATTGACGTTCAATTTCTCGCAAATTTTTCTCTACACTAATTGCATAAATTCCATAGTATATTCATAACAAAAATCTCATTTCTTGATGACATTACTAGAATACGAATCAATCATAAGTAGGAGGGAGAAACTCCGTTTTCAATAATTGCTACATCTTAAACCACGTTCTTATAGGTGCTTTGCCTTTATGAATTCTTTGACTTTGTAATCTCTCCTATTATGCAGATGCACCACCCTTCAATCTATTAGTCTGTCCTGCTTCTCTTCTGAAACTCCCATATAATCAAAGAACATGTCTATTTCGGATTCCCAGATTTTTGTTGAAGTTCAAAATATCAACTTTCAACTTCAAATCACTATTATTTGGACCCCCATAATACCCATCATTATTACCTCTCCCTTTATATTGGCCTTTACCACCGGTACGACCTCTTCCTCATTCGCGATAAGTATGTTGACCATTGTAATAATTACTGCCATTTCCATGATCTGTGTATCAAAATTCTACTGCATATTTGTCTTCTTCGGAGTCAACTTTTCAATATATGCAACCAAAGGATATACACTTCCTCCTATTGTTAATGTTATTGAATTATTTAAAGTTGTAGACCTTCCAATTGTACTAACGCTTCTAGATGATGGTATGGTCTTATCTAATATTAGAAGCTTTAGATCCATCATCTAATACAACATAATTATTTGGAAGGGTCTTTGATTATGCTATATTCCCTACGATACATAAATCTCTTGATTTTGCAGTTGATGCAATCATGAGGATTAAGCAAACATATGTTATACCTAAAGATTGGCAAGGTGATCCATGTGTTCTAAAGAATTTTGCATAGGAAAGCATCAACTACAGTTACAACAATCCTCCAAAAATTATCTCATTGTAAGTAATTAGTTACATTAATATCTAATATGCTTTAAAGTCAGAATTAACAGAGAACTTTATATCTGATTGAAAAGATTAGTTTTCCATCTTGGAGCCAAATACAAAAATTTATGAATTATTAGCATTTGATGTAAAGAAGTTGATTTGACAATATATAAAATTTCTAAATGAAGCTAATACTAATCTTCTTTAGCAATATTGTTAATAAGACCTTAAGCTCTTGTGACTTGATCAGGGAGATATCTACTACTTTCTCTAAACTTAATGGAATACAAACCTTATAAGTTATTTTTCTAGCCATTAATTCTCAACACCATTGAACAAACTTATACCATCAAGTTATTATTAGTGAATAGACATTAAACCACACATGATCTAACATCCGTGCACTTTTAAATCAATAGGTTATGATACTAAACTCATCACAGTACACTAGCAAGAGGCCCTCAATTCAAGTTCTTATATCGTCATTTGGATTTGATTTAGTAAAATCATCCACTTGATAAGTTTTAGTCAATGTTCAAGCCTATGAATGTGGGGAATATCAAATAATATATATATAACTCATCTTAATTCTATAAGCCCAAACTTTTAGATTAGTTGGTTGTGGTGCTAAACGCAACAATTATAGATTTAAACATATCATAGCATAAGAGTGGGGAGGTCTTAGGTTTGAATGCTTGCATACTCATTTTTTCTACTATTTAATTAAATAATACACATGAAGGACTTCAATTAAAATATCAGTTGACAAGCGAAGGGAAGCTTTAAACAATAGATTCAAACTACACCAAATATAACATATTTAGTCATATAGATCAACTATCATCTAAAATTTATTGGTTATTGCTTTTGAATAGTTTACTATATGTTCAATGGCATGACATTGTTAATATTTTCTATAACTTTTGATAAAGGAGCTTAAAGTGTTGATGAGGCTTATGTTTTGTAAGTGTAAGTTAGTTATAGTATATTGATATTAAAATGAAATTTTTGTAGAGTTAATTTTCTTTCTTTATATCATTTCAAGGACTTATCATGCAATAGATCGTCAGGAACCTTACCAAAGTTTTTAGGTGAATTACCAAACTTAAAGATCCTATAAGTTATAAAAATGCATCACATGTGAGAACATTGCAATTTTTTATCCATAATTATTGTTTGTTGGTCAAAGAGATATTTGAGTAATTTATCTCATAATCATAATGCAATTATTTGATAGGAAACAACCTCACTAATCCTATTCCCCCTTCACTTAAGAATAAGTTCAAAGATGGAGCATTAGTTTTGTGGTAAGAAAGGATACACATATAAATTATCAAAAATTGTGTAACATCTTATAGTAGTTACTTTTCATGATGAAACCAAAATCTAAAGTTTTTACATATGAAAAAGAAGACGATTTATTTACAAAATTTCCTTAAAAACACATCAAACTCTTCATTATTTGAGAAATTGAACATGCTTTATGATTGTAGCTCTATAACAAGAAACAAATAATAAGTTACTAAAATATAGATTTCTTCTTGAAAGCTTGGCAAGAAATCCTTTCTACCAAATAGATCATTGTGAAAAAAATAAGAGAAGCATTAAACGGAGAGCCATTGCTCCATTAGTTGCATCTATTTTATCAGCAACTGTTGTTTTAGTCATCATATGTACTCTACTATATTTTTGGAGAATCAGAAAGAGAGAAGGTAAGATTTAAACATATTTTTCATTCTCATTGGAGCATATAGATATAGATGCTATGACCAATTAATTTCAGTATGTTCAAGTTAGTGTATCATATTTGCTTAAGATCTAGACCATCGTAGCTAATAATAAGACTATGGTAAGCTAAGATGTGTAACAATAATAAGTTTTGCATTGTATTATGGAAACAAACTAGAAATTGGAAATGTAAAAATTTCTTAGAAAGCTTCTTAAACATTCGTATATATTATTGAAGTTGTGATTTTGTATTTTCTTATTTTCCTTTAGATGCAATCAAGAATCTACATAATCAAGATCTAATAAAATCAAGGAATAAGCCTTTTAGATATAATGAGGTTTTGCAAATCATAGGAAATTTTAAAACTATGATAGGGGAAGAGGGTTTTGGGAAAATTTACCTTGATGATCTGATGAATGGAATTAAAGTTGCTATGAAATTGCTCTTTGAAATGTCCATACAAGGATACAAAAAGTTCTAAGCAGAAGTTAGATCCATTATGAGGATTTATTCTTTTCCACTTCTTGACATAGGTCATATTGACTTTCTAACAGTTTGAACTAGTTTTATTTCATTCTTAAAGCAAATTTGTTTTCCCATTATAGGTACAACTCTTAATGTTTGTTCATCATAAAAACCGTGTTTCTCTAATTGGCTATTGCCATGATGACGGAATTATGGCACTCATATATGAATGCATAGTCAATGGTAGCTTAAGATACCATTTATTAGGTAACAAGGGTTCAAAACCTTACCCTCTACTTGTACTCAATTTAGCTGTTATGACAATAAATGACATCCTAAAAAGGGCTAAAGGAGGCCATAAAAAATTTAAGCCACATAAACATTACGACAATGAGTAAGTTACATCTATTGCAAGATTAGACATGAACTTTAGCTTTTTCTTGATAAATGTTCAACCTACAACATCTTGGTTTACAAGTTTGTTACTTATATTATGCTTTCTTGTGTAAATAAGGATGGAATGAATGTGCATTAGCTTACTTTAAGATCTCTTACTCTAGAATAATGACAAATTTAATATCAATATCCAGCTAATCTAAAAGGTTAAACTTGTTAAAAATGGTATGGTTTCTATTTATATTGGTTTGTATTCTAATATTTAAAATTTTTTTTAAGGCATTTTCATGCGCATGAATACATTATGTTACATAATAGGAATCTATGTCTAAAAAGGAAATCAAACCGATCTAAAAGGTTAAGTTTGTTAAACTTATGTGGTTTTATTTTCATTGGTTAAAAATAATAGAATAAGCATAAGGTTTATAACAAGAGTTTTGCATTCGAGGGGATATTATAAGAATTAGAAGTACATTCTATAGTTAATTTTCTTATAAGTTCATCTCCTGCATAAAGAGTAATGCCTCATCTATTAGCTCTTTTTCATATCTTGATTGTTAATTTTTATAATATCTCTTATTCAATAATAACCTGAAAAGCTATTTAAACCTTTTATTTGTAAAAATAGCAACAAAGGTGTTAAGTTAGAACTACAGGCTTCAAATTGCTATTGATGTTGCATAAAGTTGGTAACATTTAAGAGGGGATGAATTACCTTATTAAAATTAGTGTAACAAACTATTTGCAAAATCAATTTTGGTGATGTAAGACTAAAATATTTACATAATGAGTGCAATCCACCTATTGTACATAAAGACTTGAAGCCCACAAACATCTTATGAGATGGAAATATGCAACCAAAGATGGCGAATTTTGGCTTCATTCTAAACAGAAAGTGCAACTCATGTTACTACTTAAATTGCTAATACTATTGGATATGTGGATCCTAAGTAAGTGCTATAAAAGAATTGGCTTTCGATAGGTAAGCAATGTCATTGGTTGTTTTATGAAATATGATTCTGAAGAATCTACTTTTCTATAGGTATCATGCTATGATACATAATAGGAGCGGGGGGGATTCAAATCTAAAAAATTAGCTACATAAGTCCTTTTGTTTGTTGTAGAAATACAAAGTTTCTCTACGATGAGATTCTGCTTTTCACAAATTTCTTGCCATGCTATTCAGATTCAAAGCAAGTGGCAATATGAGCAAGGCAAGTGATATTTATAGCTTTGGAATTATCCTATTTGAACTTATCACCAGCCACTATGTGGTCATTAGAGCCTTTGAGAAAAGTATTTCCATAGTTGATTAGGTCAATCTATTGATTAATGGAGGAGATATTTGAAAAGTTGTTGATCCAAACTTACATGGAGAATTCGGAATCAGCTCTGCATGAAAAGCTGTAAAAATAGCGATGTCATGTACACCGAACCTTAGAATCCAAAGGCATGACATGAGCATTGTCTTAGCTGAGTTGAAACAATGCTTAGCAATACAAATGGGTTCGGAAAATCTTCATGGATTTTGGGGTTACTCAACATATTCAAGCTTTATGGGTGGTAGAGTTGGTTTGGATTCTAATCATTAAGCTTAGTGAGTGCAAGATAGACCATGAGTGGTGGTTGTCTCTAATCATAAGCTCCTTTTGTATTAATTTTTATGACAAACAATGTTGTTTGTTTGATATTTAACTAAGACTATTCTACATTCAGTTTCCATTGTGTTTTACTTAGGAAGCCAATTTTTTCAATAATAAAAATGGAAACATTAATATGCTTTCTTCTTTCTTTTTGCTAACAATATATTTTCTTTAAGCAAACTTTTATTTTAGTTCTAAGTGCAAGTATTGTCTAATTGTAAGTATAAATTTCAAAAATTGACACTCTTATCACTCAACACAAATTTAATTGGAAAATGACTATATTCACAATTAAATCCCTTATAAAATAGCTATTTTTAAAAAATTCACCTCCTTTGCTCCTATCTAATTGCCTTGAAATATCATATTCGTACCTTTTCCTTTTCTAATAAACCTTGTAAGTTGATTTTACTTAAACATTATGAGGGAAACTTACTCTTATCATTGCTCCATTTTGAAGTACAAGGAGATATTGGAAAGAAAAAGGAAAAAATTGTATAAGATTCTCCTAAACTTTGACTGTGGTGAAGATTATCTTCCCTAAACTTCCAAAGTATGGCTTTTTATTTTTAAACTTTCATAAATTGGAAAACAATATTTTAGGTTGAGAATAATCTCTTAAGCTTTGATTTTAGTGTTTAAACACTCCTCCTACACCTCCTTAGATGGAGGGGAGGTAAGGGTGTTTACGCATTAAATTAAACTTTAAGGGATATTTACAAACTAAAATTACAGTTTATAAGATGTTTACATACCAAAATCAAAGTTGAAAGAGGTTATTTGCCAATTTATGAAAGTTTGGGAATCAAAAACCACATTTTGAAAGATTAGAGAAATAATTTTCATCAAAGTTTATGGGGGAGTTTGCATTTTCCCAAAAAAAAAAGGTATTCTATTTTTTATTTACTATTCATATGGATTTCTATTTGCTTTTCATTGTTGCAATGAGAAAAAATAATTTTAAATTTCCTTTAAACCTTTTGACATAAAAACAACTTACATTATGGAAAATAAATAAGAATGTGTGAGGGATATAATATCTTATGGTAATTAAAATAGGGGAAGAGAAGATTTAAAAAAAAAATACTTTTATATCAAATTTTGATATGAATCCATCCCTTCACAAATCACAAATTATCTCAATAAATCAAGAATATCATATAGAAAGAATTGAAAAAAGAAAGATTCAATAACATAGTATATTTTTCCTCTAATAATTCGCTGATTGATTTCCTTTCCAAGTTTTTAAATGTGATTAACTATTTTTTATATATTTAATAATTAAAAACTATAACTCTTTAACATATAGCTTAATTATCCATTTTCTTTATGGAAAACAAAAATTGTTTCATCTTTAATTATGCTGTGAGACCATGTGAAGTTTGTGTTTGGTTAATTGTGAAACGAGTTAATAATGAGAGAAATATAAATTTAGTTATCAATGTTGGATCTTTTCTATTCAAGTTGTTTAATTTTCATATTTTGCATTGTTCCTCAACCACCCCCACTCCCCCTACCCTACCCCACCCCATGTAAAAGATAGCCACTTACAATCACTAGCGAGTTATGCCACCCATGTTTTTTAAGTAGCCATTTTATGCACCTTAAGGTAGGGAGATGGCTCAGTGACTACTAGTAAGGGATTGTGCGACCTTCCCAAATGATCGCCGATTACCTGCTGACCTTAGTTTGATGGGATAGCATTTTGAAATTTTCAGTTTTTTTTTATTAATTTACTTAAAAATTAATATATATGTATATATAAGTATATATAAATTACTATGTATAGTGTTATATATATTATCTTAGTATTTTTCTATTATGCAATTTCTTTTTCATTTTTTCAATTTTCTATAAATTTTAATGATTTTTTAATATATTTCAATGTTTTATTACTTTATTTATTTTATAATATTTTATTATGTTATTTATTTAATAAAGTATATGGATTAATAGAATATTGTCACATGTCAAAACTAATGAAAAACCTTGTTTGTAAACTTTTGCATATGTTGAAGATTTAAATAGGAATTTTAAAATGTTAAAAATTTAAATAGAAAATGTGGTATACATTGAGAACTATATTGATATTTTCCCTTAAAAAAGTTGAAGGAGGGTATAGAATGAGGAAAGATTAATGATTTGAAAAGAAAGAAATGACATTTAATGGTTAGAGTAAAGGAAAATGGTTGAAATTGAGACAAAAAGCGAGTAAAACCTTGACTACATTAGAAGAAGAAGAATTCACTTCTTCTTTTACGTACTACCTTTAAATCATTTGAAAGAAACACTCATTTATTATTAAGACGTAAGAAATGTTTATTCCTTAACCCATATCTATTCTAGGATATGTACCCTGTAAAATTGATATATAGTGATGGAAGAATATTTTTTCTTTCTTTTTCTTTTTTAACTAACTATTATGATAACTATTGGATGAAGGGGGAATTGAGCCAATTCATTCTTATATGATACTAATGTTCATTTTGCTAGGCTATAAGAATCAAGCCATAGGAAGAGTCCATTTTAAAAAATATGTCCATGAGAAGAAAGTTCTATTTTTTATTTTTTATTTTTATTGGAATTGTTCTTTTGCCTTAGTTGTTGGAAAAAAAAAATACTATATAACTTATCATATAGATATCATTTAGTTATGTAACACCCCGGAACCTAGGGAGCCACTACCATGAATCAACCCTAGAGGCCAATATGCTAAGGCATCTAGAAACCTGTAACTTGTTTAACAACTACATCATTAAATTATTTCTTCCAACACACACATAATGATAAATCCCCATATCACATTAATAATGAGTAGCATAATTCAATGAGGCTACTCTATTCACTAGGTACATAAGGATTTAGAATAATCTTCATAATCATAGTAATGGAGCTTATAGTTTAACACTTAATACGATGATAACAAATACTAAGAAGTCATAGTTACTCCAAACAAATAACATAAAGTACCAAGAGAGTCATAGGCGACTCCACCCAAAAATTCAATAAGTAATATCCAATAACAAATTGAAAATAACTAGAATTGTCAAATCCTAACTCCACATGTTCCACAACTATCCACTATGCGTAACCCGACCAATCATCAAAGTAGTAATAATCCTCATTTACATTATAATAGCAACAATTGTAGCTGATGTCATCACAGTAATATTTAATAGTATTCTCATAATATGTAATTGCAGTTGAAAAATAAAATACCTAAAAAGTGAACTATGCCCGATATGGAATACTATAAACACATGTGAATGATCAATCAATTAACAATACATTTGCATGAATAGATAACATTTAATATGCAATTCATACCCTTTTTCTTTATCTTCATTAATAAAGTCTATCAATCAACATAGTCTTGGTATCCTAAGACTTAAGGAAACTCATAACCCCTAAATAATCAATTATATAAATACTATATGAATATAGGTGTTAGGTCTTCTCCAACACCCAAATAACCTTCTTAAATTTAACTAAGTCATCTTAGTATGAAACTCTACTCAAAACAGTGTCATGTAAAAATCCCAAAGTACTTTATCAACACCATTGGACGCTAATAGTAAGAGGTCAAAGTCAAACACAACTAACACACTTATTTAAAAGTTCAATTAAATTAACTATCTTAGTATGCACATAAAACAATTATGTATCTCGTACCTGGTACTTCTATTTTAGTAAGATCCAATACCTTGTAACTCCTATCACCTATTCAAAAATATAAATGCTAAATTTAGAATTTATTAAATTCTTCGCAATTCAATTCAACACTTCTTCCTTTTTAACTTAACCTCTTGCAATTTCCTCTCAGCTTCCAAACTACCCTCTATGAGACTTTCCGTATCTTTTTATTGAATTTTTGACATCTCATAACATACATACACATTCCTTACACCATGCATTTGATTTACATATATATAGTTATATACATGCAAGGTATATACACCATCATCAAGCTATTTCATATATAAAATAAATATATATATATATATATATATAACACACCAATAATTTCACATACACATATGATAAAGGAAAACATATACACAGTAATAGTTATGTACACATGTAGACCACACACATACACACACATATTTACCCGTGCTAGACACATACAAAAAGACAATAGTACACATGCGGATTGCATACGCACACACACATACACATACATATTTACACACATACATATTTACCAGTGCTAGATACATACAACACCCAACATGTCACATATATGCATATACAACACCAATAATACCATGCTTCTACAAATCGACCACACAAAATTATCCATTATCACAACACTAATAATTACAATACCTTCTCTTAAAATCGAAGAAAATCCTAAAAGATGAGCTATGTCAAGTACAAAATACTACAAGCACATGATCATGTAGTTAGTAATGTACATGCATGAATCGGTAATGTTTACCATGCAACATGCATCATTTTTTTTTTCTTTATCTATATTAGTAAGGCTGTCAATTAACATAATCTCAACGTTCCAAGACTTAGAGTAACTCATGACCCTTAAACAAGCAATTATATAAATACTATACAAGTATTTATATTGGGTTATCTCCAATACCCAAGTAACCCTCCTAAATCTAATTTGGTCATCTCAGTATAGGACTCAACTCAGGACAGCGTCACATAAAGATCTCCAAGTGCCTTATCAATACCACTAGACCTTATCACTGGGAGGTCGAAGCTAAGTATAAGCAGCATACTTATTTAAAGGTTCAAGTTTATTTAAGTACAATTAAATTAACTATCCTAGCATGCATATAGAATACCTTGTATCCTATGTAGTACTTCCATTTTAGTAAGGTTCTATACCTTACAACTCCTAGTATCTATTCAAAAAAATAAATGTTAAGTTTAGAATTTATTAAATTCTTTACAATTCAACTCAATGCTCCTTCTCTTTTAACCTCATTCTCTAAGGTTTGAAACCATCCTTTACATGTCTTTTTGTATCTTGTTATTTATTTTTGGGCATCAAATAATATACACACACATTTCTTACACTATGCATCTGATTTACATATATATAACTAGACACATGATAGTCTATACACCATCAACAAGCCATTTCATATATAAAATAAATAAATAAATATATACACACACATATATATATATATATTACACACCAACAATTTCAATTACATAGCAGCGGAAAACATACATACATAAACACTTATGTATATATGTGGACTGCACACATTTTATATATATTAAATATACATATATAATACTATATTATATATATAACATGTATGTATTACATAAATACACATATAATATATCATATTACATATTAAAATATATATAATGTATTAAATACATACACTTTCTTTTTACATCCTCTCTCTGGAACCCGACCACACACGCACACATACAGATGATCACTTCCCTCACGATGCACACACACTAACTCACGCATATAGCAATTTCACACACACATGCACATATATATTTGCCAGCGTCACAAACACACACATACAGAAATAACACTTATTTTACACACTGAACACACGTACGCTTATGGTCCCCGCACCCACACAATTTAGCGCCACTGCAACATATCGAATCTTCCGCAGACAACACCAAATGAGTCATATGCATGCATACGCAATATCAATAATATGACACCTTTACAAACCAACTACACAAAATTATCCACCATCACCACACGACAATTACAATACCTTCTCCCATAACTCAAAGAAATTTCTAAAAATGTAAATTGGCAAAACAAAATAAAGATAAAAGGAAAACTTACTTGAGAATGAACAATGATTAGTTTATGTTAATTTTTTTTTAATAATGTGAATCTTAATTAGAGTTTTGGGGTTTGGTTGAGAATTGTAAGTTTGTTAGAATGAAAGTAACATAATATTTTCTGGTTTGGAAAGATATGGTACTGCAAGTTAAGTTTATTTGGTATGGGGTTAGTGGAAAGTTTAACTTCCCTGAAAAATGAATATGCCCCTCACTAACCTTATAAATAACAAGCCACACCAACATTCTTATGTTATACTTCTATTATTCTATTTCTATTTTTTTTTTTTTTTTTTTTGGTGAAGAGAACATATCATAACTATGAAACCAAGAGTTCAAGGGAACAATATTCTATTTTTATTTACCTTTTCTTTTTTTTCCTTCGGTTTTTACAAGTTGCCATATTTTTTAGAGTACAATGCTGAACTATTTCTTTAATTCATTGTTTGATTTTCTTATTGGTTCCAATTGCTGGGGAAAAGAGTCTATCAAAGCATCAGAATAAAAATAAAAAAGCTTATATCATGGTATAAGAATTTATTTCAGTGTATAATATAAATACATCTTCCAAATTCTAAAATATAACCATACACTAATTTTTCAAAGCACCACCAAACTTCATATCTCTCTCTCTCTTCATCATAAAAAATCCATCCAATGCGGTGCACACCAAAACATGGTGTAAAGGAGTTGTACTTTCCTATCTAGTTCTTCTTATATTATCTAGTTTTATCTACTAAATATTATCTTAGTCACATATCTATGTGGTGTATAAGTGGATCTTGTTTCACTTTTATGCTCATAGTTAAGCAAATTGTGATAATAATATATGCATTTTAAACAAAAGTTTATGAACATTAGTATTTTCCTTATTCTCTAATTTTTTACTCCACTCCACAAGTTTGTCATTTTTATGTGCAATAAATGAATGAATGTATGCTGATTCAACTTGAAGCTTTTTCTTTTTCTTCTTTCTCTTTCTTTTTTATTATTATATATTACAACTAAATGAAGGGAGACTCAGTTAAATCAATCCACGAAGAAATTGTGAAACATTCTTGGAAACGAGCCACCCCTTCAATGTATATTGCCAATGGATTTTGAATGCTCTTTCGACGAAGCTTTACTTCGGAGACTTGAAGTCGATTGACTCAAAAGTCTTTGTATTATTTCTGTTCTATCGATATAATACACCTTGAAAACGAAATTAGTAAAGGCCCCGTGCTGGACCCAGTGCAATATGACTTGCGCTTTAACCATTTTTTTTTTTTCTTCCACGTTAAATAAAACCATCTTTCACGCAACGCAAAGCCCACCGTGCATCTGGGTGGAAATGAGCCCAAAATTACTATACATAGTACAATTAATTTTCTAATATATTTTGATAGGATCATTTCACTAAATTATAATGATTTTAACAATTTACTTGTAAATTAATCAAGTTTCATTCAACAGTTATTTAAATTTGATTTGATAACACTTAGGTTTTCATTTTATAATATTTAACTTGATTAGCTCTTAAATCTAATTACCCTTAAATAAAATTTAAATATTTGTTAATTTTGGATATCTATTTTGTTTCAATTTGAAAAAAAAAATATTTTATTAGAACAATCAACCCAAAGCAAGTTTGGTCAAATCAAATTTTAACTTATTGAACATCATTTCATGTGTAACTCATGTTCGAGTTAAGTTTAAATTTTAAAATTTTAAGTTTTGTTTGAGCTTAATAATATATCGTTTTAACTGAACTTATTTATAATATACTATTATTGATCATGATGGCAAGCATGTATATATTTTATATTAGAAAAAAGTTTAAATTTAGTTATGAGCATTACATACTAATCTAATTGTATCCTTGATATTTTATTTTCTCTATTTGGTTCATTAATGATTTTCAAGTTTTACAAAAGAGGAGCTCCCTCAGGTCCATTAATTATTGCGTTTCATTTTTTACATGTGTCAACATGCAATTGGTGAACTACTGTAATAATATTATAATATTAAGAAGAAAAAAGTTATAAAATAAATAAATAAATAAAGCCCGACTCGATGGGTCCATGATCCTTAAGGTTGCCGAGTGTACGGGTTTGGTATAGGACCACGGGCTGCCAGGCTAGTCCCAATTCATGCTTTAGGACCCCGTAGATCGGGTCGGCTGATGCCCGTCGCTAGATTTGCTTATAAATCAAGTATCAGCTAGGCCTTTGTTAACATGTGATTCTAGTATGAAATAGGGTTGTGATTTATGTATGAATACACTATCTAAACTTTCAGATGTTACAAATGGTATCTTAAAAAATTTGTTAAATTAGTAAATAATCCTATAAGCTATAAATAACTTCTCTAAACTTTGATTATGATATAAAATTTTTTATAAAAATGAAAACATCATTTGCGTTAACAATTTATCAATATTTAAAAGGTAGGTTTGTAGCATTTGAAAGCTTAGAGGATAAATTTATTCCTAGATAAAAAGGATATAATAGTTATTTGCAATTAAAAAAAAAATCGAAAAAGACTTTCAAGAGCAAGACAACGGAAATAGATTGTTTTATAAGATCTTGTATAAGATAGATAAATGCCACAATCAAACTTATGTAGTTATTTTTCCACAATGGATAGCGTTTTATGGGTATTAAAATGTTAGATTATAGAAATAATTGAACGAATAATATAAGCATGAATAAGGGGATAGTTTGTGTGGCGGACGGGACTTGCAGACCCATTGTTAATGTAATAAATCGAACAGGAATTGGATCAATTTAAGGAATAATGTCCCTACCACTAATTAAAAGGTATAATTTTAATTGCAAGTTAAAAAGGATTGGTTTCACAATTTACCAATATTTAAATCACACGTTTCTTTTTTCTTTTTCGTTTTTTAATTAGCATTGAAGTGGCAGTCTTGGCTTCCTATGCAGTGTTTTATGCCATGCCATATTCTTTGTAGAGGTGTTGTGTTCTACCTAGCGATGAATATTAGAATATTTTAAGAATATCTGTCAATTATGTAAAAAGTATATTTAGAATATTTTCTATATTTAGGATATTTTCTATGTTTAGGATATTTTCTATGTTTAGAAGGTATTAGAATATTTAGGAATATCTGTCAATTATGTAAAGAGTATATTTAGGATATTTGTTTTCTATATTTAGAAGTTTGGTTAGTGCATCTATGTTATATATATATTGGTCCTCTTTGGCCTGTGACATAAATATACATACACAGAAATTTTCTTCTCAAAATTTTATGTGGTATCAGAGCTTGGTTAAAAAAAAAAAAAACAACGCTATGACTAGCAAGGGACAGAATGCGGGGCGTGGGTAAAGTAATACGCTAAAGGTGAATACAGCCCATGTAATTAGGCAGCCATCATCATCAATGGCAGCAATGGAAGAAAATACAGCTTCTAGGACCTTGACAGCAGAACAATGGTCATTTTTTCTCAATTTGTTGAACACGTACAAACCGGGTACTAGTGAGAAGATGAATGGTAAGGATAATCTGAATTGGATTATTGATTCCGATGCTTTACAACATATGACAGGTACTTTAGAATGTTTAACAAATTTGAAAGAAAGTGTGGCATGTTCAATTGGATTACTTAATGGAGAGCAAGTAATGGCAATGAAGGAGGGATCAGTTTGCTTAGGAAAACATATCAAACTAGAAAATGTTCTCTATGTTCCAAATTTGAATTGTAATTTGATATCTGTGTCGCAATTGCTTGATGGCTCTAATTATAATGTCCAATTTACTGATAAAATTTGTGTTATACAGGACCGTACCTCGAGGATGGTGATTGGAACGGGTGAACAGTGCAAGGAACTTTATTATTTGAAGTTAGCAGTATTAGTCCAAGCATGCAAGACAAATCATGTAGATTCTTTTGAATTATGGCATAAGAGGATGGGGGCATCCGTCTGCAAAAATTGTGGAATCTCTTCCTAAAATTGAATTTAGTAATAGTTCAGTAAAAAATAAACCATGTGACATTTGTTCGAGAGCTAAACAAACAAGAGAAGTTTTTGTTTCTAGTGACACTAAAGCAAATGAAATTTTTGAATTAATTCATTTTGATTTGTAGGGACATTATCGTGTTAATGCTTCTTATGGGGCCTCATATTTCTTTACCAATGTTGATGATTTTTCTAGGGGTGTATGGATATATTTGTTAACTGAAAAAACAAAAGTGGAACTTGTCATGCATAATTTCTTTGCCATTACTAAAAGACAATTTCAAAAAGATGTGAAGATAGTTAGAAGTGATAATGGGACTGAATTTGCTGGCTTGCATAACTATTTTTTCTGAAAATGGAATTTTACATCAGACCTCTTATGTAGGAACACCTCAACAGAATGGACGTGTTGAGAGGAAACATCGTCATATTTTAAATATGGCTAGAGTTTTAAGGTTTTAGGCCAATCTTCCCATCAAATTTTGGGGAGAATGTGCTTTAACGACTGCATATTTAATCAATTGGACTCCTTCTAAGTTATTAGGAGGAAAGACTCCTTATGAGATACTGTTTGGTAAACCTTCTAGTTATAATCACATTCGAACTTTTGGGTGCCTATGTTATGCTCGGAACTTAAATAGGGAAAAAGATAAGTTTGCTAGCAGGAGTCAATGTTGTTTATTTGTAGGATATCCTTTCGGAAAAAAAGGTGGAAAGTTTATGATCTTGATACAGGAAAATATTTTGTATCCAGGGATGTTGTGTTCTCTGAATCTGAATTTCCATATCCTGATAAGGAAGGTATGCAACCAGATCTTATACAAGATGCTTCTTTCGATATCACCAATCATTTTAATGGTAAACTGAATGAGGAAGACGAAAGTGAGGTACCTGAGAATTCGAATGTGACTCAAAGTGATAATAACGACAGGAGGGTGTCATTGAAATCTTGGGTGAATCTGTTCCAGAACAACTTGGACGGGGTCATAGAACAAAAGAAGCTCCTACTCGATTGCGAGATTTTGTGACATATACTGCACAACAAATAAGTCCCTCTGCATGTTCCCCCAATCTAATTCCGTCCACAGGTACCTTCTATCCTATAGCACATTATATAAATTGTGACAAATTTTTTCCATAACATCGTTCTTTCTTAGCAGCTATGACAGCCGAAAAGGAGCCTGTTTCTTATATTCAGGCCATCGAAGACATTAGATGGAAAGAAACCATGATGAAAGAAATTGAGGCACTTAAGGCTAATGGGACATGAATTGTGGAAGATTTTCCACAGGGAAAGCAAGCTATAGGCAATAAATGGGTTTACAAGATCAAATACAATTCAGATGGTTCGGTTGAACGTTATAAAGCTCGATTGGTGATTCTTGGCAATAATCAGATTGAAGGAATAGACTACAATGAGACCTTTGCTCCTGTTGCAAAAATGGTTACTGTACGTATTTTTCTTTCAGTGGCAGCAACAAAGGGATGGGAACTCCATCAAATGGATGTTCATAATGCATTCTTGCATAGAGATTTAGAAGAAGAGGTGTACATGAAGATGCCACCTGGTTCTCTATTCAACAGCCTGGCAAAGTTTGTCGATTACGTAAATCACTTTATGGGTTACGACAGGCCCCCCGATGTTGGTTTTCCAAATTGACAACTGCATTAAAGCGGTATGGATTTCTTCAATCTCAATCTGATTATTTATTGTTTACTTTAAATCGAGACAAGATACATTTGAGTATACTGGTGTATGTCGATGATCTTGTTATTGCGGGAATAATGGAGTTGCCATTCAGAAGTTTAAAGATTATTTATGCTATTGCTTCTACATGAAAGATTTGGGAACATTAAAGTATTTTTTAGGCGTAAAGGTGGCTCGGAATCAAGAAGGAATTTTTCTTTGCCAACGTAAATATGCCTTGGATATTATCAGTGAAGCTGGATTATTGGGTGCAAAACCATCTGGTTTTCCCATTGAACAAAATCATCATTTAGCCTTACCAAAAAAATGCATTGTTGGTAGATTCAGAGAAGTATCAGAGATTGGTAGGAAGACTGATTTATTTGACTCTTACTCGACCTGAGTTGTCCTACAGTGTTCATATTTTGGCACAAATTATGCATCAACCAAGGGAAGCTCATTGGGAAGCAGCTTTGCACGTAGTTCGTTATTTGAAGGGTAGTCCTGGACAAGGAATACTTTTACGAGCTGATAGTGATCTTCGGTTGTATGCTTATTGTGATTCTGATTGGGGGAGTTGTCCTTTAACTCGACAATCTCTTACTGGATATTTTGTTATGTTAGGGACTTCTCCCATTTCTTGGAAGACTAAAAAGCAATATACAGTGTCAAGATCCTCTGCTAAAGCAGAATATAGTTCCATGGCTACTATTGTGTGCGAACTGAAATGGTTAAAGGGTCTTTTGTAGTCTCTCGGTGTTGTACACTCTCATCCTATGCTGTTCTATTGTGATAGTCAAGCAGCTTTACACATTTGTGCAAATCCCGTGTTTCATAAGCGCACAAAGCACATTGAAATTGATTGTCATTTTATTCGTAATGAGATTCAACATGGACATGTTCAGACTGCTTATGTACGTAGCTCTGAGCAACTCGATGATTTTTTTAACTAAGGCATTGGGGATACAACAATTTGGGTATCTTCTACGCAAGTTGGGGGTTTGCAATCTTCATGCACCAACTTGAGAGAGGGTATTAGAATATTTTAAGACTATCTGTCAATTATGTAAAGAGTATATTTAGAATATTTTCTATATTTAGAAGGTATTAGAATATTTAGCAATATCTGTCAATTATATAAAGAGTATATTTAGGATATTTGTTTTCTATGTTTAGAAGTTTGGTTAGTGCGTCTATGTTATTATATATTGGCCCTCTTTGGCCTGTGACATGAATATACACATACAGAAATTTTCTTCTCAAAATTTTATAATGAATAAGTTTGAATCTTCCATTAATTGTGTAATGGTTAAAAAAATGACAAATTGGTTTTATTAAAACTATTTATTTTTGGCAAACCATATTTTTATTTCAATTTGTGAACAAAGATTCAAACCTAGTTCATTCTTTTGAGTGATTAATATCTATACTATTAGATTACAATAATATTGACTTATCAAAATTAGTTTTAATGAAGTTATTTTAGTGTTTACTTATTCCTAGAGAGGGAAAAAGGAATCTAGAAACCAAAGCAAAGACTACAGTTGCTTCAACGATTAGAAGCATTAGTTTGGGGGGAAGATTCAATCATTGATAAAAGTGAATCAAACCAAAATTTTGATTTCTTTTTGTTTTTTTTTTCTTTCTTGAATTCAATTCAATTTATGGTTCAATTCCGATGCTTCAACGAAAGGGTCAAATCCGAACATCAACGATCTTCATGATAAAGAACTGTATTTAATCATCAATAGAAAAAGAACTATTAATAAATAAACAGTATTTAGTATTTATCATATCATTTTTCTAGGAAATGATCCATTACATACATCATCTTCTTATTCCAACTTTTTTCCCCTTTCTTTATCAATTGCCATTCATCTGGCTTTTCAGTTAGAAACACCTGCATCGTAAGAAAACCACAAGTATTAATTAAAAAAAATGAAAGACATTGAATTAATAACTTCCAGAGAGACGAAGTCTAAGAAATATACCTCCTTTATTTCCACAGTGATTCTTCAAAGAAATGTAATACTCAGGAGATGGAGTAGATGACCTATCGTTGGATACATGCTATGCTTATTAGAAAATACATTTCGTATATATGATAATACTGATATTTATAGATTGGTTCAGATGGTGAACCGAATATGAAGCAACTTTTCAGGTTAAAAAAATTTATAAACAAGCAATTCCAAATCTTAAAAAGCCTAACTATAAGGTGCTACTTTTTTTTTTCCCCTTTCCAAATGTGAACTATCGTCCCATTTGGTGTTTACTTGAATCTTGTATTTGGTAAAAATAATATATCAAAAAGATCAAAAATCTAATTTTAAATATAAACCTTTTCTAAAATTAAATCCTTAACAATCTCAATAAAGTTAAATTTATATATTATTTAATTTTTTAATATTTATAAAAATACTAATTAAAATAATTATCTCTAATGCATAAAATATATTTTTTAAAAGTATATAAATTTTTATTTTTTAATTTTGATACTCTAATTACCATGTTCATTATAATTATGAAATAATAACTAATAAAATACAGATAAGATAATATTTTAAATATTAAATTTTAAATAAATACAAAACAAATAAAAATAAATACATATAAGATAAGAAATAAAATCTAAACAAAACTTAAAATGAACCAATTTGTAGCTTATCTATTCCTGATTGTTACTTTCCGTGCATAAGCCACATTGACTACGAGTCTTCCTGGGGCCCGAATGCCGTACAATTATCATTCACGTTTCCTTACTTTATAAACAGTACATCTACCTCAAACGTCTTATAATATCATGAAACCTAAAAAAGGTGGGGAAAATCAACATCGTACGCTATTTAATCGTGGTAATTTTCCACACATGTGACTCTCGATGACTTATTGACTCTTGAGTCTTCCGGGAACCTATTGCCATAAAATATCTACCACAGGTGTTATAACAACATAAAACCAAAAAAAAAAAAAAATGTAGAAAAAACATCTTATCTTATATATTTTATCATAGAGTAATAATCTCTTTCTATGATTTAGACGATGTTACGGTGGATACTCAAGAATATCCTTCTTCCTATCAAATTCTAGGTAACTATAATTATATATTGACAACCAAGTACCGACAATCTAAAATTAAAATACAACCAAATTAAATCTCAACTTCCTTAAAATTGCAAAAGAAATGTTTGATTATTAACGAAACCTTAAGACAACTAATAACTCAATAATAAAAATAAAGGAAATGGAAAAGCAATAATATAGAATTAGAGCAGAATCAAAACTTTAAATTAGAAATATTAATAAAAACAAGAGGTATTGATTAGAAGATGAAATCCCCAAAACAAATGGTTGGAAGTGAACATTAAAGGCAAGGAACTATAAATTGGCAAGTTAGAAGCTTCTTCACAAAGGCATAAGATTTGGTTCTAGATAGTTATATTTTGCTTTTTAAAAGCCCATGTTACTAAACTAAATGAACGATCAAGAATATTACTGTTCAGTATGGTTTCTTATATGACACACCTATAATAGGTTGTCAAGAGTAAATGGACTACCTATCCACTTACCTTTTTGCTTTATATTTGAAATTAGTCATTTGCTCTAATCGCTACTCACACACAACTTAATGTCAATATATTAACATTTTTGAATATCAAATTAGGACAACCAAAAACTCTTTGCTTCATGAATAGGAATTTCGTGGATCAATAATATGATTTCTATGGATCTTTAACTTGGACTTATACTAGTTACGATCTTATAATGAATTTCTTATTTTCAATATATTCTAGGTTTATGATTTGAATTCTCCTAAATTTGCAAATTCACCTCAAAGACATAAGTCATATGTAAATACAACCCATAATCTAAAAAAAATTTCAAAAATACATATTCAACTTTCCATCTACAAGATCCTTTTCAGCAATCCTTAGTCTAGGGTGATTTCACCATTTTGCAAATCCTTGAAATAATAAAAGTAAAATTTAGAAGTTTAGAATGCTTATTTACATGTAATAAATAGTATTGGGGTTAAAATTGTAATTTTCTTCTAGTTTTGTTGCTAAGCAGTAGAAGAGGCTTCTTTTCTATCAAACAAAAGAAGAAAGATATGAAGTAAGGAATGGAATCTCTTTAACTTAAACACACATATTGTGAAATGGAAACAACAAACGAAAAAATACACAACTCCTTTGCAACATCTAGGAAAGCCGACCACCACTCTATCAATATAGATGCCTTATAGATTTTGAATTCTTATTTACATTATTTTATTCTCAATGACCAAGACTTGAAGCCAATTGACTCAAAAGCCTTCCTATTTTTTCCTTTTCGATAATATATAATTTACCTGGAAAACGAAAGGAGTAAAGGCTACGTCTCAAACTATGTAAATGACTCCAAAATGGAAAACTAATCTTTTCAATTGGATCTAAGGTTATACAATTTTTCCAATTTTAAAGCATCTTAGAGTTAATGTAACTAGTTACTCACAGCAAGATAATTCTTGGAGAATTGTTGTAATTGCAGTTGATACTTTCCCATGCAAAAACTTGAGGAAAACACAGATCACCTTATCAGTATTTAAGCACTGCATATGTCTACTTAATATTTGTGATTGCATCAACTACAAAATCAAGAGATTTAGGTGTCTTTGGCAATTCAGCATATTTCAAGGATTGCTCCTTGTAAATGTGTTGGATCTAGATGAGTTTAATATTAGAGACGATCATACCATCATCTAATAGTGTAGGTACATTTGGAAGGTCTATATCTCTGTATAACTCCATCGCGTTGACAATGTGAGGAAGCTTAGATCCTTCAGCAATGAATATTGAACCATTAGTCTTATTTCCATAAAGTGGCAATGAGAGTGTTATCAGTTTTCCATATTCAAGTGTAATAACTTCTGTTGTTATGTCATTTGTGGACACCCGAACTTTCCTTTTCTGTCCCTCTTCAAGTTGTTGGATTTCTGCAAAGTGCAAGTATAGATGCCATGCAATTGCAGTAGTTATCACTCCAGTAGTTGTTTCTCGAGTAGCTATCCCATCAATGGAATTTATCTGAACACGCAAAGGAATGCTGGCATTAGGCGCTTTAGCTGCTGTCATTAGTAGTCTATTAGGTACTTTGTAAGAACCGTTTGTGTGAATAGTGTTGAAGACGGAATCATTCGAAATTGGCGACCAATTTCGATGATTTTGTAAAGGTAGACATGCCCATATCCGATCATAATCATCGTCTGGATGCCTAACACACAAGTCGATATTAGAATAATGATCCAAGCTTATGAATGAAAATAGACTAAATAGACTAAATGCTTGTAAGTGTTCAATATTCAGCATAAATTCACACGATTCATGAACTGGAGTAACGAATAGTTACATCAAAGGGAGGTATGAGTACATGTTATATATAAATGATCAGATCGATTTCGTAAGTTGACAATGCAGAAGTTGTCGGACATAAGCCAATATATATATATTCATCCATGGATGAAGAGTTAGAAGGCTAAATTAGAAGAAACCAATCAGGTGGAGCTAAAATAGATTAATCATGAGAACTTCTCTTGAGATTTTTCAATAATTTTCCGGATCACTTCAGAAAATTTCACGAAGCTAACAAAGAGCAACTTCCTAGCTTGGACATCTGGAACCGTCTCCGTATATATATCGTGAATTTGCAAAACAATAGGATTATATATTTTTTCTCGTTGTTAAAATATTGTAAAAATCAATAGAATTATGATAAATTATAGTAAGAAATGAAAAATGGGGAAACATAATAAGACGTTCGATTCTCGAAATTTTAACATCTCTCAGAAAAAATGGTGGCATTTGCTAATACTACTATTGTTGCTGCTGACGCTATTACTGTTATTACTTGTAGTTTTTAGTATTATGTTGCAATAATAATAATGATGATAGATTTAAAAATCAAAGTCAATCTTGTGATTTACCCCTTCACACTTCATGCTAAGCGATCTGACTCTATCTCAAACGTTACTAGACCCTAGAACAATTAGAAAAGTCCTATGTTAATCCTTCTTCGCCTGTTGGCGATAAAATCAATCCCGCATCAACCCTTACTCTACTCCCCAGCTACAAGCATATACTCTCTTTAACAATTTCATGTTAATAAATGTATTATAATTCCTAAATAATTTGAACCATATATGATTTAAAATTTATATTTGTACAGGACTTTCAAGTACGAAATCTGATTACGATATATATAAATATCATATAAAGGCTCCATGATATATTATATAATATAAAATAATTATCAAATGTATCTTGAAATTTGTGCCTCTATAAAAATTTAAGATTTTGAATAATTAAATCAATCATTGCTTTGATTTAAAATTTATCTTGAATGACCAATTTGAAAATATGTACCTTGGATTATTTGAAAACTATTGTAAATGCGTCATAAACTTTTTGCTGACATAAAAGCTCGAAAAAATCATATATCATATATTATTATGCAAGTAAAATTTGGAGACTTTAACATATCGTATTGCTTTTTCTATTTTTTTTTTTTCGTTTATTATACTAATTTACGATTATCTTATTTCTTTTTTCATAATAATCTTATAATGATCGCTATATAATATTCACCCGTTTATTTCCTTTAGAAAGTTGAGATGTCAAATGAAAGAGGGAAAGACAAAAAAAAAAAAAAAAAAAGGAGTTAGAAGTTTAACAACTAAATGAAAAGAAACTAAAAGTTGAGGCACTTCTCCTATTATTCTCCATTTCTAGGACGATGGATGTTGTGGCAAAGACATCGATTTGAAGTACTAAAATAGAAAAATTTAAGTTCGGGCCTTAAAATTAAAATTTATGAGAGTATAGGTATTTCACTACCATTATCCCTAGATATAATTATAATCACATGGCATAATGAAGTAGTAGTCAGCCGAGAAAGTTGCATCGCAACCACTTCTCATTAACTACAACCTTGACTTCCAACTCTATCCCCACATTAAAACGCCACCAAGTTTTTAACGCACTTGGACCAGGTTGATAAAGGGCATTTTTTACAATCCATAGCTCCAATCTATTTATGAAAGGATCTCCACGCCCTATGTTTTCAAGACAAACCTGAACATCTCCATTTGGAGGAGCAATTACTATCTCTTCGCAAAAGTGGCTGGAAAAATTCTGGAGAGTAGTCGTGGTGCATTTATTTACACCGATGTGTAGATCAAATGTGGGCATCAGGTTCTTGCCATCATAATTGCCATAAAAAAAGAACGCCCTAATCAAGTATGCCTAGTTTTCACCATTTTCAGGTCTCAAAGCGTAACAATTTCTCATTCCATGTGGGAAACTTCTCAAACTTTGTCCCACATGATCAATATCGCTACTCATAAATTCAAGTGATATCTCCATATTTTCTCCAGAGTAAATATATCCAAAATCAGTTTGGTACCATATTTGAAGAGTATCATCTAGGTATTCCTTAGGTGCTCCACTATCAATACTTATGAAACCTTGCAAAGAAATAAGTTTTGATTAGTGCTGCAACATCGATTCGATCCGGGTACGAGGACTAAAGTTCTAATTATGTTAAGAGTTAGAACAATCCACTTAGTGAGTTTCCAACTCCGGAGGATAAGAAACCCATACCGATTGACCAATTCAAGATTTCAGATATTTACTAGTTGGGGAAAAATTGGACTAAACACATTCTATATTAATCATGTGACTATGCAAAGGCTTATCGTGCGTGCAGAATCCAAGTTTACGACTGAAAAACTGAAACCATGCTTCGTTTAAGCTACTTTGATTGCTTCAAATAATGAGATCAAATGGATGACCAAAAAATTAAATCAAGTTTAATTGACCGTATGTATAATACAGCATATATAGATAAACTAATGTTAGAAAAAACATTTTCAAAATAAAGATAAAACGGTTGATGAGATATAAATGAAATGTGGATAAGATATAAATGAAAACAAGATTACGCCTATGAAAAGCAAACAACGCATCCAGACAAATATGCTAAGGTAGGTTAATGGTTAGCAAGAATAAATGAATATTTGCAAATCCTCTATCATGTAAGAAAAACTAGAGTGATAGATTATAAAAGTTCCCATAGAACAAAATTTTATTTACTCACCAGTAATGAAACACATAATAGTGAAATTCCCGAGCGAATTGTGACAACAACCGTTCCTAAATTTAGTTGACTCTGCTGTCATATGAATTGGTTGATTCAGACCCATTTAGTTATAATTTGTACTGTTAAATCAAATTATAATTAAATATAGTTCGTATTAATCTTCTAGTGCATAATATCCTTAAGATTAATTCATTCATATCTTTTAATTTTCCTATTCTTTATCAAAAATCCCAAAAGCCCATAAAAATCACAAATCCAAAAACCCAAAAAACACAAAACTCATTGTGTTTCAAAAGGATTCCATATATTTAAATCAAGCACAGATTTTATCCGCATTGCCCATCCTAGGAATGCTCCCCATAGGATATGTTTATCTTCAAGAGTCCTTAGTAGTTAAAATTTTTGTTATACTCTATTCAAAGGATATCATGGTTATATCTAATTATATCTTATGATTTAGTTGATTGCTCAATTCATAAAATATCTAAATTTTATCAATATAGATATTGATTTAAAACGATTACTTAACTTAGACATTTTAACTACATGATTAAATCAAATTGAAATAGACATTATCTAGAGAGTCATATTCATCGTTTTAATAAAATAGTAATTCACCATACACATAATATAATAAATTGATAAAAATATGGGGAAAATACAAAAAAAAAAACCCTAAACTTTGACTTAGATTGCATCTGACCCTATGAGCTTTCAAAATACGGTTTTTTGTCTCAAAACTTTCATAAATTGACAAATTACTTTCATAACCCCTTTAAGCTTTGATATTAACATATAAATATCTCATAAATTTTAATTTGGGCATATAAATATTTCTTAAAATATCCCTTAAGATACCTTATAGTAGTTTAGGCAGTGTTTACACACTAATATTAAAGTTTAAGAGATTATTCTCAATATAAAAATCTATTTACTAATTTATGAAAGTTTAAAAATAAAAATTATACTTTAAAAATTTAGGAGGATAATCTACATCTAAGTCAAAGTTTAAAGTAGTTTTATGCAATTTTTCCTAAAAATAATATCCAAATATCAATATTAAAATGAAGATACATCAATAAAATAATAAAATACAAATATAAGATAAATCAAATAAAACTAAACAATGCACAAAGTAATAAAATTGCAAGAGGGGAAGGAAAAAAAAAAAGGGAAAATAATTCTAGCTCAAATCCACTGATAATCATTTCACGTGACGTGAGACGCAGCAGTGGTGCCACTATAATCATGGTAAATGAAGCATCACAACTTGTTGTGTTGTCAAGTTAAATTGTCATGGTTACCTGGATTTTCTTTGGCTACAAGATTTCTTTGAGTAACGACCTCTGCAACAACACCTAGACCACAAAAAGAGATGATAGCTCCGAGGAAAATAAGAGCTAAGGTGCTGTTTCTCTCACACATTATTTTTTTGTTTTTTTTCGGTTTTATGATGTTGTAACACTGCTAAGGTAGACTCCTACTAATAAGAGGAAGGAAAGATGAATGGTACGAGTTAGAGCAATTCGGCTGCTGATAGATAGTAATTGGTTGGCATGGGGCCCGAGGAAGAGTTTGAATTTCGATATAGATGTTTTGTCTTGAGATGGTGTGGAAAATAATATTGTCGTGAACGAACAAGAAGAGGAATGAAGAAGTTATCAAATATATCAAGAAAATACAACCTTTTAATGATCACGGTGCAGGGGAGAGCTCGTTCTTCCTTATCAAAGATGATGTGGAGAAACAGCTAGGAGCTAGTCACTTCTAACTGGGTCCAAAACCAACAATCTTCACACTTTTCGTTTTCAAGGTAGATTAACATAGAATAAAAAAGTACAAAGATTTTTTAAGTCAATTGATTTAAGTTTTGGAAATAAAATTTTATAATATCCGAGTATTCGAATCCATGTAAAATGTTTTGATAGAGAGTATCCCCTCTTCCTAGAAGGTTTGAAAATTTTGTCCTACTCAAAACTAGACCAATATGTCTTGTTATCATCCAACGCGTAGAATCTTGGAATTTATTGTTTCACAATTTTCTCCTATTACAAATAGACCAATATGTCTTGCTATCATCCGGGCTTCACTCCTCAAACCCCAACAAGTAAGCATTAAAACTCAAGGAATCTTGGAATTTGTTGTAACTTGTTTAATCCGTTAGGTTTTTGTGTGGATGTCAAATTACATAAAATAGGTTTCAATATCAAATTTTCGAAACTTTTAAATAAATTGAGGTATGCCTTTCCACTTACCATGAAATATGTGAAACCTATATTCCATATGTTATTAGTCTTAGATTAAGATATCTAGTACTTCTCCATATGTATAGGTTATATGAACCTAAAATGTATGATATAAATAATAAATATAATTTATTCAAAAAATGTATTGAAAATTTAATTACGTTGGTCTAACTTATGATTAACTATCTTATATCGATACTCAATAAAATAGTCAAACATATTTAAAATCGTTGATTTAAATTGTTTATCTTTGTTATAAAAGAGAAACTTTCAAACTCCATAAGGTTTCCTAGAAAGAAAAGGTCACATGAGGCATCTTAGAACCAATAGATTTTATAAGATGGGTTGTGATGTGGTTCTAATAGGTCCTAAATTAGATTTTGATTTTAAATTTTTGGAACGTAAACCTATAGCAAAGAGATTTACATCATATCCATTATCCACAAATGTACCTATTCATTTTTACAATCAATATTTCCATTTATAAGTAATACCTTTTACCTCTCACACAAGACAAGCACTTAGTGATTAAAAGAATGGACACTTAGAAGTCAAGTTTAAAAGAATGATGAAAGCATCTACTTTTGTATATACTTATAGTTTTGGACTCATTCATATAGAGGGTCTCTTTCAATTATCTCTCTATTTTAGCATTATAAGGTACTATGAATTACAAAAATAATAGTACAAGTTTGATCTTATAATACGATCCATCTTATATAATACCCCTTTATAAATAATGGTCCAAAATATTATTTGAGTCATGTTTAGTGGAAATTCAAAAACTTGAACTTTACACTCCATAAATAATTAGTCAAATAATTTTGGGGAGGTATTAAGTTCATTAGAAATATATATATATAATAATATTAAAATAAAACATTCTGAAGCTTTGAGAAAATAATAACAAATAAATATATTTTTTATAAATTTTAGTATTCAAATATGATACATAGTTTAGTGTAAAAGTTAGAACCAAAAAATATCGTATTTTCAATATTAAATAGCTACCTAATAAATAAATTAATATCAATATCTCAACAATAGAGTAATGGCATGAAAATATTAGCTTCACTATATTTTCGTATTACATAATAAATTTTAAGCTTGTTCATAAGTTTTTATTAAAATATACCGTAAAAGAAATAATTTTATTATGTGTATAATTTATACGTGTACAATAAGAAAAAACACGGTGATAATGTTGAAAAAAAAAATGTTAGCCACCTAACTAGTAACCCCCAAATATTGATGCACAAATTTTTGTAACAACACCCCTCAACTCTCTCTTGTTCCACAACGTGTCACCTCGATGCATTAACTTTTCAAACTCTCTTGTTCCACAACATGTCACCTCAATGCGTTAACTTTTCAAAGCCTAATATAAAGAAGTCTTTGTGTTCTCACTTAGGCCATATAGGAGAACACTTCTTTTCTTCCTCCTTCAATAAGAAGCGAACCCAAACCCTCATTTTCTCTCCCATTTATTCTACCACAGACTCAATCAAAATCAAATCTACATGCACATCTAAGCTCTACTTTGAATAAAATTTCACCCCACCACCATTGAAAGGACAAGCCACAACCTATTTTGTCAAAGAACACCATTGAAGTGGACCTCTTAAGCGGATACTTGAAACTTAGTTAAAATTTTTATATTTCAATGCAACCTGACCTACCTATTTCAACCCTCAATTTCTCTCTCTTCTAGCCACCTCTCTATAGACTATTACCATAATTAGACACTAGTATGGAATGCTTCTAAAGTTGGGCATTTACACTACTTGTCATCTATCAAGCAATAAGATAATTATTGTTTTACAATTCATGATAGCTATAAGGGTTGATTTAATTTTAGTTTTGAATATGTTATAAGCAAGTTTTTAGGTAAAATTTTGCATTATTTGAAAGTACACTTGGAATAGATTTAATATTGGGTAATCTTGTCTAATTTGAGAAAGAAATCAAGGGATAAAGATTGAGATAAAATAAGCAGACGCATGGACAAAAAACTAGAAATTTCAATTCATATTGTTCATTTACCTAGCTATCCTAAATGGATTATTCATCAACATTGTTTCCTCTATATAGGAAAACATGAATTGCTTAGGACTGAGAAACAAAGTCCCAAATGGATTATTTATCCTCACTGTTTCTTCTTTATAAATGAATATGAGTAGATTTTCTTGACATATCTAGTGAATCAAAGACAAGAATCTCACGTGTTTAGGAGTTATAGTTGGCACATGAGTGGGTCAAGTTCCTCAACTCCTTCACATAGGAATCATCTTTTTCAAGAAATTCCTTTACCATAATATGAAAGCAAAAATAGTATAGAAAATGTGAAAATAGGAAATCAGTTGCGATGTAACAAAGACATATGAATCAATTGAATAGATTCTTTTGTGGAATTAAATATATTAAAGAGAGAGAGGGGGGGGAGGGAGAGTAGTTCAGTAGGGGGGTTGGGGGGTGTGGTCCAAATCACTTATGTGTAATCAAATAAAAATATTTTGCACAACTATTGTATTTCTTTATAGAAGATATGGGAAGAGTTTGAAAAATCTTGAACCTTACTCATTTGTTATAAATGAATATGAATATGCAGCTTTTACCATCAGTATGCAAATATATGTATAAGTCCATAAATATAAAATAACACTAATAACATAATGGTACAAATGAAGATAATAAATAAGTAATATAATTTCTATGATTTATAAATTTTAACACAAGCCTATTTTCTAAACTACATGAATTTTTTGAGTTTTGATAAGTAAGCAAAATAAGAAAACAAAATCTTGAAAATAAAGTGAGGTAGAAATATATGAAAATATTGAAGTAATTAGAAGTATATAAGAGATGAGTCATTTTCATGAAGGGCATTTATAATAATTTAGACATTTAAAGGGTAATTAAACATTAATTTCAAATGTAGCCAAATAAATAATTACTTGTTAAAAATCCTATGTAATCATTAAGGAGTTGATATTTCCAAGTGTCCATACAAACAAAATGAATCCTTTGGCAAACAAATACGATCATAGAAACATTAAAAGTATACTATAAACCTTGCAAATTTAACTATTTAAGAATAGAATTAAACTTTAGTACTGTAAATAACTTAATGAATTAATAAGGCTGAGTAAGATAAAAATTTTATTAAATTATGAAATTGAATATATTATACATAATCAAAAAAAAAAAAAAAACCTTTTGCCTTTCTCTTTCACTTTAGCTTTTCCATCAATTTACTTCAATAATCAAGGAGAAGAAGCTTTTCAATCTATTACTCATCAAATCACTAAGAGAAATAGATAAGTAGTATGCATATTATATTTATTTTATAATAATCATTTAGATGCATTTTTCATGTGCATGTATTTTGTAGAATCTCATATGTATTATAGAAGAATATAGTGAATTTATAAGTATTCTATTACTATTTGTAAAGAAAAATCTATATACATGTATTGGATTTTATGAAAAATTGATATTATACTATGTACATGTACTCATAAGTTTATAAATACTTAGATATATTCATGGGTACATACATGTTATATTTGATTTTTCAAATAGTTAGTGAAAAAGATTGTGTATATATACATGTATATATATGCGTAAATATTAGTATCGATATTAGAAATTTTCATTACATATGTGTGTGTCTAAGTATGTAGCCAAAGTTATTTATAGGTATAAGGTATAAAAATACTAGCATAATATATGTATAGGTATCGTATAAGTATATAGATATACGTATAGAACATACAATATATTTAGGGTTATATTATTTAATTACATAAGTATATATGTATAAATAAGTTGAGGTAAATTAATTACATAAGTATATGTATACATATAAATACGTTTGTTAAGGGTATAGTGTATATATATATATGGATATACTTAATGTTATATGTATAATATACTATAATACTAAATTAATAAATAAGATAAGATAATATATATATATATATAAGTATGTATGTATGCTGTGAGATTCAAAGAAAATAAAAAATACTTAATTTGTAAATTTTAATAATATAGAATAATAAACATAATTATATAAATATTACGTAAAGTACTAAAATAGGAAAATTTTGAAAAATATACTAATTCATAAAAATGATACGTGGCACTTTCTTATGTTGCCACTTCATCATTTCATAAAAATTTAACTAAATTCATAATAATAATAATAATAACAATAAATTAGAAAATTATTAAAGTAGTAAAAAATGAAATCAGTAGGTATTAAACCTTAAAGATGGTAAAACATGTAAATTACAATAAAATAAACTCAAAAATAAGAAAATTACAAAATATAGGAATTAGATACTTATTAAATCATAAATATGTAAAGAAAGACTTAAAATAATAATTTATAATTAATCAAGTAAAAAATAATGAGATTTGTGGTATTTTGCATCATAATGAAAAATACATATTACAATATCTAAAACGGAGCTCATTACAAGAAAGTACGTTTGAAAATAATAAAAATAGATTATGAGTTCATAAAAATCGAACAATAAAAGGAAAAAGTTATACGCAATTAAAAATTTAAGATAAATTAAGAAAAGTAAGTAAAAGATTTAAGTTAAACTATGTTTATACCATATTTGGGCTATGGTGAGAAAGTAAACAAATAATAATAGATATGTAGTTAATCAATAAACCTAATTTTTCAGAATACTTATAGATTTATCTATCTTTTAGGTACTCGATTATCAAAAACTAAAAATCTCAAAGGAATGGAGAGTGAGCATTAACCCAAGTGAGGGAGTTCTTATGATCTGCTACCTGCTTGTTTCTATTATTTGCATGCTATTTGTTGGTATATATTGATTTTTTTATTACATGACTGATTACTTTATATGCTATCATCCATATTATCACTTTCTTAAATTGGTAAATATAACTATTCAACTAAAATAACTAGTTATATCTATCGCATATCAGTAATCCAATTGCTATACTGATAAAAAGTGCTAGCCTTTTAGATTAAAAAAAAAAGTATTTTTGGAAATTGTTTTTCTAATCTTAAATATATTTTATATAATTTCTATAAAGGTTCATAGTCCCCATGAATGATATTTTATCGTTACGGTAAAGTTAACATAGTATGTAAACCCTAGGAAAAACAGTAGTTGAACCTTAACTCAAGTCCGAGTATTCTAAACTGTACAATAAGTCAATAAGGCTAATAATAATAAAAGAATAAGAAGTTTAATAAATCAAATATAACACCGATAACAAAACCCTAGGAATTAATCAAAACCCTAAATTGCTTACTAAAACCCTAAAACTAGTTTATGCATCATTAATCGAAATTACACTCAAAATTACTCGAAAACCTAAAATCATAAATATAAACCTATAAAATAGTTAAATATTATACAATAGCGATAAAATTATAATCGAGTGTAATTTTCGACTAAATCGCCTATTTGTACGAAATTGTAATGAAATTACCATAATAACTTGTAAAAATTATAATTGTAACGGGTACCAGTTAAATTGATAAAATTTCAAAAAATTTTAAAAACTAATCTACGAAGAGATTCGCTATAATTTATATAATTCAAAAAATTACACATATTTATTAATAACTTTCATTTTCCTTCTCTTCCATTTCCAATTTATCTCATTTTTTTCCTCATTTCCAATTCATTTCATTCCTTGCACAAAACGTAGAGACAAAAGTCAGCAAATTAAGATAAAAATTCAACAGCCACATGATGTTCTTTTTTTTTTTTTTTTGGTCCTATTTACATTAATGAAAAGTTAACTTAGCTTAAAAATTAAGCTAATAATTATATGAGAAAAAACAACATATAAATATGGAAAAAAGAAAAAAAATCTGCAAAAATACACACATAAAATCTGCAAACCGTAAGGAAAAAGAAAGAAAGAAAAGAGAGAAAGAAGGAAGAAAAAGAAGAAGGAAAAGAAGAAGAAAAATACAAATTAATTGGTAAGAGATTTATTTTAGAAAGTATATATGTATATTATAGTATACATGTATAGAATTATAGTATTTTTATGGTATTTGTACATATAATGCTAATAATATATGTTTATGTACATGAATACCCAAATTTAATTATATGTGTAAATATAAGATTAGGTTGTGTATACATGTATGTACATAAGTATATAGTATGTATTATGTATTTGTTTTTTTAATACATAACTATAATATACATATATATGTATGTACCGTAACTTTATATATATATATGGGTATACATATATGATTATATATGTGTGTGTGTGTGTGTGTGTGTGTGTGTGTGTAGTGGTATAGTATATAGTGGGGTATTTTTATAAGTATGTATATAAGATATATGAAAATATATATATAATAGTTTACGGCATATTATGTATATAATATATAGTATACATATTTTATGATAAATACTATATATTTTATGATAAATAATAAATACTATATAAGCATAAATATACCGAACATATATATATATATGTATTTATAGGTATGTATGCCGAATATATATATATTTATATATATAAATATATGAATATGTGTATAAGAGTATGTTTTAAATAATTACATATACACATATAATACGTGTAATATATATAGTGTTTATATGTATATATGATACCGTAATTTAAGAATTTACAATAACATAAACCATAAATTATATATTATAAGTATTGGAATATATATATATGTATAATCGTGAGATACATAAGAAAAATGAGAAAATGAGAAAAATAGAAAAATATACCCAAAATAATAAAAATAACAAACGTATGATTTAAATAATTATTAAATTATAAATATGTTACGAAAAACCAAAAATCAATATTTTATAATTTTTAAATTTAAATAATAATTTTTGTGATATTTTTGTATCACAATTTAAGTTACGAGTTACGACGTCCAAAACGGACCATGTTACGAGAAAATACACTTGAAAACAATCAAAATGGACTATAAGTTCATAACGATCCGAGCTAAAACGAAAAAATTATACGCGATTTGATAAAAAACTCGAATCGACAATGTCACGTAACTAAATGAAATAAACCTTACACATTATAACTCTAGTTAGTTTTAAATTCCTTATCTTATAAATTTTCCTTATTCTCAGGTGATCTCGATATCAACCCTGAGCTGCCCACTGATTATTACGATCCCTGAACTAACCATGGCCGAGTGAGTTTTTCCTTATGATTCCATACTTGTTTGTGCTTATAATTAGTGAATCTAAATTATGATTTATAAATGAATGTGTATGGGGTTGGGTTATGCTTATACATGATAATTATTGTGAATAGTGAATCTATTTTAAATTTTAATAATATAATGTTTGTTGTATAGTAGATTCAATAGATTGCTTGTTTGTGACTTAGAATGATAACTAATTAAATATAACTTAACTTTTTGTTCGACTAAAAAAAGTTAACTTGGATCATGCGTAAATCATGCACTGCATTACTAATTCCGAGCAATCACATTACACGGAGATAGCGAGAGGCCATACGTGGGTTGATTATTGATTGTTTATGATTTCGTACGGTGTACACGTGCAATATGACTTTATCCTTGCCCGCGAGATGACTAGGTGTTGGAGGCACCAACCGCCTGGCTATGGGTCGAGTTCAGAGGCCTTCGTTTAGGGGTGAGTGAAGGCTGCGCGAACCTACTCACAATCATATGTAGAACTCGTTTTGATAAAGCTGGTAATAGATGTACCATTACATTTTAAATACGAAACGCGGAATTTCGTTATGAAATAAGTTTTAATATAGTACCCGGATCTGACTGTACCGATGAATCTCCAACCCTAACTTCGGAGGGCGTTAAATCTAAGTTACATACAGTACCTGGTCACCTGCATGTATTTGTTTGGCATACTACTTGTTTATGCATTCATTTGGTTGAACTTAACTGCGGTATAACTTGATTGCTGTATGGTTGAGGGAAAATATCTCACTAAACTAGTAAGCTTATACCCTTGTAGACTCCTTTTACAGGCCGACTTATTCATGGAGTCAGGCCGTTGTATGCCTGAGGTTAGCTTTCTCTATGGGATCAATGTGGGAGCTATTTGAGGATAGAGAGTACTTTTGATTAAATGTAGAGTTGAATATGTAATTTTTATATTAGTCTGACTTTAGACATGTTTCAAACTCTATATCTATAAACTTTTATACACATAAATTATATGTTATGTTTTACTATATTATTATTCGTCATGAAATGATATTGCTTAAGCTTGTGCACTCTTGGTAGTTAGTAGTAGTTGTAACTTTGTGTATTGTATAAAAGGGTCGTCGATTGTAAGAGAACTCAATTTAGAATCCTTTATACGGTATACGGCGACTGCCACGACTAGCCTCCTCAGGGTCACGACATAGTATCTCTAATTAATTGCGAGAAGACTTACATATTTGTGCTTGTGGGGCCTTAGATATATTTGATAGTAAGAGGACTCGCTTTATGTGCTCGATGAGCTTTTGATATGTTCAATGGATGACCCTAATTGGGGTTTACCTATATTAATTACTATTTCTCGACTAGGATAATAGTCGAGTGTCGTTTGGTGGGACATTGCCTCAAGCAACCTCATGCGGTTAAAGTAAGGTGCTCCATACAAGTAAGTATGAAGGATAATCGACGTGTAAACAAAGTAAATCTACACCTTCCACAATTCTGGACTCTTATAAATGTGTTGCTTACATTCACTGCATATACATTCATTTCACTTATAGATAGATTACATGGGTGCTAATAATGTTTGATAACTTATCTAAAAGGTAGTAGTGAAAAACGAACTCACTGAGTCACGGTTTGCTCATTCCCTTATAGTTTCTTATGTAGGTTTCTTTAAGTAGGGATTATGAGAAATATTGAGAGTAAAGTACAAACTGGAAATAGGTTTGATATTTTTAAACTTAATTGAAATGTATATAGATGATACAGAAACAATTTATGCAGAGAATATTTACATGATAGGATTATGTATAATATAGTTCTCTTATAAATTATCAAATTGTTTTGCCTTATCTTAATATTTGTTAGGGATATCAATTTTCTGTGGTTTTGAAGGACTGTAGAATATCAAATCTCTATAGTAATTTATATAATATAGTAAGTTAATTAATTAAAAATCAAAAACCTTAATGGCTAATCATTTAGAGCATTATGATCTCTAACTTACAAACCAATTTTCATATCATAGGTGCACACATGATATAAACATTTTAGGTAATCCTACTAAGTTCCCCTTAAGGTCATGACATATATTGTGAGCACCCATTTCTTTGCTTACTTTAATACAATGCAACCGAAAACTAAACAACCACTCGTTGTCTAAACATGTCCTTCCGACTTCACTTAAGTGAATTGTAGGAGTCAATTATTTAATAAATAAATACTATAGTAATTGCATAATGTATATTTTGAGAAGGGGTGTTTGATATGAGTACTTAATGAGCATGCCCATTACATGTGACTTAAGCCTATAATTATATGATGAGGCATGTTATTTAAATTTATGATTGGAAGTAAAGCTTTCATAAAGTAATATTTTAACTGTTAGCAAGCATACTCCCTTAAATTACAAACATGACTTGTGGATACTAGTCTTGTGATTATATGTTTGGTATAAATAGTGTGACTAAAGAAATGCTCGGTTCAATTGACATGATTTGATTATGCTTTTTGAATTTCATACTGGAATTAGAGTGATTCAGCATACTTATTGTAATAGTATCCTTAATTATAGTCATGGCTGATGTATAGTAATTAATACCATAACAATATGTTTGATGTGATGATTGATTTATAAATTAAAAAGATAGTTTGTGCCTAAAATACATGCTCAATTATCATTTAATGTAATCCATTGCATCATGTGCATTCATAGCATAGCACGAAAACGACTTAAGAGCCATATTTTTATAAAAGATCAGTTTTGACTAAGAGACCTAAGGATCATGTTTAAAAGCTCGGTTTTAGAAATGATCTAAGAGTCAAATTTAAAGTTTGGTTGAGTAAAGAGACTTATCAATCTCAGATTTTGTAAAGCTCGATTTATTTTCAGCATATATAATTATATGCTCGAATCCTAAGCTGTCAAGTGCTACTCAAATATTTTACTTAAGAGCCACCGAATGTAACTCAAATATTTTGCTCAAGAGCAACTAACTGTCGCTCACATTGTAAACTATATATCATTAGTAGTATAAACCCTAATCTAAGTCCGAGTACACTAAACGATACCATGAGTCGATAAGACTAAATAAAATAAAATTTTTATTAAATTAAGAAACTGAATATAATATTGTCAATAAAAATCCTAGAAAATCAATCAAAACCTAAATCGCATACAAAAACCCTAAATTCAATATACATGTAAATACTCGAAATTTAATCTAAACTTGATTAAAACTCTAAAACTATAATTTTAAGCTTATAAAATGAATAAATATAACTTAATAGTGATATAACCATAATTGATCGCAATTATCAACTAAATCGTGTAATCACGTGTAAACCTTAACGAAAATATTGAAATGACTTGTAAATATTATTAACGTAATGAATACCAATTAAATTAATAATTTTTTATAAGATTTCAAAATTTATTTATAAATATTAATTTTATGATTTTTATGTTTAGAAAAATTAAATATAATTATTTTCATTTTTCTTTTTCTTCTTCCTTATGTTTTTCTTGTTACCACGTTTTCCTCTAACAACCCACTTTTTTTTTTTTTACTTCTCTTTTTCATCCTCCAAGTGTTAGTTCATGTACACATAACCAAACGAAATGATTGTCTTGTCTTATCTTGTCTTAATTAATGAAGATTTGTTTCTTTTCTTTTTCTTTATTATTTAGTTCACTTCCTCATCCCATTTTAAAGACGTTTGGAAAACCTGGGGCAAGGTAAGCAAACCAAAAACAAAAGGAAAATAAAAACAAAGCAAATAATACAAACATAAATTAACAATTACTAAGAAAAAGAAAAAGCAGAAGACTAAGGGATTTCTATTTTTCAAATTAATTAAAGAATTTAGGTAAATTATTTAATTATTTTTTTATATATATATAATATATACTCGATAACATGTACATGTATATTGGGTATTTTTTTATTTATTATGTATGTATGTGTAAACATATATGTATATTATATATAGTATAAAGTATGTACATGTATGTGTATATAATATATACACATTATGTATTTCCTTATGTATATGTATGTACACTTGACTAGGTATATATACGTATATGTACATAGTATTTTTTTAAATATAATATGTATGTGTAAAAGGGTATATAAATGTGTATATGTACTTAGTATTTATTTTTATTATATGATGTATAAAAAATAAGTATACGCATATGATATATATATATATGTATTATGTATTTCAGTATTTATGTACATATGTAAGTATTTAGTCTTTTCTTCTTGTAAATATCTATATATATATATATTTGTAGGCATGAATATGCATAGGAATATAGATATATATATATACAATATTTTGATTTTTGTTATATATATTTATATGTGTATAGTAGGTATATGTATATATATTTATACTTAGTATTTTTATTTTATAAAAATTTTTGTATATATTTATACATGTAGTAGCTGGACATGATATGTATGTATTACATTATTAATAGTATTTTGTATTTTTGCAAATATATATATGTAATACAACCGTATATGTAAATATATAAAGTATAAATACATGTATATTATACTCATACGTATAGTATTTATATATATTTAAGGTTAAAATAATTTATTACATAAAGTATATTATATTTATAAATATACGTATATAAATAATATTATATACGTAAAATATGAATATATTTAAATAGTATATATATAATATACTATAATATACACGTATTTGTACTATAAAGTAATGTAATATATATCTATATATATATGTGTGTGTATGTACCGTAATTTAGGAAAAAATATAATAAATAAGTAAATTAGAAATTTTAATAAAATATAATAATAAGTAATAATATATTAATATACCATAAAATACAAAGAAATAAAAAATTTTCAAAATTATATGATACAAATAATTATTAAATCATAATTATATAAGAAAAAACTTAAATTGATATTTTACAACCATTTAAGTCAAAATAATAAAATTTTTGATATTTTTATATGACAGTCAAAATGATGGGTTATACCATATAAAACGGATCCTGTTACGAGAAAATATGATCAAAATGGACTATAAGTTCATAAAACTTAAGCTAAATCGAAAAAGTTATACTTGATTCGGTAAAAAGCTCAAATTGAGAATTTCACGCAAACGAATTATTAATTTAAGTAAACAATACTAATTTAATTATTTAATTCCCAAACTTAGTACTTTTTGTATTTCCTATTATTAGGTAATCTTGACTTTGACATCGACTTGCCATCTGACTATTATGACCCTTAACTTGAGTATGGTTGAGTGAATATTCTTTATAATTTCATACTTGCTTGTATATGTAGTTAGTTAATATAAATTGTTACTAATAATTGAATATTATGTTGGGTTGGATTATACTTGTATATGATACTATTTATTAATTATGAATTTACTTTAAAGTATAATAATTTACTATTATTATATAATAAATTTAATAGAAATTAATCTGTTTGTGACTTTGTTGATCACTGAATAATAAGACTTAACATTATCTTATTTAAAAGAACTAAATTGAAACATGCATAATTATGTACTTACTTCAACAAAGGAAACATGGGCCTCCTTGATATAAAAACTTTTTTTGTCTTGGTCCCAATTCAAAATTAAACAAGTCCGCACTAATTGGATACTTGTGTCATAAATTCCCCGAATCAGTTTGCCATTTCCGTAAACAATATAACTGATAACTCAAAGTTGCATATTATCCCTTTCTTGGAACAGATCTGAGGGGAAGAGTGTTGCTAAATTTATACCGTCCGACATTTCATATGTCACTACGGGTACTAACACAAAATACTTTTTTTTAGTAAGTGTGATCCGTTGAACATAGATCTAATTTTTCAATTTTTTTGATTCCGTAAAATTTGTTTTTCCTGTTCCTGGTGGTATTAAGATACCGACACAACTAATTCCGACTATCACATCATACAAAGGTAACAAGAAACCATACGAGGATTAATTATTTATTGTTATAGTATTTCATACAGTACACACATGCAATATGATCTTACTTTGGCTTGCGGAATCATTAAGTGTTGAAGGTGTCAACCACCTAGCTAAAGGTCGAGTTTAGAAGTCTTCATTTAAGGATGAGTGAAGACTGCGTGAACTTATTTACAATGATACGTAGAACTCGATTTTAACAAAAATTGAAAATGAATATACAATTATATTTTGTATACAAAATGCAGAGTTTCATTATTATATAAGTTCTAATATGATGTACGAATCCGACTGTACCAATGTATCTTCAACCTTGACTTCAAAAGGCGTTAAATCTGAATTGTATGTAGTACTTGAACACCTATATATATTTATATGACTTACTGATTATTTATGCAAGTTTATTGTATGGTTGAGAGAACTTACTAAATTAGTTAGTTTATACCATTACAGTTTACTTTTGTAAGCTGATCTATTCATGAAATCGAGCCTTCATATGTCCGAGGTTAGTTGTACATCAAGTGTGATAGTAGAATGTGATAAGAGTGAACTTATGATATTGTAATTAGATTTGAAACCTTAATATATAATATGATATTGTAATTAGATTTGAAACCTTAATATATGATATGATATGTTAATAGTTTGTAATATAAAACATTATCATCTTCTCATCTATAAATTTATTTATATACACACACACATATATATATATATATATGTATGTATGTATTTTATATATTTCATTAGTTTGTTATTATTATAATATAATGATATTATTTACACTTACTTAACTATAAACTGTTAGTTATAGTAGTAATCTTATATGTCGCATGAAGAGTTATCGATTATAAGAATTATCAATCTACAGTCTTTTATACAATATACAGTAACTACTACAACTAGTCCTCTCAGATCGTGATACATATTTTGCTCAAAAACTGCTAAATACTAAAATATTTTACTCAATTAAAGCACCAGCCACGATATGTCACATGTATTAGCATGACATAGTATTACATATATAAACATCTATTGAATTAGTAAATTACATTAAGCTCAACTATAATTGATACTATTATTGTTGAAACTGTTGTGATGTTGATATTAAACTTGTAAATAGAATTCTCTTATTACTGTTTATTATTTATTATATGTTTTTACTCACTTAGTATAATGCTAAGATTCTAACGACTCAACTGGAAATAATATTGGAGCTTAGGTGAGACACTTAGAACAAGGACCAAATATTACCGGACTATGAATAAATGTTGAAAGCCTAAATTAGTACATGTTCAATTTGAGTAATTTTAATGATCATAAGCACAATGACGCTCCTATATTGTGTATCTTAGGACAGTTTCACTATTTGATATGATTGCGTTATTATAAATTTTAAACTCTACTTAGTTTTCAGTTATAGCAACTCATCTATTAAGCTTCCACATGTTAAGCATATAAGCCCCAAAGAGCGGGACGCTAAATCTTATATGTATCATATTGTGTTTTATCCATCCTTTTTCGAGGATTATTCTTGATCTTATTATAATCACATCTTAACAAAGTTGTAGTCTTATCATTATTTTTAAGCAGAGGTCGTAAGCATGTGGAGTGGTAGCTAATCAGCCGGTATTAAACAGATAATAATAAAAATAAAAAATTGAACTTGACTTTGAGTCTACTGCAGTCATTTTCAAGAATGGGTAAAAATAAATAAAATTATAATTATAATAAATAAATAAATAAATAAGCCCAACCTCGGAGCATTACACCGTTCAAAATGAAATTTCTACTAATCCTGTGTAGCCAAGGAACAAGCTGAAGTTAAAACCCTAAGCAGAAGAAATAATGTCATGGGAATCACCCTAAAAGCTCACAAAATAAACTGCAAACCAAACTGAAAATTCAGCTCTTTCATACTTCACATCCAGTTCGATTCACAACTGAGTTCAAGACGGATTCATCCTTCATAGTTTGCACCGTCAAACTCATCACTAATAGTCTTTTAACAATTTGAACCTTCAACTGGATCAAACCAAACCAAACCTAATTTAAACTAACAGTCGAAGAATATTTACACTCAATTTAGGATCAGGTTCATGGTGCAGTTAAGGCCCACAACTACTGGTAATCCAGGGAAGATGACAACTAGAAAGCTTTTGGATCACTTCTGTTGAGATACACATCGTGTTATAAGCCAAGTAGAAGTGTTCATGTATGTGAAGATAGCCGGTCTAGTCTACTTGTCAAAAAACAGACAGCAGAGATTCCGGGCAGTAAGAGGTAGCAGCAGTGATCAAAAAGCTCAATGAAATCCTCAGCATTCTAAGCTATACAGAAATCCAACTGAACTAGAACTTGTACAGAACAACCATGTATCACATAGGAACAGTCCATACAAAGTTAATTGTTAACTACCCTACAAAGAAAGCCAGCAGAACAAGATGATCATAAAAACAGAGTCATGTATCCAGAACAGAACAGATTTGAGATTCTAAAGATTAATCGCTAACAGACTACATGATTCTAAATGAGAGGGGAGAAATCAGACTCGCCGTGCAGGACTCTTGTCATTTCTCACACAATTTTCATGGAGATATCAAGGGCATGATCTACTCTTTTGAGGATTTGTTGATAAGTGACTTGTGGATGTGTGGGATGACTCCTCCACCAGCTATGGTTCCCTTGATTAGAGTGTCAAGTTCTTCATCCCCACGAATAGCGAGTTGAAGGTGTCTAGGAGTTATACGCTTAACCTTCAGATCTTTGCTTGCATTGCCAGCCAACTCCAGCACCTCAGCAGTCAGATATTCCAGAATAGCTGCCGTATAGACTGCAGCTGTTGCTCCAACCCTTCCATTTGCAGCAACCCTCGACTTAAGCTGACGATGCACACGACCAACAGGAAACTGTACAGAAAGCATAGAATGTAAGTATGAAAAGAAGATGATAAAAGAACAAAAGGAAGTAGAAAAGAAGAGACGATGAGAGAAACAAGTTCCAGTGACCTCTAGGCACTCAAGCAGATTTACATCAATTGAAAATTTACAACATACTTCTACTGCTTTGACTGAGAGGGACAAGTTTGTATAAAATAAACAGAGTAATGAAGCTTACATAAATAATTTGCTCTGCTATTGTCCTATCTTAATGTAAAACTCCTATTATCCAAATACATAGAATACATCTTGTTGTACAAGTGTTTTCTGATCTTGCAATAAAAAGTTGGCATACTCAAAGCTTCAACAACAAAGCTTACAGGCTTCCAGCTCCACAGCTAATGTAATAAGCATGGCCAGGCCATGCCTAAAGTTTTAAAAAGCTTGTTATCTATTTATTTATTCTTTCTTTTTTTTAGCAAGTACATTTGAGTTAATTACAGAGAGTTATTGTAACAGTTCAAAAACATGGGATCAACCTAGTACATAGCATATATACGTAAATCAATTGTAACTAAACTACTGACAGCCATTTGATATAGCCAAAACCAAGTAAAACGCACCCCAGACAATTGGGTTTGATTAGCCAGTAAATATCTGGCTTTTATTCCCTTGGAGGCAGATATTAAGAATGGGAAAGACTTTTCTGGCTATCACTAGGTTGGGCCACACAGACTTCACAAAAGTCATTTCCTGCCACATGATGTATACCTCAACTGCAAATGCTAAGCTCCAAGCAATGTGCCCCTCATCCTCTGACCTAATACTACTCAATGGGGTGAGAAGTGTGACCCGTAAGAGTACATGCACTAAGGTATCGACCAGAAACAAGATATGGCACGTTCCATAGAATTGTAGTTTTTTCACCAATTGCATTGATATTACATTGTATTCATGTGTAGATCAAACTTTTCAATATCAACTATTGACATCCTCAATTGCAAAAGGATTGAGCAATGACGATGCATCAAAACATAGAAGTGAAATGGATGTAAAAATAAACAAAATATTGCAAAATCTCTGGAGAAGATACTGCAATAAAACATTAAAATCACATTCAAGGAGCTCCTCTAAAGAAATTATTCTCCCTGTATTTATCTTTCTTGCCCACCATATTTGTAGAAGGACCAAATGTGAAGCCAAAAGACTCAAAGAATATCTGTTCAACATAATTCCCTGCATAATTTAAATCTCTTCCTCTTGTCCTAATCCCTTTCTAAGCATAACCTATCTACACTACTACACAACTTATACCCTCAATCCAAGCCCTTCCTGTCCAAAACTCCTCTCAAAACCAAAATATAGATACCTCACAACGATAATGCATGGATTAAAAACAAGCATCTTGTTCCTCAGCACCTCTATAATATAAGCCTCTCCCAATTTCCAAATTTTTTGGGTTATCTCAGGGACTGCTACCAAGATGAGTTGACAAGAAAGACCAAATCTTACAAGTATTGCAGTATAAAAATTTTTACAAAGTGAGAGAAAGGCACTGCCTTAATTATATACTGACTTAGGAGGGTCCACAAAAAAAAGATCAAATCATAAACTGAATCAAAGCGCACCAAAAATTCGGTCTTTTCTTTTCTATCTACTTTGTCTTCAGCCCAGTTCGGAGTGTGGCTTCCAGTTCACTTCACATAGGGAACTGTATGAAACGGAACCATACTTTGCGGTTAACCAAACCAAAGTTTCTTAACACGTGCTGTTAATGACGCTGCTAGAGCGTTCGTCAACTAACTCGTTTCACACGGAAATCTACTCGGCGAGAATTTTATCTTCCCTAAAAGTCAAAACTTGACTCATTAAACTACAAAAACTAAAAAAAAAAAAAAAATGGAAAAAACCCTTAATTTCTGCACGTATACGTCCCTCTTTGAGCCACTTCCTCACTTATCTAAACTGATCTCTACTTCTCAACATTATTTCCATTTCACGCACACATATATAACAAACATGACCGCATATACAAAAAGATTGAAAAAGCAAGAGATAGAGAGAAACCTGAAGACCAGCACGAGAAGAGCGAGAAACGGGTTTCTTCTTATCCTTATCCTTGTTATTGGAGGCGGATTTCCCCATAATCAAACCTTTCGCACCTTTTCCCGACATTTTTATCTCTGTACGATCTCTTCACGATAGAGAATCGAATTTCTAGGGTTTTTGGGGTGGATGAGAGGAAGATGAAGGTGGAGGTCGAAAGGACTCGAGTGTTTCGACCTGGAGAAAGAGTTGCAAATGATTTTTCTCTTCCTTTTTTGCCCTGACGGTTTTATAAAATTTACCCTTTCGGGGCCTTTCATGTTCGCCCAAAAATGGGCCTCTGATGGACTAGAACGTTATCGGCCGGGCCCATGAAACTTTTGACTTTTTGGGCTTTTTATTAGACGAGTTTACGTTAGAGTAGAAAGAAAAATGAAATATAAATTATAATTTTTTTCAATGGGATCTAAAATATGAAATCGTGACGTCGAGACGTCGACAGTGGAAGTCAGGGGCTTGAGAATGGCCTGCCAAAGAAGAGTAATAGATAGAATTCTAGGAGGAAAAAAGAATTAAATGACCAAGATTTTGGCTCCAAATCAAATCCAACTGTAAACTAAATTAAACATAAAATAATTACATTTTACGATTCAATCCAAATTGATTTGGTTCTCAATTCAATTATATGAGCCCTAGTTAGAATTTGTCTACTGGTGGAGGTCAGTTAGCGTCTGGTTAGCTTTTTCTAAGTAAGAGGCCCCAATGTGGAGAAGCCTACGGCAATATCTCTTAGTTTCCCTACACTGTATTATTTTCTTGTTTTCTCAAATCTCTCTCTTTTCTTTACATGAGCATCATTTAGCACCTCATAAAATATTTTTGATTCTTTTGCAGGTGAAAACACGTTCTCAAAACCATTACCTGAGTGCACATGTGTCCGTTACTTTAGTGCGCATTTTCGATAGTCAACACGTAAAATCTAAATAACGTTATAACCCATTGAAAAATTACTATTTCTATTTCAAGTTCAATTTTGTCCGTTTTTGCGATATCACACCTGTGCTTTCGTTTATTGAATGGGTTATCTTTTGAAAATTCAAATTTTACCTGCTAACATTAATATATTAGGCATATCCTTTAACTAGTTAGGCATATTGGATATATATACAATTAGCAGACATCACACTTATATCATAAGTGCCCAAGAAAATAGTAAATTAAAATAAATAATCAATTGTTAGAGTTATTTAAATTTGAAAATATCATTATAAATATTGACAGGATACTTTAAACATAGCCCTTAAGTCCAATTGAATTTGACATGTTTCATGGCATAGAGCTCACCTATGTGGACTTGAGTCTTAAGCCTAAATGAACCAAGCTCAATAACCCCTACAACGGTCAGAATACACAAAATAAGGATGAAACAACCATGTCTTTAATAAGTGAAACACATTAAGTATAACGAGTCCACTCTCCTACACTTATAAGATAAGATCTCTCCCATTAACTGACCTCCAACTGTCGGCTTCACTCAACTATAAATATCAATCCACTACCTAATGATAAAGCTCTTTACACTCTACATATTAAACCTGCATATTATCCTCTATACTCTGTACTCTATACTCTCGAGCCTACCACTAACTTAAATATTAGAATGACCATATCGAACAATCCCCTAACATCCCCTCATCGTATCTTATTTTGCAAGCCCATTACATATAGAATCTAAATAACTATTGGTAAGAAATTTAAGATGACATTTGTCGTTATTTGTAGGAAAGTTAATTTTTACACTCGAAACCTCAAACACATTAAACACATACACCACAAGCAATCCTTTAGACATCATGTCTCAATGCGACAAACAAGAAAATCTACAATTGGTAAACAACTAACCTAGGAACAATTACCTCTTCCAAGGGCTATACTGGAGGAGCGCCTAAAGCACATAGAATGCCTAATTGAAGAGTATGGTACGTAGAATAGGGTACTTCACGCTTGCCTAAACGAAGGGCAGCAGTACAACACACAAATTCACTATCTTGAAGCTTCAAATGCCATCACTAGGCGGAACAACATCCAGCAGCAGCAAAAGAATGGTATGGATCAGCAACCTAATCCACTATTCCATCAGCAGCCAATAAGGTCTTCAACTACTCATAACCGAGCTCTAACTGGTAACGAGCAAAAAGCCGACTCGTAGGGAATATAAGCTCATTTGCTTGCACAATGAGCTCACTCAGCAGACAATATCGACTTAAATGAGCTCCATGCTATAGTAAGGCGGCTCTCCAAATAGTAGGGGAGCAAGCCTGCTAGCAACGCCAGCCTAGTCACCAGCAATAATACCCCCTTCACCAAGGATGTTCAGGATAAAGTGTTGTCCCCCTAACAACAAGCTTCCATCCCTAGACCAATATAGTAGCATAAGCAACCCAAATGACCATCTTCTTTACTTCCTTACCCTCATAAACCTCTACGGTTATGGGGATGATATAATATGTAAAGCCTTCCCGAGCACTCTAAGGAAGATAACTCAGACGTGGTTCAACCACCTCCCTAACAATTCCATCAGCTCCTTTAATGAGCTGACGCAAAAGTTTGGCCTCCATTTCAGGGCCAATAAGCCCCCGTCCAAGGATACATCGTCCTTGTACCTAGTAAGGTAGGGTAAAGGTAAGTCCTTACTTAATTATGTGGCTCGGTTCAACAATACTGTAGTCAAGATCCCTCAACTAAATGACGGAGTTACTGTCCATGCTACCCAGCTCGGCATCCAACCTTTAAGAGATTTCTTTTAATCACTTGCAAAAAGTAAGCGGAAGACTCTAGCCAACTGCTAAAATAAAGCTTAAAAGTACATTGGCCAGAAAAGACAACATTCACACTAAGCACAACGCCGACTAAGAAAGGTCAAACGGAAAGAAAGATAAGGAAAATTTATCCATAAAGGATTACCTCGATAGTAAGGTGCCAAGCAAACCAAAAGGGGGAAGCTTTGAGAAAAAGAAGAGCCAAGCTGAGCCAGCCTAGCCTAACCTAACCCTGTACCCCCTCCTATTTACACCTAGTATACACCCCTAAATAGGCCCATTGCGCAAGTCTATTTCAAGATGAAGCATCAGAATTTACTCTAGAGGCCATAAAAAATACAAGGGAACCTTAGTCACCGAAACTCTGACAAATACTATTAGTTTCATAATGACCATGGGCATACTACCAAATAGTGCTTCTAGTTGAAGAATTCTATTGAATACACCATTCAGTGCGATTTCTTCAACAAATACATAACCCATTGCAGGAACGACAACTGTTCGGACAATCATGGAGATAAGGCACCTTGGAGGCAACAGACCGAAGATGGCCATGCAGAGCAGAATAACGACCACTACAACAATCGCACCCCCAATGGTATCATTAACCTAATCATAGGAGGGTCGTACCTAGGGAGCCGGCCGATCACTAGCAGCTCAATTAATGCCCCATCAGAGGTGTTGGCCGTAAGGGAGAAGAGACAGAAGTTAGATACTTCTATCTCCTTCTCCAACGAAGACCTAAAGGGGTTAACACACCCATCAAGACGCCCTAGTCATAGGGGTGAGGATCTCAAAGTTTAAGGTTCTAAAGATTATGATGGATACCGACAATTCTATCGATATATTCTTCCTCCATACATATGAGAGGATGAGGAAGAAGCTACCTAAAAAAATGAAGTCGCCCATAAAAATGAAGTCATACCACCATAATCTTATTGGTTTCAATGGAAGTACGATCTGAGCCAAGGGTATCATCACATTGGATATGGAACTTAGCGATGACCACTACGTGGCACAACGATATGTAGAGTTCATTATGATTGATTGCCCCTCTCTTTACAACATGCTCTTGGGAAGACTAAGTCTAAATGCATTTGGGATAATCACATCTTCCCTTCATTTGAAGGCTAAATTCCCAATGCCAATAGGAGTAAGAATATGTAGATGCGATCAAAAGCTCTCACGAGAGCTTTACGTCAGGTTGGTAAAAGGAGATAGCGTCTTTGCCCTAGAAAGAGGCTCGTAGGAGAGGTTGGCCAAAAAGGGCAAGCTAAGAGAAAAAATAGAAGACGTCCAAATTGGAACCTCACTTGAGCAGACCATATAAAGTTGGGGTTGAGACTCTAGTCGAAGTAAAGAACAAAATCATTGCCCTCCTATGAGCAAATTCGAATAGGTTCACCTAGACGGCATTAAACATGCCCAGAATTTCTCCCAACTTGGCAACCTACAAGCTCAACATTGATACTATAGCACAACCTGTCAAACAGAAAAAGAGGTATTTTGCTCCAAAACAGTAGGCCACAGTTAAGGAGAAAGTGCAGAAGCTACTTAAAGCTGACTTTGTGAGAGAGGAAAAGTACTCGATTTAGCTGGTGAATGTAGTACTGGGTAAGAAGAAAAATGGGAAGTAATGTATGTGTGTCAATTATACCGACCTCAACAAAGCTTATCCTTAAGATCGTTTCCCCCTCCTTAAGATCGTTTCCCCCTCCTTAAGATCAACCAGCTTGTCAATTCTATATCAGGATACGCTCTACTAAGCTTTATGGATGCTTTTTCAAGATACAACCAAATCAAAATGAACCTGGAAGATAAAGTCCATACCTCCTTCATCATCGATAACAGTACATATTGCTACACCGTGATGCCATTTGAACCAAAAAACACTAAGGCCACATATCAGCGAATGGGGACGAAACTCTTCAAGCCCTAGATTAGGCGTAATACAGAGGTGTATGTGGACGACATGATCGTCAAGAGCCAAAACCAATCAACCATGTCAAAGATCTTTAAGAAGCCTTCGATCAAACACTTATGTACGACATGAAGCTAAACCCCCCGAAGTACATCTTCGGCATCGACTCTGGTAAGTTCCTCGGATATTTGGTCACACAAAGAGGTATTCAGGCTAACCTTGAGAAGATCACAGCTATCAAGGGAATGAAGCCTCCAACCTCAGTTCGAGATGTATAGAAGCTTACTAACATGGTGGTTGCCTTAAGCAGATTCATTATAAAGAGCACTAATAGATGCGTTGAGTTCTTCAAAATCCCAACGGTTTTTAATGGACTCCTAAGTGCACTACTACTTTTCAATAGCTCCAAGACTTCCTTGCTCACCTACTAGTCCTCTCCAAGCCAGTCTAAGGGGAGGAGCTATTCCTATACCTGGTTATAAGTGACCGGACGCTCTTATCTATACTAGTCAAAGTAAAGGAAAGAGAACACAGGCCAGTATATTACATTAGCTATGTACTGCATGGGCTTGAGTTCAGATACACTCAAGCAAAAAAATTCACCCTAGCCGTCGTCATTACAACCCGATGGTTAAGGCCTTACTTTCGGGTACACCAGGTCACCGTATTTACGAATCTTCTACTGCGTACCATGTTATAGAAACCTAACACATCTAGATGGATAATGAAGTACGTAGTGGAATTGAGTGCATATGGAATCTATTATCAACCACGAACACCCTATAAGGCACAGATGCTAGCCAACTTTATGGTAAAATATACTAAAGAGAAGAAAACACCACTGGCAATATCAAGCTAGTGTGGACTGTCCACATCAATAGGTCATTTACCTCAAGGGGCAGAGGTATAGGTCATGTTCTAATCAACCCGCATAAGGTGACCATCTGCTATGCACTTAAGTTCATATTCAATTCCAGTAACAATGAGTCCAAATACAAGGTACTTATCACCGGTCTCAAGTTAACCAAGGAGATCGGCGCTAAATAGTTGTGGATTTTGTCAGACTCTGTGCTAGTAGTCCAACAAGTCCGGAGCAAATGTGAAGCTAGAAACGACACTACAACGAGGTACCTCAAGAGAGTAAAGAGCCTCCAAGCAGAATTCCCTTCATGGGATATCAAGAAGATCCTTCGATTAGAAAATTCCGCGATAAATTGGCTATCCAAGCTGGCCTCCACTGGCATATGGAAGCTCGAGGTGAAGGATAACAAGATCTTCATATAATACTTGTTAGAAAAAAGCATAGCTTCGAGTTTGGCCGAAGTTTTGGAACTAACTGCAATAGCACCAAAGCCGAGTTGGATAGATCATATCCGAAGTTACTTAAAGCAAGGTACACTGTCAAAAGATAGGAAGGAAGCGAAGAAGCTCCGATACCTCGCCACCAATGACACACTGATCTATGGCGTCCTATGCTATTGGGGAGTTAACCTCCCCCTATTCTGATTTCTCTAAGAAGGGAAAAGGCTGTGCATCATGGAAGAGCTGTACATCGGAGTATACAGCAATCACTTTTAGTCCCAAGCCCTCTACCTATAAGTATTATTGCTTAGATATTACTAGCCTATCATGAGTAAGACGTAAAGGCTATAACCTAGAAGTGCTCGCAGTACCAAAAGCACATCCCAATCAGTCACACCCCCAACACCGCCCTCCAACCCCTAATGAGCCTATGGTCGTTTGCGCAATAGGAGATCAATATCTTCAGTACCTTCCCGAAAGCATTAGGAGAATGACAGTTCATCATTGTCACGGTAGATTACTTCATAAAGTGGGTAGAGGCTAAAGCAGTGGCTAGAATCATAGAGAGAAGCGTTAAATCCTTCATCATAAACAACATTATCTTCCTATTTGGAGTTCCCTACGCCCTCATTACGGACAACGACTAACAGTTCGATAACCCTAAGTTTAGGGAGTTCCACGCTAACCACCACATCATTTCACACTTCACCTCAGTTTCCCACCCTTAATTAAATAGATAGGTTGAAGCAACCAATCAAGTCATTTTAGATAGCCTAAAGAAGCACATAGACCGATCTCAGGGTGCTTGGGCCGATGAATTTCCCAACATCTTGTAGGGGTATAGGATTGCCCACTGTACTTCTACGGGTGAGACCCTCTTCTACCTTGCTTTTAGATCGAAAGTGATCATCCCTATCGAACTTAAGTTCCTTAATATTCGAACCCGAAGTTTTGATGTCGCTCCTAATAACTCACTACTGCAAGTGAGCATTGATACCATTGAGGAAATCAAAGACCTTACTACTGCTACTAGGGTAACTGCATATCAACATCGGGCCACCCAATACTATGATCAGAAGGTTAAACATAAGAAGTTCAAGGTCGACAACCTAGTAAGCCAAAAAACAAGAAGTTACACGTTTACGCGAAGGGCAAGGTAAACTGGCCCCTAATTGGGAAGACCAAGTCAGAGTCAAGGAGAGATTGGGCAATGGAGCATACAAGCTAAAAAGATTGGATGGTGAGCTCATCCTGTGCACATGAGATGCCAATAATCTTTGGCTTTATTTTGATTAGTATTTTGTTATGTACACTTTTCCAAAATGATGAAATAAAAACTTATTTGACAATTGATTAACTACTTTTATCTCTCTTGTTTTCTTTTTCTTATTTTCCATATAAGCCTTTGAACATGCGCATAAATGCTACACGGGGTAAGTCGAAATGCCAATGACTTGACCACCCTTAAGGTAACATCGACAAGGGAAAACACCCCTTGTATGGAGGTATTCCCCCTACTGGGCAACCAACCTGACCCCCCCCCCCCCCTTTAAGGTAAACTTGATAAAGGGAAACACTCCTTATACTAAGGAACTCCCTCATATAAGGTAGGTTGAAACGCTACTAACCTAACCCCCCTTAGGGTAACTTCGGTAAAGGGAAACACTCCTTATATTGAGGAATTCCCCCAATGGTTAACCTCAACAAAGGTAAAAAACATTCCTCTATGCATTCATTGATTGTCTAATTACACAGTAAAGGCCGGCATCCCGGCCCGACTTACATTAATTTAAAAAAAAAACACACATAAAAAAAGAGAAATCTATTATCTCCTAAGATCAGCTAACATTAGTAATTCAGAAAAGTCCAAGGCATCGATTTGTTTGGAGCACTGATATATCGATGCTTCAGGTGGCAGGCCTTGACTTAAAGCAAGGCTTGAGGAATGCGAACCAAGACCAATAGGAGGATCGCTCACAAATGGATTGTCCCTAAGCACAGCTTCGGAGGTAGCCTCCTACTAAGCTGTTGGGGCAGAAGCGAATGTGGAAACGCCTTGCTCAGCCGTAATAGTAAAGGGAGCGCTTGCAATCTCAATAGTCGCTTGAGCTACCTCCTCTTCGCACACCAGGACTTCCCTCTTCTTGGTGAAAGTTGGAGAATCCAAGAAGTCGAGGAAGCAGAGATCAAGGTCTGGGTAATGGGAGAGAACCTCTTTCCTTGTATAGTACATGAAGTCTACAGTTAAGTCCTCCAGCTCGTCCAACCACTCATCGGTTTTCCGGTAGTCTGTAATCGCCTTTTCAATGGTAGCATCACTGAGAACCTCCCTACTTTCCATCTTAGAGATAATCTCTTCCATCTCCAAAACCTTTCCTCACAACTCCTAGACCTGCTGCTCTAACTCAACCTTCAAACCAACCAGCTTTAACGAAGTGGCCTTCACACCTTCACATTCAGACACCTTCATTGCCAGCTCGATTTACAGCTTGGCCAAGGATACCTTTAACTTGGCATTTTCTTTCTCAAGTTAGACTTGAGCCGAACCCTCCTCGTTTAGCCTCTAAGAGACAAACCTTCGTCTTTTACTCATTCTCTAGTCGAGCCTTTAAGTTGTTAGCCTTCTTGGCCGGCCTTCTCAGCATAGTCCTTCTCTCACTCCTAGTCCTTAAGCCTTGCCACCTACACAATATAGCGGTACAAGTGCCTATTAGCCTTGGTGAATTTTTTCCAATACCTCTTACTAGAAGTTTCACCCTCCAGTAAGTACTTCTCATAGCAATGCAGCACCTCCCGAAGGCCTTTTACCTTTTTCTAGGTTGCATCAAACTTGTTCTGTTGAAGAAGCACTTGATCGTAGTACTGCAAATTGAAAAAGAAGCCTACTGTTTATAAAATGACGCATAAAAGCTCAACATAAGAGCAGCAAAGACTTACCTGTCACATTAACATCCTCAAGTGGCCTGCTATCTGTATCAAGTTGTCCCCACCTTATTGGGAGAGCCCCTCGAGGATAGCCTAGTCATCGGGGGTGTAAGACCCCATCGAAGCCTAATAACTGAGTATTCGGTGCTGCAACATTAGATCGTTAGTACGGACTTCTCACTTTATCCTAAGAAGCTTCCTCCAAACCTTCTTCATTTCCATCTTAAGGGCTTCCCTCAATAGCTTGTTAACCTAAGAAGTATATGGCTCTTCCTGGAATGAGTTTGGCCATATTCTTATTAGCCTAAATTTGTTAAGGACTTTAAAAAATGCATCCCCCATGTCATTGACACTCTAATGGGGATGGGCCATCTGCCACTCATTCTAGTTCCTCTTACTTAAAGGTGCCCTCATTAGGAGCCTTTACCTCTTCACTTTGGGACCTTACTCCCCGGTCACTTTGAGAGCCTTATGCTTCTAGCCAGTAACTTGCAGAAAGGCAACCCTATACTTAATCTCTTCCTCCTTTACCCTTAGAAGGGAAAGCATCTATACATCAGGTCCTTCCGTTTTGGTACCTTCGTCACCTACCACAATGAGCTCAGTAGAGGGGACAAAGGCAGGAATAGGTAGAGTCACACTCGAGGGCTCCACATCCACAGGCTTGTCCCAAATGCCAAAATGAATCCCTTAAGGAACAAATCTTAGGCGTGCCCTGCTTGGCTCCCTAAGCCTCAGCATCGGCTTTACTACTTTTGCCATTAGAGGGTCTAACTTAGTTCACACTTTGCGTCGGCTCATCAGGTCATCTATAGAAGGATAAGGCATCCTTGGGGCCAAATTTTTGCATGCAAGAAACCTAATCGAAATTTACAAAAGGAAAACAAAAACAAACCAAAAGGAACTACAAATACCAGTCACAAAACACCATCATGACTGGTACGACCAAGGGATTCCTCCTATCTTATATATGCTAAAAGAAGTACCTCAACACTAGTACAACTTGACCGGTTATTAGAAATGCCTATACCTTCGACCTACTTCTCCACCATAGCTTTCTTTATACTAAGGAAGAGCTCAAAGATCAAGTACTGGAAATACCTTTCTACAGTCTTCGCAGCATTGATCTCCTAATTGTGACTCAATACCATAAAGGCCAAGATCTCTTGGGTAGCTTCGGTTTCGCTGGGACCAAGCCCCTTCTTACCCCTGGTACGGACAGTCTCGGTTCACTAGGTCCTGAAATCTGCCTCCTTAGATAGTTCAACTATCACATATTCGTCTTGTTAGCCTTTAACCAAATCTATAAGGCCGCAAAATAGTTTCTTTCCCAGGCGTAGCTGGAGGTAAGGTCACCCCCCAACGCTATTCTACATGTAGAAGTGACAAAAGAGCTCAGGAGTAGCCCTTACTATTAGGTATTTGCAGAACACTTGAAAAGTCTTCAGTACCCTCCACCCACTGAGAGGGACTTACGATAGACTGTAGTGGTGATAGTTGAATAACTCCTCGAAGCAACTTAGAAGGAAGCGCTGCCTAAACTTTAAGAACTTTTCAAAGATTATGAATCACCTCCCTGACAGCAAAGCCACCCTTTCGTCCCTACTTAGCAACCTAATATGTCACCTTAGGACCACCTTTACAATAAAGTTGCTTATGATCTAATTGGGAGTAGATTGGTTACTCCTACTCACATAGCTATTAAGCTACTTGCCTGTCTTGGATATTTTCCGCTTAACTATCCCCCGACCACCTCCACCCTTAGTCACCTTCTAATTCGGACCTATGCACTCACCATGTCGACCCCATAGTACACGTCGAATTTCTTTGAGTTAGATTAGTCACACCTGAGTAATCTATATATCCTTTCTCCTTGCCTTTGCCTCGGCAATGAGACTGTGAAGGGGAAGGGAGAGGGGGTGCAAATATTGACGGGGTACTTTAGACATAGGTCTCTCAAGCCAAATCGAATCCAACACGTCTTGTAGCCTAGGACTCACCCCTGTGGGCCTGAACCGTAGGCTTGAATGGACCGAACCCAATAAGCCCTGTAACGAGTAAAATACATAAGATAAGGATGAAATAACTACATCCTCAATAAGTAGGATATATCGAGTATAATGACTCCACTCTTTTATACTTGTGAGAGAAGATTTCTCCTATTAACTGATCTCTAACTGTCGACTCCACTTCAATATAAATATTAGGTTACTAAATAACGGTAAAGCATTCTACATTCTGCATACTAAACTTGCATATTACCCTCAGTATGATAGATTAGTAAAGCTCTTGAGCCCACTACTAACTTAACAATCGATGTGGCCACAGACAACTTCTCGACGTCCTTTCACCGTGTCTTGTTTTGTAGGCCTATTACGTGCAAAATCTAAACGGCTATTGGCAAGAACTTTGAGATGACAATAAATATTAAAATTTAGCTAGGTTTGAGATGACATGTAGATTTTTTTTTTTTAATTACATCACATATTACAATTTAAAAAATGAAAATTTGAATCTAATCTATCATATTAAAATATTTGTATCCATAACATTTTATTATAAATACATTCACCAATAGCATGCAAATTATATCCTACCTATTACTAACCTCCATATCATGAAGAAATATGGAGGGAGCAGGTTAAATGTGAAGTTACGGTAGATAGCCATGAAAACGTGGGAAAGTGACGGTGAAAAGACAGAAGGGAGAGACAGGGACGAATGGTTGAGAACATGAAGATTAGTATCTTATATTGGTCGATACAATTTTCATAGGTAATTTACGTAGGTCTTTTTAGAAAAAAGAAAGAAAGAAAGAAAGAAAGAAATCTCATTTATCAGAAAACTTCAAGTGGGTCAATATTAGCAAAAGCATGTGCATATTCAAGATTGTATTTCGGAAATACAAAGAAAAAATATATTGAAGACACTAAACATCAGTCTATTCATTGTAATATCATAGATAAAAATGTGCTAATTGTTGAAAACTAGTATATGAAGATTTCATAATTTTTAGGTAATGTCATTTAACTAATGAATTCAAAATTCACAAAAGGGTTAGTAAATGATAAAAAGAAACATGCTTACTGAGTAGAAAAATGGAAGTTGTATATTCCACATTTAAATAATATAATAAAATTTGAAAAACATCTCTCAGCTCTCCAATTTTTCACCAGCCCCCATTACAAGTTTACAACCATCAGTGGGCTCAAATGGGCTGGAGATTTTTAGTGGACCCAGACCTTGGATTTGTTTACCATATTAGGCTACCAATTACCATTAAAAGAAAAAAAACAAAGAAAGATTTTTCTATGATGTGCTTTTGATGGGACGAGACAGGTCTAACAATTCTATCTTATCCTTAATTTTATATTTCTCGTATTTTTGGAACATTAAATTGATTGTATTTTAATGGTATGTATATGATAGATATAAATTAAAAATAAGATGTAAGGATAAACCGATTCTATTAAAACAAGAACAAAACTATAAAAGCTTTTAAACTCCAGACGTGTCAATATGGCACGTGAAATATAAATGTTGAATTATGTACAAAATCATAATGGCTTCAAAAATTCTCTCTGCTATTTCAAAATAATTTATGGACAATGCTGATTGCAATGTTAAATCTAAACTTTGCTATTACTAGATATATTAGCTATTCACAATTTCCATTTGCTAAAATAAGTACCTTTGAAAATTTTCTATAATTTAATCTTTCTTTTACGGGACCGATGCCACCATTCATCGTAGTTTTGATTTAATTATTTTTAAATTTGAACTATTAAATAAATTGTAAATTCAATGGTTTAAATTTAAAAACATAGAAATAAATAATAAGATAGTGAGAAAGACGGCTTCATCAAAATAAAACATGACATATCTTTGATTGTTGCATTTAGCATGATTTTTTTTTTTTTCGAATTTTAGCATGATTCTTTAAACTTACGAGTTTGGTTTTGCTTCACAAAGCGTGTGGAACTGAAGTTTTTCAAAGAATTTAGAGGTGACAACTCCTTACAGCCTCCACAAATTCAGAAAATAATAATAATAATAATTATTGAGTTTATTTTAAAGAGAGGGAAATATGTACCATATTCGTATTCTAAAGAACGAAATTTGACATAATACTAGATATAAGAGAGTAGTCAGAAACCTGATTTTGTAATGACGAGTTCATGAGTGATTTATTCACTTAAGCTTCAATGTATATAGGTCATAGTTAATACATCTAAGGGTTATAATTGGGATTTAAGCGTGGCAAAAAGGGTAATTTTCATAAGAAGAATGTTCAGTCATTATCAGAACAAGCCCTTCTATAACCTCGTAGCATAGTTGGTGCGCTAGTTTGGTCCCAAATCAGAATAAAAGAAAAAAAAAAAAAAACATATTCCAAGACCTTGGAGAGGGGAGTACACGTTAATTCCTTAGAGTAGCCCATATGACCCACTAAATGGTTTACACTAAGTTGGCCCGCCACCACTAAATCCATTCCTAAAATTGATAGAAAGTAACGTGGTAGTTGATTATCTTCTCAAAAGCAGACAACAAAATTATGCATTGTTTCGAATTATTTGAAAAAAAGTATGTTCAGTTTTCTCGGTTGGTGGGTTTACTTGTTTGATCCATCAACCCATGGCAAGTGAATTTGAGTTGAAAGAACTCAATTTATTTATTAAACCAATTAAAGCCATGATCAAATTTGACATGTTTGTCCAGCACCAATTACGATGTTCCGTTGAAAAACTGGAATTGAAAAAAATATAAAGAATAATGTTTATTATATTAAAGGAAAAATCTTTTTTTACTATCTATAACTAACAACTCAATATCTTATAATTTTAACTATTCAATGTATTCATATAATAATTATCAAAAGAATTCAATATATCCTATAAACGTCTCCACTACTATATATTATTTGTAAGTCTTTCCAACAATACATTTATCATTTTCTATCATATTCACATCCACAGTTGTTATTATTTTATTAACTCATTATTATAGTTTTGATTTTATTGATATATATTATTGATATTCTTTTATATTATAGAGTTTGTATAATTTTATATTTTCACATACAAGATATAGGTACACCATCTGCTAGTAAGAAACAAAAGGAAATATAGTATATAATAGAGGCCTGATTACAAGAATAAGTTGCTAAGTATCAAAGGTTTGGGAATGTTGCTTAGAGCCTCCGTATTTTGTAAGGACTTTATTTAAAATCTCTAAATATTACATCAATAACTTAAAAACTTCTTTTTTCAAGGATCTCTTCACCATGTCTCTAAAATTTTTAAACACAAGCCCTTAACTTTTATTTATATTATTTAAAGAATTCACAATGCAAATTTTTAATAAAATTAGCACTTAAAAAAAAAATAATGGCAACTGATTAGGGTCCTTAGTAAAGGATCTAACTCCAATGGAAAAGGATCTCCATATGGGTCCATAACTCTAGAAACCCATATTAAGGAGCTCTACTAGGGTGCTCTTATAGAATTGTTTAAACCAATACAAGTTATTCACAATACAATATCTTAAGTTGTTAAGCTGTAGTGCAATGGATATATAGAGATGAGTGAGGGTATTTGATTAGTGGTTCTTGTTATGTAACTCGAAATGCTGGACTGGTAGAGACTTGTGTAATTCATTTATGAATCAAACTTGCTATTCAATAAAATCAACAGCACATTTCACCAGAGACAGATTCTCTCTCTCTCTCTCTTTATAAACATATGAAACAATTAAAACTATACAAACACCCATCAATCGAACCGGTCAATTCAATTAGTCAACCAAAAACAAAAAAAAAAAAGCTCGCATATATTTTTCAACTTGTTTCTAAGTGTATATCATAGCCCCTACTGTTCAGAGCATAGATTAGAACAACTAGGTTTGAGTATTAACATATTGTATTTTAATGTGTTAAAGTTAGTCAAATTATATCAACCCACTTGACCCCCTAAATTGGCTATAATGGTCTAGCTTGCAGATCAACTCACTAAGCCAACTAAATGAATTTATTCCGCTAATCATTAGTTCTTCAAAACATCCTAAAATTAACTTAAAGTATTTTCTAGAAAAAGAAAATGTTGAATTATGTGTTGTGTAAATTTTTTGAACAAGCATCTTTATTATTTAGTAGGTTAATAGGCTAACTCATTTCACCTATTAATCCACAACAAATTGTGATGAATTATTGAAATTTACAACCTATTTTTTAAACAAATTAAAATGAAATCACTTGTTTAACACCAACTCCATAGGATGGGTAAATTTGGATAGACCCATTGAATTTACCCACGCAGTTATGAGAAAGAACATGAAGGCTATAGGTCATTGGACAAGTGAAAGTGTTGTTACCGAAATATTGAATTCTTACTGTCAACGTTCTTATGTTGCATTTATTCTTGTATGTATATGTGTTAATAGTGTTGCAATTTGGAAGTAGTTGATTTTTGTAGGAAAATGTATCCTTCAAATTGATTGTTAAATATTCCATTCCCTACTAGGCTGTTATTTAGTAATTGTCCAAATTGTACCATAGGTGATAGTAGTTTCATAGGAGCGATCTAATACTTTACATACAAGATTTTGCTTTTTAATTAACTCAGTATTATCTTTAAAGGAAAAAAAAGTGAATATTAATTTTTTAATTTTTAAACAACAATTAGATAAAAATAGAAACTGAGCTCCACATAGAGTGCAATACCTCCGTAGTGTTTTGCTTTCGATGCCACAACTATGGAGAAAAGTGCATCGCTTGTACCTTCAGGTTATCATCAATGAAGGTTGATGTGTTTAAGAATGTCATTAGTAGGTTGTTATGTAATATATGACTTGCTCAAATGATAATTATTTTATACAGTAATTTTTTATAGGCTTTTTAAACGAGTTTTAGATATTATTTTAAAACTTTATAGGTTTTACGTCGAGTTTTAGAATTAAAATAAAACTCATGGATTTAAAAAAAAAATGAAACAACAATTTGCATTAAATTACAAGCAGCTATTATACATGAATATAATTTTGGAAAAACTCTATTATCTCTCTTTGTCACAATGAATGTAAAGTTCCTAACACAAGTTACTTTTTCTTTATGCAGGTCTAGTTGTGAAAACAGAATGAGCTTTATTAATTAAATAATTAATTTTTTTCAATGGCTCTCGTCATTAAATTTTTTATTAGTTTTATGTAATAAATTAAACGAAAATTGTTGTGATTTTATTTTTTTAACCATAACTCCTCAGGTTAAGATTATGCATTTATTTTCTTAAGAAAGTTCAAGTGACTATTGTGAAACCATCTGTTGAAATTTCACGTCTAGAACTCTATTGAGATGGATTTTAGGTGTACAATTAAATCTCTATTGGATTTTTGAAACGGGTGCTGTAAAATACCCAAACGAATTTTGATCTTTAAGAGATGCGTCACAGATCCTCTCTATTGGTATCCCTACACGTGTCCGCATGATGCATCAAATCGTGGGCCGGATGTCTTTAAGTAACTGTAGACCAAGCCTCCTTTTTCTTCGCTTTTCCTCTTATTTCGGCCATCTAAAGTGCAAGTGGAACCAAAATAAACCATTAGCCTTGAGTCTTTGACTCTGACGTTGGATACAAGAATAAAAACCTGAGTTTGCACGTGGTGCATATTATAAAGCGAGCCTGTTAGATATGTATACTTCGTGAGGAGATGGAATCTTAAGAAAGGAAAAATAGGTAAATTTAACTTTCAATTGAGTTACTTTTTCATTTGAATCTTGAATTATTTATCTTTCTTCCTTTAATTAATTTTTATGTATATTTTAACATTATATCATATTTTTTATTAAATATATTTAACAATATTATTTCATGAAATTCATTATCGTAAATAAATAAATCAAATGTTAACGCGTGGTAGTGACGGGTGGAAGCTTTAACCGAGTCAACGGAAGTTTTAATTTATAAAAACCGAAAATTATTGAGGACTTAAATAAGAAAAAGAAAGTTTGGAACTCAAATAGAAAAAAAGTAAGTAAAGTTAAAAATTACACTTGCATTTTCCCCTTGAATTTTACAAACATGCAAAGGTAATATAAATATGTGCATTCCCGATTTTCCGAAATGAATTTTCACATAATCTCTCATAATTGATGGTGTGCCGATACTTCCATTCTTTCAATTGGAATCCATAACAAACATTATCTAAATAATACTGAAAGTTTTAAATCTAATATTAGAAATTGAAATGGAGCTTAAATCTTTGTTACCAACGGCGAATCCCGAGTTTTGCAAGGAGGGGTAAGATTAATTTTTAAAGGAAAATAATTCCTTAAAACTTTTTAATGTGAACTTAAAAATTTTTTAGAGCTAAGGGAGCCACCGCAAAAAAAACCCCGACTAGATCTATACAAAATAAGCGAACTACCCTCACTTGTATTAACTCGTAGGTTAAACGGACGATCCTAATAATTTTTGGCTTAATCCATTTCATTGCAAGTAAATGGGTTAAGCGAGTCAACATTCTAATTAGGAAATAGTTCAACACTTACACAATTTTAATGGGTTATGTGAGTCATTCTACTAAATTACTTAGAAGTTTTATTAATATAAAATTTAATGTTTTAAAAATAAACCTTTTAAAGTAATTTTTTTTTTATTTAAATCACATGTTGCTTTATCGCCACTTGGTGATTGATTCATTTGCAATTGGATACTATGATTTAAGTTTTAGTAGTTAAAGCTGATGTTCCGTGGGAAATTATTCAATTTATTAATCGTCTTTTTCATCGGAAGTATGATTGCAAATTCATCTTACCGATGTCTGTCTTCAGTTTTACTGAAAATATAATCTATCATTGGGTTTTTTAGTCGTTAGCTAATGGATGTTTAAAAAAAGAAACAAAAAAGTATTTACATAAACAATACAATTTTTCCATGTATGTCATCTAGTCACTTTATAAGTATACCATAACTCACATGCGATCTCTTATGGATCAACTCAATTCACCCAAAAGAAGGTAATAACTCATGGCAAAATAGTTCATCTCAAATCGTACAAATTATCCAACAATGCCACTCGTATAAAGGAGTCCGATACTTTATCCCACAACTCACAATTCGTATTTCAATTGTTAATAATATTTACTTATTTTCTTATTAGTTATCGAGTAAAAGTAATACCACTCAATATAGAGGGAATACAAATTAAGGAAACCTGATTAAAGATGGTCTAAAGAAGAAACGATTCTATAAACTTGTACTTAGCCTTTAAGAAAAGAAAAGAAAAGGAAAAAAACATTATGGGTGGTTCGAACAAGAGGTGTTTGCGCTTTACCCTTCGTAGTGGGAACTCCCTAATCCGCAAACTTTTCTGAGTCAAATCATCTGCTGAACGAACTTGTACTAGAATGACAATTTGATCTTAACTACTCTCTTTCTTTCGTTGCCTTTATCTAATCGTCTTCAGTACTCCAAGAATTCCTGTTCCCACATTTGATGGATATCGTTGGTCGAATTTCTCCGACTGTCTTTAAATTTTGATCAATATCACCGTCTAATATACGGAGGGTTTAAAAAAAAAAAAAGGTTACACATTAAAATCATTATACTAATATTCTAACCGGATAGATGGATTCAATTCTTCCTCTTCAATTATAATATATCAGTTGCCCAAAAAAAAACAAAAGAAAAAAAAGTTATGCTTATATGAATAGTTTAGTGCTGAGTATGAATAAATAAAAGAATATGTATAAATACCTTTTAAAATTATTTGAGATAATTGTTTTTAACACTATGGAACATATATCAAATTTCTATATATTTTCACTCACCCATTAAATAAAAATAAATAAAAACTTACAATCTATTTTCATCCTTTAGTGCAACAAAAAGTTAAAAAAATAAAATAAAATTCCGTATATATCATGCTGCCGTAATAAGAGATGTAATTAGGTTGTTGAAGAAAAGTAATTTGGTAGTTGTTTATTTTCGCAAAAGCAAACAATAAAATTGTGACATTGCTCTAACTTGTAACATAAAAGTAATTCAACTTGTTTGATCCATCAAAGGTCAACCTATAGCAAGTCAGCTTGAGTTGAAAAAACTCAACCCGTTTATCGAAATAATTAAAGCCTGCATGATCAATTTGATATGTTTGTACAGCTTTAGTTATCATGTGAAGTTGAAAAAAAACGAAAGAAAGAAAGAAAAAAGGAAACAAAAACAAAATAAAAGCAAAAGGAAATGTAGTGTACAGTAGAGGGCACGTTACAAGAACGAGTGGCTGAAGCGTCGAGAGGTTTGGGAATGCTTTGCTTGAGTTGTTAAAATCAATACAAATTATTCATAATACAATACCTTAAAGTTGTTATGCTACGGTGAGTGGATATATATAGAGATGAGTGAGGTTATATGATTGGTGGTTCTCATGATGTTATGTAACTCCAAATATTGAAATTGTAGGGGCTTGTGCAATTGATTAAAAAATCGAACTTGCTATTCAGTAGGATCAACAACACATTCCCGATGTTATGGAACTCCAAATGTTGAAATTTTAGAGGCTTGTGCAATTGGTGGTGATGTAACTACAATTATATGAAGTTTGATATGAAATAACAATCTAGAATGAAATAAAATTTAATGAATTGAAATAGAATGAATTTCGAAACGGAAAATCTTTTTTTATATTTGGAGATAATTATGGAATGAAATGAAATGGAATAATATTAAATGATTAAATAGTATTATTTATTAAATATTCGATATAATTTCTTTAAAAGTTACAAAAGTAATTTTAGCTAATTATAATTAATAAAATGAGAACAGAATCATTATTTTACCTTCTTAAAGATAGAATTGATTTCCTTCTACCTTAAAGTTGGGATTTTAGATTCCATAGAATCACGATTTTAGATTTAAAATGTATTTCTAAACAAAGAGAATTAAGAATAAGATTCGAAATCGCGATTCCATTTCAACTTATTCTTCTTATTCTCCTTACTTAATGTGACAATGCAAACAATGTATGTCAAACGAGTCGATTCGATTAATCTACAAGAAAAGCTAGAGTTGATTTTTCAACTTGTTTCTAATTATATGTCATAACCCCTACCCTTTAATGCATGCATTAGAGCAATCGAATACAAGTGCTACCATATTATATTTTAATGGGTTAGAGTAAGTCAAATAATGGATCAATCCACTTAGCCCAATAAGGGGGCAATATTAAATTATGTATTATGTTAAATTAGTTGAAAAAGTATTCTTATTATATAGTGGGTTGATAGATTAACTCATTTAACCTACAAATCCACAAAAAATTAAGATAAATTGAAAATTTATAACCTATTTATCAAGCAAATTAAAATAGACCCACCTATTGAGCACCAACTCTATAGGATGGGCAAAACTAAGTCAATTCAGTAAAGCCACTCATGTAGCTATGTGAAAGGGGTAAAAAAGGCTACAAATCATTGGACAAGTGAAGTGTTATTACTATAATTTTTTCTTGTACTTGATGTTCTTATGTTGCATTTATTTTTGTATGTATACATGTTAGTATTATTGCAAATAGGATGGTAGTTAATTTTTGATGGAAAATGTATCCTTCAAACTATACTATAGTGTCATAGTATTGGAAAAGTATAATATAGATCTTATTGTGCAACTTAACATATCTTATTATAACTAGCTGATAAGAGTAGTTAATAAACATAACTAATGTACTGGAGTATAAATAGAAAGATAAGGAGTTAGTTAATAGTAGAGTATGTAGATGAGTAAATGTGCAGAAGTGTGTGCACGGAAAAATAATACAAGAATTCATTATGCAGTACATAGTATGTATTGAGAATAAGTGTGAAAATAGAAAAATAGTGTAAGAAATATAGTAAGAAAAGTGAATGCAACATTGTGTATGTATCTTGTGTCAACTATGAATAGAATAGTAGTTCTTGTTCATTGTCGTATTGATCATTCGATTTCCAACAGTGGTATCAGAGCTTGGTTCTGATCAAGAGAGTTGACGAGTGCAAAATGACCGTTGTAGTTGGCATTATATCAATGTCGCTTCTGATCTTGGATGGAAAAAACTATGAGAAGTGGAGCATCCAAATGAAGGTGATATTTAGGTTTCAAGAAGTGCAAGAAATTGTTAATAGTAGTTTCAAGACTTACCTAATAATCCTTTAGATGCTCAGCACATTGCATATGGAGAACTGGAGAAAAGAGACTACAAGGCCCTGTTCTATATGCATTAGTGCGTTGATCCAACGAACTTTGAAAGAATTACAAGTGCAACTTCATCAAAAGAGGCTTGGGACACCTTAGAGAAGTACTACAAGGGAGCAAATAAACTAAAGAGGGTGAGGCTTAAAAAATTAAGGCAATAATATGAACTTTTGTACCAAAGCGATTACCTTATCGAATCATATGAAGGCCAACAAAGAGACACTATCTGAAGGAATGTTAGTTGAACAGATCGTGCCATCTTTGACTCCCAAGTTTAATCACAATGTGGTAGCAATTAAAGAATTGAAAGATCTAAATACTCTGATGTTGGATCAATTGCAAAGTACTCTTGAAGCACATGAATAATGAATGAGTGAAAGAGCAAATGATAAGTCTACTAAACATGCTTTGCAAGTATATTTAAAGAAAGTTCCTTTTGATAACATTGGAGGTAGAATAGGAAGTTGTAGAGGGAGAAGTAGAGGACGAGGAAAAATGTGGTCTTATCAGTCAAGAAATGAAGATCCTGATTCTGACCAAACGCGTTTTGATGGCATATCCAAGGGAGAGGTTTCGGGAGAAAATTTGACAAGAGGTCCATTTAATGTTACAACTTCAAAAGTTTGGACATTTTACTAATGAGTATAGGAACAACAAAGGGGGTTTTCAAAAGAATGAAGATGAAATAGCAGGGTTTGCATAAGGCGAAGGTCACAATTCTGATGATGTTGTACTATTGATGGTCACAACCCCATCTGAGGATACAAGCTCTAACATATGGTATTTGGATATTGGTTGCTCTAACTATATGTCAGGTAACAAGAACTGATTTATTGACTTGAATGAAACCTTTAAGAGTAAGGTTAGATTTGCAAATAATAGTGTGGTGATGGTTGAAGGGTTAAGGAAAATTTTGATCAAATAAAAAGATGGAAAACATTTATACATCTCTGATCTCCTATATGTACCTAGCATGAAAATTAATCTACTAAGCATGGGACAATTACTAGAAAAGGGTTACGTCATGAATTTAAAGGATCGATGGCTGATTGTATTTAATTGTAAGGGAAGACTAGTGATAAATGCATCTCTCTCTTATAATCATATATTTTAAATTGATATTCAGTTGGGTGAATATATGAGTCATATTGCAGTAATGAGTGATAATACTTGGATATGGCACTTGAGGTTTGGACATTTGAACCTTAATAGCTTGCATCATCTAAGTAAGACAAACATGGTTAATGGCTTACAGAGAATTTAAGCATCAGGGAAAATCTATGAAGGCTGTTAGTTAGGAAAACAACTGAGGGATTCATTTAGAGGTAAGATTACACCAAGAACCTCAAGTTGCTTAGAAGTATTATACTCAGATGTATGTAGATCATTTGAAGTCACAACATTAGGAGGGAATTGATATTTTGTGACCTTTGCTAATGACTTCAGTAAAAAAATTTGGGTATATCTGATTCAAAGGATATCTAAAGTGTTTGATATCTTTAGAAAGTTCAAAGTGCTAGTTGGAAAGCAAAGTGATAAGGTTATCAAAATAATTCGTACGGATGGAGGTAGTGAATATACCTCGAATGAATTCGAGGACTTTTGTGAAAAAGAAGGAATTATGCACAAAGTGATAGCTCCACATATGCTACAGCATAATAGGGTTGCTGAGAGAAGAAATCGAACAATATTAGATATGGTAAGGACCATGCTCAGAAGTAAGAATGTGCCTCAATACCCGTGGGGAGAGGCAATAGCGACAGCAATATATATTTTGAATAGGTGTCCTACAAAGTCACTAAAACAAAAGACACCAGAAGAAGTGTAGATAGATAGGAAACCTAATGTATCTCACTTTAGAGTATTTGGAAGCTTATGCTTCATACATATACTTGAGAACAAAAGTAATAAGTTAGATGACAGAAGTGAAGAGGCTATTTTTGTATGATACCATCCATCTGAAGCTTATAAATTGTACAATCCCACTTCGAAGGGAGTAATAATAAGCAAAAATGTAGTGTTTGATGAAACTAAGGGATGGAAGTAGGATTCAATAAGGGACCAGAGGGAGGATAATGCTGGGCTGTTTATTGAAAGAGAAGAACAGGTGTTCGAATAGTAGCTCATAGATGATGGAATGGACAATGAAAATCAATCCATACGATAGATACCAAGTAATGGATATCAAAGAGTATGATAGATTCCTAAGAGATATGATGATTATCAAATATTTCCAAGCCATACGATAATGTCAAAAGGAGACTTGGTTTATCTTGCCTTGTTTGCAGCGCTTGAACTAGTAAGTGTAGATCAAGCACTGGCCAATTAGAAGTGATGTAATGCCATAAGGGAAGAAATTCAATCTATCAAAAGAAGCAAGACTTGGGAACTCATTGTCTTGCCTAAAGGAAAAATTCTAATTGATGTTAAATGGATTTATGAAATAAAATTGAAGCCTGATGGGTTTGTGGTTAAGTATAAAGCAAGATTGGTTACAAAAGGCTTTCTTAAAAAATAAGGGTTAGATTATTAAGATGTGTTTTCACCTGTTGCTAGAATGAAAACAATAAGACTTGTGGTTGCTATTGCATGTAGTAAGTCGTGGCCTATGTTTCAACTGGATGTTAAGTCAGCATTTCTTAATGGACCAATAAAGGAAGAAGTCTATGCGACTTAACCACTTAGTTTCGAAGTTAAGGAACGAAAACACAAACTGTATAAATTATGTAAAGCTCTTTATGGCTTGAAACAGACACAAAGGGCTTGGAATAAACGTATAGACTTATCCCTACCTAATCAAGGTTTTGGAAAATGTTTACATGAGTATGGAGTCAATGTGAGGATTAAGAACAGTGAGGGGAGTAAGAATATAATGATGGTATGCCTATATGCCGATGATTTATTGATAATAGGTAGTGATGTACAAGAGATTGAACAATTTAAAGGGGTGATGAAAGAAGAGTTTAATATGACAAATTTGGATGTATTGTCCTATTTTTTAGGACTTGAATTTGTTGAAGTTAAGAAAGGAGTTTTGATGCATCAGAGGAAATATGTGTTGGACATATTAAAGAGATTCAATATGTACAACTGTAAGTCAATAAATACTTTATTGGATGCTGGAATTAAACTTGAGAAGTCAGAAAGTGAGAAGTCCATAGATCTTACTTTGTTTAAGCAAATTGTAGGATCATTGAGGTTTGTGTGTAATAGTCGTCTCCATATTAGTTATGTTGTAGGTTTGGTGAGTAGATTTATGGAGGACCCTCGGAGCTCTCACCTAATTGTAGCAAAACGGATACTAAGATATTTAAAAGGATTTTTAAACTATGGTATTGTGCTTTACAAAAATGATAATGCAATTGTAAATCAGATAGTTGGCTACTCTGATGCTGATTGGTGTAGAGATAAAGTGGATAGGAAGAGTACAAGTGGTTATGTGTTCAAATACAACAAAATAATATTCACTTAGTGCTCAAAGAAGCAACCGATTGTGGATTTATCTTCTCGTGAGGTAGAGTATGTATCCGCAGCTTCTAACACATGTCAGGCTATCTGGTTAACCTTGTTGTTGAATCAAATGAAGGTCAGCGTGAAGCAACCATTGGTGATTTTTTAAGACAAGAAGCTAGCAATAACACAAGCACAAAACCTAATAGCACATGGGTAAAGCAAACACATAGAAACACATTTCCATTATTTGCTTGATCAAGTGAACAATGGGAATCTTTAGCTAGAATATTGGTCTACTAAATAGCAATTGGCTAATATCTTTACAAAGGCACTAAAGGCAAATCAATTCAAGAAGATGCTAGAGCTGCTTGGTGTTGAATTAGTAACTTCATGTGATCTATATTAAAGAGGGTGTATTAGAAGAGTGTAATACAGATCTTATTGTGCAACTTAGCAGGTCCTATTATAACTAGCTAATGAGAGTAGTTAACAAACATAACTAATGTACTAGAGTATAAATAGAAAGACAAGGAGTTAGTTAATAGTAAAGTGTGTAGATGAATAAATGTGCAAAAGTGTATGCACAAAAAAATAGTCCAAGAGTTCATTGTGCAATACATAGTGTGTATTGAGAATAAGTGTGAAAATAGAAAAACAATTGTAAGCAATATAGTGAGAAAAGTGAATACAACAATGTGTATGCATGTTATGTGTATTGTGAATTGTGTGGACTATGAATAGAACAGCAGATCTTGTTCATTGTGATATTGATCATTCGATTTCCAACACATAGAAGTGATGTAATAATTTAAATACAAGATTATTTTAAATTAATGTATTACCAATATTGAGGTAAAAAAAAAATTTACATATCGATCTTTCTTTTTTATTTCTAAACAAAGTTTAGATGGATATAGAAACCTGGCTCGAAATAGAGTACAATGTCTCCATATTATTTTTCCTTTGATATCGCAATTATAGAGAAAAGTGTATCGCTTATACTGTTAGGTTATGGCTTATGAAGGTTAACATGTTTAGGAATTCTACTAAGCAAACTATTATAGGTATCCAATCTATCCGAATTGATAATTACTCTATAGATAATTTTCTATAAGGTTTTGGAACAAGTTTTCAGTCTTGTTTTAAAACTCTATAGGATTAGGTTAGATTTCAAGATTAAAATAAAGCCTAATGAAAAAACCTCATAAAAAATAATTTGGAATAAATGGCTAATAGTTATTGTACATATATGATAAATGAAAAATAATAAGGTTATAATTTTAGAAAAACTCTAACCCTCATAGAGTCGCTATTTCTCGTCACAATGAATGCAAAATCCCTAATACAACTTCATTTTTATTCATACAATTCTAATTGTGAAAACAAAGTAAGCTTTGTTTTCATTTTTCATGGTTCTCTTTCATTAGATTTTATAAGGTTAACGTAATAAACTAAATACAAAATTCTTGTGAAGAACTTGCCTTTTTTACCGTAAAATCCTACGTTGAGATTGTGTATTTATCTTCGAGAGAAACCTTAAGTAAGTATTGTAAAAATATAAGTTTAAGTCCAGTCGGACATTCAATCCAAACTTATGAGAGCAAAATTTGGGTATACAAACAAAATCCTATAAAGTTTTTAAAACGCATAAGAAATTTGTGGATCGCATGTTTATTACTGACCATTAACCAAGCCTCCTTTCTTCTTTTCCTCTAATTTTTGCGATTTAATGTGCAATTGTTACGGACCTCTCGAAGTGGGCCATTCTTAGGAGGTTCCTAAAGCCCAAAGACAAAAGCCCAAGCATACCAAAAGCTTCTAGATGATGAAAAGTTCTAGAAGGTTCTAGAGAAGTCCAGAAGATTGTATAGTAGTTGGTGAAGGTAGGTAAATGTAGTAGTTGGGAATCAATTGTAACCATTAGATCGAATCGATCTGGACCATTAGATTGTAAAGGCTTTCTGTATATATAGGGGTATTCTCCTCAGATGTAACACACAAGTTATTTGAGTGAATACAGTATACTAGCAGAGTTTCTCTCTCTACTTTCTCTCTCTAATCTTGTGAGTGTATTACAGGCTGACTTAGCCTTCCTTAGTGAGGTCAGGAGCGCTAAGTGCCGCACGGGGTCGAGCGACGGAATCCGCCCGTGACAAGTGGTATCAGAGCCTGAAAAAGGAATTGCTTGTGGAGAAGATGTCATCTGGAGGAGACAACAACGCTTCAATGGTCGAGGAGTTGGCTGACCATGACGATCGCCGTGTTACCAGGCAAAGGGCTAGGTCTCGGGACCTTCTGAACTCTCTCCTTAATAGGATGGATAAGGCAGAGTTGAGCATTGCTGAGGCTAAGGAACAATTTGATGAGTCTCAAGGCAGTTTTGTGGAAATGGAGGAAGAACTCCGAGGCGAATTGCAGGGAGCACTGAATCGAGCTGTAGAAGAGCTTAGGCAGCATGGAAATGTTATTGGAGAGAAGGGTGATGCTCTCCAAGCCCGAGTTACGGCCTTAGAAACTAAAGAAGAAGCTTATGAAGCTAAGACTGATGCAGTGGTAGTGGCCATGCATCAAGAGATTGAAGATCTCAAGACGCAATTGGCGGCCTGCCGAATCGCTATTGCAAATGGAATGACTCTCCAGACCGGCCATAGGGTCGATATTCCAAGACCAGAGCACTTTGGCGGGATGCGGTCTGCTCGAGAAGTAGATAACTTCTTATGGGGAGTGGAACAATACTTTAATGCTGTGGGAATCTTAGATGATGCTGGAAAGGTACGTACTGCTGCCATGTATCTGAAAGACTCAGCCATGGTATGGTGGCGCAGGAGGGCGGCTGATATCAACACCTGGGATAGCTTTGTACAAGAGTTGAAGGGTCAATTCTCCCCCCAAAATGCTGCTAAGGAAGCAAAGGTGAAATTGCGTCACCTAACCCATAAGGGTGACATAAAGCAATATGTAAAGGAATTTTCGGAGTTAATGTTGGAGATCCCAAACCTCAACCAAGAAGATGCTTTGGTGATGTTTGTGGATGGCTTAAAGCCCTGGGCTAAATTAGAACTGGAGCGAAGGGGAGTGGAAGACATTTCCAAGGCTATAGCAGTTGCTGAAGGCCTAATGGAATTTCGGAAGACTGATCCTAAGACCACAGGAGGAAGATGGAAAGGGGGAGTTGAAAGGGAAAAGAGTGGGAGTTCTTCTAAAGGAAAAACCAAAGCCGAAGAAAGAGATAACGATCGAGGAAGAACTCGTGAAGGGAGAGATGGGGAAAGATGGAAACCCCGTGAGTTGAAATGTTATTTCTGTAATGGACCCCATTATGCCAGGGAGTGTCCGAAGAAAGAGAGATTGGTGGCATTGGTAGCAGGTGAAAGCTCAGATGATGGGGATGAGGCCTAGTTAGGGTCAGTTCGTCTACTCAGTGCGATAAAGTCTCAAGTCAATGAAAGAAAAGGATTGATGTATACCGAAGTATCGGTAGCAGGTAAGAAACTCAATGCCCTCATAGATACAGGAGCATCTCATCTCTTTATTTCTGATATGGCAGCCAAGGAGTTGGGGCTAAAAGTGGAGGAGACCAAAACATGGCTCAAAACAGTTAACTCAAAAGAAGTTCCCACTATTGGAGTAGCCAGGGGGATAGAACTCCGTATTGGGGGTTGGCAGGGAAAGGAGACAGTTGAAGTAGTGCCAATGGATGATTTTGAGTTCGTGATTGGGATGGATTTCTTAGATCGCATTGATGCGCTTATCGTACCACGAGCTAACTGCATTTGTGTACTTGATTACAATTCACAATGCGTAGTTCCTGTAGTAAGAAAGGTAGGCCAAGCCACCAAATTCTTATCAGCGATGCAATTGAAAAAGGGACTCAAGAAGAATGAAGTCACTTACTTGGCTGCCTTAAAAGTTAGGGAAGAGACTAGTGGTCAAGGAAGTGTTCCACCTCAAGTGGGGGAAATATTGGGAGAATTTAAGGATATAATGCCACCAATGCTGCCTAGGAAGTTACCACCAAGAAGGGAGGTAGACCATGTGATAGAATTGGAACCCGGATCCAGGCCGCCCGCCGTCGTCCCATATAGGATGTCACCTCCAGAATTAGAAGAATTGAGGCGACAATTGAAGGAATTACTAGAAGCAGGTTTCATTAGGCCTTCAAAGGCACCTTTTGGAGCTCCCGTACTTTTTCAGAAGAAACAAGATGGATCACTCCAGATGTGTATTGATTATCGAGCCTTAAATAAGGTCACGATAAAGAATAAGTATCCCATTCCATTGGTATCGGATCTATTCGACAGGTTGGGAGAAGCTAGATACTTCTCCAAATTGGATTTACGCTCGGGATATCACCAAGTGAGGATTGCAGAAGGAGATGAATCCAAGACTACTTGTGTTACAAGGTATGGTGCTTTTGAATTCCTAGTCATGCCGTTTGGCCTTACTAATGCCCCGGCTACTTTTTGCACACTTATGAATCGTGTTCTAGCGCCTTTTCTTGATCAATTTGTAGTAGTATACTTGGATGATATCATGATTTATAGTAAGACGTTGGAGGAACATATAGATCACCTTCGTTCAGTATTCTTAGCTTTGAGGAGGAATGATCTGTATGTGAAAATAGAGAAATGTGCCTTTGCGCAAGAAGAGGTGACATTCCTTGGTCACATAGTGGGGAGAGGAAAGATTAGAATGGATGAAGGAAAGGTACGGGCCATCTGGGACTGGAAGGAACCCACCAAACCTACTGAGCTGAGATCCTTCCTTGGCTTAGTAAATTACTACAGAAGATTCATTAAGGGCTATTCGAAGATAGCTAGTCCTTTGACGGACTTACTAAAAAAGGATACCCCTTGGGTTTGGAGTACAGAAAGAAGGCAGGCCCTAGAGACCTTGAAAATGGCAGTCACGAAGGAGCCGGTCCTTCTCCTTCCCAACTTTAGTAAACCCTTTGAGGTATGTACTGATGCTAGTGATTTTGCTATTGGAGGGGTTTTAATGCAGGAAGGACACCCCGTAGCATTTGAGAGCCGAAAGTTGAATGATACAGAGAAACGATATCCAGTGCATGAAAAGGAGATGACGGCGATAGTACACTGTCTTCGGGTATGGAGGCACTACTTATTAGGGAGAAAGTTTGTGGTCAAGACTGATAACATGGCCACCAGCTATTTTCAGACTCAAAAAAAGCTCTCGCCCAAGCAAGCCCGATGGCAGGTTTTTCTGGCAGAATTTGATTTCGACCTTGAACAGAAGTCAGGTAAGACTAATGTGGTGGCGGATGCTTTGAGTCGGAGGGTCGAGTTGGCAGCCATCAGCAAACCTGAAAGCAACCTCATTGATAGAATTCAAGAGGGGATGGAGAGTGATAAGCAAGCTAAAGCTCTATGGATTCAATGTCAAGAAGGGAAGACAAAGAGATTTTGGCAAGAGAATGGACTAATATATACAAAAGGGCAACGAATTTATGTGCCCCATTCCTTGAATCTGAGAAGGGAGATACTTAAGGAGTGTCATGATTCTAAATGGGCAGGTCATCCAGGAATGCACCGTACCCAAGCATTAGTGGAAGAAAGGTATTTTTGGCCACACATGAGGGAAGATATTGAAAGCTATGTCCGAACTTGTCTCGTGTGCCAACAAGACAAAGTTGAATACAAGGCAACTCCAGGATTACTAGAGCCTCTTCCCATTCCTGAACGGCCCTGGGAAAGTGTTTCCATGGACTTCATTGTGAGTTTACCCCGATCGGAAGGGTACGGTACAATTATGGTGGTGGTAGACAGGTTCTCAAAATACGCGACTTTTGTTCCAGCAACAAAGGAGTGCCCAGCGGATGAAGCGGCCCGGTTGTTCTTGAAACATATAGTAAAGTATTGGGGCCTACCCAGAAACATTGTGAGTGATCGAGATGGGCGATTTACAGGGAGATTTTGGACAGAGCTGTTCAAACTTCTGGGATCTGAGTTGAACTTTTCAACTAGTCTGCATCCCCAGACGGATGGTCAGACGGAGCGAGTGAATGCCTTAGTGGAGTTATACTTAAGGCATTTTGTAGGGGCTAACCAACATAATTGGACCAAGTTGTTAGACGTGGTACAATTTTCGTTTAATCTACAGAAGAATGAGTCCATCGGACAGAGTCCTTTCGAGATTGTCCTGGGAAGGCAACCCTTAACTCCTCATACAGTGGCAATAGGATATACAGGGTCCAGCCCTCCCGCATATAAATTCGCAAGGGAATGGCAGGAAAATCATGACTTAGCCCGGACCTACTTAAGCCGAGCTATCAAGAGAATGAAGAAGATTGCAGACAAGAAGCGGAGGCCGATGGAATACCAGGTAGGTGACCAAGTGCTTGTTAAGTTACATTTGATACAACGTACGAAGGGCCAACTACATAAAGGTCTAATGAGGCGATACGAGGGTCCATTCCCAATTGTGAAACGAGTAGGGCAAGTATCTTATAAATTGGAACTTCCTCCTAAACTGAAATTCCACCCGGTTTTCCATGTGAGCATGCTAAAACCATTCTACAAAGATGAGGAAGACCCTATAAGAACTATATCACAAAGGGCCCCAATAGGAGTACGGGATTCATTGATAAGGAAGTCGAAGGGATCATAGCTGATAGACATGTGAAGAGACGAGGACAAACTCCCAGACATGAGTATATGGTAATGTGGAAGGGAAGACCAGAGAGTGAGGCCAGTTGGGAACCAGCCGAAGCACTGTGGCAATTTAAAAACAAGATTCGACAATTCCACGAGGAAGGAGCGACGAGGGCGTCACCGGATTGAACGGGGGAGAATGTTACGGACCTCTCGAAGTGGGCCATTCTTAGGAGGTTCCTAAAGCCCAAAGACAAAAGCCCAAGCCCACCAAAAGCTTCTAGATGATGAAAAGTTCTAGAAGGTTCTAGAGAAGTCCAGAAGATTGTATAGTAGTTGTGAAGGTAGGTAAATGTAGTAGTTGGGAATCAATTGTAACCATTAGATCGAATCGATCTGGACTATTAGATTGTAAAGGCTTTCTGTATATATAGGGGTATTCCCCTCAGATGTAACACACAAGTTATTTGAGTGAATACAGTATACTAGCAGAGTTTCTCTCTCTACTTTCTCTCTCTAATCTTGTGAGTGTATTACAGGCTGACTTAGCCTTCCTTAGTGAGGTCAGGAACGCTAAGTGCCGCACGGGGTCGAGCGACGGAATCCGCCCGTGACACAATGCCACCATCTTAATTCTTAAACGTTTAGCTTTGACTTAGACAATAAATAAATAAGCATGGGTTGCATATAAAGTAAGCCTGATAGATATGCACACTACTTGGGAAGATGGTATCTTAAAAAGGGAAAATCTATTAATTTAATACGTAATTCTTACGTATCTTTTTTATTTGAATCATCAGCCCAATTTTTTTAAATTTATTTATATTTCTGCCTTTATTTAGTTTTTCTGTATTTTTTTTAACATTTTAGCGTAATTTTTATTAAATATGTTTAATAATATTATTTTATTAAATTAATTATCATAAATCAATCAAAATACACTTGTTGATGATGGCTAGAAGCCTTAACAAAAGTTGATGGAAGCATTAATTTGTAAAAGTTCGAAAACGTTGACTATTTAAATAAGAAAAAGAAAAGGCTAGCAACTCAAATAAAATAAGAATAAATAAAGTTAAGACTTACATTTGTATTTTCCCATTAAAAAATTTACAAACAAGCTAATGTAATATAAATATATGCATCTCCGATTTTCCGAAAAGAATTTTCACGTCAACTCTTATTAACGATGGTGTGCCAATGTTTTCATTCCTTCAATTAGAATCTATAACAGACACTATCTAAATAAGTTAAAGTCGGACCAAAGCTGATGGTATGTACTCAAAGTTTTAAATCTATTATTCGAAATTGAAATGGAGCACAAATCTTTGTAGCCAATGGCGCATCCTGAGTATTGCGAGGATGGGAAAGATTAACTTCTGAAAGAAAGTAAGGAAAACAATTTTTTGAAACTTTTTATTGTAAATTTTAAAATTTTTTTAGAGCTAAGGGGACCATCATAAGAAATAACCCGGCTAGAGCCGTGCAAGACCGGACCAACCAATCCCACTTGCATTAATCCGTGGATTAAATGGACTAACTTACTAATTTTCAACTCAAGTTACTTTATCATAGATTAATGAATTAAATGGATTAACCTTCTAATTAATAATAGTCCACCCATTTATACAATCTCTTTTTTTTTTTTCTTTGGCCGAACCCATTTATACAATCTAAGTAGGCCATTCCACTAGCATGCTAAAGAGTCTTTTCTTTTTTTTTTTTAATATAAAATTTAATATTTGAAAATAAACTCACTAAAAATAATTTTTTTAATTAAAATACATATTAGCCGATCCCCATTCGGTCATTGATTCATTTCCAATGGGATACCATAATTTGAGTTTTACCAGCTAAGCTGATGTTCCGTGGAAAACTATTCAATTTATTTCTACCTTTTCAATTTGTTAATTGTCTTTTTCATCGGAAGTATGATTGCAAATTCAACTTAATGATTTACTAAAAATTCAATCTATTATTGACCTCTTTGATTGCTAACAAATGGAAGTTTAAAAAGTGGGGAAAAAGTACTTATATGAACAACTCTACAATTTTTATCTGTATCTCATTTAATCACTCTATAATCATACCACAACTCGCATTCTATCTCCAACTGACGAACCCAATTTATCTAAAAGATATGAATTTATACATATTATCCATTAGTGCCACTGCATGAAGGAGTCCGACGCACTATACCACAAACTCACATTCAATAAAGTTGAAATAATGAATATGGGTTATATAAAATTCAGATTCATCATTACATTCAATTTAATTTGATCCGGTTCGATAATAGTTTAACCTCCAATCCAATCTAGTTTTTTTTTCTTAATTTTTTATCTCCTCATATACCCGGATCAATCTCTTAGTTTGAGTTTAACAACACAGGTATGGAATAAAATATATATATATATATGTATATATATTATGGGTGGAGTACAAATTAAGACACCCTGATTAAAGATGCTTTGAAAAAGAGAATAAGCGCAATTCTTTTTTTCCTCTAACTTGCACTTACCCTTCTTTTTTAAAACTTCATGGGTAATTGTAATTTCTAAAACTAACAATGCTGCTTTTCTTTTCTTTCTTTTTTTCCCAAACAAAGCGCGTTTTCTCTTTACCCTTCGAGGTGGGAACTCCTTAATCTGCAAAATTTTCAAGTCAAATCATCTACTCAGCGAATTTGTACTAGAATGACAACTTAATCTTACTACTCTCCTCCCTTCATTGCCTTTATTTAATCGTCTTCTATACTCCAAGAATTTATGTTCCCACATTTGATAGATATCGGTGGTCCAATTTCTCCGGCTCTCTGTCTTTGAATTTTGTATATGAAAGAATGCTACGCGTTCACCTGGATAGTTTAGCACTAAATTTGAATAAATAAATATTACTATGTAATTTTTTTTATAATTATTCAGGATAATTTTTATTTTAACATTACGGAACATGTATCAAAATTTTATATAATTTCACTCACCAATAAATAGAATAAAAATAAAAACTATCTTTTTTTCATCTTTCAGTGCATCCGGAAAAAAAAAAATATATATTCCTGTATCTATCACGCTGCCGTAATAAGTGATGTAATTTGGAGTGAGATCAATATCATGGTATTCGAGCGCAATAATAATTAATTATGTATATATCGAGCAAACGTAATAAGTGATGTAATATGGGGCTGTTATTTATTTTTTCAGTGCTGCAATTTCACCTAATATTATAAGAAGAAAACTAGAGAATCCGGACTTGCGTGATGTATTTCGCTCTTTTTTCAAAATCAAGTTTATCTTTCTTTTTTTTTCCTTTTTAGCCGCTCTTGGTGGTCTAATTTATTTATTATATTATTAAATTAAATTAACTATTAAATCGAACTACTGGTTCTGCATTCTTACAAGAAAAATACAAATGATTTTGGTGGATAATAGAGGTTATTGATAATATTTTTTTTTCGATAATTATAATAAAAGAGGAGAGATTTAAATTAAATTAATTCCACTTGAAAAATTTGTATTCATGTTATTAAACTATAAAATTATTGACATAATATTTCTATTATATATATAATAATCCCATACATTTAAATATATTCATTATATTTTGATTGGGATACATTTATTCCAATCCAATCATATTTTATTTATCATAGTTTTTATGGTTTAATCCTTCATTATGATGAGATTAATCAGATCTTTTTTCTTATTATTCATTTAATTTTTTTTTAATTTAAACCTTTAAATTTAAAATTAATTCAATAATTTAAATTTTAAAATATATAAAAATAAAAAATAGCATCGATTCTGTAAAAATTAACCCCGTGATAGTAAACAAATCGTTTATTCTGTACGATTGATTTTGGTTTGCAATAACATGTAAGGATGACACAGGGCGTCTATGTTTACTTATGTGCAACGCCAATCTTATTTTGTTCCCTATGTAACGTGTGGCTGAAATTACACAAAATATTTAATCATTTACATTAAAAAATCAATTAGGGTAGAACGTTGACACGTGCATTTATTATTTCAGGAAACTACGATTCTGTTGTTAACTTTTGTTAAAGCTCGCTAAAATAGACCGTACTCAGCAAAGGACATGAGTGCTTTTTGTCCATTGTCGAGCCTTCCTGCATGGCAGCCATTTAATTAAATATATATTATGATTAAAAAAAATACAACTGCCATATGCATGGTAGCTGCAGGCGGCACGGATTTCAACGTACAAGCCCACGAAGATGATAATATATTATATCATAATATATGACCATAAGAATATTTTGATGAAGATTGGTTTTTTTTTTTTTTTCTTTTTAATATATACGTCATTAACCATAACAAAACACCTTGGTAAAGAAACAAACGCGAAGGGAATAAATGACAAAAACGTCGATTGAAACATCTCACCAACCTGGCTTAGTTCTCAACTCCCTCGTTATGGTATCCACTGGTGGAAGCATAACTGCCAACATGCCTACTTTATAATACGTTTGAGAATTATGAGAAGCTTACTTTACATACTTTAGCAATCTCTGAAATAAGACAAAATAGATAGAACAAAGTAGAAATAGCTTTCATTCGTTTCCTTCTTCTTCCATGCATTTTCACATTTCACTTAGGACACTAAATATAATATTTCCTTTCATTTACACCATTCTACCCTTACATGGACCAATAGAACCGATAACTCTGGTTACCATTGAAATGGTTGTAGGTTGAATCACAAACCCTATGTGTTCATTATTATGTGAACAGATCTTATTTAGATGTTATTAAATATACGTACAAAACTCATAGACATAAATAGATAAAAAAAAAAAAACTGTATAAACAAATATAGATTTAAACGAAAAAAATTTTTAAATAAAACCTATCTTAATATGATACGATTAAGATAAATAACATGATTATTAGCATAAGGGATAATTTTAAACTCAATATTTGAATTTTGCATTTTTTTTTTAAATTTTACACGATATGTTATTGCTGTCATCTGGAAGCTGCAAGAAAGGCACAGATATCAGTATGATAATATAAAATTATTCAATAGGGCCATAAGAATATTTGATTAAGATGGGCTAAGATCTACTGAATTTTTTGTCCATGTACGTCATTAGCTATATCGAAACATGTAAGAGGAAAACCACAAAGGAAAAGAAAAATCATTAACTAAAATATAGATTACATAAACCTGGACTGAGTCTATAACTCACTAGTTATGTTTTCGCTAGCGGAAACATGAAGCAAAAACATAGCCTAACTCATTTGTTAAATAATCTATTTCAAAACCATGGGGCTAACTTACTTTACTTATGTTTAACAACTTTTGAAAGAAGAAAAATTGGACGGAAATGAGTACAAAGGATTTCAAAACGGAAATTGCTTTCATCCATTTCCTCCTTTTCCCACCCATCTCCACTGCTCACTTAAGATACCAGACATTTTCTTATATTTCCACCATTCTGCTCTTATTTAAAACATAGTATAAGGCATTCATCAGTAGACCTAGCAAGTCCAGTTACCGCTGAACTAGTTTATGGGTCGGATCATGAAGCGGAAGAGTTCGACGGTTTGTTAACAGATCTTACTTTGACGAACTCGTCCTTTTATCCCTCCCCAAGATAGATGTACGAACTCTTAGAAGTAAAATAGACACAAATATTGAGAGAGAAAGAAAAGACGCTAGGTAGATATGAATGAAAAAAAAAATCTATATATAAGACTAAGCTTGATATGACAAAAATATAAGATAAATAACATCATCATTAGTATAAGGGTAAAGGTAAAAAACATTACCTGGATTTTGTGTATTTTCTAAATTTTACACTAAATTATGAAATTGCCAATTGTCATATCAACTTTTCTCCTTATGGCCCAAAAAGGAAAAAAAAAAAAAATTGCCATGTCAACTAAACTTTTATAATTCGATTTTATACTTGAAGTTTGAATGTTAGATTTGTAACGTTCGTAAAATAACATGCAAAACACTCATTAGTTAAAAAGTGTAAATTAGAAATAAGATAGTAATAGATTCCTTCACACCATGATTTTATAGATTTTTATAAACCCTTATAATTTTATCACTTTATTCAACAAAATGCACATACATGAATATGTTTATATGGTTGTTTTTGCATATTGACGAGCCCCAAATTTGACCCTCCTTAATTTCATTCCAGACAACTATCATCTTGTAGCTGCACAGATGCCGTGATATCAACGTAGAAGCCCCACGAACATGATAATATAAAATTATAATACTGGGCCATAAGAATATTTTGATTAAGATTGGTTAGATATGCTCTTTTTTTTTTTTTTTTCACATACGTTATTAACCATAACAAAACACTTGGCTACAGAGAAAAAAAAAAGGAAAAAAAAAATTAACTAAAACAGCGATCTGATCGACCTGTCTTAGGTCTCAACTCCCTGGGTATGGCTCCACTGGCAGAATCATAACCAACTTGCCTGCTTTTCTATTTTATAATCTATTTCGAAACCATAGGTTAGCTTACTTTATATATCTATAGCAACTTTTGAAAGAAGAGAAAGGGACAAAAATAAGTGTAAAGGGATTTCGAAATAGAAATTACTTTCATTCATTTTTCCTTTTCTTTTCACCCATTTTCATTTCTCACTTAAGATATCATATATAACATTTTCTTTTATTTTCACCATTCTACCCCTATCTCAACATAGCATTAAAGGCAATCACCAATAGACCTAACAAGTTTGAAAACCATTGAACTGGTTGATGGGTTGAATCATGAAGCCAATTCGTTCGATGATTTGTGAACATATCTTAGTTAAGTCGTCCTTTTATCCGTCCTTGAAACAAAGGTAAAAAATCTCAGACGTGAATAGACACATAGATAGAGGAAAAAAAAGATACATGTAGACACGTATGTGAATTTAAAAAAAAAAAATCTCTCAATAAAACTAATCTTGATATGGTATGAATAAGATAAATAACATCATCAGTAGTATAAGGAGCAAGGTCAAAATCATGACCTGAATTTCACGTGTTTTTTTAATACAAATACACCTAAAGTATAAAATTGCCAAATATCATATCAATTGTGTCGATACTTAATTCTCACTCGAACCAAGGCTCAATGAGTGAAACTTATCACATGGAGCATCGAGTGACACCCGAGCAAACAACGAGCTCACATATCATACCATGACCCTCTTGTAAGGCTACAAGCTTACACCAGTGAAGAATGTAAACCAATAGCGAGACTATCCTCTACATCGCAACTTGTCTAGAGAGCCAAATAACAACTATTTGAGCAGATCACTCCCCAACCATTAAGCTGATGCTCATCGATTGTTTGGGGTAAGCTCAAGGCTCAACTTGTCCCCATCGAGTATCGACTAACCCCTTCCTTATCGTTTTAGTCCAGCTTTTGTCTTTAACATGTATAACCTACTGCAACATATTAATGAGCATCTAACATTTGTAGTATGATCAGCATGCTCGATACCTTTACCCCTACCAAAGCACTAAATTGTGGATTTGGTTGCTTAGTGAACCATAACATGCTACCTACAGTAAATCTTAGCCCTTCCTACGAAGCACATTACCTAGCGTTTACTTGTAGCCAATGTGAGTGAATCCTCAATTGCTACATTTTTAAGTAACCCACATAAAAAGCACTAGGCACCAACAAGTGAGACATATTCTTCTCTCTCTCTCTCTCTCTCTCTCTCTCTCTCTCTCTCTCTCTCTCTCTCTCTCTCTCTCTCTCTCTCTCTCTCTCTCTCTCTCTCTCTCTCTCTCTATAAGACCTCTCCTTCTCCCTTCCCTAGAGAGCAGAAGTTGAACCCCTTTCACATACACACATTAAGCAAGCATGGTCTTCTAGGTCCTTAATGCTAGTGCCCTCTTTTGTTGGTCCTCCTTATTGACTTGAGTATCGGAGGACTCCTATAACCTCGCCCATAAAGGGCTTTTTTGCAATTATCAAGAGGTAAGAGGCAAAGCCCGAGTCTAAGCCCATCTAAATCGAATCGAATCCTAATATGAATCTACATATCCTAGTTGATCTATACATGATCAACAAATTGAATTTTTTATTTTTGAAATTTTATACATAAAGTTTGAATACGCTAAAGGTCTTGCATAATTAAACTTTTACTTGTCAAATTTACTATTTTGATCGGATGATATGTCAAGTACTCATTAGTTAAAAAGTAGAGTTATGGTAGTAAATTAGACAAATCAAACTTTAATTAGATATGCCATCTAGCAACTTCAAACTTTACATGTAAAATTAAACAAAAAACACCCAAAATTCAAGTAGTGATTTTATATTATCCTTTAGTTTAATAGATTCCTTTTGCTTTACGAGTTTATGGATTTTTTTTAATAAAACCTTATAATTTTATCATTGTATTCAATAAAGTAACAAAGAGTATTTATGATAACTTCCAATAGTAAATAGATGATACACATTTTAAAATAATGAAAAGGGAAGATAAATTTTACTTGTAATAAATGATACATATCAAGGATTTTAACTCCTTAGTTGGAATTGAATTTGTATCTTCTAATTAACAAACCACAAACTACATAATTATTAGATATATAACAAGTGAAAAAAGTAATAAAATTACACAATGTATTTACATGGAGAATTCCAAAAGAATGAGAGTAAAAAAACCATGTGCAAGATTGGATCAATCTTTATAGTGCAAAACAAAATAATTGTTTCCTTCATAACTGTAAGCACTATATCCTCTAGTTTGAGTCTATACAATTTCCTACTACTCACTTATTTTGCCTAACATATATAATAACATTTATATAGAGTTATGAAAAGCTAAATTGATATGCTACGCTGAGAGCAAACAAGGGCAATAGTATTGGATGGGTCTAAGCTTGCAGAAATCTTAAAAACAAAGATGGAAAAAGGATCACATGAACAACAATGAAAGTAAAATAAGAAAAAACCAAAGATCCGCTTCAAGAATATGATGCACTACGAAACTACCGAAGCCTTACAACTCAACTCAATATAACACATAAGCTAATCTAATGAAGGTACTAACCACTTAACCTTACCTAAGGGTTAAGATAAAAATGAAGTAAATAAGCTAACAGAGAGCAATGTTCACAAAAAAATGAGAAGTATATTCAAATAGCATATAGCCACCTTTACAATGGATATTTATATCCAAAATATTAGAATAATAACTATAAGCGGAAATGATCAAAACGGGTAAAGTCTTAAAGGAGTAATATACAAAGAATGGAAAAGGACATAAAGACAAAACCAAGAAAAATGTTTGTCTTGTACAGAGGATTCTACCATATGGTTGCTTGGACACATGGATTTTTATACACGAGTGACTTTCTAACAGAAGTACACAAACTATACAATTAGGTTGGTGACTGCCAAGCCGAGTAACTAAGCATACCTGGGGGTTTTTCTAAGAAGTTATGGGTGTGGATGTTTATTGGGATTCTCATCACCAATACAACCCAACTAAAGGTTAGTATGGTCATGACCGAGTAAACGTATGAGGGGATTGGATTATTAGTTGAGCATATTTTAGGTCAATATTCGACTGTTGAGAGACAAGAAGTTACTCGACTTAGCATAATAATTTGATCGGTGATGAGTTTCTAATTACACCTATTTTATTTAATGATTTTTTTATCATTTTTTCTTAATATTTAAGTTTATTTTTAAATAATAATACTTAATTAAGTAAATTTTGTTTTATAGGTTTTGAAACGATCAATGTGAAAAAATGAGAAGATAGAAGCGAAATTCACTCGGATCGAAGATAAAATAAGCAAGTTATAAAGGTTTAAAGATTAATATAGTCAAACGACATAACTATGTTGTTTTTAGGCAAAATTAGAGCTGAGTTGCAATTGTTACAACTTAAGACATGATCAAAAGACATAACTATGTCATTGGTCGTATTGTTTCCATTTTTTTTTTAAAGAAACAAATGTGAATTACAGAAAAAGACATGACCAAAAGACATGATGGTGTCTTTTTCAATCGATCTATTTTTTTTTTAATCTCTTCATATATAAAACCTCGCTAGGGTTTATTTGAAAGAGAATTTGTTAGATACGACTTAAAGAGAGCTTTTAAAAATAAGAATACTCAAGGAACAAGAAGATCATAAAAAATTTCAAGATTCAATTTTTCTTTAAATTTCTTGATTCATCTTTCTAATTTTTTTCCCACTTTTTGTTTTTAGATTCTTATTTTGCAATGTGTAGTAAATAGATCTTTGATATCTAGATCTTATGTAACCTAGATCTATTCATATAATATGATTAGTATTTGATTTATTTAACTCTTTAGTTTTTTCTTAATTTAACTATATATACTTCATGATTTAGGTTATTATATTCATAGATAGTAATTTATAGTTTGATATCTTATAAGAGAATTGAGAGATTTCTTATAAGATTAGATCTAAGTATAGTTGATGACAGTTATTGTAAGATTAGAAATAATTTGTAAGATTCCTTCGAAATTTTAAATTAAAACGTAGATAATTCATTATTCAATAATGCAATTTTAGGTCATGTTATTGAAAAGATACAACATTAAATCTTGAATTAATTTCCAATTGAATTGCTTTCTTGTTAATTTAATATTTAAAATAGTTTTAGTAGTAATTTAGATTTACCTTTTTAAGTTTCTTGAAATTTAATTTGCCAATTAAATAATAGAAGCATAGCGACTACTAGCAACTAGAGTCTCTAAAGTGTCGATACTTAGACTTAATTCGCTACATAATAACTAATAAGTGTACTACCTACGTCAAGTTTTTTTGGTACAATTAACATCAGCTATAGATATTCACTTTTTTTAATTGGCACAATCTAAGACATATTGAATATTTTTAAAACCCTTTAGGCTCTACCTTTGACCTCAATTTTGTTCATCTTAGGACTTCATGAAATAATTAAGTGAAGTAAAATGGGCCTTATTCCATTACATAACCAATATGCATTTTCTTATAATAGAAAACATTAGAAATATCAAGTCCTTCACCTTAGACTTGACTACTCAAATTATCATTAAACCTCCATTTGGATATCTCTATGCTATCAAATTTCACTATACTAGAATAATTAACATGATCTATTAAGCCAATAGATAAAACATTATAGGATAACTCTTACATGTACCTCACAATTGATACCATGCACTTCTTCCCATTATGCAATTAAACACATGCCACTTACATTAGTAATCCTCCATATTTAGTCATTTCCCATCTATTTAAAACCACTCTACATATAGGCTTAAGTTAAGGATTGATCTCTTTCTTGCAATATATTTAAGACAATACCAGACTATAGTTATCATTAGGCAGATGAAGAATAAGAATCCGAAAGAAAATATAATGTACAAAAGGAAGGGAGAGGCATTACCGAGACTTGAGAAATACAAAAGGGAGCCTTAGATTTAAGGTTCTATCTTACAACCTAGGGCCATTTCTTTTTCTTTTTAGTAAATTATTTTATAAGCCCCTAAAATTGTGTTTAGGACAACTAAGCCTAGATTTAAGGCTTTTAGGAAAAACTATCCGATTGAGTCCAAACTTTACGACTAAGATAGAAAAGTTAGTCAAAGTGACACAGTGAAGTTAGATTTTAAAAATAATAACTCAAAATCTTAATTTTGCCCTTAAAAATAGGATTATTTAATATAGTACTAAAATGTTCAGAACTCCTAAAATCGAGCTTAGATTGCAACGTAAACTTAGAGATAAGTTAATTAAGCTCCAAAATTAGATAATATAGTATAATTTACTATATGAATATACTTGTATTTTTATGAGTATATCCGGTATAAATACTAATTATACCTGTAAATTAACCTTAATTTATGTAATTATATTTATAATGTGTTGAACTCATGTGAATAATTAAGAGAATATATTCTAAAAATAAAAGATATGTTAGAAACTTAATAATATGCGTATAGTTATATATTACGCATAATATATACATGGGATATATATCCGTATATTAATAAATAACTAAATATTAATACTGTATACCTAAAATGCTAAAAATAATAGCAAATCTCATCCAAATGACACAATTGCGATTGGGAAATCTAGAATGGACCGTAGCTACTGTAGAGGAATTGTATATGATGAATCAAAAGCAAATTTACCAAGAGACAGCCACTTCCTACTTAAGCATTAGTGAGGGAAAAAGCAAGAAAAAAAAAATCAAAAGAGGACAGCAACCAACAAAACAACTATATGTAGGCTAGAAAATACCAATTCACATCTTTAAAAACCAGAAACACTTAAATGAAATAAAGAAAAAAATTATGGGAAATTAGAAAGAAAATAAGAAAAATAGAGCAATTTTCGTGCTAGGCTAGAACCTAACCGAACTATAAATCTGCAGTAGAACCCAACCGTCCGCTTGCATTTGACCCACTACATAGGCCGTTTGACATACCCTCAACTACTGCCAGCGACCGGAGCATCTAAGAACATAAAGGTCGATTCTTTACCCTATTTTTCAATAATTTGTAAAAAAATACCTAAATCACCTAGAAAATTATGAAAAAAATTTATAGTTAGGTTATTTTAAACATGATTTTGTGTGATATTTTTATTTTTGAAAAATTTGTAATATTTAGTATACTTGCTTAATAAAACTACTATTCATCCAAAATTTGAATTGTAAAATAAATGTACTAAATAATATTATTTCTAGCTTAAAATTTTTATGTATGATGTATTTGATATATAGATAATTTTTATATAGCTCGAATTTTGATTTGAATATTTTTAATATTTATTGCATTTTTGGTCTAAAAATAGCTCGAAAATAGGTTGAAATTGTGAAATAAATAGGAAATTATGAAATTAAATAATGAAATGGACATGTACTGATCTTTAGCAAATAATAACAATGTTAGGTCAGATTGAAATTAATTTGGTATAAAAGAACCATAATTGAGTAATTCAGGATAATTTAAAAGTAAAATTGTAAACATAAATATATAGCTCATAGGTCGAAAACTTGAAAATAAGTAATAGCCAAGTTCTCCATATTCTTAGGAATCTATAGAAATTTTCGAAGAATTATTTGGTGACCCAAACTTTTTATTATGAATTTTACTTTTTATTATGAATTTTACTTTTTATTATGAATTTTTGTAGTAAAATGACTTAAATTACAAAACGGGACGTATTTTTAGTAATAATAAGTTAAAATAAATTAAATAGTTAAATAAAAACTATGTATGAGATTGCTGATTAGATTGGATAAAAGGAGTATTTTTAATATATTTATTGATATTTTTTTATTAAGATATGTTATAAGTATGTTAGGGTTACATAATACTCATATTATAGCATTATATAGACAAATCAAGCAAAATACAATTTAATAACGTAAATTATATATAATACAATAATATTTATATAGATATGTATTACTATATTAAAAACTCGAACTATTCGTTAAAAGTCATTTTTAGAAACAAGATTTGTAACATGTGTCGTTAGGTTTGCATGAACCAAACGATACTAATTTTATTAAAATCAGACAATCTTAGGCAATATAATATATAACTCTATAATATTCTAGAATGTATATGTTTCGATAACCCTACCAAAATTAAAACGTGATTTAATAAATTAAAAGTACGTTTCGATATGATCGAGACGATATATATTATGTAATAGTATTAATTACGTATATTATCGATAATTAACAACTTAACTCAATATATAATAATAATAATACAACTATATATTATTGAAATAATATATATATATTAACCATTTTAGATCAAATCCTAATGTTTTCGTAATTATTACGAAAACTAAATAAGGGTTTTCTGTGTATATAGGATCTCCTAGTGAACAGACTGTTGATGACTCGAGTCTACTACAGTAACCATCTAAACAAGTAAGTTAAGATTTATAGGTTCACCACTTGTTGGGATATTGCATTAAAGTATTTGGAGACTTAAGAGTATTTTTTGTTGTGCTTGTAATTAATTATTTATAAGCAAGTCGTATGTGTGAATGATACTCAGTTATGATAGGAGTTGAACTCTTTGGTATGCTATTATGCATGTTCGCATTATTTCTGAATCATATGAACTTATTTAGTCACCCCCTTGATTAATACTAATGTTTATTCGACTAAAACGAAACTGGACATATATAGCACTAATTAAGAGATACGATTAGGGTATTAATTCAAATACCGACTTTCTTCGATGAGGATAGCTGAAATGGTTTATTCCTCATCCTTAGTCGAACTAAGTGACAAGCGAGGAGGTCATAGTAAGGGTGAGGGCCATGATTTGAAGGCAGTTATTGTAAACCCTAAAGCCAAGCCAAGTAACCATAAGTTTGAACTTAAAACCCAAGGTTTAGGACGATCGGCTAAAGGATCCGATCAAACCCAAATTATAAACTATTTAACAAAATACCAGTAAAAATGACCCTGTAAACTTAAATTTAAGAAAGTAAGTAGTAAAATAGGAGACTATAAAATTTTCAAATTTTAAGCATAATAACTACTAATTACTGAAAAGGCAAAAAGTGTAATATAATAACTAATAAATTAGTAGAGATAGATTATATATATACTAAAAATTTTAGAATGACCAAAATAATATTTAGGAATGTTCACATGTACCCTACATGTATTTACGTGTAGATAAAAATACGCGTAATTACTAAAATAGGCCGAAAATTAAGTAAATAATTAAAGAAAAATACAAAATAATTATAAAAAAATCAGAAAAAAATCAGAAGGAGAGGTCTGCAACTGGATCAGGTCGTGACTGAAAAGAAAAGAAAAATTGGCCAATAAAAATGTGCCAAACTAAAAGCCTAAAATCAAGGAAATGGGCAAAATCACATCAAATTAATGCACATTAATACTATGTTTGTCTATAAATAAGGAAAAAATTCACAGAAGACATTTGGACAGTTTGTAATCTGAGAAAAATCGAAACACAAGAAAAATCGAGAGAAATTCCAGAAAATAAAAAGAAAAAAGAAAACTGTGCAGATTAGCAAGGTGAACTGGAACCACCACCCACCACCACCTGGGACCGAACCACCACCACCACCCTACCCTAGGACCAGCGTCTGGACTGGCCGACAGCCTTGGACCGGTTTTGGACGGCCAGAAATCCTTGAACCGGTTAGTCATTTACTCATCCCGATTTTTATATAATTTTGTAAAATTAGTTATTTTGCCCAGAAAATTATGAAACTTGTTATTCTGAGGTTTTATTGTATGTAGATTTAGGGAAAAATATTGATTTAGTTTAATTATGTCTGGAAATATAGGGTTCTTAAGAAATTGTTCAAAACCGAGCATGATTAAACCGGAAATTAAATAGGCTTAGGGATGTAGTTTGGGGCTCAAAATTTTTCTGTAGGACTCTCATATGATTTAGAACAGTGCTATGAAGCCTTTTTTATTAAAATTAATTTTCGAAAATTTTAAGTTAATTTTTAGCCTTAAAATGATGGTAAAATTGGGTGATTTGGGATTAATTAGGTAATTAGAATGTTAATTACTTATTTGGATCTTGATTAGATGATTAAGGAAGTTAATCTCTGCAGTGGAACCCTAATCCTAGCTTTTAGGTACTAATTATGGTTAATTAGGGAAATTAGGTAAAGAATATGAGAAATTAGGAATATGTGAAAATATAAATTACTAAATTTAAAAAAATAAAGTTATTTAGATAATATTATAATTGAAATCAGAAAAATAATAAATCGGAATTAATATTTAATTTTAAGTAAATATCTTAAAATGTAAGATTTTTACACCTCGGGAATAAATCCGATATCCCAATTAGGGTTAGTGTGTACCGAATAGTTAGAATACCAAAATTACGACCCAATAAGATATTTGAATACCCGAGCATAAGGTGATTAATGTCACATTGGGATTCGAGCCTAATTACGACCTAGGAATTAAAACTAGAATCTAGTTTAGGAATCGAACCCCGAAATAAAATACTACGAATTATTAGTACGTTGTAGGTATACATGAGGAAAATGAGTTACATTATAAATTAGAATAAGAATCCATAAAAATAAGTACTAAAAGGACCTCTTTACATTATAGGACACCCAGAAACAAATCAGCTCGCAATTTGAGGATCGAGCGACCGAGCAAATTCATGTAAGTTGGGTTATTGCTTATTGTAATAGAGTACTAGTTTTGTAGTGCTCGGAGACTTAGGCTTGTATATGCTTGTGATTGTAAGTAGTTTGCGCATGTGTGATGTATCTGAATTCGTGCTGGAATTTGTACTGTGGGTGATTTTGTGACTGATTGAATTGTTGTGGTCTTGTTTGAACACTCTAACCGGAATTTAATCTTAGTCGACTGTAATAACCGAAAACGTCATGCATTGCAACTCGTTAGGGGATCATAGGACTCTCCAACCAAATACCGACCCCTTCGAAAGGGATAGCGCAGGATTGCAAAATGGTCCCTTCTTCATCCTCAGTCGAACTAAGTGACAGGAGAGGAGGTCGCGGCGGGGGTGAAGTCAATGGTTCGAAGGTAGTCGCGGGAGGAGCGAGGTCTCCATTGCACAAGCCTGGGTTTGGTTGTGAGCTGCTGCATAACATGGAACTCCTCAACCCGGATCGGAGCGGGTGAAATTTCTCTGATTTCACAACGGACCAGACTACGTTGTGCGATGACACTTGATTGTTACATTGCATGAAAATAATTGTTTGATAATCCTGTTTGTGCTTGTATGCATTCATGAGTCTCCAATTCAACTTACTGAGCTGTAGTTGCTCATACCCTTATAGATCCTTTTGCAGGTTCTGATTTGTAATCTCTTCAAGTACCATGCCGCCCTACAATTATCCAGAGGTTAGTCTTTTGAAGCCAGGGGTGTGAGGATCAAGTTATTTAGCTTAATGTGTAACCAGACTGACCTTGTAGTTAAAGGATGAAGACTGTTAGTTATTCTGTAAATTAGTAAACTGTAGTTATTATGTAAATCTTCCTGGGAAGCTCTGTGGACTTATTTATATGATTATCTATGTTTAATAGTAATTTGAGTTACTCATCATATTTGTAGTATAATCATTAATCGAACTGTTTACTTCAAAGCGAGTGGTCGTCGACGCCTTGTGTAGATTATCTCTATGGTAGGAACTGTGAGGCCAGTTTCTATCATAGAGTAGTTTACACGGCGGGACTGTTGCGACCTCGCGACTTCGGGGCGTAACAGTTATGATAGGAAGGCGTTCTACATTGTACAAACCCAAGTTTGGTTTAATTTGAGTCATGATAAAACTTCTCAATTCAGGTTAGAGCCGATGTAATTTCTTTAACCTCACAGTAGACCGGATAACATTGTGCGATGTTTCATTTGATCGACTGCATCGCATTTCATTATAATTAATAACCTTACTTATGATTGCTTGGCACTCTTCCGACTTTATCCTACTTACTGAGCTAGTTGTGCTCACATCCCTATAAACTCGTTTGTAGGTACTGAGTGAGGAATGGGATGTTTTGATATTGCCAACCCTAAGTTGGTGTGCTAATGACTGGGAAAGTGAGGGAGTAGAATCAATTGAACCTGGACTTTTAACCTTTCTTTTATCTTTTCTTTTGAATTTTAAAAAAACTAATTGAGAATTCCCTAGGACATCTACTAGTTTCCTAACTTATTGTATATAAACTGCAAAGCCCCTGGTTTTTTATAAACTTTTATTATAAATTATAACACTGGATGTAAGACGTTTATGTTAGTACTGTTGTGTTATAAGACAACAGGTTGTATAGAATAGGTATTTTGTAAAACTCTACCACAAATTTGGTTATTAACAAATATCAAAACGAAAGTTTTAAGCTGAATAAGTTATGCACGCCTTGTATGAATTGTATTTACGATAGCAACTGTAAGGTTAGTTTCTATCTTAGATTAGTTTACATGACAGGACTATTATGATTCCTCCTGTTCGAGTCATGACATATTTCTTGGCCAAAAAAATGTAACAATATTTTTCATTTATTAATATTATTTTATAATTTTTACATGTTGGGTACATGGTACCTTAGAACTCGTATCTCATATGATAGGAATCAACCTTTGAACCCTTTATGCATCAGCCGACTTATTCCACTTACGGTTGAGTTGGTATAAGAAGACCAATAAAATAGGGGGAAACGTAAACTACAATATCAAGGAAGGCAGAAGCCTTACTAATATTCGAGGGACCCGAGGTCCCATCATTCGAGGTTTCAAGGAAAAAGGCTATCTTAATGTCTAAGTATAGGCGTATAAATGAACCGTGCCCGTTTATCCCATAAACTAAAGTGGGTGAGGTCTCATCAATTAAGGTTTCAAGGAAAAAGGCCAGCTCGAAGTCTAATTAGAGGTGAACAAATGAACCTCGCCCGTTTATCTCATAAGCTAAAGTGAGCTGGTTTGGATAGTTTTGTTTAACACATTTACCCCCGTAGCTTATAAGCCAACCCATTTAACCTACCTTGTAAATGGGTTTAGACCAAAGTTTTTTTGCCCATTTAAAAGGTAAGCCAAATAAACCTAGCTTATTTGTCCCATGGCCTAAAGTGATCCCGATCAGGTCAGTCTATTTAGCCCACTTACATACCTCTATGTTTAAGAGTCCAACCTCACACCTAAACAACCACTTGAGCAAGACAATGGTAAGATAGACTTCAACTTAAGATGGGCCTTCGAAGTGTCGACTACTCCATAGCTTAGAACCTTTTGCCGACCTATTCCTAAGTTTGGAATGTAAGACCCATAATCAAGTATTCATGATTCGACTCGTAGATTTTAAGGTGATTGACTAAAAGATCTAATTGAGCCTAAATTATAAAATAAAATTAGAAATATTAGTAAAAATGATTCCGTAAGTTTGAATTTAAAAAAATAAATAATAAAATAAAAGAATATAAAATTTCAAAAATTTAAGTATATTACTCATTATCTATCAAAAATATGTAAAATGTATTTCGATAATTAATGAATTACTAGAGATAAATTATATGCATACTAAAAATCATAAAATAACTTAAATAATATTTAAGAGTATTTATTTATACCATATATGTATTTACTTGTAGATAGAAATATGTATAATTACTTAAAATATGCGAAATAAGCTAAAATAAGGTTAATTAATTAAAAAAATTCATAATTAATTAAGGAAAAATCAAGAAAATTATATAAAATTAAGGAAAATTCTAGAAGTAAGTCATGGCAGCTGGGGGAAGAAATAAAAAAATTTACCAATTAAAGTAGAACAATAAAAAAGGAAATTTAGACGAGGATAAGGTCTATATCTAGTTAAATTAATACATTATAATTCTCCTAAAGCTCTACAAATAGCAAGAAAAATTCAGAAGCTCATTTGGTCTAATAATAGTTATAAAAAATTAGAAAGGATTAAAATAAGAAGAGGAATTAGGGTTTACAAAAAAATTACCCAAATTTGTGCAATAAGGATCATATAAGATAACTAACACCTAATGACAACTTGGGAATTGATGGCCACTACCACCACACGATGGTGGCAACGCTTATACTAGCCAACAAAGCTATGGTGGCTAGAGATACCCATACAAGTGAGTTCGATTTTTAACCCAATTTTGTGAAAATATTAAATATTATTAGAAAATTATGAAATTTGTTATTCTATAATATTTTAGTATGTAGATTTAGGAAAAAAATTTATTTTGATGAATTTATTTCTAGAAATATATCATCCTTAAAAAATCATGCAAAATCGTGTATATTTCGAATTAAAAATAAATATGTTTAGGAGTATAGTTTTTGACTCAAAATTTTTGTGTAAATTACTTAGGTGATATAGAATAGTGCCACAAGGCCCTTTTTCAAAAATGAATTTTTGAAAATTTTGGATAATTTATAAGCCTTAAAATGATTCATAAAATGAGTTATTTTTTGTTAGTTACTGATTTAGTACATAATTATATATTTTAGGATGTTCAAATATGATGAAGTGTGATATTTGTAGTATTTAAGATGTTAGATGTAATTATTAGTATATTATGTAATATATACGTAATAGGTAAAAATGGTGTATATATTTTGTAAATTAAAGTAATTAGGAGTAAAATCTGATTTAGAATGAATTTATATATTTTAAGATGTTAATTGATGTTGGGAGATGATAATTAGAGATAGAAATATTAGATGTGTATTATATACATAATAAGTAATAATACATAATATGAAAATTAAAAATATAATAAATAAAAAATATTAGAATAAAAAATTGATATTATACTAATAATAGGAAAATGTAATAAATCTGGTAGGAAACTTCAGTTTAGGTATTTATATGAAAAATATAAAATTTTCTCATATCGGGAATAAATTTAGTACATTAATAAGGATTAAAGTGCATTAGGTAAATTATAATATAGATTTAGGACTAAAAATAATAATTAGAATACTTGAACCTAATGTGATCAATTTCACATTAGTGATTGAATCGCAGTTTTAGGATTTATGCATAATACTCGTAAGCTAATTTAAAAATTAAATCAAAATTGGATTCGAAACTCGAATCCTAAACTAACTTAGAATGAATCGATAATACATAATAATATATAAATGGAAATCTTAGTTAAATCTTAATCTAAAGTTGATATATAACATTAGGATATAAATACTAAAAAAGTATTTATATTACGGGGGACGCGAAGATAAGTCAACCTACGATAAGTTGAGTGAGTGACTTAAGGATTCCGAGTAAGTTAGGATTAATACATCGCTGTATTTTGGAATACTAATTTGTAATACTCGGAGGCTTAAAATTGTATTTGATTATATTTATTAAATAGTCAACTATGTGCCTATGTTTGTTTTGGAGTTGATGATATAATTTGATTAACTGTTATGGCTTGTCTTGTATGATTGTAAGAAATAATTTATTACCCTAAACTAGACTTAGTCAAATATATGACTTGTAAACATTAATTGAACCTGCATAGCAACCCATCAGGGAAAACCTAGGATTCTCCAGCCAAATATCGACCCATTGAAAAGGAATTGCATTGGAAGGCATAATTGGTCCCTTCTTCATCCTTAATTGAACTAAGTAACAAGTGAGGAGGTTGCAGTAAGGATAAAGTCAATAGTTCAAAGGTAGTCGAGAGAAAAGCGGTGTCTCTATTGCATAAGCTTGGGTTTGGTTGTGAGCTATTGCATGAAAATCAACTCCTCAACCTAAATTAGAGCGGGCGCGATTTCTTTAATCTTACGACGGGTCGAACAATATTGTGCAATGACATTTACTTAAACATACATTGCACTTAATAATTTGATTAATAACCCTGTTTATGTTTGCTATATGGTTTTGAGTCTCCATCCCAACTTACTGAGCTATAATTACTCATATCCTTATAGCTGTTGTTGCAGGTGCTAGCGATGAAGCGACCTATAATCACTTTGATACTAACAACTATTGGATCTTAAGGAGTGAGAAAACAAATCTGAAGAACAGATATAATTTGAAGGTCATAACTTCTATTTTAGAATCTTCCACTATCGAATAATGTATTATTTAGGAAATATAGTACGAAGAAGTGTTGCAAACTTTAATTGAAAGATTTGAACTCTACTATACATATATGTATTTTATATACTTTCTTAAGTAAATAATTTACTTATTTTATGAATTGTTTACTTCAAAGTAGGTTTGTCGTAGACACTTTGTGTAAATTAGGTCTAAGATAGTGACTGTAAGATTAGCTTCTATCTTAGGATAATTTGCACGATAGGACTGTTATGACTTTGCTACTTCGAGGTGTGATAAAGAAATTGTGGGTTAACCTCAGGCAAAGCTCAATCGAGTGTATGAAGACTTTGGTACTTTCTTCACAAGCTCGAACATCCAGCTGTTGACCTACTCTAGATTGAACCAACTTCCTCCTTCGCACCATCTTATACATATATTATTATCTCATTTGTTTAGACTCATGGGTCTACTTTTGTGGTTTATGGCCTTGTAATTATTTACTCTTTTACCATTAGTGTTTAGGATTTTACTATAAATAGCAATGTTTTGTAATTAGCAGCCACTTTTTAGACTATCAATAAAGAAGAATCTTTTGCTTATCCTTCTTCTTGTGCTTACTTCTATCGTTGCTCTTGTCTAATTATTAAGTGCTCCTTTACTTTCTAATTTATAAGTTCTCTTATGAATCTTCTACTTAAGAATGTGGTGAACATCATTTAAGCAAGCTAGTGAGTAACATCCAATAACATCCAACCCTTATTTTAACTCAAGTATTAGCTTAATATTTGTGAGTCACATCAAATCCTATATCTAGCGTAAACCTTATTTGTACTTATGAAAGGTATGTAATATCCTTCACATTTACATTCAAAAAGCATTATTTCACTACTCTCCTATCAAAATTTACTATTGAGCATGAATTTTCAGTTTTCTTATTTTAATTCCATTTGTCATTTTCCGATTAATAGTAAACCCTAACTCATTTAATATTAATTCTCGATTAGAAAAAATGAAAAATTCTGGTATCTTTTTTAATTAAAAATCTTTTGAATTCAGGAAAAAAGATAAATTGTAACTAATTGGATGAATTGACTACGATTTAGTTACTGGTCTTTTATCTCAATTTGATAAAAACCAGAGAGTTCCGAATTCGGTGGCTACCTATTAAACCTTGACAAGTACTACTATAGATTTTTCGAAATTAGGTTTATTTTTATAAATTATCCTTTTTTGATATTTTTAAGAGAAATAAAAACGAAATAAATAAAGAACCTAAGTTTTTATAGATTTTACATCACTCCAAGGGTACTTACGTACCTGCTAGTTGGAATCAAATGTCTGTAGTTCTTTCTTAAAAAAACTTTAGTGAGTTGGTTCTTTTTATAAAAATAATTAAGCCAAATTTATATTTTTATTAATCATTTTATTTTTATTAAGAAAAATCCATAAAAGCCTAATTTTTATTTCCAATTTTAAAAGACCCTAAAAACCTAATTTTTGAAAAGTCTCAAATGAAGATTTTTATTAAAAAATAAAAAAACAACTAAGTGAAAATTTTTTTATTTTCTAGAAAAATTGTGAAGACCTAAAAATGTGATTTTTATGAAATATGCAATGTTTTACATGATGAATCTTTTATATAGAAAAGATGCATAAACCATGAAAAAAAAGCCAACTATACAAGGAAAACCTAAATCATGGAAAAAATGCTTGACTATACAAAAGATATCCTAATTGTGGAAAAGATATCTAACTAGACGAAACATGTCTAAATCATGAAAAAATGTTGAAACTATAGAAGAAAAAAACCTAATTATAAATTATGCATAAATCATGGAAAAGAAGCCTAAACTGTAGAAAAGAAGCCTAAACTGTTGAATAAGTAACAAAATAATTTTTTCATATAAAAAACCCCCAACATGCTTAATGTAATTTTTCTAAATTAATACAATATGCAAATGACAAGATTTTGTAAAATATGAAATTTTATAAAAATGCCATTTTGAAAATATGAAATCTAAAAAAAAAAATTAACTAAAATTTAACCTAACACATGTTCACTAAACACTAACACTATAACTAACTACTAACAATTAAAAACGTGATGAAAATAAAGAAATTAGTATAAGTTCTAAAAATAACGGTGCATAAAAATAGTGAAATAAATAAACAAATTACACTAAGTGAAATAAAAAAATACAAATAAATAAAACAAACTATAGACTAATTAAAAACCACCATGATGTACTTGTAAGGCAAAGCACACAAAGCCGACGAAAAGGAACGGATCAGATCCCTAATCTTGTCATGCACATAATTGTAGAATCAGTCTTTGGAGTGGGTTCAAGTGTGTTTTTAATGAATGTGTAATTGAATCCCTGACTCACGCTGTATAATCCCTATTTATAGCACTCGAAAAGAAATCTTTTGGATTGAATCAAATCTAAATTTGATAAAAATTTTAAATAGATCTGAATCTTACAAATCTTGATTTTATTGGATTTAATATCATCATATCAGATTTGCTTTTTTTTTTTAATATCTATTTAGTTAAGGTTATATCTAATTAATCATTTTGAATTTTCTTCTTTTTTAGTTTTTTTTTTCTCTTTTTATGAAAATTTTCTATTTTTTTGTCTTTTTATCATTTAATTTTTTTTAATTATTTTCTAAATTAGGACCCTATAAACAAATATTAGAATTACAATGGGACAAAAATAAGGTGTCTACACCTACTTAAAACCCATAAACTTCTTCATGTAGCTACACTTCATCGACCTTTGCTGTAATACATCATCTTGGTATAGGAGCTTTGGGATAACATACGAGTTGTGTACTATTCATGGTTGTAGTAGTGTTGGTGTTGTGACTATGATTCATTGTGTGTCGAGTAATAGTGTTGTTGATTTGGGTCTATGGTATTGATGCTGTTGGTAATGTTACTATTATAGTCAGTGTTGGTTGATTTCTTCTATAGTTGGGTTGTGGTTGTTTGATTATTGAGGCAATGATTTCGATTGTTTCTAGATTATTAGGAGTAACTTTTGGTGGTGGTTTTGTGTAGCATAATGTTGAGTGCGCTAGGTGTTTAATAAAATTCCTTAGAGAGTAGTGTATAGAGTGAAAATGTCAAAAGACAATGTGAACATTAGTGGAGACACCCTTGAGGTAGCATGAGAAGACGTGTTGATATCCTAAAATATCATATTCAAATCCTCATGGAGTCGATCTAATATTTAATAGGATTAGTCCAAGGCTGCATATGTGTTAGATGAGGTGAAAGAAGAAATTGAGTATTAGCTGGTGAAAGAAGAAATCGAGTACTCCAATGAGCTCGACAATGATAGTGAATAGCTCGTCTAGCTATAGATTGGCACAGTAGAAATGAAGGTATCCTAAGAGAAGTCCAACTTAAGTTGCAAAGAGACTGACCTAATACGATTCTAAGTACGTAGCAAGTACGAGCTAGGAATGGGTTTTCGAAGCTTAATGGAAATGAGGAATTAGTAAGTGGAAAAGGGGTTTTGAATGTGAATGTGGATAGATATCACACATCAAAACAAAAGCACAATTGGGTTTAAGCTCAAAATAAGGTTTGATATGGCTTACAAACAGTAAATCAACACTCGGATTTCAAATGAGAGGTTGGATATAACACATGAACTAACTCAAACAAGAGGTTCACCATAATATCAAGAAGAAGACTAATAAGAGCACAGTAAAGATCAAAGAGTAAAATAGTACTCAATAATATGAGATACAAGCTAGAATAGCTCATGAATACATCAAGTATATTCTTACTTAAAAAATGTTCAACTAACTTCGCAACTAACTTCGCTACTAATTATAGTAGCTGCTATTTATAGTAAATTCTAAAACGCTAGTAGCAAAACTGTAAATAATATGTAAGGCCTTAAACCCTAAAGTAGACCTACGGTTAAAGTTAAGGATAATATTGACAAGTATGCAAAACCGTGCTAAACAGTGCGTTTAACAAGAAGGTTAGCTTATAGGGTATCCAAGTTGTTATGAGGTAGGTGAGGTCCAAGTAGGATCAGGTCAACAGCTAACTATTCAAGTTGGAGTTGAATTCCTTGGAGTCTTGTTGTATTTGGCCAAGCTTCCAATAAGGTCAGCTCACAATTGTTGAACTCATAAATTGCTCGGTACTAGATTCCTTATGTCGTGCAAAGCTAGTCTTTAGACTTAAGACTTTTGATGTTTAGTCCTTGGTCTCCTTGGCAACTAATAGAGCTGTTACAAAACTATCTTTCTTTCCTTTGTCGGCCTTTTAGTATTAGTTCGGCCTCAGGTGGGGTAGGCTAGCCTCTATTAGGAATAACATTATAAAGGTTTTAGGGAGGTCAAAGGTTGATTCCTATCACTAACTTGAGTTAAGAAGAGATAGACTTAAGCTTAAAAGGAATAGTGCTAAATTTGGTCAAGATGAAAGTAATGGCTCAAGGAAAACCAAAGAGGTCAAAGAAGAGAGGAAGTGCAACAAATAAATCACTAAGGATGGAGTAGAGAATGGATCCAATAGAGCTTTCATGGAAGTAGCAAATCCGAAGTGAGCTAACAAGTACGGTATAGAAGAGAAGAGCCTCAAACCATTAATTGAGGGCTTAAGAACATTAAGCCGAAGCTTCTAACCTTCAATTGTAGTACCCGACCAAAAGAGTTCCTTGACTGGGTTTCTAAATTTGAGAAGTCGTTTAGTGGGATGATTACACTATGGTCAAATTGGCTTCATTGTCGTTTGTAGAGCATGCTAGTTTGTAGTAACATAAGCTTATCACCAATAGAGATGTTAAGGGAGAAGAGTAGATAAGAATTTGGAGACTTATGAGGAGGCTCATGAATCAACATTTTGTCCTATCTTACTTTAAGTAATAGATGCTCCATGTCTTCCAGCACTTAAGGCATGGTTAGAACACTATTGAGAAGTAATTACATGAGTCTAAGACCCTAATGACCAGATGCAAGATTGTCGAGCTATAGGACTGAACCTTTGCCCAATTCCTAAGTAGCCTAAGGGATGGCATTATCAATGTGGTTGAGGTCCAATTGTTTAACTCCCTTGACGAGCTAATCAACTTCACTTTAAGAGTTGAGAGATAGAAAAGGAGACAACACTAAAGGTCAATTACCTAACTTTAACCATACAACCCTAAGCCTAAGAGGTATGAGAAAAGAAGGAAGTCTAGGAAGAAGATGGAGAGAGGAAAGTCCAATTGACCTTATCTAGATGAGACAAATAAGGTAGAGAAAGAGAAGGTACTCGAAACCAAAGCTTAAGAAGTCAAATGCTTCAAATGCATAGGGTATGGCTACATTACCTCCCAATGCTTAAACAAGAGGGTCATAGTACTTAAGGGAGAGGGACTAAATGCTCAAGTCGAAAGCCAAAGTGACAAGGGTTCAAACAGCAAGTAAAAAGGACTTAAAGATATACATAGCCACCCAAATAGAGGGGGGGGGGGTTATTAACCTTGATGAGCAATCAAGCTAACTTAAAAAGAAGACCCCGATAAAAGAGAGAACACGTTTCAAATCTAATGTTTAGTGAACGAAAACACCTATTCCTTGGTGGTAGATGGAGGAAGCTACACTGGCATCGTTTCTACTAAGCTTGTGGTAAGAATGAGGTTGCAGACCTTCCCACATCCCCAACCTTATGGTCCATATGTACAAGAGAGCTTAGATATCCTATGGAGCAAGGCAATATGAGGATGAGTTAAACTTTAATACAGTGCCAATGAATGTTGTTCACCTCATCTTAGGTGAACCTTCAGAGTACAATTGGAGGGTAGTCCATGTTGGTTTTTACAATACTTACACAATGCAATAAGATCGGAAGAGCTACTGCTTAACTCCCATGAGTGTTATAGAAATGCAAGACATCCTTGTCCCTATGGTAAAGAGAAAGGGAAAGAGAAGTCTATTTGCTATTTACTCTGTGCATATCATTCAAACTCAAGGACAACTTCTTCTCAACCTAAGGGTAATAATAAGAATTGGCCTTTAACCTCTCTACGCCTTAGGAGACCTATTCTAAGCCTAGGTCAAACTATTCTAATCGTAGTCGAGCCAATATAAGAAGACCAATAAACAAGTGGAAACTTGAATACCAATATTAGGGAAAGCAAAGCCTTGCCGACCTTGAATAGACCTTAGATCCTACTAATTAAGGTTCTAAGATAGAAGGTCAACTTGGTGTATTAGAGCCCAATCTTATACTCGAACACTTATTCAAGCTAGAAAAAGGTAGGATAGACTTTTGTCCAAGATAGGCCTTTAAAGTGTCGACCACTCCTCTACCTAGAACCATATGTGGATCTATTCTTGAGTTAGACAACTATCAATTGACCTTAAGGGAAGCTCGACCAAATGTACTATGACTTCAATACTTCCCCCATAAGCTCAAACGTTAAACTACAAACCTATTCTAGATCAAACTCATGCTATTTTATTGCAACTCGAATGAACTGCATGCCTACCTTCCTCCCTTGCATCATCTTGTACATATATTATCTCATATGTTTAGTTTCGTAGGCTTAGTTTTAGGGTTTAAGGCATTGTAATTATTTACTATTTTTCCATTAGTGTCTACAATTTTACTATAAATAACAATGTTTTATAATTAGTAACCACTTTTTAGACCATCAATAAAGAATTTTCTTCTTCTTATCCTTCTTCATGAGCTTGCTTCTACGGCTACTCTTGTCTGATTATTGAGTGTTCCTTAACTCTTCAATCCACAAGTACTCTTATCAATCTTCTTCCTAATATTATGGTGAACATCATTTAAGTGAGCTAATGAGGAATATCTAACCTTCATTTGAACATGAGCATTGGCTTAATGTTTGTGAGTCCCACTAAACCCTATGTCAAGCTCAAACCCCATCCATGCTTGTGAAATGTGGGTAATGTGCTTCATATTAACATTCACATTCAAATGCCTCATTTCACTATTTTCCCATCAAAATGCACTAAGAACCCATAAACCTATTTCTATACTATGTATTGCTGTGCAACCGTACTTTGTCAACCTTTAGTGTGACACATTAGTGTATACCTTAGAGTGTGGGTTCCAAGGTAAAAATAAGGTATGAAGACATCAATATCTTTACCCCATCCTATAGGAGTAGGTTTCAAAAAATTATTACTTAGAACCTACTCTTTAACTCTCAGTATTTGCTTAGAACTTATTCAATCAAATAAGATGCAAATAAATACCCAAAAAGCATAAGGTTACAAGCTTACTCCTAAGTATATCATAAGATGAAATGTTAAGAGTACCATATGATTAAGTATTTATTCAATATCTTTTATAATTTAAAACTAAAAAATAAAACCGTTATATTTTATTATAAAAAATACATTTAGATTATATTGATGTATACTAATAATACATTGTTTGTTATTTGTTTGATGATAGTTATATTAATATTAATAATTATTACAAAATATTTAATTGATAAAACAATCCAATGTATGAAATAGTATATGATCTAGGTCATGTGTAGTGACTTGAGCAAAACTCCTTCCACTAAGATATTTTTCGTTTTGGTATGAAACGCTACATGGCTTTATCTTATAATATAATGGTTTCCTAAGAAATCACTCATCTTAGAACGGACTTAATTGGAGTATATTTAATTTTGAAACTTCGACGTATTCCAAACTACTATGTTAAAAAAAGTCTTAATGTCTAAAGTCTCGTTACTTAGTATTTAAAAGGCATTATATTATATTATATATAATATAAATAGTAAGTTACAAAATATAATCTACATTAATCATATGATACTTTTTCCATAAAATGACAATTTACTGTTATTATATCTATAGAATAATGGTATATCATGTAATATGTTAATATGATATGTAATATATAATATGATAATCAAAATACAATATAAAATCAATAATGTGAAAGCTCAGGGTTGGAACTGTTTCTGAATAAGCTAAGACACGTAGAACAACTTGTTTTCTTCGAAAACGAAAAAGGCTTTCCATATTCTTTGCCTTTTTCCGTAGTCGTTGTCTCCTAGACGATTGGGTTCTTTAATGATACATGCACGTGTCACTTTCAAAATTATGCTCTCTTATGGGTTCATTTTATATAATCATTAAACAACCCTTTTCGTAGTCCCATCGCACAAGATGCCCTCAAAGTCAAAGCCTTTGCAGTAATAGCTTGCTAAGCCAATTTGACAAACACGATACAGCTAGTTACTGCAACAACCTGTTGAATAACAGTACATGTTTGGTGACATTCATGTGCACGAGTTTTAGATATTTTCTCTGTGCATCGAATTTGCTTGAGATTGCTACAATTATGTACATGGCATAATGCTCGATGAATCTATTTCTTTCTCCTATACATGGCTGGATGTCTACATTGATAAATTTATGAACGAGTCGTCTTTATGCTCTTTATAAAAATTCATCAATGATACGTGTTATATATATATATATATATTATTTAAGTTCCGATAAACTCAAATAACCATCTTTTGGTGCCTTACTTTATTTTCCGTAAAATTTCGTTAGACTTAAAAGTTTATATTATTTAATTTCATAAAAATAATTACATTAATTATTATAGTAAATTTCTAGATAAACAACTTATTGAATAATAGTACATGTTTGGTGACTTTCATGTGTATGAGTTTTAATTCTATTTTCACAGTGGAGTGAATTTGCCTGAGATTGCTACAAGAATTCCAATTTATGCACATGGCATATAATGCTCAACAAATCTACGTTTTTCTCCACTTGGGATATGGGAACATCTAAATTTGCCACAGGAAAAAATAAAAAAAAAAAAGAAAGAAAGCAAAAAGGAATCTATTCCACTGTAAATGGTTGGATGTCTACATTGATAAATTTATCAACCATTCAACTTTGCGTCCTTCATAAAAATTGCATAATGAGACGTGTATATGTGTATATATATGTATATGCTTCTAATATATTAATATAATTTCATGTAAAGAAGGATTTTTAATTTCTCTCATCTCATAATGATGATACTATTAAATTATAAAAGTCTTAATATATAAAAAAACTTTAAATTTGTTGATTTCATCAAGAAATCGGAGTAGATTAGTCATTTCAACAAAAATAAGCCTCCTCGGATTAACTTCAAAAAAAAAAAAAGGGTTAATTAGAAAGGAGTAATAAATGGACAAAAATATTTACCATTTATTGAATTTTTCTTTCTAGAAATAATAAAATAAGTTGAGTGGTCACTCAATTGTAAATTAGGCTATCTATAATATTCTGATTTCAATGTCAAACCATAACGATGCTTTAAATCTGTATTAAGAATGTAGTATAAAAGAGCTAAGATGAATATAACATTAAATTTAAGCTCAACCAAGACTCTCCAGGCTTAAACTCGAAAATTCCCTTGAACTACATTGAATTTGTCACTCAAGTATAGCTAGAGAGGAGCCAGATTTGATTATATCGGAGTCAAGTAGCCAAAAGTTTAAATAGTATCTCATATTGTTCAGATAAAAAAATAAAATAAAATTGAAACCTATACAAACCCGTATCCCATTCCCTTCCTATAAATTGTGCAACATGACTTTCTAGAAACTCCTAAACCATCAATGTACTCACTTGAGGCTCCATTATATATCATATCTCAAGTTTGGTCCAATATCCTATGTCCATATATCTAATTGTTATATCTATATCTAATATTGTTACTCTAAATTGCTCTATATATATGTTTGATTGATAGCTAAAATTTTTAAGCCAATTTACAAATTCCAAATATGAAAATATCGACTTTTTTACCTAAAAGATTTAATCTACTCTATTAAAATGTATAAATTCCAAATTATTAATAATTATTTATCATAACATAACATATATAACAAATATATTAAAATGGCAATTAGGAATTTTTAGCTTTAATATTTCTCATTATTCCATTAAAAATGACATAATTCCGAATATTAAAAATTTTCCAAAAAAATATTTTCATAACCAATAACTATATTATCGTCTCTAAAAGTCAAACATTTTGAATATGTTCAATTTTTTCAACCTACATATTCCATAAATTTCATATCTTGTATGTCTTTCAAAAATTCTTTTACTATTTTGGATTTTTTAAATTTATTAATAATATTATATTGTCAATAAAATATTACTAGAAATTATTATTAAATTCGAAATTATTAAAATTAGTACTCATTTGGATTTATCCATTTGAAAATGCTAATATTTTGTAAAAGGTTCTAAAAGCATGGATTTTAGAAAAAAAAATTAATTAAATTCATAATTTTTTTAAACCTAGCTTCAAAATTGGATTTTTCTAAAATAATTAATTGAACATATATTTTTTGGCCAAAATTATGAGCAAATTTGGGTTTTTCTTTTTTATTTTTTATTTTTTATGAAAGGTAGTATGAATTTGCTTAGATATTTAAATAGTTACTATTAAATATGTAATTCTTAAAATATTGACAATAGTTTTACACTTTCCAAAAAGATTATTGTAATTTATGAAGTTCTTTGTAAATTTGCTATAAATTCATATATTTTCATAAATCAAATGAAAATCCAAATTACTATGTAATTTATAAGAAAAATTGATATTAAATTCATATTTTTAACAAGAAAAATGCATAAAATGCAATTTCTTTAAGGTATTATACATATAAACCAAACAAAAAAATATTTTTTGTGGAAATATTTTGATTATGATATGTTAATGCAACAAAAATTTGTAATTAAATTTGGAATAATATAAGAAAAATGAAAAGATTTTTCATTTTTAAAAGAAATTTTTGGTTCTAAAAAATTAACCAAACATATAATACAGCAGCCAACAACACACATTTTTAGTATATTGCAAATATCAAACAACCACAATAAATACATTAAAGTAAATAAAACATCTACAACATCATGAACATATCTACTACCATTGCAACATTAAACTTCAATTAGTAACTAAAAAAGCTACAAAAATAATGATCCTCCTTCACAAACAGTACATCAAACATACTCCTAATGCTTTTCTACTAAGATTTAAACTTGTAAAATACCTATAAAAAAAAAGCTAATTTTCCAAATTAAATTCATAAGAAATGCAAAAACGTACATGTTGATTTATCACTAAGTTGATGCCTACAACACAAAAAAAAGAAAAGTTAATTAATTAAAGAAATTGGAAAAAAAGGAAGAAATATATGAAGGAAAAGAGGAAAATAAAAGAATCTTGTGTACATACTTGTTAGTCTAGCAAGAATCTATACTAGTAAGAATTCATTGAGCATCTCAGGACGATTTAAGGCAACTACCTCGAACAACATGCCATTATGGTCCACTATGGTAATGAGGGCTTGGAGTACAACCCTTGTATCTAACTTGAGAACTTGGAGCATTACTTGGTTAAAGCTCTCCATATAAGCCTAGAATGTCTTATTAGGCCATTGCTTGATGCTATAAAATGTAAAGTAGTCCTTATAGGGCACCTTACTACTAAAGAAGTGCTGCTAAAACTTCATTGCCAACTCATTAAAGCAGCTAATTGAGCCATTTGGCAAACTATTGAACCAAAGGAGTGTGGCATTTGTTAACATGATAAGGAAGGATTTACACATGATAACATTTTAGAAGTTGTAGAGGCTCATCATTGTACGAAAGTATACAAGATAGTCATCTAGGTCACTCGAGCCATCATAGTTGCTCAAGTATGGGAGCTTGACTCCTTACAAGAACCTGTCTTCGAGTATGAGAAGCATGAAATAGCTCTATACTACGCCCGGTCATGATACGCGAGCCAAGAACTTAGCTTTCTTTTGGTTGTACATGTTAGAAAATGGCGAATGTAATCATCTAACTCTTAAGCATTCATGTCCTCGAGTGGCTTTTAGGAGCATCTTTAAGAGAGCTCCTTAGTCACTTTATTCATGCTAAATTGCTCACCTGACGTCTTTACCTTATCGTGGATAAAGTTTAGTTGATCACAAAGGTCATTAGGAAGGCGACGATAGAGTTTAACATGCTTGCATGGGCATACGGGGTTCATAATAGTTACTAAAGTAGAGCTTGCACTCCACTTGCTCGATCTTGTAGATAAGACGACTATAGCGTGTCCTTAGCGACATATATCTTATACCTTTATCAAGGAAACTACTTCCTTGTAAAGAGCAACATTAAATTCTTACCATTGACAGTTTTCTTCAATCATCTGGTAAAACATCACCTTGAGTTGTTGCAACTCATATGCTGGGGTGACTGAAGTGGGTAGAGTAGATGATCATGGTAATGGTAGTAATGACCTACCATCTTCATCTTGTTGAGAGGTTTGAGGATATATGTTCTTGATTCTTGTAATGTTTTGGGTGGATTTACCTAAAGCTATGGATGCTAAATGGTGATGTGTAATATCTTGAGGAGTTTGTCAATAATTTCTTCAAGTGGTCCATCTATCTTACTTAGTGGAAAACCTGCAAAAAGCCCTATGTAGTTGTGCCGATAGATGCCTTTCGATACTTAAGTTGGTAAGGAGAGAGTGAAAGATAATAAAGGAGAGTGTTTAAGTATTTTTTGGGAGTGCTCAGTATGTCAATGGGAACCAGAGTGAGTGAAAAGAGAAGGATCTAGTACCTTTGGCTCCTTATCCTATTTATAGGCTAAGAAGTTCACCTATCAAGGACATATGTTGTCTTAAGGTTCGATAATGCATGGTATCTATAGGGGCATGTGTTACAGAGGTGAGATAACAGTTTAGTCGTTTAATCGACCTTAGATAAGCTAGTAGCTACATTTGAAACTTAGGGTACTGACATGTATAGAGTTGTAAGGCATTCTGGTTGTACTACAAATTTTAGAGGGAAATTAATATAGCAACAGAGGGGGAGAGAGTGAGGTAAGGGCATTATGGGTACCAAGTTGCATGCTAAAGACCTGTGTGTGCTCTGGAAGATAGAGGCTGCCTTGAGGGTCTTGAGGTGTTCAGGTTAGCTTGAGCAGTTCATGCTAACTTGTGGATGGACCGAGTAAGGTGAGGTGCTCAAGGGACCCTAAGTAGCTCAAATGCTGGAACTAAGCTTGTTGGATGAGGCTATGCTCCTTGTTTTGGGAAGGTACTTCAGGGACCCAAGTAGGTCGTGGAACTCAAACTGGGTCTTGAGAGCTTAAGCCTAAGATGGCTTATCAACAAACACCGAACAAATTGGATGTTAGAATTGAGCTCACCAGTTAAGGCTAGGCTCCTCATCTTAGGAAGGTGCTTGAAGAGACCTAAGTAGGTTGAGGAACTAGGACTAGGCATTAGAAATCTAGGCTAAAAATGATCTCCCCAAAAAAATGAAAATTGGATTTTTTTTAAATTAATTAAAATAATATTTTTTGACCAAAATAATGAGAAAATTCAGTTTCTATTATGAAAGTAGTATCAATTCTTTTTTATTTTTAAAAAAGTTATTGTTAAATTTGTCGTTCTTAAAATATTCACAATGGTTTTATACTTTCCTAAAAAATCATTATAATTTATGAAGTTCTTCGTAAATTTGCTATAAATTCATACATTTTCAGAAATCAAATAAAAATCCAAAATTCCAGTGTAATTTACGGTAAAATTTGAATTTATATAAAAAATTGATAGTAAATTCGTACTTTGATGAAAAAAAATGCATAAAATGCAATTTATTGAAGGTAATGTAAATATACACCAAAAATAAGATTTTTTTTTGTAGAAATGTTTTAATTATCACGTATTAATGTAAGAAATTTTTCAATTAAACTTGGAATAATATAAGAAATATGCAAAGATTTGTCATCTTTTTTTTCTTTTAAAGAAAAAAATCGGTTCTAAAAAATTAACCAAATATGTAATACACCAACCAATAACATGTGTTTTAAGTATATTACAAATATCAAATAACCACAATAAATATATCAAACTAAATAAAACATCTACAACATTATGAATATATCTACTATTGTTGCAAAATTAAACTTTACTTCAAGACAAAAAAAAAAAGCTATAAAAATAATGATCTTCCTTCACAAATAGTATGTCAAACATACTCCTAACACATTTCTAGTAAGATTTAAACTCACACAATACCAGTCAACAGAGAAAGAAAAAAGAAAAAACAATTTTCTAAATTAAATTTGTAAGAAATACAAAAACATACATGTTGATTTATCATGAAGTTGATGCCTACAACACAAAATGAAAAAAAGTTAATTGATTAAAGAAATTGAAACAAAAAGTGGCTGAAGTATATGAAGGAGGTGAGTAAAATAAAAGAATCTTATGTGCATACTTGTTGGTCTAGAAGAATCTATACTAGTGAAAGCAATGATCATACCACTATATTATAAGAACTGATAAGTAATAAAATATTAGGTTTATTAATTTCATCAAGAAATTAGAGTAGATTAATCTTTTCGGTTCTATGTTTAGTCAATAAAAAAAAAAAAGTCTTTGGTAACAAGGCTTAGAAAAACAAAGTAATAAATTATCAAAGACATTCAGTATCTATTGATTGTTTCTTTTTGGAAATAAAACTAAGCAAATGACAAAATCAATCATGTGCTTAATCAATTAAAAATTAAAAAGGTATACGATATTGTGACATTCTAATTTTGACATCAAATCATAATGATGCTGTAGATTTGTATTAGGAATGTAATATAAATAGAGTCCAAATGAATCTAGCATTGAATTCAGGTTCAATTTGATACCTCAAAGTCAGCATATCATTTGAGCAAAATTTCAATAATTTACTCAAGTATTGCTAGAGTAGAGCTATATCTAATTATGTTGGAGTCAAGAACAACATGAGTAGATATACATAAGAATTACAATGTTCAAAGGCCCTTGTCTCTTAATGGGGAAGGAAAGGATACTAAAGTCCAAAATGGTTACAATCAATTAGAAACGAGCACCAAGATTTAATTGTAAAAATCGAAATAATAGGATGAGATTGTTTCTTTTTGAGCTTTGATTGCATATGTTCTTCTAACAATCATAATCTATCTCTACCACCAATGCACATATTCTTTTTAAGTTTGTTCTTCTCCATAATTATGGAGACTAGCTTGACTTCACGTTTCTTGTGTAAATCTAGGAAGTCAAAAAGTAAGCCATTCACATGCACGTATATAGAAATAACTTAATATTGTTTATCTTTTACAATACATTCGCAAGTAAACCATGACTCTGTTTATGAATTCATTTATTAAACAAGTCTTAGAAACATATTCAAAGTTCGATCCATAAACTCGTTTAATTTTAATATAAGCAATATTTTAAAAGTTATAAGAGTATTATTTTCTTTTTTCTTTTTTTTATAAATATGTGAAGAAAGATGACATAAGTGCAAGTGCAAAAATTGGTAATAGTAAGTTAAGAGTTTAAGATTTTATTAATGATGAATAAGTAGACCATTTACAAGTAACTTTACACTTTACAAATACGTATACTAGATTTGAATTTATTTCATCTGTTATAATGCTTATTATTGGAAATCTCAATCTTTTAAAAGCATGCAAATACTTAGTAATGATAGTAAATTTGAATTAGAGCTATATTTATATGAGAAACGATGCATGATAGTTTAATAAGGTATTTTGAATTATTGGAATACTAATCAATCTCAATATTCTCAAGTTAGAAAAATGGCACATGATATCTTTAAGCACATAAATGTCTATAATAGCTTCAAAATCCATGTTTAGTATACAGTCAAATTCTTGATCAATATAGTAGCTCATTGGAGTTAGAAACAATGGAAGCTCTTTTATGTATAAAAGATTAATTTTATAGAGAATATAATAAACTAAATTATTTTTTATAAATATTTTAACATCACTTATCTTTATCAATACAATTTTTCATATGTATATTCTTTTCTTATCTCTCTAGGGAAATTACTATTAATAGTAATATACCATTGTATTATAGTTCAACTTAATGTCAAGATGTCATATAATCACAATGTTCTCTTATTTACTCAAGAATGTTTATATTCGCTATATTTGTTTGAACTTTGCTTTATTAAACTTTTGTTTGAACTTTGCTTTATTAAACTTTTGTTTGATTGAAATTTCATGAATAAGAGTTAAGACTACATAGTTTTTATCTGCAAAATGTTAATTTTATGATTGTTATTTTCCTTATGAATTTATAACTTATCTTATAAAATTAGTTATAGCTTTTTAGTTAATAAACGAGTTTGACTCAAACATGAAACATTTTATTAATCAAGTTAGATAATTGGTTTAGGTTTTCATATACGATTAATAAATTAGATTAAGTTACAGGTTAAGTTTTCTAAGACATCAACTCGTTTAGATACAGATACAAGACACAACAGATTAACACGAATTGCCAGTCTTATTTCTTATCTACAAGAAAGTTGCAATTTAAGGTTTTATATCTTTTGGGAAAGTGTAAAACCATTGAAATCTCTATTGACCAACCTTTTGGCACTTAAATAAGTTAAGCAAGATTTAAGGAAACATGAATAATTATATTATATAATAAAACCAAGCTACATGTTATATATAGGTTTTGTTTGATTGGATTATTTACACATAATGAGTGATGATGCATGTTTGAGAGCTCTTCTTCACCATAGTACATTTTCTTAGTATAAGTACACATCCAAGTCAGACTATTATTGTGATATTTCATGAAATGTAGTTCCATGTATTAGTTTATCAAGGCCAGGTAGTGAATTACATATAAATATTAGTAAAAGCTTTTAGATCAAGTGGTTGAAAACGATCCTTTAATATTTGTTGGGTTAGTTATTAATTATTTTTTGCTTGGGCATGACAAATATAATCATAGAACCTTGATAGTAAGTAAACGGTTCAAGGATGAACCAAGGTAGACATTAGTGGGTCTACTTCGACTACATATAGAGAAAAAATTCAAGGAGAGCGAGGAGTGTTATCGACATAAGGCTCTTAGATTGTTTCTAGTATAACCTTTTGATTAAGGGGTAGCAAGAATGAATCGGATCAAACATTGAAAAGGGAAGAATTGAACCTAACTAGTATTGTTATGAGGACATCTCATGTTTTAAGGGGCAGATTGGGATAACCTATGAAATGTATTTTTTCATAGATTATAGGAGGGAAATGGTATTAATTTATAAAGGTCAAGTAGTGAATAAGATGTCAACACTAATTAAAAACTCCTATATCAAGTGGTCGAAAAAAATCTTTACAAAAATTAAGAAAGTCATTTAATGAAAAAGAAAGATAGATTCAATTGAAACCAAACCCTACAATGCCTACAGGTCATAAAGCTATTGTTTTCTTCATGGAAAAGAAATAATGACGAGATCTAAGGGATGAGGTTTTATCAAAATATGTTCTAGTTTGTAATCTTTGAATAATAACATGTAGTGATACGTTTAAATTGAAAACAAAATGACCAAAAGATTCATAATTTCATAGCATATTTTTAAAACTAGATGGACTATGTGATATAGGTTTTTTTACAGTTCTAACAAGCTATAAGATAGGTCCTAAATTCAAATGTTTAGAAATTTTCCTTTTGGAAGTGAGACTAAATGAGTCAAGGCAAGTGTGTATGACTCAACTTGATTGGTCATTTTCCCAACTTGGGCTTGGCATAGAATGACTTATCATGAGCCATACACAATCTAATTCATGCACATAGCATAGAAGAGGGGCTTTCCTCAATGGCTTTCAAAAGTTTCTAATGGCGAATCATTATTAGGCATTATCACCTTAATAAAAGGATATGGGACTAAAATCTGGTTCTTGCCTTCCTATATATATGCTTGGTTTTTTCCAACTATGTTAATAAATAGCAATACATAGTGCAACGATGATAAGAAACATGAATTTGAAAGAATAAACTATGAAAACACAGTACCTAGCGCCACAATTTTAAGAAATAAGAATTTGAAGGAACAAACAGTGAAAATACAAGCATTACTTTTGCTTGTCTGTTAGAATTGTTTCTAATCAATAAGAAAAGCTACATTCCCAGTGAGCTTCCTTATTATAAAATCCTTATAATAACTTATAGATGTCCTACATTGCTTAAGTAATGGAACTTCCTAAGTAGTTTGCTTCTGTATAAGTAATTAATGCATGTTTCAGTGTGTTATTAATTAATGATAGGTAGTTGACGGTCTCAATTTTCACTTGAAATTTTACATTCCCGCTCGGACAAATTGGCTAGTTCTAAGGGAAACATAGTCTAATTGAGATCGGTTCTCAATTGACTTGGTTCTGCCAATCGAATATATCCAATTTTAACAACACTAGTATAAACTTAATCTTTCTGTTTTTATAAACCTCCAATTATTAATTCAGGGCTTATATGGCTCATCTTTTTGGCATCACTAAGAACCATTCAAAGCTAGATGTTTAGATAGAATTATTAACTACACGTAATAGACATAAACTCCAACTAGGTGATTTAAGGTGTAGGATGATAAACTTTAATTGAATCAAAAGTGTGGATTTTGATTTAATTACTCAATGATTTTGGAATCTATTTATATAAGAATTGGAGTAAATCAATTTGAGATATAAAATTCTGAATAGGAGTTTTGGAATCATTATAGCCAACTAATAATAAGGTTAATTGATTAAATTTATCCATTACCTTATCAAGGAAGATGGGAGAACATATTCACTAGGTTAAGGGCATTGCTGCTTAACTCTTAATAGTAGTTGCCCAAAAACAAGGCTTAGTTGATTAAAATTATTACTGTTGTTGATAGGGTCTTTTGGACTTAAACCCCTTAAGCTCATACCAACCTAATCAGCTCATAGCCTAGGTTGTTTTCCCCTAGATTCTACACCTTGCCTTTGTGTATGACCTTATCCTAAGCCTACTATACGACCTATTCAACAACAATGATCCGCAACTGTTATGACATTGCAAATAAGGCTGGACAATTGGGTCAACCAATTGCTCCCTACAATTGCAGACTATGTCGAACCCTATAGCTCCACTACCTACAGGTTGCGAATGTGGCTTCTACCCTGTAATGGCTCTCCAACTATCTACTCCACTCCTCTATAGATACCAAACTACTTGTCAAGCCTGATTTTTCGGTTTTCTATTTCAAATTGATTTCCCCATTTCTCGATTAATACTAAATCCTAACCCATTTAATATTAATCCTCAACTAAAGAAATTGAAAAATTTTGATTTTTTATTGAAAATAATTTTTGGAGTTGCCACACAACCGAAGTCGGGAAAAGAAAAAGAAACCATAACTAATTGAGTAGATTGATTATGATTTGACTACCGGCCTTTAATTTCAATTTTAAATGAAGAACCAGAGGGTTCCAAGTTCAGGGGCTAACCTATTAAACCCTTAAAAGTACCACTATCTATTTATCCAAATTAGGATTATTTTTCTAATTATAATATTTAAAAAATAAATAAATAAATAAAATCAAAAGAAAAAAAGAACCTAAGTTTCTACATATTTTATCGTCGCTCCGAATGTGCCTATGTACCCGTTGGCCGGGATCAAACGATCGTAGTTTTTTCAGAAAATCTTAGTGTGTTGATTGATTTTCATTTTTGAAAATCGGTCGAGTTTACGTTTTAGTTGATTCGATTTAAAAAATATATATAAACAGTCCTAACTCTTGAGTGTTTTTGCTTTTTTTTTTTAAAAAAAATACTCTAACAATCCTATTTTTTTAAAAAAGGGTCTTTTATTAATTTTTATTTAAAGAAAAATAGCTTTCTACGTAATAAACCAAATCTTAAAATATGACCAATCCTAACAATCTCTAAACTAATATATATGACTATCTATTAAAATAAATTAATTCCATATGATACACTGGTATAAGAACTAATACCAAAACTCCTGAACTAACATATATATATATATATCATATATTATGTTAACTAATAAAGTATAATTAATATAATAATATATATATGTAATAAAAAAACAATCTTAACAGTTCCTAATCTAATGTTTATATCCACTTATTAAATAAATATTCACTTAAATTAATATAATGTACCTAATATATATTATAAAGAAAACTAATACTAAAAAAATACCGAAAACTAATATACACATATATATAAACCATATTGAACCATTAAAGTCCTAACAAAATAATAATATAATAAATAAATAAAAATTGGATAGAAACCGAACTTGATTGCAGGGCTACTGTCTCCAATGTGTGTAGCTGCTGTAAAGTGCTATCATGTAGATTTTGTTGGTGATAGGCGGTTTGTACAGTTGCAACGATCAGTGCGGATGATCAGTACGTAGACTACGTCAGTGTGGGGAGCAACGTACGTGTTTGATGTGTGCTGCTGTTGGCGGATGGGGCTATCTGCAATTGGAATGTATACTGGAGTCGCTGTCCGTAGCTTTGGGACGATGCTGGATGTCGCTGCTGTCTTCCTTATTGCTGTCTTATTTGCTACTGTCCACCTTGCTGTCGTCCTGTTCGCTGCTGTCTACCGTATTGCTGTTTGCCTGGTGTTGCCGCTGTTCGCCTGGTCGTGCTGAAGAATTCTACAGCAATAGTCGTTAGACACATGCAGTCTTGAAGGGTGTTATAACAGTGGGCTATTTGTGGGACTGTGTTTAGTCACTGAATTATTGCTGTGTCAAGGTGGTCTTTTTCTGTTATGTCTCCTCTTTTTTCCTTTTTTTTTTCTTTATGCACGTGTATGTGTGTTTTTAAGGTCCAAAGAAAATCATATCTAATTATATCTATTGTATCTAATTTGATAATGATTAAACTAAATCCAAATTAATTCAAATCCGATTTAATAAAATCAAACTAAATGCAAATGATTTTAATTAGATATGAATCCTGTTTATTTCTCTCGCTTTTGTAAAAAAATAGAAAAATAAAAGACATAGATGCCTAGTGAGACTCAATCCCACAATCTCAAATTAAATCCAATCCAATACTCCAACACTCCAATACTTATCCGTTAGGCCATTAGCCTATGCCTTAACATTCAGTACAATCAAATTGTGCTTCAACCATTTAACTCTCTACAATTATTATTTTATTGAACTAAGCTAAACTAAAACGAATGAGTCTAAAATAATTTACTTCCTAAAAATCTAAAAAATCTTTTTTATATTTATTTTTGTCTTTCATTTTTATTGTTTTTTTTTAATTAGGACCCTTTTTGTAAAAAAGAAAAAAATAATGATAAATAAAAAATAAAATAAAATAAACAAATAAAAAATTAGTATTACGAAGGGGCAAAAATTAGGTGTCTACACTACTACCTAACAGTAAACTACTTAATACTTTATACACTTGAGCTATATTCTTGTACTTGTTATCCTTTTCCATACACTTTGCTAACTTAAGCATCAAAATGATTATGCTTAACAACACTCCAATGTCCCTTATTGTTTGTTGTTTTGTAGCCTTTCATTACTATACCAAGCCCAAACAACTTCCAATCTCTACCAGCCAAAATCCAAAGATGACATTTAATACTTTCTATGGGAAACGAAACCTTACCTCTTATTCGAATACCCTAAACACATACCAAACACTACCCTTGTTTATCGTCATGTCTCTCATTGAAAAAATTAAGAACAACCAGTTGGTGAAAAACCAACCCATGAACAACTAACCCCCAACTAGTAAAAAGCTTAAACAGTGCTTAAAACGTATGAAGCGGCTGCTTAAGGAGTTTGCTACCCACAATAGGATGCTCTACACTTACTTTGATGAAGCTGAAAGGTATAGTAGGCAAACCTACGAGCTTGAGGCTTTTAATGCCCTTACTAGGCATAATAGCTAATAGCAACAGTAGAATGGTAGGGATCAACTACTTAATCCCTTTAGTGTAGGAGCAGTAGGTATGGTCTATGGCTACTTGCAACCGCATCCTTGCTAGCAATGAGTAGGTATCTAACTCCTATAGAGCATTGACACACTTTATAGCATACTGAGCTCACTCGATACATAATGTCGACTTAAATGAGCTCTGTACGATCTTAAGGAAGCTTTTTGAGCAACAAAGGAGCAAGGAAACTAACAAAGCCAAGTAAGTTGCTAGCAACAAAACCCCTTCACCAAGGGTATTAGGATGAAGTCTTGCATCCAAACAATAAACTTCCTACCTTAGACCAATACAACGACACTAGTGATCCTAATGATCACCTTCTCTATTTCTACACCCTCATGAACCTCCATGGTCATAGGAATGTTACTATATATAAGGCTTTCCTAAGCACTTTGAGGAATGTAGTTGGGACATAGTTTAACCACCAACCCGAAAACTCAATCGACTCCTTTGATAAGTTGGCTCGTAAGTTTAGTCCTACTATAGGGCTAAAAAGCCCACATCTAAGGACACTTTGTCCTTATACCTAATGAGGTAGAGTGAAGGAGAGACTTTGCGAGAATATGTGGCCTGGTTCAACGATACTATGGTCAAGATCCCTTAGTTAGATGTGGGAGTAATAGTACATGTCGCGTAGCTCGGCATTAAACCCTTTAGGGACTTCTTCCATTTAGTTGTGAAGAGCAAGGCCTAAAAGTAAGTAGACTATGAAGATAACATTTGCGCTAAGTGCAACGCCAACTGAGAAAGGTTGGGTGGAAAAAATATACGAATAAATTGTCTATCAAAGATTGCCTTGATAGCAAAGCTGAAGGGGAGGGCTCGAGTAATAAGAAGCACCGAGCTAAGTGGAACCCATTTCCCCTTTCCATCTACACACATCACACATTTATGAACCAACCTATCACCCAGATCTTCACGAGGTATAGAATAGAGGCCTATTATAAAAGCTTCCCAAGATGAGGGGGAACCATAATCAAGGAAACTTGGATAAGTACTATCAGCTTCATGAAGACTATAGCTATGTTATGAAGGAATATTTCTAGCTAAAAAATGCAATTGAATATACTATCTAGTAAGGCTACCTCGGTGAGTACATAACCTAGTAGAGGAATGACAACCATTCCAACGACGATGAAGATAGGATGCCATGGAGGCAGTGAACTGAAGGTGCTCAAACAAAACAGAATAAGGATTGCTGCAACAATTAAGGCCCCACTGACTAAGCCCTCAACAGTGGTGTCATTAACATAATCATTAAGGGGCCATACCTAGGGAGTTGATCGAACATTAGTAGCTCAACTAACGCCCCATCAAAGGTGCTAGTTGTTAAGGAGAAGTAACAAAAGATTGACACTTCAATCTCCTTCTCCAACGAGGACCTAGAGGGGGTAGACACCCTCACCAAGACATCCTTGTAATTGGGGCAAAAATTGAAAATTTCGAGATCCTTAAGATTATGGTGGATACTAATAGCTCTACTAACATCCCCTTCAAGCATACGTATGAAAGGATGAGGAGCAATTTGCCAGTTAAGATGAAGCCCTACCACCATAATCCCATCGGCTTTAATGGGGGAAGTGTCTGAACCAAGGGTATCATCACTCTCGACATAGAGCTCGGTAATGACGATGATGTCACCTAATGATCAATTGAGTTCGTTGTAGTCGACTGCTTATCTACCTACAATGCTATCTTGGGCTGACTAAGCTTGAATGCTTTAGGAGTCATCACCTTGTCCCTCCACTTAAAAGCTAAGTTCCTAACCCCTATCAGAGTGAGAATTTGCAAATGTGATCAGAAGCTGTCCTGAGAACTTTATGTTTGGGTCACTAGAGTTGATGGTGTCTTTGCTCTAGAAATTGGCTCGCAAGAGAAGTCAACTAAGAGAGGTGAGCCAAATGAAAAGACTAAAGAGGTGTAGAATAATGCCTCTCCTAACTAGACCACCAAAGTCGGGATCAAGACCCCTTCCAAGGCAAAGGAAGATATAGTTGTCCCCTTATGAGCAAACTTAAATAGGTTCACTTGGTCAATGTCAGACATGCCTAGGATCTCCCTTGACTTAGCAACCCACAACCTTAATATTGATGCTATTGTGCAGTATATCAAGCAAAAGATATGACTTTTCACACTTAAAAGGTAGGTTGCTATTGAGGAAGAAGTACAAAACTACTTAAAGCAAGCTTCATTAGAGAGGAGATGTATCTGATCTGGCTTGCTAACATAGTGCTATTTAAAAAGAAATCCGAGAAGTAGCATATGTGTGTCAATTATATCAACCTTAACAAAACCTGCCCAAAAAACTGCTTCTGTCCTCCTAGGATTGACTAGCTAGTCAACTCTACATTGGGACACGCTTTAGTTAACTTTATGGACGCCTTCTCAAGTTATAACTAGATCAAGTTGGACCTAAAGGATGAATTACATGCCTCTTTTATCACCGACTTCTATACCTACTGCTACACAATCTTGCCCTTTAGGCTAAAAAATGCTAAGGCAACATATTAGCATATAATGACCAAGTTATTCAAACCCTAGCTTAGGTAGAACATAGAGGTATTCATTGACAACATAATCCTTAAGAGCAAGCAATCAGGCAATCATGTTAAAGGCCTGCAAGAAACCTTTGACTAGATAAAAAAGTATGATATGAAGCTAAACCCTGAAAGTACATATTTGGGGTCGGCCCTGGTAAGTTCCTAGGCTTCTTGATCACTTATAGAGAAATCAAGGCCAACACTAAGAAGATACAAGCCATTAGGGATTATGAAGCCTCCGTCATTAGTCAAAGATATATAGAAGGCCACTAACATGCTAGCTGCATTGAGTAGATTTGTCTCCAAGAGCATAGATAGATATGCTAAATTCTTTAAAATCCTTAAGAATCCGAAGGGTTTTAAGTGGACTCCCCAATGTATAATAGCCTTCAATGAGTTGTATAACTTCTTCGTATACCCTCCCATCTTCTCTAAGCTTATTCTAAGGGAGGACTTGTATTTGTACCTGGTCATTAAAGATTGGGCACTACCTTCTGCGTTAGTTAGATTATAAGGGAAAGAGTACAAGCTCGTATAATACGTTAGCTATATTCTCTAAGGGCCTAAGGTCAAGTACACTAGATTAGAAAAATTTGTCTTAGCTATCATCACCTTGGTACGTCAATTCAAGCCTTACTTTTAGGTGCACCACTTTATCATACTAGCAAATCAACTACTGCGTACACTACTGTAAAAGCCTAATGCGTTTGGACGAATGATGAAGTATGTGATGGAGTTGAGTATGTATGGCATCCAATATTAACCACGAACGACCTATAATGCATAAGTACTAACCAACTTCATGATAGAATAGACAAGAGAGGAGGAAGCACCATTAAGGGATGACAAACCAGTATAGACTTTCTATGTTGATAGATCATCTACCTTAGGGGGTAGAGGCATTGGCCTAGTACTCACTAGACCGCATAAGATTACTTTCTACTATGCCCTTAAGTTCAAGTTCAATATGAGCAACAACAAATCTAAATATAAGGCCTTAACCACTTATCTCAAGCTGGTTAAGGAGATCAGTGCTAAGCACCTATAAGTTTTCTCAAACTCAATGTTTGTCATTTAGTAAGTCCAAGACCAATATAAAGCTAGGGACAACACTATTGCAAGATACTTAGAGAAAGTGAGAAGTCTCCTAGCTAAGTTTCCCTCGTGGAACATCATGAAGATCCCCTAAATCAAAAACTCAACAATAGATTAACTATCCAAGCATGCCTCCATGCTGATATAGAAACCTAAGGTGAAGGATAGAAAAATTTTCATTAAGTACTTGTTAGAGAAGAGCATAGCTTCGGGCTTAGTTAAGGTCTTAAAGCTCATGGCAACACCATTAGAGCCGAGCTGGATAGACCCCATTCAAAGTTACTTAGAGTAGGGTATACTCCTCGATGATAGGAGAGAGGCAAAAAAGCTAAGATACCATGTCGCCAACTATATGTTAATCAATAGCATCCTATACCATAGGGGAGTTGGCCTTCCTTTGCTTAGATGTATTCGAGTAGATAAGAGGCTGCATGTCATGGAATCTCTTCATGTTAAAGTGTACAACAAGCACATCTAGTCATAAGCCCTCTATAATTGGGTTCTAAAGCTCGGATACTACTAGCTTATTATGAGGTAGGATGCCAAAGCCATAGCTTAGAAGTGCCCTAAGTGTCAACAACATGCCTTAATCAATTATGCTTCCAAGACTAATCTCAAACCCCTGACCAGTCCATAGCTATTTGCCTAGTGGGGCATCAACATTCTTGGTGCCTTCCCTAAGGCCTTGGCAGGACAGTCGTACATCATTGTAGTTGTTGATTACTTCATGAAGTTAGTCAAGGTTAAGGCTATAGCTAAGATCACAGAGAGGAGCATTAAGCTGTTCGTTCAAAATAATACCCTCTTCAGATCTAGAGTCCCTAACACTTTCATCATAGATAATGGGCATCGATTCAATAACCCTAAGTTTAGGAAATTTTTGCCAAGAACTATATCATGCCCTACTTTACCTCGGTCGCCCACCCTCAATTTAATGACCAGGTTGAAGTAACTAATCGAATCATCTTTGAGAGCCTCAAGAAAAGGGTAGATGAACTTAGGGTACTTAGATAAATGAGCTACCCGATATCTTATAGGCAATCCTCCCCATCTAGCTTGAGCTTCCTAATATCCAAACTCAAAGTTTCAATGCTATGTTAAATGAGTCCCTACTATGGGCTAATGTTGACACTATCAAAGAAATCAGAGACCTTGTTACAGCTCGAGTGACTACTTATCAATACTGGGTAGCTAAGTATTATGATCAAAAGGTTAAAGACAAGGAATTCAAGGTTGGTAACTTGGCCTGCCAGAATCTAGAAGCCATAAGCTCATGTAAAGGACAAGGGAAGTTGGGCCATAATTTAGAAGACCCGATCAGGGGTAAGAGAGAGCTTGGGAAACAAAGCATACAAGTTAGAAAGATTGGACAGCAAGCTCATCCCATGCACTTAGAATGATGATAATCTTTAGCCTTGTTTTGACTGATGTATAAGTCTCTTGTAAACACTTTTGTAAACATCAATAAAAGTTTTGTTCCTCATGTATATACCTTATATTTTTTATTCCTCACTCTCTCTCTTATTCCCATACTATGTCCTAGCCCTCAAAAGGTGAACAAACTGCTATACACTTTTTTAGGCCAAGGTAGGTTGGAATGTCATTAACCTAATCTCTCCTTAGGTAACCTCAGTAAGGGGAAACATCTATTACACAATTGAAAAACTTTCATAACCAAGCAAAATAGAATACCATCAACCTAAACCCCCCATCCCCAAATAGGTAACCTTAGCAAAGGAAAACACCACTTATGCAATTAAAGAACTCCCCTATTAGATGCATATTGACCCTACCCCTAAATATTTCTAAGTATATAAGTTAACTCTACGATCAAGTATTCAAGTACAAGTATGTAAAGACTACGTATCAAATAAAGCAGTAAGAGTTTGACAACACCAAGAAAAAGAAGGCAAAGGAAAAGAACAAATTTAAAAAGCTAAACTTCATTACTTCAAAAGCATTAACAAAGTTAAGGCCAACATCCCAACCCACTATACTGTCCTTCTCACCTAAGTATAAGGAAAAATAAACAAGTATAAAGAAAAAAGGGAAGGAGGATAGTAGTTTATCATTTCAGATTAGCCAACTATAAGAGCTTTGAAAAGTCCAATGCATCGATACATTCAAAGGACTGATCCACTTATAATCCCTACTCTTAAGATGTAAAGGGAGGAGTTGAGGTTGTTTAGCTTAGGTTAGTAAGAAGATCACCTTAACCCTAATCATCCTTGGAAGCAGTCTTAAGAGTGACCACCTACTGAGCTATCAGAGCAGAAGTGGATAAGGGAACGTCTTGCCCATCCCCAATAACATACTTGAGCCACTTGCTCCTCCCTGTGAGTTGGAATGTCTAGAAAGTCTAGGAATCTTAAGTCAAGCTCAGGATGTTGTGTAAACATGCCTCTTCTGATGTCCTAGCTACACTCGGTAGAGATATCCTCCAGCTCTTCATATAATCAGGAGGGTCATGAAGAACTTTCTCACAACCTTATCCGTGGTGGCCTCATTAAGTAACTCCCCTCTCTCTAACTTAGAGATGATCTCTTCCATTTCCTTAGCTTCCTCCTAGAGCTTCTGGATCTTCAACTCCATCTTAACCTTCTAGCTTACCAGCTTTAGCAACATCTTCTTAGCAATCTCACAGTTAGCTGCCTTCATCACCATCTTGGTCTCTAACCTTAAGATCGATCCGCTTAACTCCTCCTTTACCTTTCTCTCTTCCTCTAACATCTTTAAGAGGTCAACCTTAGTCTTTTACTCCTCCTCCAATGGAGCCTCAAGCTTATTGGCCTCTTTCGCGACCCTCTTGGCTACAATTCAGTTGTGCTCCTCCATCTATAATTTGGCTTTCAACATGGTAATCTATACATAAGAGCAATGCAAACAACAATTAGCCTTGCTAAATATTTCATTAAACTTAATAGCGGATGAAGATTCCTCCCTCAAACCCTTTTTCATGCTTAACACCTCCTTATGTAGATCCATTACCTCATTGAGCAGGGTTTTGTAGTCCATCAGCCAGAATAGCACTTAGCCATGCTACTATAAAGAAACAAGTGAAACATGATTAACCTTAACAAAGACCCAAAGTTGCATTAACAAAGAAGAACACAATTAAAGGAAAACAATGACTTATCTATTGAATAAGTGAGCTCAAGTGACTCGCCATTTCCAAAGGAGAACCTGCCTTGGTCCTTAATAGGTCTTCAGGGATGGCCGAATCAACACACTAATAAGGGTGACCTGAGGGCCAATCGTAAACATACAACCGACTGATAGGTTTCCTGCACTTCTAATTCTTAGGCTTAAGGGCCTTATCACTAATAGTCTCGAAGACCTTTCTCTTTTGCCCCACTAACTCTACTGCAGAGTTGGCCTCAAGCTCAGTCCCGTTACTTTAGGGGAACGAGGGAGCATTAGTACGTCTAGCACATCAGGGCTAACACTTTCGTCACTCTCGTCTACCACTACGGTGGGTGCAGGAGTAGGTTTAAAGATAGTTGTAGGAAGGACCATGCTTATAGGCTGGATGGCCGGCAACTCGATAAGGGCACCACTAAGGGAATCCCTTACAGTAGAGTTGTAGGATAGACCCTGCTGGTCTCTCCTACCCCTGATGTTAGTCTTATAGCCTTACCCTTAGGGTCAGGAGTCTTATAAGTCGATACAACCCTGCCCTAATGTCTCCTCATCATCTTAAGCTCAAAGGGATGGGGTATCTCCTTAGCCAACTTCTTGCTTACAAAGAAATAAACAAATAGTGTCAATACAAGATAAATTTACCATGACTATTTATCAACTCTACCGTGATCAGCATAGGCAAGGAAGATCCTCCTATTCCTCAAAAGGACATTAGATGAAGCATAGTCTTAAACAAGCCTACACTAACACGATGGAAAAGGCTGTTTATGTTAAGGATGAACTTGCACCTTTTATCCACTTCTTCACCACGGCTTTCTTCATGCTTAGAAAGAGCTTAGAGATTGGATACTTGAAGTATATCTCCAATGTCTCTTTAACATTGATCTCTTTAATGTATCTTAAGGCCACTAAGGCCATTATTTCTCGCGTAGCCTTGACATCACTAGGGCCAAGCTCCTTTTGACCACTAATTCAGACTAGTGCAATCTATCATATCTAAAAGTTTTCCTGCTTGGGCAACTCTACCACCAGGAACTTGTCCTATTAGCCCTTTATGGAGTCTACTAAGCCTCAAAATAGTTTCCTCTTTGGACAATTTTGGAAGTACATCCATCTATTCAAATTCTTCCATAGGAAGAAGTGGTTGAAGAGTTCTAAAGTAGCCTGTAACACCAGATACTCGTACAACTCTTGAAATGAATTCAATACCCTCTACCCATTGAGAGGGATTTAGGCCAAACTACATTGGTGGTAGTCAAAGAGTTCCTTCTCAAACTCAACGAGGGGGGAACGCATCCCATACTTCAAACATTTCTCAAATATTTTAAAGCACCTCCCCGACATCAAAGGAACCCTCTCTTCCCTCCTTAGAAATCGTACTACCTAGCCTGGATCGGTTTAACCAAGAAGTTACTCAAGACCCAATTTATGGTAGATAACTTCTCTTGCTAATTCATCCACCCAAACCCATGTCTGTCCCATGTCTAGTGAACAAATCCACCGATGGTGGCAAAGGGTTGCTTTCATAAACATCCCTAAGGATGGCACTAATGAGCCTTACCCTATCCAATGCCTCTACCAATTTTCTTGACCACTCAACCAATTATACTAGTGATAAGACTCCATCCTCTCCTTTATAGGGAAGATCACTCCTTGTGACTTTGGATTCTATCGTTAGATTGTATTTTGACACGTCTAGAGGCATCTCACTTGCGTTTGCTCTACTATTGGTTGACATCTTGATGATGATGAAGAACAAAGCTTGAAGGAAAGTTGAGAATAGAAAGCTTGAAGGGTTAAGAAGATGAGAGTGTTTGTGATATAGTTGAAGTTGTTTGAGATAAGTATAAATTGAGTAAGAAATGAAGAAAGAGTGTAAACGGTTGTGTTAAGGGGTATTTATAAGCACAAAATTTAAGGAAGCACACTAATGGTTATGGGGATCTATACAAATGCGATCTCTGCAATGTAGCCTAATAGATACACTTATCAATGGTTTTGATCGGACAACCTCTTTTAAGTAACGTGACAATTGCTCCTATATACGTAACTATGTATGACATGACAGCTGTCATGTAGCAATAAATGCACTAGGGAAACACGCGCCAAGTCAAGAATTTGAAAAGCTTACCTTCTATAAGAAGTTTCACAGAGGTACTTTCACCTTCCACACCCCATGTAACATTCCAACGAGGCCATACCTCAGCCTAGACACAGGAATCTGGTCCAACCTTACCATCATCTACTTAATTACCTCTACATTAACCAAGTGAAGCATCAACTACTCAGCACCCATTACTGCCCTAGGAGGTTGGATCTCCTGTGTTCCACCTTGACGCCTAAGTACTTAGCTCAGCCTAATTAACATATTGCTTAGATCTTTCATTCCTATATGGCCCCTGAGTTACCTAACTCAAGCATCTCTATTGCAATCTTCTCCCTAACTTTGATTCCAATCATGCCATGTCAAAACCTCCCTTGTGATGCTAGCACAACATTCATCACGTCACCCAACCAACATGAGCACCTCAAGACCAGATCAACCATATGCTTAAAGAGCCCATCCTTCCTTTCTCCATGCCTTCACTACGGTAATGAGACTATACAAGTAAGGGTAAGGAAGGATAAGTATTGATAGGGCCTTTTAAATCTGAACCTCTTAAACCCATACCAACCTAATTAAGCTCATGGCTTGGGTTGTTCTCCTCTAAATTCTGCCCCCTTACTTGCATGTTTGACTTCATCTCAAGCCCACTATACAGCTATGACTTTGTAGATAAAGCTAGACGATTGGGTCAAACAATTGCCACTTAAAATTGCGAACTACGTTAGACCCTATAGCTCTACTACCTATAGCTTGCAGATATGGCTTCTATCTATTACCGGCTCCATTTCTCTATAAATACTAAACTACCATCTAACAGTAAACCACTTAATACTTTACGTACTTGACCTATATTCTGCCATCTAATGCATTTACTTTCCTTCTCTATATATTTTGCTGCTTAAGTATCAAAATGACTACACTGAACAATTGTTTCTTATTGTTTATTGTTTTGCAAGCTCTCATCACTGCGCCAAGCCTAAACAACTTCCAATCTATACCGGTCAAAATCCAAAAATGACACTGTTGGTAGGTAACTTTTTGTCTAATAGGATATTGGTTGATTATGCCCCATCATAGCAAATTATAATTTTGTAGACTCTAAGTTATGCTAAGTCTTTAGGATTGATTTTCCAATTGTATGTCTAGGCTTGAGAATCAAAAGGAAACAAGGATTTTATTAATTAACTTGCGTAGTTGATATTGTTTGCCGTTTAGATGCTTGTTGATTGTATCTATACGTAGTTGAATTATTGTAATAAAAAGCTTAAATATGATATAGATGCGGGGATCTATTGAATGTGTGCTATGTACATGCAACATGGTCCTCAAAAGCATTCGCTTCACAATTCTTCATTTTGGACAAGTGTTGACACAACAATATAAACACGAATGCAACGCGATTATGTATTATCATTTTTGCTACTAAGTGAAACTAATTAAATGGATAGGTGAAAATTTGTTAAATTGGTTGGATGATGATGTGATGTGTATTGTTGTTTGGGATGACTGCATACACAAGAGGACAAACAACGTAATAATCAATTTGATTTGTTAGTAATTTATTGAATGAGTGAAGTTTATTGATTAGGGTTGGGATTGACTAGGTACTTTTAAAGTATAATTATGTTGCTAGCTGTGATACATGTATCGATAATTTAATCGGAAAGTAAATTATGAATGAATTTAACATTGCCACATGCTTTATTCATTCAATAATTGCAAGACAAATCAGAAGAAGTGAAAAAGGTTATCCAATTTCTTAATATAGTCTATATTTTCGTAACAAAAAGTCTGTCTATTTATCAATTTCCTTGTGCTATTAAAGTGTTCGGAATGCCTAAATACACCCCCCAATGATATTGTATTTCTAGTACGTGTCTTAAATTTTTCTTTCTTTTTCCTAACAAATTAGACACTTTTAAATTATAATTATGCTAATAAAGTATCCGGTTTGCATAAATACACCTCAATAATATGTCTAATATCTATGCTAGATTTTTTTGCTTCTCCTTCAAACGACTAGCTTTCTCCATTTGTGGGACACACTTCGTATGACCTATGGAAAGAAGTACCGATGCCCTATCTAGCAATAGATAAGGCTGTTGAGCATCTTTGCTAAATTTAAATTCCATCAATCCTCAAAACCACTCATTTCCCGACATAGAATAGACTACTTATCCAGATAATTATAATTCAAATAAAAAAAAGGCCATAAAATCATTTTTTTTTCTTTCGGTGAACAAAATCGTACATTTATGATTTTATCCATATGAACATGATGTAAATTAACCTAAGTCCGGACATGACCCAAAAGGCACGATGAGTTGTTTTAACGTGTTGTGTATACATTGCACTTTCTCTTCACACAAATTCAACACATATAGAGGTCAAATTTGCTGTCAACAGAATTTTCACATTTACACGTTTGTGTTATCTTCAACAACATTGAATTTACATATTTCTTAAATTATTGTTCCATAATGTATCACGCATAAAACAGTATCTCTCTAAGCATTGAGGAAGAGTACCCATACCATATCATAATCATTATATCTTGATTTTAACTGAAATATGAAATTGTTGAATATGATATTTAACTCAACTTCTACTTGTTAAATTTATTATCTCTTACCTTACTGATTGTACTTAACACTTTATTAAATACTAAGGGGTAGTAGAAGGACATTCCTCTAAAAATTAGATACTAGTGACTAAGGATGTATTTGTTCATGGAAAAATGCTTTTCCACAGTTTTTTCTTTTTTTCGATAACTCTTCCAAATAAAATTTTGTAGTCACAACATATTATCGTAATATTCTCAATGGGTTGCAAAACTTGTGCCTAGTAATGATCAGTATCCACAAAAATAAATAAAAAAAAATGCTAAAGAGAAATAAGAAAATCATTTTCCATTAATATTTGTTTTGATAGATAATCACCACCATTGTCATCAACTATGATATTCATCTGATAATTATTGCTAAAAGCCACTAATAATTATAACCTCTTGACAACGTCTCGTTTTTTTTATTTGTTAACTATGAGAGAGGGGATTTGAACCTTGATTTATCTCGACGGAAGATTAATGGTGATACTATTAAGTTATAATAGCCTTAATAACGTCTTATATTACAATGAAATATTTAATAGTTCTAAGACTTTAATAATAATCAAAATTCCTGAAATAAGATGTTGACCCAATAATGAGAAAAAGGTCAAAAGTTGAGGAGTCAAATTAGGATCAAATCAAGATAACTGGAGTAATATTAAATATAATTCATATTTATTTATAAAATAATAAAAGTATTTATATTCTTGATATTTGAACAATTTACTATCTAACATTTATTTTCTTAGTAAATTGTTACATACTTTTGGGGGAGGAAAAGAAAACCGTATGTTTAACCAAAAAGTATACTATAGAAATCAAGTTCAATTGATAAGGTCAACCAAAACTGACTAGGTGGATCGGCCCAATTTAACACATTAGTTATAATAAGAATTAAAAAAGAAATTTGGAAAGCATTTTCCGTTGGAGAAACATCCTAATATACTTTTTCTCATTTTAATTCCATATATAACATGCATGTTGGAATTTTTCTTTCTTTGTAAATAAAATATTTCTATTTTCAAATAGCAAAACTTCGGTGCTATCGGCTTAACCAGATGAATTATGGTTCCTTCATAAGAAAAATCAAAATCCCGATTTTGACATTTCCCTGTTGAAACAATGAACTTCGCAATGCTTAAGCAAAATGGTAGATAATTGCCCATCCGGTTTGACTCACCTATTATTGTAGGATTAACCTTATTCACCATACTTTGTTTCTGCTTTGTATGATTATACCTTCCATGTCCATCTTCCATTTTGATGGATTAATCTAATTCTCCATCCCATGTTCATTTATTTATTTTTTTTTTAAATTTAAATTATTGAATTTACAAATAAATCAATAATTCAGATTCAAAAAAATGTCTACCAAGGATGAGACAGAGAATTAGACCTACCTCCTAAAAATAAACATAAAATCATAAGAAAATCCAAAAATTAAGAATAATAGAGACTAAGTTTTATGATACAATTCGATTTAGTTTTCCTTTCTACCTATAAGCAAATATATCAATCTAGTTAATCAGATCGACTATATAAATAAAACTCAAGTTCAAATGGAACTTTATTGAATTTGTTTCTGTACTATATTGAAAAAAAAAATTAATGCAAACAAAAAGAAAAACCTTAATCATTAAATTGAAAACCGACTTGAGAAACGAAGAAAAAACAAAACGGTACTAGGCTCTTCATTTCGGTTCAGATTCTTATGCTCATCTTACGGACCATGTCAATTTTCTATTGTAACATCAAAGAGATTAAAAGATTTTATATGAATAGATACTTTGAGAGGCATATATCCTTATAAACGTTGTTGTAATATCTTTTGAACTTTCTAATTCAAAATATTTTAAAATGTGTCTTTCTTGGAATCAAGTGTCGTTGTCTTTCACTAAGGGGGAAAAAGTTAAAAAAGTGTTGTCACCAAACAGTGTCCATATTCCTATTATGAAGCATATATCTCATTTAGGGATTCAAAGAATTTATCCCCTTTTTTTTTATCCATTTTTGATTATATTGCCGTTCGCATCATATTTACGATTAATACGGTTGTACATAAACCAATCGAATATATATAATGGTTTGATTAAGTTAGATATATTTTTTAAATAACCGATAAAAAAAATTTTTACTCTTCAATTATTCAGTAAAATTTCGCTATTCATACCATATATGTTAATTAGTGCGGTGAAATTTCACTGCTCTAACTGACGTAAAGAGACATGCGGGCAAGGGGAAAAGAAAAATAAAAAGGAGGTTGGCAATTTGCCCCCTAATGTATTAGTGATTTTTAAAAAAGCTGTCGGTCAAACTAGCACTCAGCTTGCGTTAAATTGATTCTTTTTCTTTTGTTTATAAATTCGGACTTTAATAAAATGTTTCATAAAATAAAATATATCCAGCAGAACTTTATTGTAAAATACTTACCTAAAAAGCTTACCGTTTGTGAAAAAAAATGCAACGTTACAAAATAATACAATAAATTAATTATGAATCCATAAATCATCAATAAGTTATAAGATGTTTCAAAAAATTCATCCATATTATTATGCACCAAATTTTAGCCAAGAAAAAAAAAAAACTTTCAACCATGTAAATGCATCAGCTATCATTTTCTTTTCTTTTCTTGTTTTGACAGTTTGGTATTTTCGGTTCATAAAATATTTTTCACATAAACAAAAGTTGTGGATGTGAAGTTCATAACATTATCAATTTGTAAAAGAATAATAGAATGTTCCTCGTAAAATTTCGTAATTTTTTGCATTTTTAATATATTTGTAGATATTTGATTTTTTTTTAGAGAAATTTTATGGTGGAAGAATAAGTAACATTGAGATTTCTTAATTATTGGTAAAATCATTAAATTTTTGTGTTTTGAAATTCTATGTTTTCTTATTTTCTAATAATGATTTGAGAAAAAATTTTAGTTTGTGGATTTATGTAGTAATTATTATTGAGAAGATAAAAAAGAGAATATTTGTGGATGAATATTATTATGCTTAATAAAATGCAACTATAGCAGCATTTTAGCCACTATGTTTCTCTTATGCATAGTTATACACAAGATGGATAAAAATTTGAGGACCAGGTTAGGGGTGGTAAATAAACCAAGTTGGATTAGAGATTGTAAATAAACCAAGTCAACTCACAAACTATTTGAATTTAACTCGAGTTTTATTTGAATTCAATTCGATAACAGTTGAGTCGAGCTGGATCTCAAGTTAGAACTCATATTCGAGTAGTAAATCGAGTTAAGCTCAAATTTTAAAATACTAAATTCATCAAACTTGTAAATTTTAATCAAATTTGGCATAATTTTTAATATATTAAATATAAGCGAATATAATATTAATTAGAAAAAAATTATAAAATATTTGAATTTAATCAAGTCGTGCTAAAACTTGTCATATATCTTTTCAATCAAGTATGAGTTTAAAAGTTAAAGTTTAGTTGAACTTAAATTTCAAATTTTTAAATCGAATTCGAACTCGAGTTTAACTCTGTTCAGTTTGGTTCGATTAGATTACACCATTAGATAGGATTACATGAGATCAACATGAGCATAGAATCCTTGGCAGCTACGATTAGAATTTAGACTCAAACGCTGTACAGAGTGCCTACTGGGATTACTTTGGATGGCAATTATGGGGGATTTCCGTTACAAACTTTGTTGTTATGAGTTGCATTATAATAGATTGGCATCTGACTAGTTTTATGTTTCCCTTGTGGCAAAAGTTTGAATGTTTGATGCAGCACATATGAACTCTAAATCGTACGATGATATGGGTAAGGATTTTACAGTTTACTATAAGGGATGAAAAGGGAAGAAGGCTACACGACGGAATAGACCTCCTAAGGGTTATGAGTAGAGGATCAATGACTGGAGGGTACGATTATGACTTCTTCGATATAGATATGAATTCTAAGCAAACTTATTAAATTCTTTTTATGCAATGTAGCGTACTTCAAAGCTATGAAATACGACTTCATTCTTCCTAATCACAGCATTATCGAGAAATCAACATCAAAAACAGAAAGAAGTCGTAGTATAACCATGCCACTGGCACGTGCTCATTCGTGTACCATAAGCTAAGCAATATCATTATCCCTCTTTGAATTTCAATACCAATGCATAATAATAGGATCATCTAGATATCTAGATATATTTTTTCTATAGTAGAACTATCTAGAATTTCAATACCAATCCGTCTTTGAATTTCTATAGTAGAACTACCTAGATATATTTTTTCCCTATCGTTTAATTTGTAATAAACTTTAAATCTTCTTGTTGGACTCTATTTGATTTGTTGATGTGAGAGTTGTATTTCGTTTTATTTTGTAATATGTATATAGCTAATGATCGTAGCTTTTATTTAATTTCCATATTTTTTAGTGATTATATAATTAGGAAAATATTAATTATAATTGTTATATTTATAAATGAAATAATTATTGAGAATTAACTAGAGGAAAAATAAAACCATTAGTTAAGGGAAATTGATATATAGTGGTAAAGAGGTTGAAACTTGAACTTGATTCGATAAGCTATTAAAGTAGTTGAAACTCATTTCAATTATTCTCGACTCGGTCTTGGTTAGAATAAGAGACCGAAATTTTAACTTAAGAGTAAAATTTGGTTAGTCATATCCTCTTATCTACAAGAATTAAAGTAAAAAAAGTAGAATTAAATTTTGGACTATTGAAAGACGTATTGTAATTGAATTCATATTATTCTATTATTCACATTAACAATGATTCCCATATTGTAAAATAATTACGAGAGATAATAGGAACCATCAAAGGGAAAATTTTACCAACTTACGTCATTGATGAAATTCGAAAGTAAGAAACTTTGGTTTTCATCGTGGTATTCTACTAGTGGAAGGCAGTATTATCGCAGTCGCAGACGTCGTTGGGAGAATAAAAAGTCAATACCTACTTGAATAGTAAGTCATGAAGAAGGAAGTATTCGAAAAAGTCCAAGTTATGGCTGATTTTAATGCATTAACAAAAGGTTACCAGATCCAATCGAATCCTTTCAAATTACCTTGTGATCCTAACTCTATCAACATTGCAGCAAAGCACTGACGAAAGTTAAATTGGCTCTCGAATGTGGCTTTGTGACATCATTGTTTATCAAAATATTACATGTGTCGGCATGTAGGTTTTTGTATGCAATCGAGCGTTTAATGCCCAGTACATTTTTGCTTATGTCTGAGGGTATGAATAATTTAGTATTTATGGGTTATTTTCCTGTGGTAACATTTATATAATTTATATATGATGCCCTTTGATGCATATGATGATGAGGTTGTAGGCTCCATTACGCATGTTTCCAATCATGTCAAATTTTCGTGACTCGTAACGGAAAGGTCACTAGAAATCCTAATCTTTTAATTATATTATTTTTTTGGCGCGCAATATAGGTTGTAAAAATATTGCCATCCTCAACACAAGTGCCTTAGCAGTTATTTTATGGGCGAAGGAACTCCCTCCCAAATTCTTCAGCATTGGTAGTGGTTCTTGGCGAAGAATCAGGTTCTCCGATTCTTTTTTTTTTTTTTTTTCCCTTCTTCTGACGGTTTATCAAAAGAGAGAAAGATGCTTTACCTGATAGTAATTTAAAAGTAATTTTTTAAATATATATTAACAATATGTATATAATGAGACTTACATATAATATTACGAGTAGCTTTTTTTTTTTAAATGAATTATAAATAAAATAGTGAGTTTTTTAGGTAGTTACTGTAGCATTTAGAGAAACGAAATGGGTTCCCAAGATTAAAGATGGCTATATGGCTAGAATCTCCCAAATCATTCATTAGTTTTCTTTTCCCTCTCTCTTCCTTTTTTAAATCCAAAAAACTTGGCCATTCATTTAGTAGTGCAATTCATAACCATGTGTTTCAACTCGACCCATAAAAAAAGAATTTTTTCTATTGTCTCATTTATACTTTTTATGGAGATTAAGAAAGGTAGTCTTTTATCACACTGTTGATTTAATATTTATTAAATTTAAATTATTTAATTTATTATGTTTTCAACCGATTAGATTTGATGAATAATAAATTAATAGTGAAATAGAAGCTAGATTTAATAGATAATAAATAAATAGTAAAATGAAATATTGGATTTATTCCATCAAAATAGTGTACGGAATTATTGAAATTACTATCAAATAGGCTTCCTTTTTCCTTTTATTTTAAATGATTATGCATTTATGTGGGTATCGAGAGAGAGAGAAAGCGGAGAGCCGGGGGAATCAGTAATCGATGGACGAACATGAATGCTCAAAAGGTTGGGGTAATGATTAGTTAAACCCTAAAACCTAATACGTTTGTATAAATTACATAGAATAGATGTTAGATGTTACATAATGATTTTAGATTTATGGACTGTGCAAACATAAAGTAAGATATAAGGTTGGATATTGTACTCATTCTACTGTCTATACTATATATCTTATAGATCTTATAATTAAATCTATCAAAATAAACAAAATCCAATTAAGTTTTCTTAACTGATAGCTCAATATTTAGACTAATATTCAAAAAACACCTTTAATTTTAGGAATATCTTGTTTATACATACATATATATATTTATGTATAGTAATTTTAATATAATTAATTATATTCATATTTATCATAATTTATATATAAAAGCATTATTGATTTGCAGTTTGAATATGATTACTCTCAATGTGATTGTTTATATTTTCTTAAGCAGATAAGAATAAAAAAAAACAAAAAAAACAAAATCACAATTTCCATTAAACAGTATAATTTTAAAGGATTACATAATAGATTCAAATTTTAAATTTAAAAAAATATATATTTCTAAGGTAGGGCAAAATGGCTTGAAAATGAGCCACCCCTCCCGTATTCAGGAATATTACTTGAGAGAACGTGTGCATCATACCACAACAACTGATGTTATTTAAAAGATTAAAATATAAATTTCGGTTTTAACGTGACATTAATTATTCAACAGAGCTTGTTGAGTAGGATATGAGCAGCCTCAGCAACAGTAAGTTTGACCGGAGGATCTGGGAACTTTGGACAACATTGCTATGTATACATGTCAATAGACATACAATGTTTATGACATGGACAAAAAAAGGTCAATAAAAGACAAATTTTCACAATAAAGCTTACTTGAGATCGCAAATTAATCAAAAACACCTTTTGAAAGGTATGCATACTTAACATCACTTTACTGATCGAATAAGATTATTATATAATAGATATTGTCGAAGATGGAATGGAGCCCTAATAAACTATAAATGAAAATTACAATGTTTTTTATGGATCCTATTGAGAGTAATTTCTTTTCGGTAATTATTATTGTGGATATTTTGATGGGAGAAGATCAATTCTAGCACAAAATAGCGATTTTTAATTTTATAAGGAATGTTTAATCAATATTTTCTTAGTAAGAATTCTTATATAATTGTTATTACGGGTTTAAGATAAACGTGTTTATCGTTTTTCTATAAGAATTAATAGACAAATGAAATTGTTATTATAATAAAGTGAACAAGATGCAAGAGCTTTTGTAATCATAAGTTTTCCCTTCAACCCTATAGTGCTATTTTTTAGTTATTTTATACCCACCTTATATTCACATATATAAGAAGAGTAAGGTAAAAGCCATTAATTTGTAACCTATCATATAAGGGTAGATTTCAAGATTTTGGAATTGGAATCAAAATCAATTTTGTCACCCCTAAAACTAATCTATCTTAAGCATTATCCATAGACAAATGTTAGATTCTAATTTTCATTTTTTGCCCTTTGTATACCCATTTATCAGTAGACAAATGTTAGATTCTAATTGGCCTAATATAATTAGCCTAATGAAACAATATTATTTGATTATATATTTAATTTAAATAGTATAATGATAAAATAATAAAAAGATAAAGAAAGCTAAAAGAAAAAGAAAAAAGTTTAATTTCATCTATGCCTATGGAGTCATCTTCTCTTGTGACTCCAAATTGAGATGATGACTTGCAACCATGACTTGTGACCTACGAACAATCCTTCCCTTAACCATGGCTCCACTTGCTTTTTGGGAAGTAAGAGGCTTAAAGAATGCAACCTAGAGAGGTCTTATGCTCTACTTGTACTTTGGGAGCAAAGAGCTTAGGAAAGTAGCTGGCTTTGCTTACTCTTTAGTGGCAAGGAGCTTAGATAGGTGGCCGATGAAGGCCTTGAGTTTTGCTAGCTTTTGGGTCAATTATTTAGTGTGCTCAAGGGCCTTCCATCTTAATAATAGGTTGAAGCTTGAATCTTACTATTTGTAAGATTCACATTATTAGGGGGAGTTTCCTGCTTAGCATGCTTATTTGCAATTCTAACTGACACGTTGGAGAATGCAACAAGTGATCATAAGAACTAATTTCTTTATGAACTTGTGGAAGTATGATACAACATTTTGATGTTGTACAACTAACATTTTTGCTAGGCTATTGTTACCATTGAAGGGCCCTTAACTATGGAAGCATTCTTTGATCATAACAGTGTGAGCATTACTCTTGCTCTCTTATCATTGTGAAAATTTTAGCATATGTCTTAGATGCTTTAAGATCTACATTCTCAAAGGGTGTTTAGATCATATATGTTAAAGGTGATGGTAGTAACATGGCTTTACATAGCAACCTATGTTTCTCATAAGTAAGTTTTTTTATGGGGACTGTTAGATGACATTTCCTTATTGGGGGTACAATTGTTGTTGTGCACAAGTTTCATTTGCTAATCTTACATTAGTAGTAACAATAGTAGTAAGACTCTATTTCATTTAACTGCTAGTGGATGCATAAAAACTTTCCTTTGCTAGAGGTATATTCTTGAGCCAGGTTCGTTTGAGAGCCCATAATTGCAGCCTTTTGTTGGTCTATCTTCATTGTTTGTCAATGAGCTTGGGCTTGGGCTTTGTCTTTCATATGTGTGGTCTATGTAAGCCCTACAACTAGTCATTTGAGGTTTCGATCGGTTAAAAGACCCGATAGAGTCTAAATTATAAAGTAAAGTTAGAAATATTAATAAAAATGACCCCGTAAACTTGAATTTAAGAAAATAAGTAATAAAATAGGAGATTACAAAATTTTCAAATTTTAAGTATAATACTTGTTAATCATCAAAAAGGCGAAAAGTGTAATTTAATAACTAATAAATTACTAGAGATAGATTATATGTATACGAAAAATCATAAAATGACCTAAATAATAATTAGGAATGTTCACATGTATCTCACATGTATTTACGTATAGATAAAAATACGCAAAATTACTTAAATTGGTCAAAAAGCTTAGTAAATAATTAAAGAAAATTATTAAATAAATTAAGAAAAATCAGAAAAGTGTGGATTAATGCACATATGGTCGTAACAGGTCAAAATCTGAAAAAGAAAAATTAACCAATTAGAAGTAAACAACACAAAAGCCAAAAATTAAGGAAACGGGACAATGTCATGTCTAATTAATACATATTAATTATCCAAAATGTCTATAAATAGGGAAAAATTTCAGAGAGCTCCTTTGGACAGTTGAGCATTAGAGAAAAATAGGAAACTCAAAAAATTCGAGAGAAAATCCAAAAAAAAAAAAAAACAACTGTGCAGATTCGGCTAGTGAGCCAAACCCACACCTCACCACTACTTGGGACCAATCCACCACCACCACACAACTCCAGCCCCACCGTCTAGGCCGGTCGATGCACTTAGACTGGATTTGGACGGCCAAAAAGCATCGAGCCGGTGAGTCCCTTAATTGCTCCGATTTTGACTAATTTTGTAAAATTAGTTATTTTGTCCAGAAAATTATGGAACTTGTTATTCTGAGGTTTTATTGTATGTAAATTTAGGGAAAAATAGTGATTTAGTTTAATTACGTCTGAAAATATAAAGTTCTTAACAAATGAATCAAAACTGAACATGATTAGAACGAGAAATAAATAGGCTTAGAAATGTAGTTTGGAGCTTAATTTTTTCTCTATAGAATGCTTATGTGATATAGAATAGTGCTATGAAGCCATTTTTTAAAAATTAATTTTTGAAATTTTTAAGTTAATTTTTAGTCCTAAAATGATGGAAAAATTGGGTAAGTTTGGGTTAATTAGGTGATTAAGATACTAATTACTGATTTAGATAGTAATTAGATGTTTAGGGATGTTAATCTCTGATATAGAAACCTAATCCTAGCCTTTAAAGTATTAAGTATAGTTAATTTAGGAAATTAGGTAGTTATTGTAAGAAATTAGTAATATGTGAAATTAAAAATTAATAAATCTAAAACATTAGGGTTATTTAAATAATATTAGAATAAAAATAAAAATAATATTAAATCTGAATTAAGATTTAATTTTAGGTAATTGTATAAAAATATAAGATTTTCTCACATCAAGGATAAATCCGATACCCCAATTAGGAATAACGTATATCGAATAGTTTAGAATATTGAATTAAGACCCAATAAGATATTTGAATACTCGAGCTTAATATGATTAATTTCACATTAGGATTCAAGCATATTTAAAACTTAGAAATCGAACTAGAACCTAATTTAGAAATTGATGCGGAAACCAAACCCGAACCTAACCCCAAACCTAGAATAATTGTAAAAGACTTAAGACCTAGATAATTAGGCATATTAAACCCTAAACAAAACATAACAATAAGCGTTATAGAATAAAACGAATCTATAATAGTTATATGACAAACTGAAACCAAGTTTATGTTATAGGGATAATCGGCGATAGCCTAAGTAAATCGGACCTCGAGTAAGTGAGCGAGGAGTTGAGGTAAGTTGGGATTAATACGATGCTGTATTTTAGAGACTTAAGATTATGCTTGGTTGTGCTTATTAAATAGTTAGATGTATGCATGTACTTGATTATGAGTAATGCTATAATTCTGTCTGTTGTCCTGACTTGTATTGTATGGTTTGTATGAAATGATTGATCACCCTAAACTGAACCTAATCAAATATACGACCTATTTTATTACTATTCATTTCTGAATAATGTAATAACTAGGAAATATATTACGGAGAATTATTGTAAACTTTAATTGCAATAATTGAATTATAGTGTATATATATATATTTCCTTACTTTTTTAGGTAAATAATTTATTTAAATTATAAACTGTTTATTTCAAAGCGAGTTAATCGTGGACGCCTTGTGTAGATCAGATCTAAGATAGCGGTTGTAAGGTTAACTTCTATCCTAAGATGGTTTACACAACGGGGTTGTTACGACTCTGCCGCTTTGGGGCGTAACAGTCTACTTTAGGGTAATATTCAAGGAGAGATTTAACTGTTTTCTAACTGTATTATCGTTATTAGGTGGACTCTTCGTATAGGCAACGTTAAGTGTTATTATTAGGTCTTTTCCAATAGAGTATTTAGATAAACCCATACCATAGAGTAGGCTAATAGGCCAATAATCAACTTAAATGAACCTGCATAAAGAATACACAACTAAGTAGGTAGTAGATATTTCTCTAGCATGACCACTTTATTATCTAAGTCAGCCCTTAAGTGATGATAAAGTCGAACAATTAAGAAATATGTTTTGGCTATTGGAGGTTAGACTAACTTAAGGGATTAATAGAGCGCTTTAATACCAAATGGAGGTAGGACTTTTTACAAATGGAGGGCGAACAAGTAGGAGGCTCAAGGTTTACTGTCATAGATGCGATGCCTAGAGACAATGGGACTTCCTAACAAGAGTTTAGGTGTTGAGGTGGTCCTAAAGCCTTATAATGTCTTTTTCATTTTGAGGTTTTATAGGTGTCGTAAAGTCCTTCGTTATTGAAATGCATCAAGGATAGTGTAACAAGAACTGTATTTGGTTTCCCAGCCTTGATGCTCAATATCTTTTGTTTGAGCACTAGGGAGGTCAACAATTAAAGGTGCTTCATCCAAAGCGCCCTTGAGGGGAATTAGACTTACTTATCGTAGATTATTCTTTAAGCAGGGTCTAAGACCAAAAAACCACCATCAGTAATAAAGTATCATAAAGCACCTATAATATTAAAGTGTTTTTTTTTTCGTCTTGAAAACCTAAAAATATTAAATTATATATCATGTTAAATTATTTAAGAAATTGTTTTTACTATTTAGTGGTTTGGTGGTTAACTTGTTTAGCCTACTAATTTGTAACAAGCCAGAATAAGTTGAATATTGACTATTTGTTTATCAAATGAATTAAAATGGAGCCGCTTGTTTAATTGTAACTCAACAAGCTAGGCGAAGTTGATTCAACCCATTGAATACACTTATAGAGCTATATGAAAGAATAAAAAAGGTAACAAATTAATAGACAAGGGGAAGTGTTGCATCTAAAATATTGAGTGCTTGTAGTCAATGTTCTTATGTTACATTAATTATTGTATTTATATTAATGATGTCAAACTCAGTTTGGGAGGTTGACTAAGGAATAGGAAGGGGTTAAGGGTCAAGAGAGTTAAACCATAATCGAACTAAGATTGAATTAGGTTTAGTAAAATATTTAGAATGTAACTTATATTTATTTATAAAGTAATAAGTTATCTTTATTCTTGGTGACCAAAATTTAAGAGTTTTTTCATATTTTACTTTTTATTGCTCTTATATATACATTTATTTTTTTAGTAAATTGATGCATTTTCTGGAAAAAAAAAAACTAAATAAAATAGTATGTTCCAACATGAAAAAACCGACTAGATGTTATAGGAATTGGATTGGACTAACTAGATCAATTGAGTCAAACTGTAGTCATTGTTAATGTGGATCGAAGAGATCATCCAAACCAATTTAACAATAAGATCAAGTTAAGCGTGTTAAATCAGATAAGTCAACTCAAGGTTAACAACACTAATCAATTAATACCTACTAGTATCGTTGCAAATTGGACAATAGTTAGATTTTTAAAGGAAAATCCATCCTTTAAATTGGTGGTCAAACATCCCATTCCATCTCAATTGTGCTAGTGGTAGTACGTTAGAGAAGGGATGTATTGTTTTAGGTATAAGGCTATTTTTAATTAATACATTATCATTTCTGAGAAAGGAAAAGGTATATATCAATTTTTTTTAGTTTTTAACAACAATCGGATGGAAATTAGAGGCCAGCCTCAAAGTAGAATGCAATATCTCCGTAGGGTTTCCACAAATTGCTTTTGATGTTACAACGACGGGCAAAAGTGTATCGCTCGTGCCTCCGGGTTATAAGTTAAGGTTCATGCGTCCACACAGGGCATCAATTTGTGGGCCGGATTCTCTTCTTGTGGCCATTTAATATGTAACCAACTTAAACCTAGACCTTTGACTAGGAGTATTGATAAATAGACAAAACCCGTACTTTGCACGTAAAGTAAGCGTTTCTTAAAAAAAAAAAAAGGATCTTTTTTTCCCTTTTGAGCTTTTCTGTATTTTTTAAGCTTTTAATTATAGTTAAATATTAAACATATTTAATAATATTATTTTATTAAATTAATTATTATAGACCGATCAAATGTTAACACATGTTAAATAATAAATAGAAAGCTTAACGAAAAGAACAAAAATCCTAATTTGTTTAAATTGAAAAATGTAAGAGATTTTTATAGAAAGGGGGGAAAAAGAAAGAAAGAAGGTAGAGGATTTAAATAAACAAGTAAAGTTTGTACCTAAATTTGTATTTTCCCATTTAAAACATTTACAAACATATGCTATATATACACACACAGACAGCCCTGCAATTTCCCAAACTCATAATTGATGTTATGCCATTATTTTCATTCTTTCAAATGAAATCGGTAATAGACTTGTCTTCATACTATCCAAATAAATTAAAAGTAAGGAGAAAAATTGATGGTATATATTTAAAAGTTTAAAATATAACATTAATAAGATTATTCATTAAATTTAATCGAGATAAACTAAGAATTGAACTGAATTCAAACTATTACGAACCATAATGTTATCCTTTTATATTTAGATTCAATTTGTGGTTCAATTCAAAAATAGTATAAATGATTCATAATTCGGTTCATAGAGTCAAACCAAACCAATCATTTGAACTCAAAAACTATTTCTTATTAAAAATTAAACAATAAGTGACATTTTGTTTATATTTAAATCCTATTGCAATTTTAGCATAACCGGTTTATCTATTTTATTGTCATTTTTTATTTCACTCTTGATCTCCATAATCCACTTCTTTTGTGTCTTATCTTTATTAGACTCATTTGCCTTTATCATCACCTAAGATGCAATATTGTTATGATATAATTTTATTTGGTTTTAATTCTTACATAGTGTTATTTAATTGGGACATTAATATTGGTATGATAGTATTATAAAAAGAACATGATCTTTTAAAAAACAATTCAAATCGAATTGTATTTGAAACGGTTCAATTCAAAATTTTGCACTGTAAAAAACAATTTAGTTCATCAAATTTTTAAATCTAACCATTTTAAATGTGATTCGGTTCAATAATTAGTTTGAAGTTATTTCAAGTAAAATGGAATTAGACATTTATCCTTATTTTGGCCAAAGTAAATATATATATATCGTTAGGATGATGAGGGGGAAAGGTATAATCTGTCACTATAACCTTGTTTTTAGGATAGAGGAAAGAAATGGGGAGGGAAAGAATTGACAGAGAATCTATTCATCTGCCTTGTTTGATAAAAAGTTGAAAGAGGGAGGAAAAGGATTTGAGAAACAACCCACAAAAACATTTCCTTCCATATATAAAGAAAATAGGAAGGGAAATTGATTAAATGAGATAAATACCCTTCAAATAACAACACACTTTAAACTTTCAAAGACATTTTGATATTTTAATATATTTTTGAAAAACCTATAATCAACTTTTTTCTAGGGTCATTCTTCCCTTATTCAAATAAATACTTTTTTTTATTTTCGTTATTTCTATATTCTTTCCTTCCACTTTCTTTTTTTCTTAATTATTCTCCCATTACCGATGTAAATACGTGGACATTGACACGACATGATTTGGACTTGCGACTCCACATTGTTTAAAAGAATTACAACGTAACATGTTTTTGACACCAGGTGAGAAAGTCAATATATTATTTTATATTTCATCACTGTTTTCCTATGCGTGTTTGTCTATGTACCATTAATTATTTTTACTTATTATTCAAATTATTAGATACATTAGAAATAATCTTCAAAAGTATTTTAAGATAATACCTACAAATCATGAGTACATTTTAGGCAAATGGCTAGTAATCGTCGTACTCAAATGCCAATATATAGAGTCATCATTCTCCAATATCATGAAGAATATTAAATTAGAATATGCAAATTGAAAGAAAACAAATGAGACTATCACATCAATTAACGTAATTAGAGAACAAAAGCAATCAAAAGTATATAGGAAGTAGATGAATTAAAAGCATATTAAAAAAAAAAACAATTGGATCAGAACAACTAAATAAAACTAGTAAAAGCTGAATTAACAAATTCTTACACTTTTGCCGTTGAGGTCTATGAGTAATCTACATATACTGATACTATAGCATGAGCATATAAAAGATAGAATTAACTAAAAATCCACTAAATATACAAAATCATGTTTATAGCCAAAGCATGTAAATAATTCTTTATTTATAGTACCTAAGCAACATATTCTATAAAGGAGTCAATCGTGCCCATCATCTATACAAGTATTCCATACCACTACTACAATTTTCTCTAATATATCGAATAGTATTTAAAAAACCAACTTAGTGAACAATATGTCAAACAATCAATGTTTTACTACCACATCAATTTGTTAAATACTCCCCTTTAAACACTGTAAGTGCCAATAGGTTACTACTTAGCCAATTATGGATAGCCTCAAAGCTTTTGGCCTCAACAAGTCACAAAAAGCAAATTATTTAAAGTTTTCAATATATTTAGGTTGATCTAATTACCAATTTATCATACACATTCAACATGCATATTAATCACATATGTGAATTACACATTAATTGCAAACTAAAATAATAAACTTCTAGTAAGGAACTAGGTGCAGACTCGCTAGGTCACAATTCTAAAATTGTGGAACCATGACTGGCCTGCTAGGTTTAGTTCCACACCAAGTCTGGGGACTGTCAATTTGTAGTGATGGGTCCACAAACCCATGAATTGTACCTATTAATTTTTTTTTTCCTTTTCTTTCTCCCTTTTCACATAGCTTCTCCTTCTTCCTTTTTAATAATATTCTGGGAGGGTTGGGACTCATTAGGTCCACAAGTTCTATCCACTAACCTATATTAGACTTACTACCTTAATGGGTCCCTTCAATGGGTCATACTTGTTGAGTTAGGTCCAGACTTAGCGAGATCGAACTTAGTTGAGTCTCGATTCCGACTGGACCCATAATTGGGTTTAGTATGGGGGAACGCAAATGACTTAAAAAGGGGGTTAGTGATCCATCAAGCCATGTAGCCTAGTCAGTCAACCACTTATATGTATTCCTTTCTTTTAAAATTACACCCTATCAGCTAAGCTTGATGCATGGTTAAACATACACCTTCTTTAGTCAACCCAAACTTCAAAATCATAATTATTTCAACCTTAAATTACAAAATTCTTCAAGATAATCCTTGAACTAAGCATCCTTTAATCCCAATTCCATGAACCAGATATAACATCAATTAATTCTAACATCAATGAATTACTACCCACTTTATACCTAAGAATACTAAATCTACAACCCATCATAAATTTCTATAATGTACTATATGGATTGTAATGTCATAATCCAAATCTTCTAAAGGCATAGAACAGAAAAAGTATATACCATCTCAATTGCTTGAACAAGGTTTCAATCATCCCTATGCATGTAAGCACCACCATTTTATAATTTCAAGAGTTCATCACCGTACAATTCTAAATAAATGATCTAGCGCTTCTTTCATATTGAAAGCTCTCTCTCTCTCGCTCTGAGAGTTTTCTTACTTGACATGTATAGTTTGTTATTTTTACACTTTCCACATCAGCATCTACATGCATATTTTGCATGATTCCTTATTATAACAAACTTTTTCATCATTAATAGTATGGTTTTATTGGTTGTACTCTTCATTCTATACCCATTTTCTTCTAGAAAAACATTTGCTCTTGTGCATTTCAACTGCAATTAACACCGTTTCTTCCATTTTAAGCATATAATATATAGATCTTTACATAAAATTTACAATAGACACTTTTAGTAAACAATTCATTACACTTTTTATTATCCTGAATCATCCAAAGACCTGATTTTTGCATTATGGATAAAGCTAAGCTAAAATCCCTCTATCATAACCATCCAAATGTTAAATCTAGCTTGTTTTTTTGAGTTTTTCCTTGTTCTTTGTTGATGTGGTCTATGTGTTAATATTCATTAGTCTTTACTTAGTTTGTTGCCATCTTGTGATATTATTTGAGTATTAAGCTTATCTTTATTTTTCTTCTCTAATGCTTAGTAGTTGTCATGTTTTCTTTGTTCTTTGCTATCTCAACCCCTTCGTCTACGTAGCCTCTTTGTCTATGGATATAGTGCAGTCTTCGTTCTCTTCTCAAACTTGCAACAATACAACTTTAAATCAAGCATTCTGTAGTTATTCTAACTAAATTAATACATGCTTAGCTAGTTTTCCATTTGGGCTACTTATACAAAACTAAGATTAAACTAAGCTCACAAAGGTAAAGAGCCAATAATGAGCCACTCCTAAGATAGTGAAAGTGAATATGATTGTCTAATCTTAGATATATCTAATGATGTTAGGTTACATCAAGAACATATGCTATTGGGCAGAGTGGTAGCTAATAATATCTTGAAGAGACCAGTGTTTATGAGCATTACGAGAAAGGCTTAGGAATTTTATGGTGACGTAATGTTTGCATTAGCAAGACCTAATTAATATGTTGTAACCTTTAGCTCTATCAAAATGATGAGGATGGTAGTCTTTGATGGCCCTTGGTCTATTTAAGGGTATGTCTTTATTTTGAAAGAGTGGGATAAGGAATTCAATATGAAAGAGGTATGTTTGGATGAGGTTCCTTTTTGGGTACAAGTACATTGGGTTAAACTTGACCAAATGATAATGACAAATGCCAAATTAATTGGTGCTTTGCTAGGAAAGTTGATAGGGGTCAAACCTATCAAGTTAGCTAATGGGTGTATAGGGGGGGGGGGTGGGGGGGTTTAAGGATAAGAGTCAATGTGAATGTCAACAAACCATTGAAGAAAGAGTTGTGGATAAGCAGGGGCTTGCAAGATAGATATAAGGTATCATTTAAGTACGAAAGATTATCAAACTTTTGCTTTACCTATGGAAAGCTTGGTCATCTTATTAAGCAATATGCTCATCAGTTAGGAGGCAATAATAGTTATGGGCCTTAGTTATAAGAAATAACAATTTGTGAAGGTTTTTAGGCAAATGGTAGTTTGCTTGGTAATAGCAATGTTGAGTGGGCTCAAGTTCCTAATTTCTCAAAGTTAGATGCTGCATTACATACTAGTACTCTTACGTTGCAGAAAAGTGGTCAACATTTGATTTATTAGCAAGAGCTAAATTCGAGCACTAAGCAACTTAACATCTTATAACTTCTCACCAAACTTGCTCATCCTAACTTTTCTTGTTCTTCCATTATCCCCATTAGCCTTAAAGTACCTTACATAACAAAACATCACACCATTGCCAAACTGTAACACCTTAATCTAAACCTAATGTCAATCTAGCCCTTACCATTTTACTTAAAAGCAAAACCTTATTTCAAGCTCACAAGCTGACTCTCCTAAAATTCCTTTAATCAGCACAATTGAACCTAAGTCACCTTCAATATATTATGTAGAATTACCACTAGAAGATAGCGAGGGGTGTGGAAGTAAAGAGCTTGTCCCTTTAATAGTGCTTTGTTACGCCCCCAAGCGGCAGAGTCGTAACAGCCCCGCCGTGTAAACCACCCTAAGATAAAAGTTGGCCTTACCAACCGTTATCTTAAACCTGATCTACACAAGGCATCAACGACTAACCCGTTTTGAGTAAACAGTTTGTAATTTAAATAAATCATTCATTTAAGAAAGTGAGGAAATATATATATCGTTTGCAATGTTTCTCTGAAATATATTTCCTAGTTATTACATTATTAAAAAAAAACGAGAAGTTGTAAAGTAAAAGCTTAAACCTTAAAAATATATGTTCGTTCTTCAATATTTTTCCTCACTCCCCAGGATCCAGCAGTTGCTATCTTCAGAGTAGTTGTGGCCGCTTCTTAGCCAGCACCTGCACGATGTCTATAAAGATGTGAGAAACCATAGCTTAGTAAGTTAGGACAAAGGACTTAAAACTTAAAACTATACCATACACACAACAAGGTTTTCAATCACTTATTAGGTGTAATGCATGTGTAAGCAAATACCATCGCACGACGTTGTTCGTCCCATCGTGAGATTAGAGAAATTGTGCCCGCTCTAATCCGGGTTGAGGAGTTGCCGTTAATGCAACAGCTCACGACCAAACTCAGGTTTGTGTAATGGAGACCTTGCTCCTCCCGCGACTACCTTCGAACCACTGTCTTCACCCTCGCCGCGACCTCCTCTCCTGTCACTTAGTTCGACTGAGGATGAAGAAGGGACCATTTTGCAATCCTGCGTTATCCCTTCCGAAGGGGTCGGTATTTGGCCGGAGAGTCTTAAGTTCCCCTAACGGGTTGCCATGCATGTCCGATTATGATTACGGGTCGGATATTTACTTAAGTCCAGTTTAGGTGATCAATCCTTTCATACAAATCATACAATACGTGCCAGAACAATAAACAGAATCATAGCATCACCCATAATCAAGCACATGCGCACATCCAACTATCTAACAAGCACAACCAAGCATAATCTCAAGCCTCCCAAAATACAGCATTGTATTAATCCCAACTTACCTCGACTTCTCGCTCACTCACTCGAGGTCCGATTTGCTCAGGCCATCGCCGATCATCCCTATAACACAAACGTGGTTTCAGCTTTTCATATAACTATTATAAGTTTGTTTTATCCTATAACGCTTATTGTTATGTGTTGTTTAGGGTTTAATATACCTAATTATCTAGGTCTTAAGTCTTTTATAATTATTCTAGGTTTGAGTTTAGGTTCAGGTTCCACATCGATTTCTAAATTAGATTCTAGTTCGATTTCTAGGTACTGTTTTGTATCCGAACCCTAAAAATTTGTTTCAACTCATAATGTGAAACTAATCACATTATTTCTAGATACCCTAAATACGATCACTACCCCTAGTCAGCATTTTATTCCATCCGGTACACTTAAATCCGTATTAGTGTACCGAATTTACTAATGTTGTGAGAAATTTTTACATTTTTTTCATATAATTACCTAAAATTGAATTTTGTTTCAAATTTGTTTTGTTCTGATTTTCATCATTTTATTATCTAATTAAACCTAATTTTTCCATATTTATTAATTTTCAATTCTACATATTCCTAATTTTCTACATTTACCACATAACACCTTCATTACTTACACTTAACACTCCATAGACTAGGATTAGGTTTCCACATCACAGATTAACATCCCTAAACATCTAATTACTATCTAAATTAGTAATTAATATTCTAATCACCTAATTAACTCCAAATTACCCAATTTTTCCATCATTTTAAGGCTAAAAATTAACTTAAAAATTTCAAAAATTAATTTTAAAAAAAATGGCTCCATAGCACTGTTCTATATCACATGAGCATCCTACAGAAAAAAAATTGAGCTCCAAACTACACTCCTAAGGTCATTTATTTCTAAATCAAAATGTGTTCTGTTTTGAATGATTTCTTAAGGATCCTATATTACGGGACATGTTTTCATCAAAATAATATTTTTTCTACAAACTACATACAAAAATATCTCAGAATAATAAAATTCATAATTTTATAATCGTATTTACTATTTTTACAAAATTATACAAGAATCGGGCTGGAAATTGGACTTACCTATTTGGGTGGCTCCGGCCACCGCGGGCCACCGTGGCCTTGTCTGCCGGCCTGGGTGCTGCCACCACCGTATGGTGGTGGTGGCCGTCCACTTCCAGCTGTTCGTCTGGTGTGGGTTCCCTTTGAAAGCCCTAACTACACAGTTTTTTTTTTCTAAACCGAATTTTTCTCTCAATTTTTGCCTCTCTCTAATTTTCTCTGATTTCTATCTGGCCAAATGAGTTCCTAGAAAATAAATTTAGCTTTAAAGGGCTAATTAATAATCTATAGTTATGTGCTTCTAATTTATTGAGCTGGAGCAAAGGAGCAATACCTAAGAATAAGGCAGAAATTGAAAATTTGATGGCCAAATTAGGGGAAATGCGACATGAGGATGTTGCTAAAGGAATGGACTGTGAAGAGGAGGTTATTAACCAACTTAATGATCTTTGGGGGAAGAAGAAATGTTTTGGCATCAACGATCAAGGATTAATTGGTTAAACTATGGAGATAAGAAAACTTCCTTTTTTCATCATACTACTATTTTAAGACCTCAGAAAAATAAAATTTTCAAAGTAAAAAATGTTGATAATGTTTGGCTTGAGAATGAACAAGTGGTTAAGAGAGGTTTTATGGAGTTTTTTATAAAGCTACTTTCTAGTTAGATGGACACAATTTTGAATCTTGTTTGGAATGGATTGATTTGATTGTTACAGAAAAGTCAACGAGCAAATTTGTGCAATGGTGACAGAAGAAAAAGTGAAGACAACTATGTTTCAAATGTGTGGTCTAAAAGCTCCAAGGCTAGATAGGTTTCTAGGTGTCTTTTATCAATCTTATCGGCATATTAGTAGCTCATCAGTTATGAGTGTAGTTCAGTCTTTTTTCTCTACAGGTAAGTTTCCTTACTCTATCAATGGTACAGGCCTTATTCTCATTCCTAAAGTACCCTCTCCTAATTCCATTGATCATTTTAGACCTATTAGTCTTTGTAATTTTCATTACAAAATCATACAAAAAATTCTAGTTAATCATTTAAAGCACTTTTTAAATGAGTTGGTCATAGAGAACCAAAGTGCATTTATATTAGGTTGCTTGATTCATGATGATATTTTTGATGCACATGACATGCTTCACTACCTCAGAAATAAAAGGAGAGGGAAAGATTATAGTTATGCTCTAAAAATCAACGTGATTAAGGCATATGATCAAGTTGAGTAGGATTTTCTTAGGAATGTTTGTTGAAATTAGGTTTGGATCTTAGGTGCATAGAGTAGGTGATGTGTTGTGTCACAGTCGTAAAGTATAATGTAGTATTAAATGGAAGGACAGTTGGAAAAGTGAAGCCTTCAAGAGGCCTGTGATAAGGAGACCCTCTCTCACCCTATCTTTTTATTCTTGTTGCAAATGTTTTATTTAGAGAAATCCATAAGCTGGTTGATAGAGGACAGTCGATGCGAGTCAAACCTATGAGGAGTTGCCTTATGGTTTCTCATCTATTTTTTATTAGTGACTCTTTATTTTTCTGAGATGCTGCAAATATAAACTTAGAGAGCTTAAGGAATTTACTCAAGGCCTATTGCAACGCATTGGGGCAAGAAATAAACTTTGGCAAGTCAACTTTGTATTGTAGCAAAAATATTCCTTTAGAATGTCAATAGTACCTAGCTCACTTTTTAGGTATAGAAGTTTCCAGCAATCTAGGCAAGTATTTAGGTTTACCTATCATTTGGGATAAATCTAAGATGGAAGCTCATAAGTTTGTAAGGGATAAAATTGAGACCGAATTACAAGGATGGAAGCAGCAAATGTTGAGCCCAATGGGAAGAGAAATTCTAATCAAGTCAATAACAAGTTCAATTCTGACTTATGTGGTAGCATGTTTTGGCTTCCCTCTTAGGTGGTGTAGAGAGCTATAAACAGCTTGATATCAAGGTTTTGGTGGGGTCAGCAAAGAAATGAAGGAAGAATTCACTAGGTTAGTTGGCTTAAGCTCATGGAGACTAAGGTTATTGGAGGTATGGGGTTTTAAGGATTTGTGATTATTTAAACAAGCTTTATTGGCTAAGTGAGCATGAAAAGTTCAGTACAACCCTAATGTACTCTAGGTCCTTGTTCTAAAAGGTTTATACTTTCTTGACAAAGAGTTTTGTGAGGCTAAAAGAGGGGAGATGACCTCTTAGGCATGGTCAAGCATAATCAAAGGAAGAAACGTTCTTTTTTAGGGTGCACTATGGCAGATAGGGGATAGTCAAAAAGTGAGGATATAGGGTGATAGATGGATTCTTGATATACAAGGTGGTAGATTTTGGATTTTGAATAGACAGATTGATTTAAATAGCAAGGTATGTGACTTTATTAGCAGTAAAGGATGCTACTGGGATACTAGAAAAATGCCATCTATACTAACCAAATCCAAAATTGAAAAGATTAGTAGAATACCTTTATCATTGCAGGCTTCTAAAGATTGTCTTATCTGGCCACTTGATAAGGATGGCTATTGCACAACAAAATCTACATATAGATATCCGGTGGACAATCACAAAGCAGGTCAATCATGCCCTCCATCCACCTCTAGATTATTGTCTCAGCTGAGTGGAAAGTTATGTGGTGGCTTGATGTACAACCAAAGATCCGTCATTTTCTAGAGCCTCCTAACTAAATCTCTTCCCGTAATGGAGAATCTATACCATCACCGTATCATCCAAAGTCCAAAATGTGTCTTTTGTGGATACAAAGGAGCATTGGGTAGAATTGATTTGGTTCAGAGTGTTGGATTTAAAAATCAATAGAGATTAGATCAAGGGTTGGTAGGAGTGGATGCAAGGGGTTTTCAAGAGTCAGAAACTAGTGTAGCAAGAAGGAGATCTTTGCAAAAATAATGTAGACTTGCTAGGGGATATGGTTAAAACGTTGTAAAGCTGTATATGATGCTAAGATTTTGTTGCCTAGATGTTATGTAAATAATATCAAGAGATCTTGGAGTGAATGGGAGAGAACTTAACTAAGAAGGCTAGAAGTTAGTAGGAAAGTAGATGAGTTGACTTCAACTAAGTACTCCCCACCATTGAGTGATAAGTTAAAATTAAATGTGGATGGTATGTGGGATCAAGAGAATAGCTAGAGTGGAATTGGTGGAGTTTTGCATTATGGGCTTAGGAGTGTTATTTTGAGCTTCACTAAAAAGGTGGATGGGCCAAATCCATAGTTCATGGAATCTTGCCATTAAAGAAGGCTTATGCCTAATCCGCAACAAAGGATTGAAGAATGTTATCTTAGAGTCTGATGTCGTTAATGTAGTAAACTCTTTAAATAATTTTGGTTTGTTTATCTTTTTGTTTGCTAAACTTATCATTAAGGACATTAAGTTTGATCTAGAGTCATTAGACTCGATGTCAATAGCTTTTGTTTCTCAGAAGGCTAATTGTGTAGCCGATTGGGTAGCCACTCATGTTAGGATAGGAATGTGCCCTTTGGATTGGTGGTTAAACACCCTATTCACTCTCCCTAAGGTACTATTTAGTGAGTCTGGTTCTTTGAGCTCTCCTTGTATTTCTGATCATAGTTAATTAATGAAGTGACACCATGTATGTTGACCTTAAAACTATGTTTGTTGTAAGGGTAGGAATTAGTATATCTATTCACCTTAGAGGGGCAATTCCACGAATGATGCCTAAATGCCACTTATGCCCACTCAGTGAAGTTGCATCTTCGCCTCTTCTCTTGGTCGCATTTCCCTTGGCTTGTCCTCACAAAAGATGTTAGTAATAACAATCCTTCAAGGAAGGAAAAAAATTGAAATGAAGGATTATGAGTTTTTTATTTCTTTCTATGTATTTGGATAATCAAAGGAAAGAAAAAGAAGAAAAATTGGTGATTATGAAAGACACAAAACAAGTTGTAATGTAAATTTAATAATATGCCCTTTAATAATAATATTTATTAGAAAAGGAGGAGGAAAGGTTCAATACAAGAAGGGATAGATTAAGAATTTTGATTTTTTTTTTTCCTTTTTCCCTCTAAGCATATGATTGATTTGGAACTGTTACTTTCCATTTCCTTCTTTCTCCAGTCCTTCCCTCATCCCAATCATGTGTAAGGGTATTTTCTTTAAGAGGTCCCGCTAATTAACCTTGATTAAAGATGCTTCGATGAGAGAATAAGTGCAATTTGTTTTTTTTTTTTTCCCTCAAACTGGTATTTACCCTTTCGTGTTGGAACTTCCTAATCCGCAAAATTTTTCTAAGTCCAATCATCTACTTAACGAACTTGTGCTAGAATGACAATTTGATCTTTACTACTCTCCTTCATTCCTTTATTTAATCGTCTTCGATACTCCAAGAATCAATGTTCCCACCTTTCATGGATATCGTCGTTCCAATTTCTCCGGCTGTGTCTTTGAGTTTTCATCATATCACCGTCTTCCATACCCCAAAAAGAAGGTACACGTTCACGTGGATAGTTTGGTGGCAAGTATGGGTTAGCGTGTGATTGCATTCGTTTTATAGATGCTAAAAATTGTATTTAAAATCTTTTTTTTAAAGGAACGATGAATATATATTTTTATATAATTATTATGAATAATTTCTTTTTGTTATTTTTTTATATAACAAAATAATTATTTTATCAAAAAAACTCTAATATGTTAACGTTTTTAGATTTATACTTTTGATTGTTTATTTATCCCTGCATAATCGTTAATGTAGTGAAGTATTGAGGAAAGTAAATAATGTGAGAAGACATTAGAGTAAATCATAAAGCAATTCTAACAGATATTATGGAAAGTGAATAATATGGTGGTTTGGTTGGATTAAAATAATTATTAGAAATTAACTATAATAATTCATTTTTATCATATTGACAAATCCATTCTTATTAAATTAATTGATAGTTAATATACAAGTGATATCAGGCAAGTACACCTATCAGTTTTAATATAGCGGATGTAAGTCTGAGTCAATCCCTCAAAGACTTTGAGTACTAATATCAACCATAGCTTTATTATCTAACCGAAAAATTATGATGAGTTGAATGAATTAAAAATACTGAAATTAACAAACTAAACTAATTATGAGACTTAATTAAGCAATTTAGAAAGCAATAAAATTGAGAACGACTTCAAGTATGAAATAACGTATTTAGGAATTATTTCCCCTAGTGTTTAACATGTGACCGCTTAAAATATATTCAATTCAATTTCTATTATTCTTGACCAAAGGGATTCACAACTAAAGTTAATACCTTTCTCAAGCATATTAACCCTAATCCTAAATCATTTACCGGAATCTCTTCACTTAGTAATATAACTTATAATTACATTAATGTATAATGAATTCCCACGCAAATAATTAACTTTCCGGAAGAAACATGTATCTTATCTCTAATTATACATGTAATTCTCTCCAATTATGTAAAGATCTAATTATACATATAATTTCTCAATTAACATGCATAATATCATATATTGATATTTTAGAAATATCAATTAATAATTAAACAACATAATTGAATCAAGAAAAGGTAGAAACTTTATCGAAATTTACAAATCAATCCAAAAGTCACATGAAACCCTAGGTTCCATAATCTTAAATACATGAATTCTAAGCTATCATAATGAATCTAAAAACGAGTTCCATAAAAAACATAAAATAAAACATGAAAAACTCTTTTGATTGATGAAAAATCTCTCCGATTTTGAAGCCGGTGTTGTTCTCGCCTTCTCCTTCTCCTCAAGTCTCTTGTCTTCTCTAGCGTTTCTCATGTTTTTTTAAACCCTAATATGTCTTTTTATACTGTATTATAGGGTTTTCGTTTTCTTTACCAGACACGACCTGGGACATGACGGTGTCCTCAGGTCGTGTAACTTTCTGCCCTTGGCCAATTTCCCTGCATGGACACAGCTTGGGACATATGGTCATGTCCCAAACTGTGTAACTTCAAAACTTCTTTATTTGAACTCCGAATTGAGTGAAACTTGAATCATTTTCTTCGTTTTCAATCATAGATTGCGTTTAAACCTAGAAATCAAAATCTTACTCAATTAAGTATCAATTTCTTTAAAGAAAACAAAAAATGTAAGGAAAATACTATAAAATCACCATGTGAAATATGTTTAGAATCCGAGTTATCAAATTTCCTACACTTTAGCATTTGCTTGTCCTCAAGCAAAAAAATCAAATCAAATCAAAACAAAACTTTCGGGACAAGAAACGCTAAATAAAATTTATTATAACTTAGGAAACCGGTGAACAAATACACTTGACCCGTTGAAAAGTAAAAAAATCATTCTCAACTAACTTGCAATAATAAAGTCAACCAATTTCATCTGACCATATTCGAATACTTCAACAATACTTAATACTAGAGTTCACTAGTTAATTTATGAAAATCAAAGTTTACCCAAGTCATTTAACTAAGGATTCTTAAACTAAAAATTGAATTTAACATCTCGCCAACCGAGAAAGAGTCATAAAAATTTTGTCTATTTGACTAAAGTATATACAATTCTCTCTTCCATCTCACCAAGCACCATAATCTAAAACAAACATATTTTACATTCACTCATCCTCTGATCATCCCCCTAATTCATGCTTTTGTTGAGAGGTCTTTTAAATTTACTTTATTTAAGCACAATTATGTTGGTAGAGGGAAAGAATCTCGCTCTTCTAACGGACCAAGGCCGATCCATATTAATTTTTTTTTTCATTTTAATTGGCATTGGGACTCAACCTTACTCTTCTAACTGACCAAGACGAATCCTTACCAATTTTTTTCTATTCATACACTTGTTATTACTTTTGACCTCCAATCATTATGATTTTTCAAAAGAAGAATTTCATTTGTTTGTTTGCTAAAAATTATAGAACTCTTAAAAATTCATAAGAAAAAAGTATACATAAAAGTAAATTTTAAAAATAACCATGACTAACTCTCAACTAGTGATGTTGCTTCCAATCTCAAGTCTTAAGTCCTAAGCTAAATAACTCGTAACTTTACCCTTCACAAATTTGACTAATCAATTCTAGTAAAGTATAATAAGATCAATAATGATCAAGATGATACAGTTAATTTGGCTCAACACTTGTTAATCACCTATTGCAAGTTAACTTAAAAATTAATTGGGTTAAATGTGAATAATTGGTCTCCTAAACAGTAACAAATTCATATATATCCTTTCCCCACACTTAATAATGTATATTGTCCTTAATGTACGACTAAGAAAGCACAATAGCAAGATATCGAACAAGAAAAAACATCATAGGGAAAAAGGTTAACATGTATTGAAAAAGAAACCAATACTTCCCTGCCTTGAAGCATAAAATACTCTAGTGGAGAAAGAGTGGCTAGTAGCTCGACAATAGTGCCCTCATGATTAGAACATGATGTAACAGATGTGGACCTCCTTCAAACGATCTACTTTTCACGATTTTCCATTGATGACCTAAGAAGAAACAATGGATCGGGTTGGATTTGATGAAGAAACGTGTTGATGAAAAGTAAATCGTGAGGAGAAGAAGAAGATAAGAGAAAAGAAATATGTGTTGATGTGTGGAAGTGTGTGAAAGAGTGTGTGTGTTGAAATAAATAGGGCGTGTGCTGAATCGTATGGTTTCTGGGTAGACACGGGCTGGGACACGACCGTATCCCACGCTCGTGTAACTCTCTGTGTTCATGCGTGAATTCTGGACACACACGAGCTGGGACACGACCGTGTCCCATGCCCGTATAACTCTCTGTTCGCGCGTCATATGGCTGGGCGGATACGGGCTATGACACGACCGTGTCCCACGCCCGTGTATCTTACTATTGTCGGGTGGGAATACTGGGCGAACACGGGATGGGACACGACCGTGTCCCACCCCTGTGTATCTTTCTGTTTGCTCGGAGTATGACTGGGCGGATACGGGCTGGGACACGACAGTATCCCACGCCCGTGTAACTTTCTGTGGGTGTGGCAGATTAAAGGGGCCCAGATGGGTACGGGCATGGGACACGTATAACTTTCTATTTTTTTTTTTTATAATTGAATCATAAATTTAATTTAAAAATAGAGGAAACTTAAAGAAATAAAAGTAATTAAACTAGAAAGAAAAAACTAAAGAGAAGAATAAAAATGAAATTAAAAGGGAAAAATCCTATGACTAAAATTGAAACAAATAAAAGAAGCAAAGCAAAGTTAGATAAAAGAAAAATAAAACGAAATAAACTTAAAGAACTAAAGTGTAAGCAAAGTTAGACAAGGGTTGCCTCCCAAGAAGTGCTATAGTTAACGTCGATAGCTTGATGGGATACGTCTTCTCATGATAGTTCTTCATCCAGGTAGAGATAAGACTTCTCCTATATTTCGCTTTCAAACTCTCCATACAAGTGTAAATTTACCTTTCGGCCATCGACCTTTCCAATCCCATTTCATTGGTGCATAACTTCCATAGTTTCTCTTCTTATCATGCCACTTATCAAATTCATATAGCCTAAACTTCTTCATTTTGTCTGCTTTTAGCTTAGATGCGGTTGTCATTGGGAGTTTTGAACTTTTCACCATAAAGACATGTTCCAAATGATTTCTTGACAGTTTTGGTTCCAAAATTGGTGGTTTCTCTTTGAAAAATTTTAACCTACGATCCTTTAGCTTATAGAGTAGATCAATCCCCTTCTCATCTACAATAGATTCATGAACTTCTATTTGAGCTGTCACTTCTGCACAATTGGGGTTAGTCACCAAATTTTCATCTCCCTTTTGCAAGCAATAGCTTAAGGAATCCTTAGCAAGAGTTTCCTGCACACATGTAGATATAACGACATTAGTAGCATTAACATTGTGATTTATGTCCTCTGAGTCAAAAAATTTGTTCGTTGCCTCTGGAGTTTTAAAAACTATTTTATCATCCCCGACCCGTAATATCAACTTATGTTCACTAACATAAAAAACAGTCTTAGTAATGGCTAGGAAGGGTCGACCTAAAATGATTGGCACCTCAATATCTTCATCTATATCAAGTATAACAAAATCCACGAGAAAGATGAATTTGTCTACTTGCACTAAAACATCCTCTATGATGCCTCTAGGGTATGTGATAGACCTATTGGCTAATTGAAGGCTCATACGCGTTAATTTAGGTTCTCCTGACCCTAGCTTTTTGAACAATTTATATGGCATCAAATTTATACTAGCTCCTAAGTCTGCCAAAGCATTATCTACTAACAAATTGCCAAGCATACAAGGATTAGTGAAACTCCTTGGATCTTTTAATTTTTGTGGCAGCCTTTTCTAGAGTAATGCCGAACATTTCTCATTCAATGTGATGGTTGTAAGCTCCTCTAACTTCGTCTTGTTCAATAGAAGATCTTTCAAAAATTTAGCATACTTTGGCATCTGCAAGATGACATCAACAAGAGGTAAGTTAATGTGTAATTGTTTGAAAACATCAAGCAATTTACCGAATTCCTTATTCTGATCAGTGTAACTTTGCTTAAGGCGCTGAGGGTAAGGGATAGGAGGCTTGTACTCCTTCACTTTTGGTGATTTCCACTTTTTTCTTAACTAATTCCTCACCATCCTTCTTCTCCACTTGCAGTTTTCTACCACTTCTCAAGGTTACTGCATTAACATGTTCCCTAGGATTGACCTTAGTATCCCCTAGGAGTATCCCCTAGGAGTATCCCCTAGGAGTATCCCTTGTCGCTTCTTAGAGATCATTTTTGCAAGTTGACCAATTTGGTTCTCAAGGTTATGATTGGAAGCCTTTTGATTCCTCAGCGATGATTCAATGTTGGATAGCCGAGCCTCATTGCCTTGAATATATTTGGTGAGAAGTTCTTCCATACTGGATTTCTTTTCTTGAGGAAGAGGAGGTGGTAATGGTCTCTGAAATCCAGGTGGGCCAAAGTTAGTCTTCTACTGGCCTTGGTTTTTATTTCCCCATGAGAAATTGGGGTAATTCCTCCAGCCTGGATTATAAGTGTTGTTGTAGAGGTTATTTTGTTGCTTGGGTGGATTTCCTAGATAATCTACCTATTCCAATTGTTCTTGTACTCCATACCCCTTCATACCAAAGTCACTTACATCAGATTGCACTTGTTGAGGTCCAATGGAGAGTGCATCAATCTTCTTACTTAATAGGTCCACCTTGGCTGCCAGAGCAGTAGTCGAATCCACATCATAAATTCCCATAACCTTTTGCTTGGCTCTGGTGCTTTCCCACTGATAATTGTTCATCGCTATTCCTTCAATCAGGTTTTGTGCTTGCTCAAGTATCTTTATGTTTAAAGTACCTCCTGTGGATGCATCAATCATCTGTCTCGTAGATAAATTGAGACCATTATAGAAGGTCTAAATCTGCATCCATAATGGAAGGCCATGATGTGGGCACCTCCTGAGTAAGTCCTAGAATCGCTCCCAAGTGTCATATAGAGCCTCCGCTTCCAATTGAGCAAAACAAGAAATATCATTCCAAAGTTTAGCAGTCTTTGCGGGTGGGAAATACTTCTCCAAAAATTTCTCCACCAATTCATTCCAAGTTGTAATTGAATTTCGTAGTAGAGAGTTCAACCACTGTTTTGCTCTACCCCTCAAGGAGAAAGGGAATAGTTGCAGTCGGATAGTATCATCCGTGACTCCATTGATTTTAAAGGTATCACAAATCTCTAGAAAGCTAGAGATGTGGGCATTAGGATCTTTATCTTGAGACCGTCAAACTGAATATATTGTTGCATCATTTGTATGATGTTAGGTTCAATTCGGAAGTTGTTAGCAGCGACAGTTGGCCTTGCGATGCTAGAGTCAGCTCCAATAAGTGTAGGCCTTGAATAATCGGACATGGTTCGATTTGCTTCATTCCCATTGTTAGCCATGTGTGGTGGATCTTCTTGCTCGATGAATTGAATGCTGGCCTCTTCACCCTCTTCCTTAATCTCAACAATTGACTCGTCTTCTATGGTAGCCACAATTTGTCTAGATCGCAATCTCAAATTTTGAATGACAGTTCTCTCAATTTCAGGATCAAGTTCTACCAAATCTTCCGGGTTGCTTTGAGTCATGCACTGCAAGGGCAAGAAATATAGAATCAATTGCAGCTCTAGCTAATAAAAATAAACAATGAAAATAAAAGAAAAAGAAATGGTTAAAGTAATAAAGCAACTAGTGTTCTTAATATCGAAAATCCCTGGCAACGGCGCCAAAAATTTGATATTAGGCAAGTACACCTATCAGTTTTAATATAGCGAATGTGAGTCCGAGTCGATCCCTTAAAGACTTCGAGTACTAATATTAACCTTAACTTTATTATCTAACCGGAAAATTATGATGAGTTGAATGAATTAAAAATACTGAAATTAACAAACTAAACTAATTATGGGACTTGATTAAACAATTTAGAAAGCAATAAAATTGAGAACGACTTCAAGTATGAAATAACGTATTTAGAAATTATTTCCCCTAGTGTTTAACACGTAACCGCTTAAAATATATTCAATTCAATTTCTATTATTCTTGACCGAAGGGATTCACAACTAAAGTTAATACCTTTCTCAAGCATATTAACCCTAATCCTAAATTATTTACCAGAATCTCTTCACTTAGTAATATAACTTAGAATTGCATTAATGTATAATGAATTCCCACACAAATAATTAACTTTCCGGAAGAAACATATATCTTATCTTTAAGTATACATGTAATTCTCTCCAATTATGTAAAGATCTAATTATACATGTAATTTCTCAATCAACATGCATAATATCATATATTGATATTCTAGAAATATCAAATAACAATTAAACAACATAATTGAATCAAGAAAAGATAGAAACTTTATTGAAATTTATAAATCAACCCAAGAGTCACATGAAACCCTAGGTTCCATAATCGTAAATACATGAATTCTAAGCTATCATAATGAATCTAAAAACGAATTCCATCAAAAACATAAAATAAAACATGAAAAACTCCTTTGATTGATGAAAAATCTATCCGATCTTGAAGTCGGTGTTGTTTTCGCCTTCGCCTTCGCCTTCTCCTTCTCCTTCTCCTTCTCCTTCTCCTTCTCCTCAAGTCTCTTGTCTTCTCTAATGTCTCTCATGTCTTTTTAAACCCTAATATGTCTTTTTATACTGTATTATAGGGTTTCGTTTTTTTTACCAGACACGACCTGGGACATGACCGTGTCCCCAGGTCGTGTAATTTTCTGCCCCTAGCTAATTTCCCTGCATGGACATAGCCTGGGACATGATCATGTCCCAGACTGTGTAACTTCAAAACTTCATAACTTTTTCGTTTGAACTCCGAATTGAGTGAAACTTAAATCAAAATTTTACTCAATTAAGTATCAATTTCTTTAAAGAAAACAAAAAATATAAGGAAAATACTATAAAATCACCATGTGAAATATGTTTAAAATCCGAGTTATCAACAAACTTGTTTTGTTATTATTTATTATTAGATTGAGAACTAAATAGTAATTTTAGAAGATGGCTATTTATCCAAAAAAAAATTAAAAGATAGAAGTTACTTAAAAATCTTCTGGTTTAAAAAATATAGATAAATAAAACTTGATACATCAAAATTTTTTATTATCATTTGGGAAAATTTTTCTTAACATTATGGATCATATATCAAAATTTTATACATTTTCACTCTCGATTAAATAAAAATATAAAAAAATTTCAATCTTTTTTCATCTTTTAGTGCAACAAAAGAAATCCTGTATATATCATGCTGCCGTGACAAGTGATGCAATTAGGAGTGAGACCAACATCATGGTCTTTGAGTGCAATAACAATTAATTATGTATATATTGAGCAATCGTAATAAGTGATGTAATAAGGCGGTCTTATTTTTTTTTAGTATTGAAATTTCACCTAATATCATAAGAAGACAACTAGAGAATCTGGACTCGCGTTATATATCTTGTACTCTTTTTCCCAAATCAAGTTTATCTTTCCTTTTTTTTCATTTTAAGAGACTCTTGGTGGTCCAACTTATTTCTTGTATTATTAAGTTAAAATAGACTATTAAATCGAATTATTTGGTATATGATTCCTAAAAGAAAAATATAAATGATGTTTATTAGTGGTTCATAAAGGACATTGATAAATTTTCATATATATATATATATATATATATATGTATATATATAATATCCATACATCGAAATATGTTGATTATTTTGAAATACATGCATCAGGGATACATTTTATTCCAACCCAATCATATTTTATTTTATGCGTATGATTTTGGGATCTATTTATATTTAGGGATGATCCAAGGGTGGCCATGATAGTTAGAGGAGACGTCAAGCTTATTTTGTCCCCTATATAGAATGTGGTTGAAATTACACAAGGCATTTTAATTATTTACAATGAAAATTAATTAAGCTAGGACGTTGACGTGGGTATTTATTTTTTCAAGAAACTATGATTCTGTTCTTTCCATGCAAAATGCGGGCCAATTTAACTTTTGTTAAAGTACATGAAAGTTTTGTAATTTTTCGAACCTTCTTCTGAATGATAGTGATTTTATTAAATATTTTGATCTCAATGCAGATAGCTATCATCTCACGGAAATCAACTTGAAAAACCTACAAAGATGATAATATAAAATTATACTACGGGGTCATAAGAATATTTGATTAAGATGGGATAGACTTGCTAATTTTTTTTTTATATGTCATTAACCATAACAAGACATCTGTCTAAGGAGAAAAACACAAAAGAAAAAAATAAATAATAATAACTAAAAGATAGATCAAATTAACTTGCTCTTGGTCTCAACTCCCTAGGATAGGATTCCGCTAGTAGAATCATAACCGACTTGTCTGCTTTATAGTTTGTTTTGAAACCATTTACTAGCTTACTTTACATACGTTTAACAACTTTTAAAAGGATGGAAATGAGTGGAAATGGATTTCAAACTAGAAAATAGTTCATTTTTTTATCCATTTTCACATTTCATTAAGGTACCAAATATAACATTTCCTTTTATTTCCACCATTCTACCTCTATTCAAACATAGCATTAAAGGCATTATAAGTTTAATATTTAGTGAACAAATCTTAATTAGATGAACTCATACTTTTAACCATCCTTGCAATAGACATACAAAACCCTAAATGTAAACAGACACATAAATTAAGAGAAAAATATCCAAATAAATATAGATATAAATTTTTAAAAAATTGCAAATAAAACCAATATCGATATGATATAATAAGACAAACTACATGATCATTAGTAGAAAGAATAACATTAAAACCACTATATGAATTTCATTTTTTTTTTCAATTTTACACCTAATAAGAATCAAAACTTGAACCTATCACCAGAAACCAAGTTAGAGGATTACAAAGCTTGAGCTGACATGTTTTAGCTCAAGAACCACTAGGATGAAGATTCTTACTTAGTCTAAGCCCTACTGTGCTTTTGCTAAGTTAAATATAGATGTCCATCCAAGCAAGGACAACCTTGACCCAACCTAACATAGGTTGGTCAGTCCAAACCCCTTACAATTCTCCCCATTTCTTAGCCTTCCAAAGCCCGAGCCAAGTTGTACATCCACCCGACTTAGACTGGCATAGGTTAGTTAGTCTAATCTCTTTATAGTTCTCCCTATTTTTGAGCTATCCATCTAGGTTACTAAGTTGTTTGAAGATTTTGTACACAATTTCACTTAAGGAAAGATCGAGATATTCTCCATTTACCTTTTTGTCAGAACGCGCTATGAGCAGTTGAGATGTATCCCGTTTCATGGATTTCAAGGACAATTCTTCGATATTCTTTCTTTTTGTCTTTTATCCATTTTTTCCTTTTTAGTATATACTAAGATATACATTTTTGTCTTGTACATGAATTTTACCCTTTTTGTAATTTCCCTTTAGACGACAAAAATTTTCCCAATTGAGAGCAATACTCTTGAACCCTCCTAACTCTTATCTAGCTCCTTAAGCCAAAGTTAGTGGCAAGTGACCCTTCTATTCACTTGTGTGTAATATCAAGTGAGTGTTAAGCTGTTTAGAATCCAATGATGCATTATATCCATTCAAGTAGTTAGCAGAATTTGCTAGCCCATCTTATTTTCCTTTGTTTGTTTAAGTTTTCCATACAAGCAGTATGTCTTAATCCTAAGGGCATATTAACACCTAAAGTATGAAATTGCTCTAGCTATAAGAATATTTAATTAAGATGGGCTTAATCTACTAATTTGTTTCTATATATTTCATTAACTATAACAAAACATCAGCCTAAAAACAAAGTATAAAGGGAAAAAAAAAAACATTAACCAAAACATGAATTACATCAACCTAACTTAGGTCTCAATTTTCTGCATTATAATTTTGCTAGCAGAATCATAAACAACTTAGCTATTTTGAAACCATTTGTTAGCTTACTTTACATACATTTAGCACTTTTGAAAGGAGAAATAGATGGAAATGAGTGAAAAGAGATTTCAAAATGGAAATTGCTTTCATTCATTTCTTACTTTTTCCACCTATTTCCATTTCACACTTAAGATACCAAACATAATATTTCTTTTTTATTTCCACCATTCTAAAACGTTTTTTTTTTTCCAACTATAGAGAAAGGGGTTTTGAACCTTAATCTATCTTAATAAGAAACTAGTAATGATACTATTAGATTATAATAATATTGGCCCATTTTACCCCTATTTGAATATAACATTAAAGGCATTTACCAATAAACCATAGAAGTCTATTACCATTAAACTAGTTGATGGGCTAAATCATGAACTCTGATGAGTTTAATGGTTTTTGAGCATATCTTACTCGTATGAACTTTTTCCTTTATCTATCCCTAAGATAGATCTGCAAAACCTTAAATGTAAATAAATATATAGTTCAAGAAAATAAAAAGATTCAAATAGATATAGATATAGATACAAATGAAAGAAAAAATCTATTAATAAAACCAATCTTGATATGATATGAATAAGATAGATGATATCATCATCAGTATAAGGAATAAGGTCAAAATCATTATTTAAACTTACTCCCAAACGTTGATCCCCTTCATTGTAATTTTTTCTTATTATAAATTGTATGGTATAAAATATAATATATATTAGTCATATGATGATGTTGTAAATTGACAACTTATTGTTATATTAATAAAATAATAATATGTTACATAATATGTTAATATGAAATGTAATATATATAAAATAACAATTAAAATACAATATAATATAAAAGCGGATGATTGAAAACTGTTCATAAATTATCTTTTTTTTAACAAAATATGTTATATATGATGTATTAATATTATTAAAGTCTTTCTTATTTCAAAAACAGACACATCCTGACTTAAAAGCTTGCTATTATTCAACATAAAATGGTCCCCAGCTCTTTGCCTTTTTCCATACTCGTGTCTCCAGATTAGTGCACCGATTGAATTTCTAAATGATATATCGGTCTCTTCCAAAATGATGCTCCCTTCTGCAGACTTATGGGATCATATTCATATAATCATTAAACATCTCTTTTCGTCCCACAAGTTGCCCCCCAAAGTCAAAGGCTTTGTAGTAACAGCTAGAGCTAGCACAATTTGACGAACACGTACAGCTTGTTGCTGCAACAAGTTGTTGAATAATAGTACATGTTTGGTGATTTTCTCTGTCCAATGAAGTTGCTTGAGATTGCTACAACAACTTCGGTTTATGTATATAGTACGTAATCCCCAAAGAACTAGCTATTTACTTCTCGATTGGGCAAAGGAAATTTCTAAATCTGCTAAGGGGGGGAAATTAAAAAAAAAAAAAAAAAAATATCTATTCTAGTATGCACAGTTGATCATTCACACTAATAAATTTATGAAGCACATGTATGTATGTATGTGCTTCTAACACAACTTCATAGAAAGGGGGATTTTATTTCCCTCTATATATAATAATGAACACGCGATTAGGTTATGAACGCCTTAGCAAATAAGGAAATATTAGATTTGTTGATTTCATCGAGAAATTGGAGTAGACTAATCTTTCTAGCTCTATGTTTAGTCAACAAAACAAAATCAAGTCACCTTTAATTAGCTTCAATAAGAAGGCTTAATTAAAAAGAGAAATAAATTGACAAGGACAATTAAGATTTATTGAATCTTTCTTTATAGAAATAGAACTAAGAAAATGACAAAATTAGCCACGTCATTAGTCAAGTACAACAATAGAGGAGTATATTATTTGTAATATTCTAGTTTAATATATCACGCTGGTGATACTTTAAATCTGTATTAAGCATGTAACATGACTAAGCCAAGATGAATAAAGCATCAAATACAAGCTTGCTTTGAAATTTCAAGGCCTAAATTGGCCATATTCCTTAAGCTAAATTCAACGAGTCATTCAAGTGTAGCTAGAGAGGGGTTAGATTTGATTATATTGGTGTTGAGTAGAAAATGAGTAGATATACCATGCTAAAAGGTCAAATAGTATGTGTAATGAGGTAGTTATCACTAACCAATCATGTGTATCCAGCAAGCATGGCGATTAACCCTAGAGAAGTCGCAAGTTGATAACACGTGCAAAGAATAATGGAAAGAAGCATAAGAGGAGGAACAAGTAAAGTCAAATTCTTGGAACATGTCTATGACAATGGATGTGTGGTGCTCTTCTTGTGTTTCTATTTTGTTTTCTACCAATTCATTTATTTGTTCTTCTACGAAGGCATTCATACAGAGTGTCCATGTTTCTCTAAAGCTTCCTACCTAGCTTTAGGTCTCCAAATGAAGAGGAGAGGGCTCTTATTTATATTTATAAAGTTTAGCCTATGATGACTGTTAGATAATTTGAATGGATAGGCTGTTGCAAAGAGCCACTAGATCAATTCTTACAGATTAAAGATCTAGATTTTATTTATTTATTTTTTTTTTTAGCCATGATTAAAGGTCTAAATTGAAGCCTTCTTTTTCTTATATATAATGCATGATCTTTCGATTTGGACTTAGCCCAGTATCAACCCTAAGTCTTTATAGCCTTATAAGACTTGACCATTTTTTTATAAAGGAGCCAAACTCCTTAAAAGATAAACTTAATGCTCGTGTAAGCCATCATTAGATCTATTGAGGCTAAATGAAGTGTATATGAGTTTAAAAATAGTCTTTTAGAATCTACTTTATGCGCATGCAAAAACCCACAATCAAACATGAGTATACTAAGTCAAATTTCCTTTAAACAATTCTAAACTGGACTTAATTCCTTAAACGCTATTACTAACCAAAGAAATAGTTCCATGCCACATACTGAAATAGCTCTTTACTGTTTGTTAGTAGGTTTCATTTATTTATACTTCTGTGTTTAGATATTAATAAAAAATGAAAAAAAAAAAAAAGACGTTATAGGTCCTTATATCGTAATGGGAAAGGAATTAGTCCAAAAATGCAACTATTCAATTTGACATGAACATTGAGCTTTAATTGCAGAAATTGAGGCTTTTGGATTTGCTTCGAGGAAAGCAAAATCTCAAAGGAGTTCATGTGGGACATGGCAGGCTGAGTTTGTCTCTTTTTGAACTTTGACTGCGTATATTCTTCTTCGAGGTTGAATGAATGACCCACAACCACTATATGGCCATTGTATAGCAGTAAGTCCCAAACACAATCTCCCTCCACGACTAATGAAAATGGCTCATCGCCAGACTCGTGGAGACTAGCCGACTTCACACTTGTTGCATAAATCTAGCAAATAAAAAACTTAGCCATTCAAATACAATTATAAAGAAGTAAACTTAATTGTAGTTAGCTTGCATAACTGGCAAATGACTAATTATCATCAATTAGATTCAATAAATAATTAATATTGTAATTTATAAGGCATTTGTATGCATTGGGATATTGAAATATGAACGATACACTTTGTCTCTTGTAAGAGCCTTCAAAATAGCCGGACGAATGCTTGCATGTACCGTGGTGGATGTACGCAGCTTAGATTACAAAGCTTGGCCTTAAGAGTAGATATTCTTCTCATCCACAACAAAGTTGCAATTTAGGCTTTTACAGCTTTGGGAAAATTTAGGTTTGTGTTGAATGATTTAACTCTCTATCGACCAACCTTTCGACGCTTAACTTCAGAAGGATTCAGGAAATATGAATATGTATATCACAAGCCAAGCCATTTATAGGTTTTTTGATAGGAATACTTATACATAATGAGTGATCATGCATGTATGGAAGCTCTTCTTCTCCATTATACACTTTCTAGGTAAAGGTACACTTCTAATGCAAATATTATTGTGAATTTATGATTCTATGTAAAATGTAATCCCACATCAATTATAGAAAGGAAATTTAGTAGAATAGGTGAAATAGTTCACACAAGCCATTAATTATTGTTGAACTGGCTATTAACTACACTTGACTAGTAGCATTGGAAGCAGTATCAGAATCAGCCTTCTTCCGATAAATGGACTATTCGGAGATGAATTATAGCGAAAATTAGTCGGCCGATTTTGACCAAATTTAGAAAAGAGATTTAAGAAGAATAAAAAGTATAATTAATATGTGACTCTTAGCACATTCCAGATGACCAATAGATCGAGAGTGATAAGAACGAATCAAATCATACACTAAAAAGGAACAAGAGTTGAACTCGATTATAAAGTCTTGCGATAAAAACGTTGCATATTTTAGAGGAGTAGATTATGATAACTAATAAAATATAATCCCACAAGGATTATAGAAGGAATGGGTATTAGTGAATAAAAAACAAGTAGTGACAACCATGTCAACACTAGCTGAAAACTTTATAAGTGAGTGATTAAAAAATACATATTAATATTTGTTAGGTTAGCCATAAACTATTTTTGACCTAGAGCATTACAATTACTATCCCATATTAATTTATATATGCCCATGAAATGATTCACGTTTATAGAATCGAGAATCTTGATTCAATGAAGAAAGAAAGGGAGAATCAACAATTCTAAAATGGTTAAAGGTTATAAAGCTATATTTTTCTTCTTGGAGACGAAATAATGATGATATCTAAGGAATGGGGTATCATCAAACTACGTTTCAAATTCTAGGAATATTAGTTCTTCGGATAATAATAGAGTGGAAGTACTTTGTTTAAAAGGACACCATATGCTTGACATTTTTTTTTTTTTCCCTACCGTGTTAATAAATAGCAGTACTTAGTGCCACGATGATATGAAACAAGGATTTGAAAGAACAAATTGTGAAAATACAAACATTGTTTTTCCTTGTTTGCTAGAATAGTTTCACATTAAGAAGAAAAGCTACATGACCAGTGAGATTCCCCACTATTAAAAATCCTCATAATAAAATGTAGATGTCCTACATTACTTAAGAAATGCTTAAGAGTGTTGTTAATTTATGATATGATTGGTGACTAACAGTCTCAATGGTCGTTTGAAATTTTTGCATTCCCTCTCGGATGAATCTATTGGTTATAAGGGAAACCCAGTCCAAAGGGCTTATTAGGTGGATCAAACATCCTTTAGTCGTTTACCATCCGATTATTCAGTGGTAATCAGAATGACCTCAAGGTTAGTTCTCGATTGCCATCAATCGAACCTATCTAGTTTCAACTATACGGATATAAACTTAATCTCTCTACTTTTGTAAACCTCTGATAATTGATCAAGGGCCTTTTTGTCTTATCGTTTTGGCATCGTTGTGGAACCATTTCAAGCTGGTGTTTTGGATGGAAAGAATTTAAAGAAATACGAGATTAACAAGAAGCAATAGATACACAACGGACACATAATAGATAAATAAAAATAGATCCCGACTAGGTGATTCTAGGTTTAAGACACTAAGCTTTAATCGAATCAAAAGGTTGGTTTTCTATTTAATTACTCAGTGAGTTTTCTCTATCCTTCATGAACTTAGGATATGATATGTACGGTGGAATTCATAATTTTAACAGAATTTTGCGTTATGATATTATGATAAAAGAGGAAAATATGTCCCAAAAATTCGAAGTTTACTGAGAATCGATGTTTATAGACGAATTGTTCATATCAATGTATTTTAATTCATTAAATTGTAACTATTTTCTATGACGATTCGAGTGGATCGATTTGAGATATAAACATTTTGAGTTAAAGTTCTGGAATTAGAATAGCCAACTAACACCATGGTTAGTCCATTAAATTCATCTGCTAGCTTATCAAGAAAGATGAGAGAACACATTTACTAGGTTAAGGGCATAGCTGCTTGACTCTTATAGTAGTTGCCGGAAAACAAGCATAGCTGATTAAAAGTATAGCTGCTGAAAGGTGGCCTTTTGCCCGATCGGGTCTTAGTTAACTGTGCCCTATCATAGCCAATGATAACTTTGAAGAATCCAAGTTATCCAAAGCTTTCGGGATGGATTTTTGAATTGTATGTCCAGGTTTGAGAATCAATAGGAGAGAAGGATTTTATCAATTAACTTTTTCTCTATTGATATTGTTTGCCGTTTACACGCTTGTTGGATGTACAATAGGCAGTTGAATTACTGTAAATAAAATGCTTAAATATGATGTAGCTAGAGTGATTTGTTGGATGTGGTCTATGTGTATGCAACATCGTCCTACGCTTTGTGTGACTTTAGAGGAGTGACATAGATTAAGTTGACAACTTTAGTGGGATCAATCAATGGAGGCTCAAGGTGGAGGTTAGGCAAATATAAGTAGAATTGTGCCGGACAAAGGAGCTCAAAAGCATTGAATTCACAATTCTTCATCTTTAAGGCACAATACGATAACACAAACATGATCACAACTCAATTATGTACTGTCATGTCTCACTACTAAGTGAAATTAATGAATGAATAAGTGAAAAATTATTAAATTGTTCGGATGATTGATGTGATATGTATAACTGATTAGGTTGATTGGATACATGTTAACGTTTACGCAACATAACAACTTATTTAATTTATTAATAATATTATTGAACAACCGAAGTTTATTGATTGGGCCTAAGGTTGATTAGGCACTTTTAAGTTATAACTAGGGAATAATACAAATTTAGTCCTCAACCTTTCACTATTTTTTTTTTCAATCCTAAACTTTTATATTTATTTTTGCATTAAAGTTCTCAACGTTTGTAAACATTTGTAAAATAGTCATTTTATTAACGGTGTTGATTTTTCTATGAGATAATGACACGTGGTATAAATTTATTAGTTTACGTAATTATATGAAATAAATGAAATAATAAATTTTAAAATTAAATAAAATTAATAAAAATCAAAATTTTAAAAAATCAAAAAAGAAGGAAAATAGAAAAAAAAAGAAAATATTATTTTAGGATAGTTGAAGTAAGCACTTCTATATAATGGGTCATGACCTACTTTAAAAAATGAATCGTTTTACCATTAGCTATTGTGAATAGCTACCTATTAACTAGAAGAGGTCGCATGATAATCAATTTTTTATTTTTATTCTTTAGAAAAAGAGTTGTATTTCTTTTTTTATTTAATTTTTAGCATTGGTGGCCACCCTTCTCTCCACAAGGGTTGCGAGGGGCCTCCACACCAACCATAAATTCAGGGTGATATGTGTCCACCCATAGCTAACAATAAGTCAAACAACCTGTTGTTAGGAAGTGGCCTTAATTTTTATGAGCTTTTTATATTTTTTTTTAGTTATTTTGATTTTTTTATTTTTATTACTTTATTTATTTTTTAATATATTATTTATTTAATAAAAATATTTAGACAATTAAGATTGTACCACATGTCATTCCCTAGTGGAAAAGCAAACAATGTTAAAAAATGATTTGTTTGAAAACATATATAAATATTAAGCGCTTAAATGCCAAATAAATAAAAGTTTAAGACTGAAATAGAAAACAATAAAATTGAGGATTAAATTTATATATTTTTCTTATATTTATGCTATTAAGTGTCCATATGCATAAACGTACCCCTGTCGCATTTCTAGCATGTGTCTTAGATTTTTGCTACTTTTTCTAACGGATTAAATATTTTCAAATTATAATTATGTTATTAAAATGACCGGTATACATAATACACCTCAATAGTATGTCTGATATCTATGCAGGATTTTTGCTTCTCTTTCTAACAACTAGCGTTTTCCAATGACCTATGAAGAGAAGTAGTGATGCACATCTAGCAATAGATAAGGTTGTTGAGCCGATGTCTCATGTTTTGCTCAATTTATTTTCCTTAAACCGGACACGACCCACAAAGGGGCACGGTGGGTTCGAGGTTGTTAAGGATGTAAGCGTCTCGTCTCGACCCGATAAGCTTAGCGAGTGTTCAAACCGTCATAGGCTTTGACTCAAGTCTCGTCATTATTTGCATTGTTGATTAAACAGCACAGATTGTCTACTTCATAACATCATAAGTTGTTTCTAACGTGTTGTGGAAACTTATAAACAAATAGCACACGGAGGTCAAATTTGGCGACAACAGACTTTTCTCATTTGCGCCTTTGTGTTATATTCAACAACTACGATGTTACATATTTTTTAAAATTAATGTTCAATAATGCATCACGCATATAACAATGCCCCTCTAAACATTGAAGAAGAGTACACATCATCGACTGTATCATAATCATTATATCTTGATTTTAATTGAAATGTGAAATTGCTGAATATGATACTCAATTGGACTTTTATTGGTTAAATTTATGACCTCACTCTTCATTGATTTTACTTATATTTATTAACTAATGAGCATTTATCATGACACTTTTTTAAATATAAAATGATAGCAAATTTAATAAGTAAAATTTTAATTAAGTTTAATATTTAGTAACTTAGACTTTAAGTTTAAGATCTAACCAGGAAAAGATCCATTTACCATAATATTTAACAATTTTTAACTGTTGATATAAAATTAAAAAAAAAATATTTGAAAGTTCAATAATACTTTTTATATTATCCCTCTAGAAAATGGGATAGTAGTGACTAAGGATGTATTTGTTTCGTGGAAAAACGTTTTTTAGACTTTTTTCGATAGTTCAACCGATTAAAAGTTTGTAGTGTTAAATTATCGTCGAAGTATTCTCAACGGGGCGCTGAAACGAGCGTCTTGTAATGGTTAGCTAAAAAAATGGTAAAGGGAAATAAGAAAATCACTTTCGTTGTTTTCAATTAACAATTGCTTTGGTAGATATTATAACTATCACTGTTGTAATATTTATCTCCCACAATTAGTAATTATTAAAAGCAATGTTGTAAGACCTATACTGGGAGAATGATTGCGAAATAAGAAGAGGTTAAAAGATAGAGAAAGTCGAATTAGGATCAATAAAAGTATTAAATTATAATTTTTATTTATTTATTAATTAATTAAATTAAATACTTTCTTAAGTTTCCTAGTTGAGAGTTTTTAGAGTTTATTTTTTGTTTTTCTTGAATCTAAGTTAAATTTTTTAATAAATTACTACATTTTCTAACGAAAATTATGTAATCTTATTCAAAACACTTAGCTCGATCCTATAAGAATAGTATTGGTCCAACTGGGTCAATCGAGTTTTCAAAGGCTGTTGTCAATGTGGATTGAATAGGTTAATTAGATCGAATTCATGGCCAACTTAGGTTTTGGACTAACTAGGTCAATAATCCAAGTCCAATAGCACTACTTAAAGTCATTAAAAGCTATAATATCTCAAGATTATAACAAAAATATTCAACAATATAAAAATTTTAATTTTAATAATATTCGAAAAAATTGGAAAACATTTAACGAAACTAAACATATACAAATGGGTTTTAATCTGTAAGCTGACTCATTTAATCATTTTTTTAAATGGATTTGGATCGATTTTTTTTGTTCATTTAAAAAGTAGGTAAAATGAATTCATCCTATTTTACCCATAGACCAAAATGAAATAGTTTAGATTAATTCGTTTAATACATTTACAGCTTTGATGTATGAACCAATCTGTTTAATTCGTGAAATAAATTCAATCTGTTTAACTCACGAATTAAAATAAATTAGACCAAATTAACCCATTTAATTAACTTACACATATCTACATAAAACCGCATAATCGTTTGAGCAACCACAGCTATATCCATACTATCCACGAGGCCCATATCATTATCGTTCCATGAATTCCAATACCAATTCCCAACAATAGGGCTATTGTGCGAATCAAGCTAGAGATTCTACACTAGAAATATCCAAATTGATTTTTTCCCTGCCGTCTAAATTGTAAGGCACCTGTTTTGAATCTTCTTATCGGACTTCATTCGATTTGTTGACATGTTGAATCTATACAATTATTATTTTGAAATATTTACTCAAGCTGATGGTTTCAAGTTGTATTAAACTTCTATGTCTTTTCAATAATTACATAATTAGAACAACATGAATATTAACCAGAAATGAGTTAACTCAACTATTTCCAAATCAAATTTGAGCAGACATCAAACCAAACTCGAATAACATAAGTCAATTCGGTTAGTTGCATGCTTTTATCAATAAAAAATAAGTCTAAAGAAAAATTAAAATTAGGTTTTAAACTATTTTAAGAGAAGTATAGGAAGTGAATTCCTGTCATTCTATTATCTATATAAAATGTTTGAGTCCTCAAATTGTAAAATAGTTTTACTAACTTAGGTCATTAATGAAATCAAAAAGTAAAAAAATTTGGTTTTTATTGTGGTATTTTATTAGTGGAAGCAGTGTCGCAGTCTAAGACGTCATTAAAATAATAAAATCAATACCTACTTGGACAGTAAGTCATGAAGAAGGAAGCATTCGAAAAAGTCCAAGTTGTGGCTAATTTTAATGTTGAAAATGGCTACCAGATCCAATCGTTTTCTTCCAAATTACCTGTGTAATCCTATTCTATCGACATGGCAGCAAAGCATTGACGGAAGTTAAATTGGCTCTCAAATATGGCTAAAGGACATCATTGTTTATCAAAATATTACGTGTGTCAGCATGTAGGTTTTTGTCTGCAATCCGATGGCTAATGGGTAGTACATTTTTGCTTAGGTTTGGGAGCATGATTATATATGATGCCCATTGATGTATACGGTGGAGGTTGTCTGCTCCGTTACGCTTGTTATGTCATGTCAAATTTGGTTTATCGATTATATTTTGTAACACCCCAAAAACTTAATGGACGCTACAATCTCTTATATATTTCGGTAAGTTTTTTAATTTTATAACTAAAATATAAAAAATCATATCACATAATATATAAAAATATATAGAAAAGTGGAAACTGCATCTACTTATAAACTTATTAAAAAAAAAAAAAACTCAATAGAGTTCAAAAGCGTGATAATTTACAAACAATAGAAACATAAGATAAGTCCAATATCTAAATCCTCAATTATCAAGCCAATAGTCCATTTCTTCAATATACAAATCCCTCAACATAACATAAACTCTAATAACTAAAAACCAATCATATCCTAATTATCATAAAAATATAGATACTCGACTCCATCCCCTTCCTAGATATCATCAATATACATCTTCTCAAAAATAAGATAACCCTAAGATCCAATAACTAAAAAAGAAAAGAATAAGCTAAAACTTAGTATCAGTATACAAACACATACGTATGCCAAACCAAATTGTTCACATGCAACAATGCAAATATACTAGAATAAGATAAACAATAGTTTAATTATCTTATATTAAGCCAACAGAATAACAAATAGGTATTCATAACCTTACCACACTTGATCTTTATCCACATATATAAGTGATTATAGATATATATTTTCCTTTAAGTCCTTTACGTTTAAAGTCTAGAACCTGATATTATAGTTACGTCACCCTATATAAAAATCTACTAGGAAACCCCCACATATGATTAATGGTTGCCTATCTAAGGAACTAACACTACGAACCCTTAGATCAAGTGAGTCAAGCAAAATCAACAAACCATTAATTTAGGTTGAATATAGATTAGTCTAGTTAGGTCCTTTCTAACCTAACAAGCGTAGCTATACAAATAAATACCACATACTTGTAATCGCTCCAAAATCGAATGCAATACTTTGATCTCAAATCCAAACAAAACTCAAATGTCGACAAGGGAAATCGAACATCACGAATTTAAAAGAAAACAAATAATATGTTAACTCTTAAGTATTCTAAGAATAAGTCCTACTTAGGAGTTATCTATAAGCTCATGATTTATTTAATTAAAGTCATGAAAGAAATCGTTAAGTCAAATAATAATAACATAATACAATTAAACCAAAATGTTGATATAATTATATATATAAGATCACTTTTATAGAAACTCGTAAAGTACATAATATATATAATATAACTATATATATATAATATAGTATAAAATGGCCATAATATTAGAGTATCGAATAATATAGATTATCGAATCGATATAGTAAATAAGTAATACGTACTTAATTGGGAAAATAATATAATTCGTAATAACTCGTAAGGAATAACAAAGTATTTATCGATAAAAAAAAATGGACATACTACATTTAATATGATATGTCATATATATACATAATACTAATGTGAAAAATAATTAGATCATAAAATCATCGATATCAATAGTTTTATAGTACACCAAATTGAATTAGGGACTTTTATAAAAAATACAATCATTAATATAATCTATAAATAAACAAAAAATAGCGACATAACTCGAATACGAGAGAAATAAAAATGGCCCCAATATATATATCTATAACTAATTATCCAAAATATAATAAAATATATTTAATAGTAACCTTTATATAAAATAATTCTATACAACATGATAATCCATTAATTTATTAATAGTAATTAAATACTAACCATAAATAATTCAACACTATGTTAATACTAAATAAATAAACTATGAGTTAATAGACTATGAGTACAGTAATAATAAATAAAATAATAATAAGTTAATATATTATGAATACGGTATCGAATATGAAATCAAAACCATTCATAAAATTAAATTAAGAAGAAAATCACCAAATGGACCCAAATGTAAACCTAACACAAATAATAATACAACATTATAATTCTTAAAAGAATATATCCAAATAATCAATTAATGATATTTATCAAACTAAATTGGAACGCGAGACACAGGGAGTTGAATTAGTATAACATGTATCTACCCAAAAGAACTTCGGACGAGCTGCTAAAAAATTCGAATTGGAAAAAAAGATCAAGTATTGGACAGGGACGGTGGAGTTGCGTATAAAACGCAATTGGCCAAGAGCAAATACTGAAACAAGTTAGGGGAAAAGAATTGGTGAGCAGAGAATGACGAGGAAGGGGCGAGAGTGAGAGAAGAGAATGCGAGAGGCAGAGGTAGGGACAAAGCGAGAGAGAGAAAATGTCAGACAAGAGAGAGAAGACAGGTGGAAGAGAAAGAGAGGGAAACGGCGTATAGATGAGAGAAAGAGAAAGAATTAATGAGGAGAGAGAGAAAAAAAAATTTGTGTGTGTATGTGTGTTTCATATTTATTTCGTAGTTTGTCACTAGAAATCCCAATCGTTCAATTATAATATATTAATCCTCACTTTTTTAGGTATAAATAGATTTTAAATTGATAAAAAAATAAAAATAATATGCAAACATTTAATTACTTATGGTGATCAGTTAAATTAAATTGGATTTCCCAACTTAGCCATTTGTTTTCTATTTTCCCTCCCAAAACTTGGTCATTAGTTTTTTTTTTTTTTATTGCCATTAAACTTAGCCATTAGTTTATAGCACAATTTATATCCATAGGTCCCTAATTTGACTTAGGTAATGGGCTTCTTTCCCTTTTATTTTAAATTATTCAACATTTCTATAAGCAACTTTAAAAAGAGTAATTGAGAACAACAAGAGAAAAGAGGATAAGATTTGGATGGTCGATAGCCAACCATAGATGCTCTAAAGGTTAGGTATATCCTTAGTTGAACCCTATATCTGCATGATCTAAGGCCAACCATGGATACTCTAAAAGTTAGATTGGTGGTTGAACCCTTAAACTTGATTGGACCTCTAAAGGTCCAGTAAGATATAGTATAGATATTAAATACTAGTATGAAAAGATGTGATTCTAAATTTATGGACCATGAGCACACAAAGTAACGTACAAGATAAGAATTTGTAATCATCTTAAAACTTGTAACATGTATATTATAGACGTAACATCCTAGACCAAAAATAGTGAAAAATTAAGCTAATAAATGATAATGGAATTTTTCAACCACTTAACTACAAAAATTCTAATTAGTTTTGACAAGATGCTTACCATTATGATGTTATAAATCAATATCAATTCTCTCCCATAATTATGTGAGACTTTATTTAATACAGGATATCATAATCTCCCCTTCCACAAAACATGTAACGTTCTCGTCATGAGACCTTATAATCAGGTTCAATTCTTTTTCCCTTTTTTCGATGTTTGATATTATCTTAAAAGCATACTAAGAGTTACATCTAAGTGACACTTTTGCCCCTCCTTAATCCTTTTCTCTAAACCGAATGAAAATGATCCCCAAATCATTCACCTATTGTTAAGCAGCCATTTCTAATATTATTTATAATACCTTAAGTCAAAAGTAGTGAACAATCAAGCCAATAAAAATTAATAGACTTTTCCAACCACTTAACTTAAAAGTTTCTAATTAGTGTTAATAAAATATTCACCCATTATGATCTTATAAACCAATATCAATTCTCTCATATTATACATATGAGATTTTACTTAACATGAGTTATCGCAATTGATCTTATGTTATGTAATCATTTATAATTTTTCAACATATGTAAAGTACAATATATACATCTTACCTATAAAATATTAATGATAGTAGTAGTGAGTGAGTACAATGCAAATAGGGTATTAAGGTCTATCTATACCTTATCATGTATCATGCTCTGAAATGATAGAGTTGTAACAGCCTAGCTGTGTCAATCATTTTAAGATAGAAGTTGGCCTTATAACCGCTATCCTAAACTTGATCTACACAAGACGTCTACGACTAACCCACTTTGAAGTAAATAGTTTGTAATTTAAATAAATCATTTACCTAAAAAGTGAGAATATATATATATATATACACTATAATTCAGTTATTATAATTAACGTTTATAACGTTTCACCGTAATAAATTTTTTAGTTATTACATTATTTGAAAATGAAAAATTCTAAAATAAAAGCTTAGACCTTAAAAATATATATTTTATTTTCAAATATTTTTTCTCACTCCCCAAGATTCAGTAGTTACTAACTTCAGAGTAGTTGAAAACTGTCACACCCTGAAGCGGTAAAGTCGTAACAGCCCAGCCGTGTAAACCATTCTAAGATAGAAGTTGGCCTTACAACCGCTATCTTAGATCTGATCTACACAAGGCGTCCACGACTAACCCACTTTGAAGTAAACAGTTTGAAATTTAAATAAATCATTTACCTAAGAAAGTGAGGAAATATATATATACACTATAATTCAGTTATTACAATTAAAGTTTATAATATTTCTCCGTAATATATTTCCTAGTTATTACATTATTTAAAAATGAGAAATTCTAAAGTAAAAGCTTGAACCTCAAAAGTATATGTTTATTCTTCAAATGTTTTTCCTCACTCCCCAGGATCCAGCAGTTGCTAGTTTCAGAGTAGTTGTTTGCCGCTTCAGAATAGTTGTTTGCCGCTTCTTAGCCAGCACCTACACGACGTCTATAGGGATGTGAGCAACCACAGCTCAGTAAGTTAGGATGGAGGACTTAAAACTATACCACAAACACAACAAGGTTATCAATCAACTTATTAGGTGCAATGTATGTTCAAGCAAATGCCATTGCACGACGTTGTTCGGCCCATTGTGAGATTAGAGAAATTGCGCCCGCTCTAATCCGGGTTGAGGAGTTGCCATTAATGCAACAGCTCACGACCAAACCCAGGCTTGTGCAATGGAGACCTTGCTCCTCCCACGACTACCTTCGAACCATTAATTTCATCCTTGCCGCAATCTCCTCTCCTGTCACTTAGTTCGACTAAGGATGAAGAAATGACCAATTGCAATCCTGCGTTATTCCTTTCGAATGGGTCAGTATTGACCGGAGAGTCCTAAGCTCCCCTAATGGGTTTCCATGTAGGTCTGATTATGATTATGGGTCGTATATTTGATTAAATCCAGTTTAAGGTGATCAATCATTTCATATAAACCATACAATATAAGCCAGGATAACAGACATAATCATAGCATCACTCATAATCAAGTACATGTACACATCTAACTATCTAACAAGCTCAACCAAGTATAATCTTAAGCCTCCAAAATACAGCAACGTATTAATCCCAACTTACCTGGACTCCTCACTCACTTACTCGAGGTCCAACTTTCTTAGGCCATCGCCGATCATCCCTATAACACAAACGTGGTTTCGATTTTTCTTATAACTATTATAGGTTCGTTTTATCCTATAACACTTATTGTGATCTTTTGTTTAAAGTTAATATATCCAATTATCTAGGTCTTAAATATTTTATAATTATTCTAGGTTTGGGGTTAGGTTCGAGTTCGGTTTCCGCATTGATTTATAAATTAGGTTCTAGTTCGATTTTTAAGTATTATTTTATACTCGAATCCTAGAAATTCGTTTCAACCCACAATGTGAAATTAATCACATTATTTTCCAATTTCCTAAATATCATCATTACTTCTAATTAGTATTTTATTCCACCCAGTACACTTAAATCCTTATTAGTATACCAAATCTACTCCTGATATGAGAAATTTTTTTATATTTTTCATATAATTAAGTAAATTCAAGTTTCCTATCAAATTTATTGGATATTTTTATTATTATCATAATATTAATTTTTATTCTAATATTTTCTATTTATTATATTTCTAATAATTGTATATTATGTACTATTACTTATTATGTTCATAATACACATATAATATTTTTATTACTCTAATTGCTATCTCCCAACATCAATTATCATTTCAAAATGTCTAAATTCATCCTAAATCAGATTTTACACCTAATTACCCTAATTTACAAAATTAACTTAATGTGTACTACTTTTTCATATTACTTATTTACTACATAATTAACCTAATAATTACATCTAACACCCTAAATGCTACAAGTATCATACTCCATCAGATTTCAACATCCTAAAACACATACTTATTCACTAAAACAGTAATTAACCATTTAATTACTTAATTAACCCTAAATTACCCATTTTATGCCTCATTTTAGGGCCTAAAAATTATCTAAAATTTTCAAAAATTAATTTTTGAAAACGGGCTTCATAAAATTGTTCTATATCATCTAAGTAATCTACACAAAAATTTTTGGTTCAAAACTACACTCTTAAGATCATTTATTTCTAAACCGAAACATGTTAGGTTTTATACGATTTCTTAAGAACCATATATTACGGGACATATTTTCATCAAAATAATATTTTTTATAAAAATTAAATACAAAAATATTTCAAAATAACAAGTTTCATAATTTTCTAAGAATATTTACTATTTTTACAAAATTACACAAAATCGAGCTGGAAATCGAACTCACCGATTTGGGTTGCTCCGGCCACCATCGGTGGCCATGGGTGTGTCGGCCCACCTAGGCGCTACCACCACCGTGTGTTAGTGGTGGCCGTTCTCTCCCAGCTGTCCGTCAGATCTGGGTTCTTCTTTATAGCCCTAACTACACAATTTTCCTTTTCTTTTTTTTTTCTTTTTTTGGTTTTTCTCTCAATTTTCACCTCTCTCTAATTTTCTTTGATTTCTAACTGTCCAAATGAGCTTCTGAATTTTTTTCCCTGTTTATAGAGCTTTAGGGAATTTATTTTGCATTAAATTGGACAAGAGAATTGTCTTATCCCTTAATTTTTGGTTTTTATGTTGTCTTAATTTAATTAGCCGATTTTTTTCTTATTTTTCCCAACTGCCACGACCCAATTCTAGATCATTCCATATTTTTCCTGATTTTTATTTATTATTTATTAATTAAATATGAATTTTTTTAATTATTTAGTATGATTTTAGTACATTGACAATTATCTTATCCCTTAATTTTTGGCTTTTGTGTTGTCTTAATTTAATTGGCCAATTTTTTTCTTATTTTTCCCAGCTACTACGACCCAATTCTGGATCATTCCTTATTTTTCTTTATTTTTCCTTAATTAATTATGAATTTTCTTTAATTATTTAATATGATTTTAGCACATTACGCATATTTTAAGTAATTACGCGTAATTCTACATACATGTAAATTTATATATAGTACAAATAAATATTTTTAAATATTCTTTAGGTTATTTTATTATTTTTAGTATACATATAATTTATCTCGAGCGATTTGTTAATTATCGAAATGCATTTTACGCATTTTCGATAAATAAAGAGTTATATATTTAAAATTTGAAATTTTTATATTCTTTTATTTTATTGCTTATTTTCCTAAATTCAAGTTTACTGAGTCATTTTTACTAATATTTTTAATTTTACTTATAATTTAGACTCAATCGGATCTTTCAGTCGATTGAAGTCTTGAGTGACTGGTTGTGAGGCTTACATTTTTACCCCTCTTTAAAATAGTTTCGTCCTCGAAACTACTATAGAGCTATGTATTGCTTACTTACTAGGTTTGATAGTTTATATACTATTCTAAAAATTGAAGAACCCACAAGTAATGCTTTGTCTTCACTACATTAAGTTCTTCTTTAGTTTCTAAGTCTAAACATTCGTCCGGTCGTATCCTTACCTATTCTGTGTCTTAACCCTTGAACTTTTGAACCTGATTATCCAATATTTTTTAGGGTTACTTCATAACCTTAAAACCCATCTTCCATTCTACTGAATTATCTTCAAATGAAACTTTTGTATAGTTCTCTAATTAAGTTTTCAAATTACTTTCTGATTAACATCCACTTCTTCTCTTCTTGGACCTTTGCTCACTCTCTGAATTTTCTTTCATTTGCATTCCCTACCTTAGTATCAATCAAGGCTTATTTGATCACCGTAGTCCTCTAGTCGTATTGTACTATCTTATGACTTAGCTTTATGACCTTGCAAATTTTCTTATTAATTTATTCTCCATTTATTCCTTATTTGATTGTTTCTTAAGTTTTATTTGTGATCATTAGCGGTTCTAAATTCTCTTCATATCATCACTTTTCCTTCCATCCATAATCTTCTCCTGAAAATGATTCTACTATTGTTATAGCTTCTCATTTGTTCTTAATATAGCTTAACATAAGATCAATAGAAGCAAATTTGGCAAATCTTGACGCTTCTCCATCTCGGATTCAAATGAGATGGTTAACAACTCAATTTGACTTGACTTGACTCGAATTGAGAAGAATGAATACAACTGTTGACTGATAGACTCAACAAAAGAGACAGTATCAAGAAGGATTGATTACTTAACAAAACACGACACAACAAAATATACTGATCAGATCGACATGACATGAGACTCAACAACAACAATTTGACAATTCAGATTTGCCATGTCCCTGTTAGATTACGTATTGCAATTACTAATATGAAGTACATTGTAGCTTCATAGTTTCTTCAAATACTGGATTACCTCAATGGATTTTTTTTTTCCTCTACTCACTAATTCAACATTTTTAATATCCACCGAAATATCTTCTCTAAATATAACTAACTTAATGATATCTTATTCTCTCCTTCAAAACTCGCATGTCTTCCATTTCAATATACTACTTATGATTACTCAACTTCAATAATACTATACACAGATACTTTGTATATCAAAATACTATTGATGAATACCACAACAAACTTTTTCATATATTGTTGGCATATATACGTTTCTCCCAATTCTGTGAAGACAATTTATGCACTAATCCTATCTTGATATCATTCCAATCTAATATTATTCTAGAATTTGACAGTCACTTCTCTAACTCTTAAGGGCTCATTTACAACATCTAATATAGAGTTTCGACCATAAGTTTGATACTTAATTAACTTAATCATGAAATTCAAATATCCACAAAATAACCTTCAAAAATACATTTAAACCCTTATATGTTACTAGTAAATTCAATGCTTATTGGTATTTTCTTCGGTCTCTTCTTCATAAATATGAACAAACTTCTCATAATCTAACATCAGTAACTTTCCTTTTAAATTCCATTTCCATCATATCCTACGATTCTGCAAATTATACTATCTCATATTCATACTAAGTATCAAGCTGAGATCATCTTAGAAATCCTATAAATTTCGAATTCACCTTAATTTTCTGTACATATCACCGTATTTCTCTTGTTCCAAAACTCAAATTGATTTCCTCTATGGTTCATGAGTCTCGTCGTTTCATCACATCTCACCAATTACACACAAATTCATCAACAAACTTCTTAAGAATTTCATTCACAATATTAACATATCCTAATAATCAGTTCTATCAATATTCTTTATATCTCAAATCTATATTAACATAAAGATTCTTCCTCATTTAATCTAAATCACTTCAATAAATCACCAATTCTTACATATAGAAAGCACTTCCAAAATCGGTCACCTGAGATGCATTCAATCCCCTTTTACATTCTTACTCACAAGTGTATATTATATTATAGCATATGTACATATCTAAAAAATATACATCCATCAATGAGCACTACTGTATCTATTAAAAGATCAATAAGATCCTAACTTATATGAATAGCATGATCAACTCAAACTCCTAACAAAAATATAACCAACTAGTACATTGTATTCATCATTCAAATTTCTACCGCATTTATCTTCCCTTTCATTGGGTATCATTTCCATTTGATGATTTAGGACTTTATACTTCAATAGGAAAATCAGAAAGAGTAATCATCCTATATACCTTATCATTACTAAACTCCTCAAGTTTGTAATCAACTATCACCTCATATACTGTATTCTCATACTGTATATAATTTTAATCTACTCCAACTGATCTAGGAGAATGTGAAAGACTCTCAATAAACTTTTGGGGTTAATCATCTAAAGAAATATGATGTACTAGTTGCAGTACAAGTCATATTAGCAGAATAGGGTCTCTCTCTTTTATCGTTACTACACATATCTTACAAGTGTCGCCTGAGTTACAATTTTTCATTTCTAAACCATCGTTATTCAACAAGTCATTTCACATGATCCCTATTATGCTAAAACTCAGATTAATCTCCATATGATCCCATCACTAGAGCTAAATTTGATTAACATCTATCTTAATGTAGTGTTATAGTCACTACTTATCTTATAATTTGTAGTACGTTACTTTAATATTCATTTCTTTCTACCCACTCTCAATGTACTCCTAAGATGTCTAATCCTAAGATGTCTAACTCTTTAAAATTGTTCATTTCAAAGCGAGTTCAGTATAACTTTGCTCTAATACCAATTTAGAACTATCACGCCTCGAAGCGGCAGAGTCGTAACAGCCCTGCCGTATAAACCATTCTAAGATAGAAGTTGGCCTTACAACTGCTATCTTAGGCTATCTTAGACCTGATCTACACAAGGCGTCCACGACTAACTCGCTTTGAAATAAACAGTTTGAAATTTAAATAAATCATTTATCTAAGAAAGTGAGGAAATATATATATATATATATACATACTATAATTCAGTTATTACAATTAAAGTTTACAATATTTCTCCGTAATATATTTCCTAATTATTACATTATTCAAAAATGAGAAATTCTAAAGTAAAAGCTTAAACATTAAAAGTATGTGTTTATTCTTCAAATGTTTTTCCTCACTCCCTAGGATCCAGCAGTTGCTAGCTTCAGAGTAGTTGTTTGCCGCTTCTTAGCCAGCACCTACACGACGTCTATAGGGATGTGAGCAACCAAAGCTTAGTAAGTTAGGATGGAGGACTTAAAACTATACCACAAACACAACAAGGTTATCAATCAACTTATTAGATGCAATGTATGTTCAAGCAAATGCCATCGCATGACATTGTTCGGCCCATTGTGAGATTAGAGAAATTGCGCCCGCTCTAATCCGGGTTGAGGGGTTGCCATTAATGCAACAGCTCACGACCAAACCCAGGCTTGTGCAATGGAGACCTTGCTCCTCCCACGACTACCTTCGAACCATTAATTTCATCCTTGCCGCAATCTCCTCTCCTGTCACTTAGTTCGACTAAGGATGAAGAAATGACCAATTGCAATCCTGCGTTATTCCTTTCGAATGGGTCAGTATTTGACCGGAGAGTCCTAAGCTCCCCTAATGGGTTTCCATGTAGGTCCGATTATGATTATGGGTCGTATATTTGATTAGATCCAGTTTAGGGTGATCAATCATTTCATACAAACCATACAATACAAGCCAGGATAACAGACATAATCATAGAATCACTCATAATCAAGCACATATACAAATCTAACTATCTAACAAGCACAACCAATCATAATCTTAAGCCTCCAAAATACAGCAACGTATTAATCCCAACTTACCTGGACTCCTCGCTTACTTGCTCAAGGTCCAACTTGCTTAGGCCATCGCCAATCATCCCTATAACATAAACATGGTTCCAGTTTTTCTTATAACTATTATAGGTTCATTTTATCCTATAAAACTTATTGTGATCTTTGTTTAGAGTTAATATATCCAATTATCTAGGTCTTAAGTCTTTTATAATTATTCTAGGTTTGGGGTTAGGTTTGAGTTCAGGGTTAGGTTCGAGTTCAGTTTCCGCATCGATTTTTAAATTAGGTTCTAGTTCGATTTCTAAGCATTGTTTTATACTTGAATCTTAGAAATTCGTTTCAACCCACAATGTGAAATTAATCACATTACTTTCCGATCTCCTAAATATCATCATTACCTCTAATTAGTATTTTATTCCACCCGGTACACTTAAATCCTTATTAGTGACCAAATTTACTCCTGATGTGAGAAATTTTTTTATATTTTTCATATAATTACATAAATTCAAGTTTCCTATCAGATTTATTATATATTTTTATTATTATTATAATATCAATTTTTATTTTAATATCTTCTATTTATTATATTTCTAATAATTGTGTATTATGTACTATTACTTATTACGTACATAATACATATCTAATATTTTTATCACTCTAATTACCATCTCCCAACATAAATTATCATTTCAAAATTTCTAAATTCATCCTAAATCATATTTTACACCTAATTACCCTAATTTATAAAATTAACTTAAAATTTACTATTTTCCCTATTGCTTATTTACTACATAATTAATCTAATAATTACATCTAACACCCTAAATGCTACAAGTATCATACTTCATCAGATTTCAACATCCTAGAATATATAATTATTCACTAAATTAGTAATTAACCACTTAATTACTTAATTAATCTTAAATTACCTATTTTATGTCTCATTTTAAGGCCTAAAAATTTCAAAAATTAACTTTTGAAAACGGACTTCATAGCATTGTTTTATATCATCAAGTAGTCTACATAAAAATTTTGGGCTCAAAACTACACTCCTAAGGTCATTTATTTCTAAACTAAAACATGCTCGATTTTACATGATTTCTTAAGGATTATATATCACAGGACATATATTCATCAAAATAATATTTTTTTATAAAATTTACATACAAAAATATTCAAGAATAACAAAATTCATAATTTTGTAATAATATTTACTAGTTTTTAAAAAATTACACAAAATTGGGCTGAAAATCGAATTCACCGATTTGGGTGGCTCTAGCCACCGTCGGTGGCCATGCGTGTGTCGTCCCACTTGGGCAATGCCACCACCATGTGGTGGTGGTGGCCGTCCACTCCCAGCTGCTTGTCGGATCTGGATTCTTCTCTAAGGCCCTAGTTGCACAAATTTAAGTAATTTTTTTGTAATTAATTCAAACACTTACTATTTCGGCCCTCTCTATTTTTCTTACTCTCCAAACTGACCAAATAAGCTTCTGAAATTTTCTTGCTATTTATAGAGTATTAGGGAAATTATTGTGTATTAATTAGACAAAACAATTACCTTATCTCTTCTTTTTTTACTTTCTATTTATTTCATTTTAATTAGTTGATTTCCTCCTTTTATTTTCAGATTTTCACGCCTCACTTCTGGACTTTTCCTCATTTTTATATATTTTTCTTGAATTTTCCTTAATTAATTATGAATTTTATTTAATTATTTTAACACATTTCATGCATTTTAAGTAATTACGTGTATTTCTCCCCACATGTAAATGCATATATAGTACAAATAAATATTCTTGAATATTATTTAGTTTATTATATTATTTTTAATATACATATAATTTATTTTTAATAATTCGTTAATTATCGGAATGCATTTTACGCATTTTCAATAAATAACGAATTATATACTTAAAATTTTGAAATTTTATATTCTTTTATTTTATTGGTTATTTTCTTAAATTTGAACTTACAGGATCATTTTTACTAATATTTTTAGCTTTACTTATAATTTAGGTTTAATCGAATCTTTCAGCCGATCGAAACCCTAAGTGACTAGTTGTAGGACTTACATCCTGTAAGGTACAAATTCCCATTTTTCGAAACTCAAATCTAACTTATAGCAAACTAGGACCACCATAGAAGTTATACCTTATAGGTTTTACAAGCTAGGATACTTTATGGAACCTATAATTTTTTTTCTTTTTATAAATTTTAAATTTATATGATATCAAAAGTTTTATATGTAGTTTGCAAGTTTTCGTATGCAAAACCTTTGTCTTACCTTCATAATTTCAAATTAGTGTAATCATAATACTTACCTAATGGGAACAAATTAGGGGAAAGACTAGAAAACGTAAAGTGTTATGCCCCGAAGTCACAATAATTCCACCATGTAAGCCAACTTATAATAGGAACTTACCTCATAGTACCTATCATAAATACGATCTACATAAGGTGTCGACGACTCCTCGCTTTGATGTAAACAGTTTAACAAAGATTTTAACTAAAATTTACAACAACGATTAAAACCTTAAGTCAATATATATAATTATATTCACATTATCGTAGGATTCCTAGGAGATCCTACATGATACAGCAGTTAACTAATGTACATATTATATATCAGTTCTTTATCTTAAAGATACTACCAAGACTCTAATTAAGATTTGATCTTTTGCCAATGGATCCTCACTCCCTATAGCTTTAAAAGAAATCCAACCTCTGGCTAATTGTATTGCGACATCACAAATCAAAAGTCAGGACCTACAAAAGAATTTACATGAGTATGACCAACTACAGCTTATTAAGTTGAATTGAAGACTCATAAATGTATACAAGTACAATCAAGGTTATTAGGCAATTATTTTCATGAAATGCAATAAAAAAGTGTCATCACACAACGTAGTCTTGACCGTTGTGAAATCAAAGTAATTTCACCCACTCCAATCTGGTTGAGGAGTTTTAATATTATACAGCAACTCACAATCAAATCCAGATTTATGTAATGGAGACACCACTCCTCCTAAGACTATCCTTTGAACCAATACCCTTATCCTCATCGCAACCTTTTTTCCTGTCACTTAGTTTGGCTAAAAATAAGGAAAATGCCAATTTGCTATCCAGCGTTATCTTTTTCGAAGGTGTTGGTATTTGGTTGAAAAATCTTAATGATCTCTTAAAGGGTTACAATACATGTCTTTTTAGGATATTTACCTCGATTAAGATTATATTCAGTTTAGGGTGACTAAACAATTCCAACAATTCCAACAATTCCACATCACTCCAATCACAACAGTCATCAAACATAATACAAATTTCAGCATCAAATCAGATACACAAGCACATATATAAGACTACTTAAAATTGCAATCATACACAAACCTAAGTCTTCGTGTACTCTAAAATAGTACTCCAAAATACAATGAAGTATTAAATCCAACATACTTGGAATCCTGAGTCGCTCAACCATTTGTCGTAAATTGACTCTTCTCTATGTGTCTTATAATATGAATACGCTCTTTTTAGTATTTATACTTAGATAATACATATTTTAAGTTAGGATTTAATTCAATTCTCCTTATATATCTATCATTTACTAACAATTCATCTTACATTAGTTCGAGGTCGGTTTCAATTTTGAAGTTCAATTCCAATTTAGGTTCTAATTAGGTTTCAACTATAAGTGATCTTAAAATACGCTTTGAACCCTAATGTGAAAGTAATCACATCAAGCTTGAGTATCCTAATATCATACTAAGTTTTAATTTAATATTATGACCTACTTGGTACATTATAATCCTAATTAATGTATCAAGTTTACCCCCAATGTAAGAGAATTTTACAATTTTAATCCAATTATCTAGAAAGAATTTATTTGTACCAGATTTAATATGTATTGATATTGCTATTATATTATCCAATTTAATCTATTATTTCATATTTATTAAAATTCTAATTTCACATATTGGTAAATTACTCATAATTCCTACATAATTCCCATATTAATTTCAATTAACACTCCAAATGTTAGCATTATGTTTCTATATTAGAGATTAATATCCTCAAAAATCTAATTACCTTCTAAATTAGTAATTAATTATTTAATCACTTAATTAACCCAAAATTACCTATCTTTCTCATCATTTTAGGGTTAAAAAATTACTTAAAATTTTCAAAAATTAATTTTAGAAAAAAGGCCTTTATAGCACTGTTCTATATCACTTAAATATTTTACAAAAAAAAAAATGAACTCTAAACTACACTCCTAAGCCTATTTATTTCTAATTCTAAATATATTCGATTTTATCCAATTTCTTAAGAACGCTAAATTTACAGAAATGATTAAAATTAATTACTATTTTTCCCTAAATCTACATACCATAAAACATCATAATAAAAAATTTCATAATTTTCTGAGCAAAATTAATAATTTTAAAAAATTTTGCAAAATCAGTTGAAAGTTAGACTCACTTGACTCTTGGGTTTCTAGCCACCAGCAACAGCTTAGGGTAGTCGTCTAGTCTAGATGCTAGATTTGGAGTAAGGTGATGGTGGTGGTTCAATCCCAAATGGTGGTAATGTATGGGTTTAACTTATTTGCCCTAACGGCACAAATTTGGGAAAAAAAATTCTAAAACCCTAATTTCTCTCCAATTTCAGCGCTCTTCAATTTTCCTAATCTTCTAACTATCTAAAGAACCTTTTGAATTTTTTTGGTTATTTATAGAGCCTTAAATCAATTATAGCGCATTAATTTGGACAAGACAAGGCTTATATCCCTTCTTATTTGCTTTTTTTTTTTTATTGTTTAATTCTAATTGGCCAAAATTTATTTCTTGATTCCTGACGTGCCAAGACTAAATTCTAAATTTTTCTCAACCTTTTATTTTTCTTTGATTTTTTAATAATTTTTTTAATTATTTAGCATTTTTTTTTACTAATTTTAGATAATTTAGGTAATTTTGCCTATCAATAAATATATGTGAGGTATAAGTAAACACTCTTAAATATTATTTAAGTCATTCTATAATTTTTAGTATACACATAATTTATCTATAATGATTTATCAATTATCGAAATGCATTTTACGCACTTTTAATAAATAACAAGTAATATACTTAAAATTTGAAAATTTTATATTTTTCTATTTTATTACTTATTTTCTTAAATACAAACTTATGGGATCACTTTTATTAATATTTCTAACTTTAATTTATAATTTAGACTTGATCAGATCATTTAACCGATCGTCCTAAACTTTGTGTACTAAGTTCGATTCTACGGTTACTTAGCTTATATTTGGGACTTACGTAAAGTTAAAGAGAGAAATGAGAAAGAATAAGGGAGATAATGGAAAATGTAAAGTGAGAGAGGTAAGAGTATAATCAAGTTAAGTCAAACCAGTACAGTATTGAACTCATGCTCCAATTCAACTTGAAAACTCGAAGTGCAAGCTTAAATTAATTTCAACTAAATTTTAAATTTTAAGCTCGAGCTCGCCTTGAATGTATATATAGCAAACTTAAGTTCAATTTGATTTGCTTGATTAAACTGGAAATTTTTATAACTATTTTTCTAAATAACTTTAGATTTGCTTATGTTTAAAAAAACTGAAAATAAATTATAAATCATATTAAGCTCGATTAAACCTATGAGCCTCACAAACTCAGTATTCTAAAACTTAAGCTTAGCTCGATTTGCTGTTTGAATAGCTTGAACTGAAGCCCAACTTCATCGTTAACAAATCAAATTCAACTAAAACTCAAGCCAAACTTGAGTAGTTTGTAAATTAGCTTTGTTTATCCTACCTTGTGAAGTAAGTTCCAAAAAATCTACAACTGAAACCTATCAATAACCATTAATATCCATTAAAACTAGATTAGGATTATTAAAATTTAATTGTTCAAATTAAGAGAAAATTGACTTACTTTTTAAATGGATAAAAATAGCCCTAATTTTCTACTTCCACATATAAAACCTACAATTCTATCTATTCAAACTTTGGAACTAAATGCAATACCAACTATCACTACAGTTGTAGTCCTGACAATGTTATCTACTTTTCAATCGGATCAATATAAATATAATTAACTAATGATATCTTAAAATACAAAGAAAAAAAAAACTCTAGATGATAGGGCATCGTTTTCCTTTAATTTTCATAGGCTATATTTATCTTTAATTATTTTCATGCTTCTAATTAAATATTAAAAATAGTATCTAATCCCACATTAAAATATATTAAGAAGTAATTGATTGCAAAAACATTTCAATTCTTAATTAGCATTGTTAAAGGCCGATCTTTTTATGTTTTAAATTTTCATTATCAATGGTATACGAGATAAGATAGGAATTCGCATCCATTATAATTATTGTCACTTACTCATGTTTCAAGCTTTCCTTATAATTGATTAAACTTATATGCTCTTATTAAGAGAGTAAATTTTCATTTGTTTTCTAATATTTTTTCTAAATATTATCCCATCCATTAATTGATAGAATAAAGTCTCTTCAATTATCAATACACAAAAATATACCATCATTCATGCCTACTTTGATTTATCTTTAAAAGTTATATTCTATTTTAAAGATATTGCCGATTGCATTACATAATTATTATATAATGTATTTTGCTATTTGTTATGAAGACTCATGTAAATTTTTGGACTTTTTGCTTTTTTGTCAATAGTAGATGTAGCTTATACTAAGATAAATGGTGTGGTTATATTTGGACTAATCTATCAATCAATGAAAGGGCTATTGTGTATATATTTATATCTTATTTTTTTTTATTTTTATAATAAATGGTGTAATCATATCCAAAGAATGTGACAATAGCAGTAGAAATTATTAAAATTTATATGATAAATAGCTATAGTGATAATGGGTATTACGTTCAATCCCAATGTTTGAAGAGATAAAGTCGTAGGCTTTATATATGAGAGTAGAAAATTAAGGTTAGATTTATCTATTTATATCTATTTAAAGGGTGAGTCAATTTGTAGTTAAAAAAACAAAAAGGATAAGTCAATTTTCTCTTAACCTAAACGGTTAGATTTTAATAATTCATGTGTTATGATCTCACAAGCTTAACTTTAGAAGTTTTAGGAATTTAAAAATTTAGAGGATCAATAAAATCCAATTTAAGTTTGCTTAACTAGTAGCCTACTATTTTAGACTAATATTCAATGAGATACATAGATCCATATTGTATCTCTAATTTAAGTAATGCTTAATTTATATATATTGTATTTTTATTGGAATTAATTATATTCATATTTATTGTGGTTTATATATTAAATCATTATTGACTTGTAATTTGAAAATCATGATTTTTGGTACCACTGGACTGGTTAAAATAAAGCAAGAAATCCACAATCCATTAAACAGCACGATAAACGATGGATGCTGGTTTTAAATTTTTAAAGCTTATAAATCTAAGAGCAACAATTGCCTGTATATTGGCTCCAAGGCGAGAGACGTTCCTTCAGGAATATTCGGTGTTGCTTCGGAGAGGCATGTTCCTCCGTGAAAGAAGGTTGCTTTTTCTTTTAGTTTGTGTTTTTTTCTTTTTTCTTTTTTTAAGTTTTGATTGATTAAGATATATTATTGGGATCTACAAAAAAAATTGAAACAGTTATTAAAAAATCTAATGAAAGAATTCAGAAATAAAATGACAAATTTTTTTAGAAATAGAATTTCTTAAAATATTAATATAATACTTAAAAGGACTCGATAGCTTTATAAAAATATAAATGGTTTAAGATGAAGCTATTCATCACTCTTGAACAGACTCACCTTTGTTTGGTAACAGGATTCTATAGCACGTGCGCATCATCACCACAATAGACGTTACTATCGTTCGATTAAAAAAATTAAAATATAGATTTGAGTATTAACGTGACATTAATTAGTCAACAGAAGATATCGAATAGTATAAGAGCAGCCTCAGCAATAGTAAAGTCCGACAGACTGAAGGTTCTGGTGGCTACTTCTGGACAACATTTCTATAAATATATATTGTATGCATATCAGTACAAATATTATGACATAGGCCAAAAAAGTTCATTCCAAGGCATAAATTTTCACAGTAAAGCTTATTTGTGTGAGCAAATTATTCAAAAACCACCTTTTAAATCGTATACTTAACCACAGCTTCACTTTCCTTCGACGGGATAAAATTATATAAATATACGAGTGGAATGGATACGTAATAAATATTAATAAATACTATGTTGTCGGTTTTTTATTTTATTTAGGGTTTTTTTTTCAGTAATTATTATTGAGGATGTTATGGGAAAAAAAATCACCCATTTCCACGTCATCTTATCCGGCGACTCCAAATCACGACGACGTCCTGCAATCTCGACCCGCGACCCATGGGCCGGCCATCCCATGACCATGGCTGCATCGCCTGATCCACCATTGCAAACTCCAACCCACAACCCGTAAGCATGCTCACCGACATAAGATCCGACCAGCGACCGGTGACGCAATCAACGCCCCCTGTTGCTCCTCCCCTCTGAACTATTGTCTCCGCATTTTCTTTACTTTTTCTTTTTCGCCTTTTCCAATTAATTAAAGGTGTGTTCTCTCTCTCTCTCTCTCTCTCTCTCTCTCTCTCTCTCTCTCTCTCTCTCTCTCCCTGTTTTTCTTTTCTGTGCAGTGCTGCCATTTCGATTAGATAAAAGTAGGATTTGTCGTCGCTATGTGTTTCATTCAAAATTGACAGAGGAGAGATTCAATAGTAGGTGTGGATGGCGTCAGCGGTCATGGGTCGGATCTAGTCGTTAGGCCGGATCGGGGGTTGTGGGTCAGGTGGTCATGGGTTAGACGTATGGTGTGTCGCCGGTCAGAATTGCTGGCCATCCTCACGATTTAGGGTCGCCGGACAAGATGACTTAAGACGCATCGTGTCAAGCTTTTTCATCTTTTTTTTTTAACTTTAAATTTTATCTATTATTTCTAATATTTTTTATATTATTTTATCAAATTAATCGTTTTAAATCAATAATGTATTTGCTGATTAGTGGAGATCAATGGAGATAAAAAAGAAGAAGAAAGACCAATTGCCTGTCTTGAGGAACTATCAATGCATAGTACACGTGGGTGGATATTTTGATAACCACCCACTATATGTAGTGCTCGTCCGTAATTCTATATATGTTGTATTTAAAACACACATATCGCTAGTATATACTTGATGTGCCTATACCGAAAGAAAAGAAACATAAACTTAATAAGATGTTAAATATATATATATATATATATATGAAATGGCTTTCATTAAGTATACAAAAGGATCCTCAACTTAGCGTTTAGACTCCATTAATTTCATGATAAAATTTTAGGAATAATTATAGTAGAAGATATCAATATTTAGAGGTAAATTTAAATAAGAAATCAATATTTTAAAAAAAATTAAAAAGTTCAAATAAAGAATTAATATTTTACAAAACGGTTTAAATAAAAGATTCATAATAACTATTTTATAAGATTGTTTGAATCATTTTATAAAATATCGATCTCTTATTTAAACCATTTCATAAAATTTTTCTACCTTATTTAAACTTTTCTCTATTTGAATTTATCTCTAAATGTTGATCCTCTCTATTATAATTCTTCCTAAAATTTTATAATATTTTCTAAAATATAGAATACATGGCTGGATACATCTTTTATTGGAGGTTGTGCCATGTCAAGGAAGTTCATTTTTTGACGATCTTTTTTTCTTTTTCCAATAAACTCCAATTAATCTTGTACTTTTATAACAATATAAAGAGTTAGAGATATAAATGATGCTTAAACTTTGCCAAAATATATAATTTACTGCTTATATTTTGGAAAAATTAATTTATTACCTAATTGAAGTTTTATGATTATTTTTGCTACATAAACTAACTTTACTGATATCAATACGAGGATGAATTAAAAATTAAATATTTCGATCACTCTAAGGCTAAGGATGGCTTGAATAGCCACTTAGGGTACAATCCACTTCAAAAGGTAGCTTGTTTGACTCATCAATGGCCATGGGTTAATTCTTATTTTGTTCTTATTTTCATATCAGTAAGTAGGCTTAATAAAGTTAGTTCATATAGAAAAAATGACCATAAAAACTTCAATTCGATAGCAAATTGTACATATTGCTAAAGTTTAGGTAATAGTTTTAACATTAACCCTAAAATAAAAGGACATTTCTATTGATAGCAGATTTTTACTAAAGATTTAATAGTAAGAGACCGACTTACTTTGACCTAAAGTTAAGCTACTTTGTCTCAAAACAATCAATTGCAAGCATGGGTCAACCACTTCAATAGCTAGTAACCTATTAATTTTACATCTAGATTGACGACTTGTTGAAGGAGCTTAAAATAACTTATAGTAAACTTTATAACCTGGATTCATAGGCTTTGATTGATATGTGCATAATGTTTGAACAGTCAAATGTTAAAATAGAGGTATGAACATTTTAACGGTTATCGAGGGGAGTAACTGCTCAACTACCTCATGTCCTTGTAGTTATCACATGTCCTAATTGGTAAAGCGCTATGTATCTAAGGTGGTTGAACTACCACGAATTGCTCTATGTTGGCAATTGTCTCTATACTTAATAAATAGCTAAACAACGTAAATAGAAGGACTCTCTAAATAATCTTAATACTCTCTTTTTACTACTCCCATTTTACCTATTTCATTCAAAATACTATACTAGCTTAGGTATCGGATCAATAACACCAGATAGCCTTGACACCCCTAAAGACTAACATGTTCTTTTTTGCAAATTTATATAGCCGTACAAATTCAACCTACAATATTATCCATTTGTCCCTACAAACCTTGATAAAAGTCAATTAGGATACAACTTCTATTTACAAATTAGTAGAGTTTTTCATCTACTTAGAGAATTTTTGTTTTCTAACAATGTACATGTTCAGTATTTTGTATTTACATTTTAAAGATTATTCAAGGCTAAATATCTTATGCAATATTAGAACTTTACCCATTTCTATAATTAATAGTTGAAGTTATCAATTTAGTACTTGAACCTTACCCCTATTTATAATTAATTTTTTAAACTTTACCGTTTCTATAATTAACTACCTAAATTTTGATTATATTTACAAATAATTACCTAATTTAAAATAAAAATAATATATTAAAACTTCAGATAATAAGTTATAAAAATAGACAAATTTTTAGATATCCAATGTGACATTAATCCATCATTCAAGGCACTTTATCTCATTTTTGTTTAAACTATTCCTTCTATCTTCAATATATCTTAGCTTCTACTCTCCATAATTAGGTAAGTTTGTTACTGTTATTATCAAATAATAATAGTAATAATAATAATCGAATGGAATATTGATGTCTTTACTATGATAATTAACGTTTTACTTGTATGTGATTGTTCATGAGAAAATGATGTCCATATCCTCGAGATTTAGCTATAACTTAGCTTATTATTATAAATATCTTCTTTTTCAAAATATTGTTTTATTACAATTTTAGGAGAAAAAAAAATTGAATTAAGTCTATCCCGTTATAAGATTAATATTTAAAAATATTGTACCAAAAGGCCCTTTACTTCTACATCTCCACTTGATATTTTAAGGATAAGTATTGCTTTTTTTTTTTTTTAGGTGAGATAAATATTGCATTGTTGTTGATTTATAAGTTGCAGTGGTAGATTCAATTTAGTCATTTTACTCCACCGAGTGATTTTAACCCATTAACAACTACTATTTAAAAGTCGTCATTTTACTAGTCACTAATACAATTTTTCTTTTTTCAAACATTAGTTTCCTTAATGAATGGAAGTGAAAGTCTGATAAATCTGCTCATATTATTAGATGGACATTCGTCCCCCAGGCGGATGCTCAAAATAGAGAAGTTCGAAACTGTAATACTACATGTGATAATGAGAAATGTAAGCTTTAATTTCTTTTAAAGATTTTTCCTTTGAATACATCGAAAAAGAAAGTATATTTAATCATAAAAATAACCTATTTACCAAGCTTATAACTTCCTGCAGTCACAATATTTTAATCTAAAAAAGTATATATTGCATATTATATGGAAGTGGAGCCAAATCGATTGTTCTCACTTAATAATATGGATATAATTTATAACCGATATTACTTTTTAGGTTAAATGGATGTATATCTTAGGTGTTTGTTTTTATATTCAGAAACCCTTTTAAAAACTTGTTCATATATTTATTTGGAGAATCTAGTATTAGCACTTGATTGATGTTTAAAAGGTGAAGTTTGAAAATTTTAGATTTAAGCTTTATAATTAAATATGAATACTTCTTTTTCTCTTTCCTTTCGTTATGTGTGTAATTTGATTGACCGGTTATTTGATGCTTTAACTTTAACCATTTTATTTTATTTGCATACCTAGTGCAAATGTGTCTCATGCTACATGAACTCCACATTAGCATGCACAACACTTAAACTCCCAAACACACTATAAAGAGGTTAAGTCGGTTCTTTTTCTAAATCAACTAAGCTCGTGCTAGTTAAAGAAAGAAGTTTTAGGGAGAGCAATTCCATAGAAATAAATATGAATTCAAATTACTTGGATGATTTACAAATGAATAAAGCCGCCCCCACCTCACCTCAGTCCACCCCCTCCTTATACATATAAGAGGCATCTACTAATGGATGGTCTAAATTATTCCAATGGCTATTATGTATTTCTATACATCCTTATTCAACTCCCCATCTCTACTAAGGTTAATTGTATTTGAACATTTCTAGAACTTTCATAAAAATTGATCAAGCCTTAGTTATTAGCTATACACTTTATAGATCATATACAAAAGAGAAGAAATGAAAAAAATAGAAAAAAGGCCTATGAATTCTCTCTCTTCTAAATTAGTGATACTTTCATCGTCTTACGCTCCCTGAAATCTTATATACTAAATGCCCATAAGATGCATAATCCACCACGACTTCCTAATGTTACTTTGCTTGGTAGCAAGCCATTCCATTGCATTAGGTAATCCAAGTATGTTTATGTCCTATACCCCTAATGGATCTTCTCTACCTCCTTCCCACTATCTTTTTTTATTCCCTTAGTGATTATTCTCCAACTGGCTGTTAGGAACTTCTCCTCTCAAATTAGCATAAATCATAAATTTCTACAAAGGGTCATGTTATCTTACATCTTTAGTAAATGAAACGTGTACTCCACTTCAACTAATGTTTGGTAAACACTTAGGTTTCCTTTAGGTTGGAATTGCTCTAGAATCTCCCTTCAAAGATTGTCATGGTTTGAAAAATGCATCCCTACTTCCTCCCTAAAGAAGAACCTATCTTCTATCCAATACTTTTTATTTTGACTTCCTTACTCCAATACTAATCAAAGCTAAACTCATCTTAATCAGTTTTAGCTTGCCATTAAGCTCTTAGTTTCTACCTCTTAGCATAATATACTTACTTTTTCTCTATACTTCATTATTCTAGGTCACCTCTTCTTTAGGTAACTTGGGCTTAGGAAGCTCTTAAAGCGCCTTTTCTCGCCTTTGCCAAACCTAACCTCTTCAACTTTATCACCTCCTAACCTATTTGAACTCACTTTATAGTTTAGGCTTTAGGTTTCTTTGAACTTATTCCATTAGGAACCTATACAAAATACAAAAACTTCAAGACTTAGCTAAGGTCATTACTAACTAGGACTACACATTATTGTCCCTTATCCACAATCATAATGCAATTTGTTGACGAGATGATTTAGGCTTTCACCTGATTAAGGAATTTCGTATCTATGATCAACACATAATCATCTAAGGGCATTGTCTTCTATTCTACTATTCCTTTCCACTAGCCCCTATTTAAGCTAACATCTTAGGCTATGTCAATAGTGGGACTCCTTCTAAGTTTACCGTCTTTAATCAATAGTTGCATTCTTGACTTTAAGGCTTAGTTTATTTCTGCATCATTGGAGATTAAGAGGCATGTAATGACCACTCAGAAATCTATCGATTAATTGCAACTAATGCCTTTACATATACTAAGCCTATGGAATTTTAATGTGTTTACCTATCATGGAGCCCAGCTATTTCAAAACTTGAAACTTAGAGTTTACTTAAGCCTCTTTCTCTTCTTTAGCTGTAACTAAGGCTGTTGGCTTATCTCAAACTAGGCATCCCTTACTTTATGTGGCCTAATATAAAGGAAGTAAGAGAGTTTCTTCTTGGGTGGCTTTCTCTCATTTATAAAAGCCTTATCCCTCTTATTATAGTATCTTCAATTCTTTTTCGAACTCATATCTATACCTTCTTAGGCACCCCCATCCTTCCCATAGCTACACTCCATCTCTTCCATTCAAACTTGTTTAGTTGACTTGAAATTCTATCAAGCTATTTGTTATTATCTTAGGTTGGGCTAAGGTTTAGATTCCATTCCATTCCTTCTTTTCTTAAGGAATACCCCTAAGCTCATCTTAAAATGTGAATATAGCATCCTTTTCACTCATGTTAGCAATCTCCAAGAATAGTTCCAAGAACTTCCACTTATCATCCTTGATGGTTGTCCCATACTCTAATGGCCTTAACTTAAGCCTCCTTCTTTGCATTGCTTAGGTAGAATTGAGTCGCAACTCAATCTTAAATTCTTTGATGTTTAGACTACCCTAACCCTTCACTTGGCCCCATCAACTTCATATGAGTTACCTTTTAATCTTGTTGCAAATTTCCCTACTATTCTTACATCTGTAAAAGTTCCTAAGCCTTAGCACATCTACTCTCGCCATTGCCTTCACCTAAGTTGGCACATATATGGCTTACATATGTTGTTGGATCTATGCCCTTAACTCCTCTAGGTCCCTCTTTAAGGAACCTATCACCTCTTCTAAGGTAACATCCTGCCTTTGCAAGTTATCTGTGACCTAATTCAAGGCCAATCAACATTTCCTTTTAATTTAGAGCTCCTCTTCATGCTTCATGAAGCCTTCTTACATATTGTAAACATGAGTCATCGGGTAAGTTGCAGCTAGTTTCACCATAGCCACTTCAACTTCCTCTTTGGATTTTGTTCCCCAAAATATTCCTTGAGTGCATTACCCATCAATTGTAAAATAATTCTAACATATTTAGCAGCATCATCAAAAATAACATTTCCTTTGTCTAATTAAAAGCTTTCTTTACCACTTTCTATATGTGGCATTTTCTAAATACTTAAACATATGATATTTAAACTCTTCAAACTCAAAGAGGTTAGTAAGACTTTCCTTTATATCACTCAAGCTCACGTCATATAAATAGAGAAGCTTTAGAGAAAGAAGCTATGTAAAAATAGAAATAAACTTGAATCAATTGGATGATGTACAAATGAGGGAACAACCTCGTTATATGTAAGATGCCTCCATAAACAAACAATCTATATTATTCCAATCTAATAGTTATTATGTATTCCTATCTAATTATATCAAACTAAACCTACTTGGCAAGGTTTGTTGTATTCAAACAGTTGTAAAACTTTCTTGAATATAGTTCTAGCTTTGGTCACGAGCTGTAAGCTCAATGGACCTCTACATACAAAAGGGAAAATGAAAAAAAAATGTATGAAGATGAAAGAAAATATGAAAAAATGGATCTCTATACACTTTACTTCCTAATTGGCTCATATTTTTGTTATTAAATATATTCGACTAAATTAAATAACACAATTTAGGGGAAAAAAGAACTTTAAATAACTAGTCTACTCTTAAAATGTATTATAATTATGTTCATATCAAATTTTATAGGGAAACCCTATTACAAATATTATTTGCTTCAACATGTTGAATATAAAAATTCCATAAAATTGCAATTATTCAATTTACTTCTCATATATAGCTATATTCCATACTTCCTTATGTATTACAATTGGAACGATCAAATTTCTACTCTTTTTTTTTAAAAAAAAAATCTAATGTTATGGCTATACAACATAGGTTTATAACACCATCGCCTTTATAATATGGTGTTATGGATATCGATCTCTAAATATAATGGATCAAGTTAAAATTCTCCTTTATCAGTTGTAATCACTAAAAAAAAATCGATAAGATTATTATAGCCTAATGGCATTACAACTGGTCTTCTATCAGAATAGATCAAAGTTTGAATCATCTCTCCCTCATAGTTTGGTAAAAAAAAAAATCTACATATTTAATATATTACAAGTTGAATATGATATTGAAATGGTTTTGCTTATATTTTCAAAATAATCCTGCATTTACCAAAAAAATAGAGCAATATTATAAAACAACTAGTAGATATCCAATTTTTGTCCCTTTTATTTTTTTTCAATAAGGTAAAAGATCCTAAGTTAGGAAAAATGAAAAAAAAAAGAAAGAAAGGTTAAGAAAGAAAGCCAAAAAAATAAGAAATTTAGGAAAAATATCAAAATATAGGAAAATAGGAACAAACACAAAAAAATAAGAAATTTAGAAAATACAAAAAATTAGAAAATTGAAAAAATCACAAAAAATTGAAAAAAAAAAGAAAGAAAATTTAGGGAATTTAAAATATAATAATTTTTTTAATAGAATAGATTTTGAGTTTTAATAAAATTATAAAAAAGACCATTGAGCTTAGACTTAAATTTAAATTTAGCTCGGGCTAACCTAGTTTATATGTACAATGGACAAGGCATAGGTCAACGACCCAACGGTTAAATACTTAGACATATACATTGGGTTTGGTTGGAGGTTAGGGGTTTAAATTTTATTAGAGGTAAAAGTTTCCTTTTTTTTTTTTTTCTTTTTCCCACAACACACACTGCATTGCTACATGTAAAGGGCCTTACTGTGCCACGTATCTTGACACATGGCAGCTTTGGAATAGCCAATGCTAATGTGGCGCTACGTAACATGCAACGTCAACTACCACGTATCACTATTGGATACATAGCCTTTCCCTACCAGACGATGCAAATGACATGGTACCACATCAGCACCACTTTCTCTCCTCTTCCTTCTCTTTCTTCCTAGTTTCCTTCATTTTCCCCAATTCTTCCACACTTCCCTTCTTAGTCAACCAGTTTTAGCATGATTTTTTAACCCCTTTTGTTGCAATTTCTCTAAATCAATGGAAAAATTGCAAATTAGGCATTGCCTAGTTTTAATTTTGACCAAATTCTTGTCTAGATTCAGTCAAATATATATTCAATTCAAGCTCTAAAAATTAGAAAAAACACAAATTTTAGAAATTTTCATTTAATCCAAATTTAAGCCTTCCTTGCTTACTAAGTTGATTTTATGTATAAAAGGGGCTTTAGGGAATTCATTGAACAGGGATAATCACTTAACATTGACCAGAATTGCTTACAAGCACTTATTATCTCATTCACGATCATTTTCTCTCTCTAGTCGTAACTCTTTCTCTACAATTCACCCCTCTTTGATTACTTCTGAGCAAAACATGACCACTACACTATCCTTACAACATAAACTATTCAACGCCACTAGCCACAAGTCCCGCCATGCTTTCACTACCTTTAACTAAATCTTCAAGCCAAAACACTAACCAGTGCAGCTACCCAACCTAGACTTGAACAAGGGCCAATTCCAAACTATGAATTAGCCTGTTAGTGGTTTGGCTGAACCACCGGCCTTATGGAGCACCGGTTCAACTCGACGATTCAAGGATCACCTCATTTATAACAATATATATATTTATAGATATTTGGTCGGTTAAAATGACCAAAACCAATCCCTCCCCCCCTCTAGATCCCTTCCTTCTTATCCTCTGTCTTAACTTTCGATACATGCATCAAAAATTTTAAATTTGCAACCGAAAGTTAAATTTGTAGATGTAAATTTAAAATTTAGCACATGTGGCATAAATTTTAAATTTTCGATGCCAAACAGCTTAAAAATTTAAATTTCAAAATTTAAATGACGCGTTCACACATTTTTCGGTCCTTATAAATAGTAAATTCAGGCCTAGTAGTAACACTTACTCTACAAACTAATTAAATCTCTCTAACTCCAACCATTCTACTTTCAAATTTTTTTCAATTGTGAAACGTTACTAGAAATATTTCCTTCTATTATTCATAAATTTCTATGCATAATTCTCCACTTCACTCTACTGCACAAAACAATTTGCATTAGTAAATAATGTTGACATGCACATACCCACCATATAATTTCCATTTTATTTTCTCTTACATATTGTTTCTGTCTTTCACTCATAAATATTTATACCAATAAAAAGATTTTTGCACCGTACTTTCTCTAATAAAAAATACGGTTCATCATCTAGTGATAAAAGTAAGGGTGACAGTAAGGGTAAGGGTAAGGGTGAGGGTGTTGAAATTTCCAATACGCCGTCTGCATCCCTACGGTATGAGGAGTTTAGGCGTACCTAAATAACGAGTATGATCTGAATAAGCAAAGGACACACGATATGATTGAGAACGTAAAAGAAGAACTTACACCACTTCCGGGTTTCAATGTAGAAACTTGTTACACAAGTAATCGGGACATACTAGCTCTTGGCTTTAACTTTGAACATCAATGCATGAGTTATCGGGGTACGCTACCTCCCGGTTTCGAACCTCCATGCATGAGTGTCCTTGAACGTCATATTAAATTTGAACATCCTCGTATGAGCATCGCTACATGACCCACAGGATTTGAACCCCTGCAAATGAATTGCCCCACAAGCATGTTTGAAGATGAGGAAGACAACATAGAAATTATTCCCGAAACAGAAAAGCAACATATGGGATAATGTGGGCCCAACAATTCGAGACTATCCAGCTTAAGTAAGATCGTTAAACCCAATAAGTCTAATATTTTTATTACTTATTTCCGTAAAAGTACAAATGAAAGGGGAAACTTGAAGGCATTCTGCAACAACTACAACGCAAGTTATTCGTGGATAACCTTAATAGGCACTTAAGGTCAAAGCATCCCAGGAAGGTATGAATAGATAGAACATAGTAATAGATTATCCAAGGTAGTGGTTCATTTAGACAAATGTTAATGAGGTATGATGAAGAAAGGCATAAATATAACTTGGCATAATACCTGACGAACATGTACCTCTCATTCAACGCAGGTATATCAGAGTAGCAAAGTCAATACGTGCGAGACGTTCAACCCCTGCTCGCGATAGCTTAACTACAGAACGATAACTCAAGTCACGTAAGAGCTCTACTACAAAGGTAAGAGGGAGCTCGTAAGTAAGTTTGCTTTCCTCAATACATAAGTATCAATATGTGTAGACATATGGACGGATCCTTTTTGTAATAATTCTTATATGAGTGTTACTGTTCACTGGGTAAACGATAATTGGCAACTTAATAAATGACTATTGGCTTTAAGGGTATTTAACGATTGACACACAGCATAAAATATTTATAAAATTATTAAAGAAATCCTAAATGAGTATAGATTAGTAAGGAAAAATTTTTCAATTGGTTTTGATAATACAACTGCTAATATTGTATCAATATCTGATTTGCAAAATTATTGTCAACCAATGTTGGGAGGGATTTTTTTCTACATACATTATGCATGTCATATTCTTAACTTGTGTGTTAAGGGTGGCATTACAACTTTGTACGATGGTATAGCTCTGATCAAGAATTTCTTCAAGACAATAACAAACTGGCCGTCCCTTCACAAAAAGTGAAGGAATTTCTACATGGAGTATAAGAAGAGGCCTCGGAAGTTTAAGATGGATATACAACATCGCTAGAACTTGACTTACGAGTTATTGCATAACACAGTTACTTACAGTGAACTACTATGTGACTTTGCAATGTACAATATGCAGGGAGTTGACATTTTCTCCAATAGCTGGGATATTTACATCCAATTACTTAAAGTTTTGAAAGTTTTTCATGATGCTACTAAAATTTTTTCATAAGTTTACAAGCTCAATGTTTACTTGTTTGTTATGTCAGCCATTAGTATAATTGGTGTGCTAGTTCAAGCCCGTGAGGACCCAAATCTACATGCGTACATATATGATATGAAGTCAAAGTGGTTAACTTATTATAACAAATTCCTCGTATTTATCTCATAGTAACTATTCTAGACCCTCGTTATAAAGTAGAATTATTATTAATGTAGTTGAAAACTTATTATAGTTACATTCAAGATTTAATGGATTCTCAAGACTTATACAACTAGGAAGCATAGTAAGAAGTGTCGGCAACAACGGCAAACATAGAGGAAATGCTCAATGACTATCAAAATTAGTATAGTGGCTAGTCATCAGTCTCTCCTTCACTGCCTACCAAGGAGTGGCATTATTGTCACGCCTCGAAGCGGCAGAATCGTAATAGCCCTATTATGTAAACCATTCTAAGATAGAAGTTAGCCTTATAATCACTATTTTAGACCCGATCTACACAAAGCGTTCATGACTAACCCATTTTGAAGCAAACAGTTTGTAATTTAAATAAGTCATTTACCTAAGAAAGTAAGAAAATATATATATATATATACACTAAAATTCAGTTATTACAATTAACGTTTACAATGCTTCACTGTAATCTATTTCCTAGTTAATACATTATTTAGAAATGAAAAATTCTAAGATAAGAACTTAAACCTTAAAAATATATATGTTTTTCAAATGTTTTTCATCACTCCCTAAAATCTAGCAGTTGTTAGCTTTAGATTAGTTATAAGTCTATTTTTAGCCAACACCTACAACGACATCTATAGGGATATGAGCAACCACAACTCAGTAAGTTAGGATGGAGGACTTAAAACTATACCATAAACACAAATAAGGTTATAAACCAACTTATTAGGTGCAATGCATGTTTAAGCAAATGTCATTGCACAACATTGTCTGACCGGTTGTGAGATTAGAGTTTACACTTGCTCTAATCTGAGTTGAGGAGTTACCAGTAATGTGACAACTCAAGACCAAACTTAGGCTTGTATAATGGAGACACCGCTCCTTCCGTGACTACCTTCGAATCATTAACTTCACCCTTACCATGACCTCCTTACTTATTACTTTGCTCGACTAAGGATGAAGAAGGGACTCATTATGTGATCCAACACTATCCCTTTTGAATGGGTTGGTATTTGGTTGGAGAATCCTAGGTTTCCCCTAATGGGTTGCCATACAGGTCCGATTATGATTACAAGTCGTATATTTTATTAGATCCAGTTTAGGGTGATAAATCATTTTATATAAATAATACAATATAAGCCAAGCAACAAATCAAAAATCATATCATCAGCTTAGAACAAGCACAATTAAGTACAATTTCAAGCCAACACCGTATTAATCCCAACTTACCTGGATTCCTCACTCACTCACTCGAGGTCTAACTCGCTTAGGTCATTACCAATCATCCTTATAACACAAACGTGGTTTTAGTTTTCATATAACTACTATAGGTTAGTTTTATCTTATCACGCTCATTGTTATCCTTGGTTTAGGGTTTAATATGTCCAATTATCCAGGTTCTCAATTTTTTACAATTATTCTGGGTTTGAGATTGGGTTCGAGTTCGGGTTCGAGTTCAATTTTCACATCGATTTCTAAATTAGGTTTTAGTTCGGTTTCTAACTACTGCTTTATACCTAAACCCTAAAAACTTGTTTCAACTCATAATGTGAAATTAATCACATTACTTCTAGATATTTTAAATACCATAATTACCTTTAGTCAGTATTTTATTCCACCTAGTATACTTAAATCCTTATTAGTGTACTGAATTTACTCCTAATGTGAGAAATTTTTATATTTTTCATATAATTACATAAATTCAAGATTTCTATCAGATTTATTATATATCCCTATTATTTATATAATATCAATTTTTATTCTAATATCTTCTATTTATTATATTTTTAATAATTGTATATTATGTACTATTACTTATTATGTACATAATATACATCTAATATTTCCATCACTCTAATTACCATCTCCTAATATCAATTATCATTTCAAAATGTCTAAATTCATCCTAAATCAAATTTTACACCAAATTACCTTAATTTATAAAATTAACTTAAAATTTTTAATTTTTCCTTATTACTTATTTACAACATAATTAACCTAATAATTACATCTAACACCCTAAATGCTACAAGTATCATACTTCATCAGATTTTAACATCCTAGAACATATCATTATTTACTAAATCAGTAATTAACCATTTAATTACTTAATTAACCCTAAATTAGCCATTTTATGCCTCATTTTAAGGCCTAAAAATTATCTAAAATTTTTAAAAATTCATTTTTGAAAAAGGGCTTCGTAGCATTATTCTATATCACCTAAGTAGTGTATACAAAAATTTTGGATTCAAAACTATACTCTTAAGTTCATTTGTTTTTAAACCGAAACAAGCTCGGTTTTGCATGATTTCTTAAGGACCACACATCACGGGACATATTTTCCTCAAAATAATATTTTTTTTATAAAAACGACATACTAAAATATTCTAGAATAACAAAATTCATAATTTTCTAAGAAGATTTACTATTGTTATAAAATTACACAAAATCGAGCTGAAAATTAAACTCATAGGTTTAGGTGGTTCCGGCTACCGTAGGTGGTCATGGGTGTATCGGCTCACTTGAACGCTGCTATCACTGTATAGTGGTGGTAGCCGTCTACTTGTAGTTGCTCGTCAGGTATAAGTTCTCCGTAAAAGCCCCAACTGCACAAATTTTTGCTAAATTTTTGTAAAACCCTAATTTACTCTCAATTTTGCCTCTCTCTAATTTTCTAAACTTCCTAACATCCAAAATGAGCTTTTAAAAAATTGGGGTATATATAAAGGTCTTGGAGAATTATTATGCATTAATTTGATTAGACAATTGCTTTATCTTCTTCCAATTTGCCTTTTATGTTATTTTGATTTAATTGGATAATTTTTTTTCTTATTTTCCCCAGCTATCATGACCCAAATCTGGATCATTCCTTATTTTTCTGATTTTTCTTTATTTTTTATTAATTAATTATGAATTTTCCTTAATTATTTAATATTATTTTAGCACATTTCACATATTTTAAGTAATTACGTGTATTTCTACCTACATATAAATTCATATGTAGTACAAATAAATATTCCTAAATATTATTTTGGTCATTCTATGATTTTTATTATACATATAATTTATCTCTAGCAATTTGTTAGTTATCGAAATGTATTTTTTTCGCATTTTCGATAAATAATGAATTATATACTTAAAATTTGAGAATTTTATATTCTTTTATTTTATTACTTATTTTCTTAAATTCGAACTTACGGATTACTTTTACTAATATTTATAATTTTATTTGATAATTTAGGCTCGATCAGGTCATTTAACTTATCGCCCTAAATTCTATAAGTATAACTTTGGGTAGCTGATTGTGGGTCTTACATTTCTACTCCCCTTATAATAGTTTTATTCTCGAAACTACTGTATATCTATGTATTGCTAGTGTAAAAATTAAAGAAGCAACGATTTGGTAGTCCAATGTCTAAGATATAGTACTACACTAATACAAATTTCGAGTTTTCAGAAAATATCTCTATAAGGACTTTGATATTTTAGAGTAGTGGCAAAATCATAGAAGGGACTACCTACTACTATCTCGCATCGCCCATGAAGTATTCACTGCTCTAACTTTAACAGTCTTTATTGAGCAAATATTTAGTACAGTCGACCTAATCGTCAACGAACGTTGTGCCTCCCTATCTATTATCAATGTTGAGGCAAATGATTGTACAGAAGATTGGTATAAGGCGAGCTGTAAATGACAAGAACCATATAGGACATCAAACAAGACAAATGATTACCTTAGTGACTAGAACCGATTTGATGAAAGCTCAAGCTCACTTGTGGGTTCTACTCTTACTCATGAACATGAACAGTTACTTAAAGATGATACATAGTAAGTTTTCTTTTCATTTTATACGAAAAAGTTTTATTACATAAAAATATCTTTTTTCCTAATTGTCTAAAAAAACTAAATGGCATGGTTTTCCCAAAAGTACTGATATAGTATTAGGTTTTTCCAAATTACGACCAATTAAAATTATTTTCCTTCAAAAATTTTAACTTGAATAGTCTCATACACTTTAATACTTTTTTGAAAACGTAAAATTGATCAACAAACTAAAAATTTTCTAAAAATCCAAACCAAACTACACCGATCTAATTCCAATTAGCGGAAATATAGACAATTTCCAAGCAACCGTAAAATACTATAAAAAATATATTCTCTCCAACCACTTCACTCTGTTCAATCAAATTAAGATATTAGGTATTCATACTGTAAGAGACTTTTCTGTATTTTTTTTCCATTTTTAATGTATATTTTATGGATGGATTAAATAAAAAAAATGGTTTAAGGATCGGTAAGGCGAGAAGGAAAAAAAATTATGTAAAGACTTAGAAGAGGGGAAAAAAAACGGTTCAAGGATCATGAACTAGTAGGCCACATGAACCGACCCTGAACAACCGACTTATAGGTTAGTCATGGTTCAACATGACCATGACCAGTAAACTGGCGGTTCAAGGTTGGTCTAAACTAACACTTAGGTCTAACCCAACCCATGAACCACCGTAAACCACTACCCTAAGCCTAAACTAGCCCTATGGCCAAACTTTTGACCATTAAAAACCCAAAACCTAAGTGTCCTTTAACACCCAACAATAGCTACCAAGACCGTATGCCGCTGCTGCCACCGCCATTGGCCTAAGGTCCAACTACCTTCAAACCTTGCGGCATTGGCTTTAATCCCCTAACTCTTATTCAAAAACTACGAAAATCCCCTTCCTCTATTGATTGGGAACTAAGAGCAGTCAGAATCACCCCCCACAAGCTGTTGCCCTTCATCCTTCATTCGCAACCTACAAATAGTAGAGCTCAAATCAATCTGACTCAAGCTCAAGCCAACCCGTAATTTGACTCGTGCTCATCTCTCCTAGTTCGACCCTTATTCACTTGATTGCTTTGGATTATTTTATTTACTTTTATTTATTTATTTATTTTATAATGTAGATGTAAATGTAAAAAAAAAAAAGTAACAAAAGAAAAAAATAATAAAAGAAAAGAAAAAAAATAAAAAGAATAGTTTGTTTATTTATTTTTTAGTGTAGTGGAAATAGATGAAATAAAACAAATAAGATAATATATATAAATAATAAAAATAAAAATAAATAAGTTAATGAATAAAAATATTTTTTAACACTTAGAAAAATCAGGCTTTTCCAAAATAAATAAAAATAATTGGACCATTTTTCAAAATTAAGGCCCTTTAGAACTTTTTCTTTAGAAATTTTCTTCAATAAATCAAATTGGATTAAAAATGTAAATCCAGTATATTTTCATATTAAAACAAACCCAATGTACTTAATTTATGTAGAATAAACTCCTAAATTCTGATCCCAAATACTAGATTTATAAGCACTCGTACGTAAGTACACAGCAACTTAAAATATGAAAAATTTTATTTTTTCTATCTTTGTAAATATTTGTGTAAATTAATTAAATTAGTCGCATGTAACATGATTAGTCATTTGGAAATTAAAAAAGGGTATTACTGAAAAGTAAATTTAAAGTTGGAAAATTAAAAAGTAGTACTCGTTTAGGGTTTAATAAGATAGCCTTAGAATTTAGATCTCTCATTTTAGAAAACCTTTTTGCAAAATTGGTTTTTTCGTTAAAGACCAGTAGCTAAGTTATGACAAATCTACTCAATTAGTTATAAATTAACTTTTTTTCTCGATTTTAGTCGGATGGCAACTCCAAAACATTTTCAAAATACAAAAGAACCAATTTTTCTTTAAACCGTAGTTGATGATCAATATTAAAGGGGTTAGGGTTAATACTAGTCTGTTTAAAGAAAACTTAATTTAAAAAAAAAATTAGAGGAAAAAACCAAGCTCAACCGATCCTTATGCTAAAAATGCAAAGTATGGAGAAATTTTGTAATTTCATAAGATGTCTTATTATTTTTTTTTTATCAAATTACGTTTATTTACTTCATAATTTGATTTTATAAGTTTTACATGTGTTTTTTTTTTTTACATTTTACTATACTGCAATTCAAGATTAAGGATACACTAATGGCATAGCTAGGTGTTACTGGTACAGTCCAAGTATATAATCGTATAATTTTATAGAAGTTGATACTTTTTACTATATTGTAATAGTAGTTTTAGTTATTATATTAATAGTTGTATTAGTAGTTATATTAGAAGGAAAAATTAGTTACATGTAAGAAACTAATAAATTAAGATGTATTTATATAAATAAGGTAATATTACTGAGAATAGATAGATAAATTTCATTTTAGAAAAGTAGTCTTGTACCTTTTGAATATTAGTTCTCTCATATTAGCCAAAATTAAATTTCATTTTCATTTTCATCACATCCATTCTTTCATTTTTTTTTCATTGATTCACTAATGACATACTTTATACCAATATCTACAATATTATTCACAATAAAATAGAAATTACAAGTACTAATATTTGGTGCGCTTACTGTTATGTCGAACTCTACTTATGTTAGTATATTAGAAGAGAAGATTGATTTCTTGCAAAATAGTCAACAATAACAACTACTACAACATGATGTGAATAATAACTTTGATATGCTAATGTAACTACTTTCTAAGTTATAAACTACGATAGTATAGAAACAATTGAATTAAAAGAGTTCCGATTTAAAAAATCCATTTGTATCCAAGTTAGATACTTAAATGGCAAAAGAGAAAGAAGTGGGGAACATAAAGTAATTGACAAATAAGCAAATGTGAAGGCCAATCAAGAGGAGTGCTTAGTGAAGATCAAATATAAAAATGATCAAGGAGTGAAAGATTCACTTACTATAATGGACAATGCCTTGATTACACATAGAGAGGACCTTCGAACCGACGATTATGGTAGATATTTTAATCAATACAAGGTTATTTACAACATATTCCAAAATCATATACTCCACATTTGTCTCATTGTTATGGAAAATATTGAACATACTCATGATGTCCTTATGAATATTATACAAGTGAAGGATGCATTTCTTGCACATACATAAAACCATTCCATGATAAAAGGCAATATGATTAGACAAAGACCACATTGTCATAATTGTTGCAATCCTTATATATGGGCCATGCAAAGCATTAAAAGGATGTGGATTTACAACCCTCATATAAAATATGATAGAGAAAAGACATGACTTACAAGACCTCTAAACGCTATAATTAGAGATTTTCATGATTGTGATCATTCTCTTTCTATTTCAACCTTGATAACAAGGTTATTTTGAAAATGTAAGGAAATTATTACAGTCCAAGTGTATAGTTGTTATGGTCTAAGTATACAATTGTACAATTTTATAACAGTTTGTACTTTTTATTAGATTGTACTAGTAGTTTTAATAGTTATAATAACAGTTTTAGTAGTTGCATTAGGAGGGAAAGTTAGTTACTTGCAATAAATTAGTAAATTGTGGCGTATTTCTACAAATATGATAATGTCAATAAGAATAGAATGATAAGTTTCAATTTAGAAAAGGCGTCCTCTACCCTTTGAAGAGTAGTTCTCTCAAATCAATTAAAATCAAATTTCATTTTTATTTTTATCATATTCATTCATTCATTTTTTTTTTCACTGATTCACTAATACCATTCTTCATACCAATATCTACACTATCATTCATGATAGAATAGAAATTACATGTGCTAACAATTACATTATTTAATTGATAATTGCTATTTATTTCTTCACCTCATTATTATGTTTCAAGTTATGGTTTATTATGAATGAAGTCATTTAGTTTAGATTCTCGATTTACATGCATATTTCCCATTAGTTGTTCCATGGTATTTCATTTACCATTTTTTTTACTATACTTTCTTTTTTCAAAAGTAAAATAACGTTTTAAGAATATTTTTTACATGATTTTTAATAATTATTAAAATATATGTATGTATTAATTTATTATCTAGTATTTGGAACATATTTTAATGCATATTTAGGGAACTTATACATATAATATCCCTTCTATGGGGTGTCGAGTATATCTCTAATATCCTATTGTATTTCAAAGTTTGAATTTCAAGTTTGAAATAAATAATGATTTGTATAAGGTACAGATTATATCTATAAACTTAAGTTTATAGTGATAATAATATTTTAATTAATCGCTTTTGGAAATTACAGTTTATTGAGCCACTTTATACAGCTTTCACTTTGCAAATTTGTGCTAAAATAGAAACTCTTTTAAAAGCTCTAAATTTAGGTTTAAATGTCCTAAATATAAATTTGCAGGATTTATAACGTGTGTCATGGATGTTTATCCCTCTTCTAATATCTAGGAGTAGGCATGGTTCCATATAAGGGATGCCAATGATGGTTGTTGGGATTGTAGTCGTAGGTGGGCTTGGGGGTTTCAATGGTGTGTGAGTAGGCTAGGGTTTGAAAGTTAGTGGTATGGTGATGATAGGGGTTATGCTTAGCTCATATTGGTTGTGCCTATGGAGCGAATATGGTTTAGAGAGATAGTAAAGTGCGGTCAGGTAAAGAAAGAGTGTGTTAGTATGTGTTAAAGAAAGAGTGTGTTAGTATGTGTTCTTGTGTCATGTTTGGGAGAAGATTGGTTGTTCTAGTATGATTCCTTAGTCCTACTATTTGTAATAGTGTGGTTCGTATCAAGTTTGAAACTCGAATAAGTTAGAATCATGATTCAACCAATGAGGAGACAAAGCTTAAGCTTTTGTTTTTTTGTTTTTTTTACCAAATCTTTTCTTATACTTATCAATGTAAAACAACTACATCTAATGAATTTGGATTAGTTTTAAATCTTTTTGCATCAAAATCCATTAAAACTGAAAGATTTAGACTCGCAACCTCACCCTTCCATGCATAAGCCTTTACCAATTAAGCTATACTAAAATTCTCAATATCTAATGCACATAAATTTTCTTTAACGAATAATACTTGGGCCAATTTTGTACTGGGTTTTCAAGCCTAAAACTAATTTAATTCCCTTGTTTGATAAATTAATTAAAATGACTCTAAAATAACTTAATAATCAAGAATATATATGCAAAAAAAAAAAAAAAAATCAACTCAAAGCTTATTTCAATAAATTTTGAGTCTTACTTTGATTCGTCCAGTTATTACTTTTCAAAAATCCAATTTTAAATTTAGTGAAAGTCGATTTTTCTTAACTCCAGATTTTCATTGGATTTCCCTAAAATATTTTTCAAATAAAGCTAAATTTTTAAAAAACTCAAAATTTATTAAATTGCATGTATATTTACCTAATTTGATTTGAGTAACTGACTAACTTGACCGGAACTCTTTTAACACTTTGTCTTTCATCAATTTTTCTTGCATTTGTGTATTTTTCAATTTTTTTTTTGTTTCTTTCATTTTTATATATTTTTTGTAAACCTAGACAAAAATAAAAAATAAAGGGCGACAAAAATAAGATATATACAACCATCTAAGGTAAAATTAGGACGTACTGCAGCTTTTTGGTGTTGAATCTCCCATCCCAATTTAACCATTTGTTATTTATTGACAATTTGTCAAAATCTCCACATGTGTAATTTGTTTTTAGTGAATGGAGTTTCATGTTCATTAAAAAAAAATTATATGTTTTTTGTTAATTTCTCATACATCTATTATGTGTAATGATACTTAGCAAAAAAGAATACAAAATCTTAACAAATCTAACTTGATTGGATTATAATAGAAGACTCCATTTCACCAAACAACAATGAAGAGAGAAGTAGAGTTGCTTGTCCAAAAGAGATATGAAGAAGATAAGAAGACGATAAACTAAAATAAAGATAAGAGACACGTAAAAAAACACCAAAGTTAGACTTTTAGTTTGAAAACATTACAATTTTGAAAAGGAAACTTTTATATGAAATTCACTCCACTTAATTTTATTAAGTGACCAAAAATAAGATATGAAAAATTGGATAAAATCCATAAAAATTAAAAGAAAAAAGAAATGCAAAAAACAATTGTGTGAAATTTTTTTAATTTAACTAACAAGTTTGATTCAACTCAAAATAATTTGATTTGTTTTTAAATTAAATCACGAACTGTTTTAAAAAATAATTTTTCAATTTAATTCACCATTCTAGCTATGACTCTTGCTTTTTTTCCATACTTTGATAATATCTTCCTGTATAGGTTTGGCACGAGGGAATGGAAAATTCTGAGTTGGCGTTCGAAAAGGACAAAAAGAGTATAGAAAGTCTTAAGAAAAATCTCTAATTCAGTACGTCTACATTTTGCAAAGACGTCTTTGGATTGTTTTCACTTTTCATTTTTCGTCATAATGAACTTTTCCATTATCAGATATTACCGTATTTGATTTTGAGAGCTTACAACCCTAACCGCTTGTAAATATTGAATGATGGTGAAACATGGAGAAATATTAGTAATATTAGTAGTTATCAAGCACGCAAAATGGTCTGCAAAGTGAGGAAATATTTCCTCTTTTTAAGACTGGAAATATTCTTTTCCATTTTCCATTATATACTCTTTGATAGCAAATACTATCACTGGCTATCGACTTTGACATTTGCCTTCTACAACTAATTGTCATTGAAAATCAGCAGTAACATCGAACCTCTTGATATTCTTATTACATGCGACGATTCTAAGATTTGATTATAATAAATATAAAAACAAAAATATGAATAATATTTTCATTTAAGCTCTATATTTTAATGAGATTGATTCAAGTTGTTACATTATCATAGATTTATATTTCTTCAAATTTGTATCATTAAATTTACACTTATTTCGATAATTTAGATAATTTAATGGTCCAAATTTAAAAAAGATATATATATAAATTATGAAATAAAGGATTAGATTAATCCGTAAAAAAGTCACAGGAAAATCCAACAAACACAAATTGATGGTGGGCTCTTCACAGCATCGCCACGTCCAAAGCATTCAACTGAAGGGCAAGCAAAGGGCAGTTCTTTTGACGAGAAACCCGTGAACATGATTAGGTCTTCTTCTTTTTTCTAGATAAACTATTTTTCAGTCAAATCGGTACTATTAGGACCCATGAAAACCAAAAAAGAAAAAAAAAATTAAGGAATTTCTTAGTAATAAAGTAAAAAATTCCTTATGGAAAATATTTTCTTTATGTATTCATGTGATATTTAAAAATTCTAAATCAGATCTTTAATATTAAACACGGTCTTAATTACTCTACAGAAAATATCTTCCAAACATAAAATTTCGAACATCTTTCAAATTAAAACACACAAAGATTTCATCAATAAATATTCTCTATGCATTTGCCCAGGATAGAGTTTAGATATTCTTACTTACCTATTTTTACTCAAAGTTTCTTATACAAAAATATCCTCGATTATCTATCATATACGATGGGTAGAACATGTGCAGGAACATTCGACACCTACTGAAAGTCTGGAAACATAAAAACTCTATGGGAGTAAAGCATATTTTTATCTAGTTTGTTACTTTCATATATTTATTTATTTTTTGGATAAAAAACAAATTTAACCAATGTAGGATGAGCTAAACGAATCTACATGAAATCGAACATGTTCAACCAATAGCAAGGTCACCATTTGTTATTTTATTTTATCGTACATAAGAAAAAAATTTCTTTTCAAAAGCTGTGATTTTAACGGTGTTTATTGATAGCTGTATGTATCTATGTATCCAACATATTCTATCGTTTGCTTATCACAGAAGTTCCATGATTTCACAGATCGGAGGACATCAATGGACCACTATATATTAGATTTCTCAGTGTTGTAATTTTTGTTAATTTGGTTTTTGTGGTATTCTGTATTTCTTTCTTTTTCCGTTTTTTTTTTTTCTTTCATTGTTTTTCCTACGTGGGATTGTCGTATCCTCATGTGATTCATAGTCTTGGATAGTTTCAGTTTTTTTTTTTTTTTTTTTGTGTATTATATATTCTTTTTTCATTTTATTCATACTTGAAAAGATGTATTTTTTTTCCGTTGAGTTTTTCCAGCCCAAATCTTTATTTGTTGCTCCATCAATACCAGTTGCAGGCTCGATTTTATTTGATATAACTTAAATGAAATCAGTTTCATTCCTTCTTATACCTTTTTTTCCAATTTGAAAAAAATTTAATAATATTAATTTATTAAGTATTTAATGTGTAAATATCAATAATAGTATATAGTTTTTAAAAACATGTTAAAATTTTATTTTATCCTTACATATCATTAATTTGTTTACGTGGCATATAAATACAATTGAAGCTTCTTTAGTTTAGCTTACAACATTTTAATAATTTTAATTTAGTACAAAATTTTTTAAACTACGATTTTTCGTTCGGTCCATTTTGTTGATACTACTCACCCTAAATTATTTCGTTGGAAAAAAACTGCATCAGTGAATTTGACTATCTCCATTATTGTTAAAGAAAAAACAGAAAAGAAAAGTTTGATGTGGCAGGCATTAATTGGTTAAGGAATATATAAGTATAAATGATGAGTTGTAGGGTTGCATATTTCGCAAGCTAAAAATCAATTGAATGTCCTGTTTAGTAAATTAAATTTTTTTCTCTAACTATTATAGTATAATTTTTAAATAGTCAACATATTGAAAACTAATATTTATACTATTAAAATACGACGGTCCTAATAATAAATTTAAATTTTACTTGTATAATTAGAAAAAAATAAATAAAATTTAAGTAATAATCTTGACATTATTCTAATTTCTATTAAGAAATGTCTCTTTATGTCATTTTCAGACTAATCAAATATAGTAGTACAGCCACTTGCCTTTGCCTATTTAAGTCCTAGAAAATAGATATTATATTATTGATTTAATCCACAAAATGAACCAAAGATAAAACTAGGATCGAGTATTACTTCTACGGTCCCTCTGGCATAGTTTTTTTTTTTTATTAACGAAGCACCTTTTAAAATGTAAATTATATATTTTCAGTGCATACAGAGTGTTGGTTGACTTACAGATACCAGAAAAATATAAATTGGAAAACAGCAAATAATCCTCTGACAATTATTAACTGTACGTGAATAGGTACCTCGATTTTGGGAGTGCATTCATAATTATCTGAAGCAGCGTGTACCAAAAGAAAATTATAGGAAGTTAAAACTTCTTTTGTTTGTCTAAAGAATCTAAGACAAAAAGAACATGTATAAAAGGTTACCAAAAAAAATCTCTGAAAAATCTTAGAAATAAAACTTAAGATATTAAAAATGTCCTTACAAGTCTTAAAGTCCATTTAAAGGGTCATTACAAACCTTAAAATCCCCTTTTTAGGTCCAAAATAACGTCAATTGGATTTGTTTTAATTACTCTAATATAGAACTCGAAAATCTCTTTTTAGAAATATTTATAATAAAAAAATTCTTCTTGAATAAAAAATTATACCCTTTTTATTTATAATGAGAAACTAATTTATTTTTGGTCGGTTTTGTTATCTACCTCTCGACATCATTATCACAAGTATGTGCCACATTAAAGCCAATCAACTCATAATAATGAATGGTAAACATGAAAAATAATTTCTTAATGGTTGCGCTTAACATACTCACATACAAAAACCCATATTATTATTGTACTTTAAAGAAGAATATGCATTTTTTGTTACTGTTTAATTAAAATAAAAGATAAAATTTTCAATGAAAAATACTGTTTTTTCTTTCTTTATTTTCCTTTTGGATTCCGCCAACTTCCGGCGATGGATGAAACAAGTTATTTGTTAAGTTTATCAAATATTCCGCTAATAATTGACGCACTCTACCGCTTGATTAGAAGATAATAAATAACCTAATAAATTCTTATAATTAAATACACTTGAATAAATTAAATGAAAATTAAACACAACGAATAAAACTTGAGGAAAGAGAAAAAATCGTATGTCGCTAGCCACTACAACGTACATAAATTTGTTCAAGAATCGATTTCAAACAGCAAATCAACACGGTTTAAGGTTGGCCTGAACCAGCTTTTAAATAGTCGAATTTTAAGGACCAAGGCAGTTTGGGCATCTAGACTCACTCAATCAACAAGTAGTGTAATTGATGAGTCGATTTGCTATTGAATGAATTGATTTGACTCTTTTTTTTTAACCAAATGTCAAAAGTTTTCATCTCCTATTTTAAAAAAATTAAATAAAAAAAAGAGAGGATTTTATTTCTTTACAATAATTTGTAATTAATAGTGTTGTTATATTTTATTACTCTACTGTAGTTTACAATTTCACAAAAAAAAAAAAATTATTTATCCGTTGTAGCCTTTCTTATTTTGTAAACCTCACAACCAGTTACTCGAGGTTTCAATCGAACCTAAAATACAAAGTGAAGCTAAAAATATTAGTAAAAATAATCCTATGAAGTTGAATTTAAGAAAATAAGTAATTAAATTAAATTTAGTTAATTAAATTAGAACAACAAAAAATGTAAATTAAAAGAAGAAGATAATACTCATTTCACATCAATTTAATGCACAAAAAATCCTCAAGATGTCTGTAAATAGCTAAATTTGTATAGAAGCTCATTTGGTCAATTGGAGTGTGAAAAAAATTGAGAGTACCAAAAAAACAAATATTAGGATTCTTGTAAAAAAATTATAAACAAATCTATGCAAATAGGGACTATAAGGTGAACCCAGACCCAAAGAGTACTTGGGAGTGAATGGCCACCACCATCATATGGTGGTAGCAATGCCTAGGCTAGCTAATAAGGCCAAGGCGTCCAGCGGTGGCTGGAGTCACCATTTCTGGTAAGTTTAATTTTCCAATGCTAAAATTAATAATTATTTTCAGAAAATTATGAATCATGTTATTCTAAGATATTTTAATATATAGATTTAAGAAAAAAATTTATTTTGATGGATTTATATCTAGAAATATACTCTCCTTAAGAAACCATGCAAACCCGAACTTTGTTCGGGTTAGAAATAAATAAGCTTAGGAGTATAATTTTGGACTCAAAATTTTTCTGTAGACTACTTAGGTGATATATAATAGTGCCACGAAACTCTTTTTCAAAAATTAATTTTGAAAAATTTTAAATAATTTTTAGGTCTTAAAATGATGCATAAAATGGGTTATTTTGGTTAATTAAGTAATTAAATGCTTAATCACTAATTTAGTGAATAATTATATATTTTAGGATGTTGAAATATAATGAAATATGATATTTGTATCATTTAGGGTGTTAGATGTAATTATTAGGGTATTATGTAGTATATATGTAATAAGTAAAAATGGTAAATTTAAGTTAATTTAGTAATTTATGATAATTAGGTATACAATCTGATTTAGGATGAATTTAAATATTTTAAGATGTTAGTTAATGATGAGAGATGTAGATTATGGTAGTGGAGAGGTTAAATGTATGCTTTATGTGTGGATTAGATAATAATAAGTAATATGTGAAATAGGAAGATTAAATAAGTGAAGAAATTTAAGTTAAATTTATAGCACTATAATAATAAGAGAATATTATAAATCTAGTTTGAAACGTAGATTTGAGAAATTATGCAAAAAATGTAGGTTAATCTTATATCAGGAGTTAATTCGGTAGTTAAATTAGGAACGTAGTGTAACGAACTGATCAAGATACTGATTAGGAGCTAAAACATAGATTTAGGACACCTAAGTATAGTTAGATGAATTTCACGTTTTAGTTTGTGAAGAATTCCTAGGGTTTACAAATAAAAAATAATAATCAGAAGCTAATACAAAACTAAATTCAGGAATTGAATTAGAAATTAATTTGGAACTAATTTGATTATAGGAAATATGGAATTTAGACAAATGTGAAAAATTATAATCCCAAATTTTAAACCTATGATTTAAAGCTTATATGTAAATATATACATATGTATAAGCAATCACGTTAAATGTAGATTGTTCTTAGATCAGAATCTAATTCAAAAGCCTAAACTGTAACCGAAACAAGAAACAAATTCGAAACTTAGTTGAATAAGGGAAGTAATTCTAAAAGAATAAAACCTAAATCACTAAATGTAAGAAGATCATAAATTAAAGACACTCATAATCTAAATTACATAATAAAACATATCTATGGTAGTTATAGAAAGCTAAACCAAAACTTGTATTATAAGAATTTTTAGCGATGGCTAATAAGAGTCACACTTCGAGTGAGTAAGCGAAGAGTCTAAGTAAGTTGGGATTAATATATCATTGTATTTCAGAGTACTAATTTGTAATACTTAGAGGCTTGAAATTGTATTGGATTGTTTTTATTAGATAGTTGGTTATGTGCTTGTACTTATTCTGAGCTGTTGATATGGTTATTGATTTACTGCTTTAGTTAGTATTGTATAATTTATATAAAATGATTTATTACCCTAAACTGGACTTAATCAATTATATGACCTGTAAACATAAATCGAATCTGCATAGCAACCTATTAGGGAAAACCTAAGATTCTCTGATTAAATACCAACTCCTTCGAAAGAGATTCCGTTGGATAGTATAATGGATATCTTTTTTTATCCTTAATCGAATTAAGTGACAATTGAGGAGATTGTGGTAAGGATGAAGTCAATGGTTCGAAGGTAGTTGCGGGAGAAGCGGTGTTTCCGTTGCATAAGTCTGGGTTTGGTCGTGAGCTGTTGCATTAACGAAAACTCCTCAACTCGGATTAAAGCAAGCGTAATTTCTCTAATCTCACGATGTCGTGCGATGATATTTGCTTAAAGATGCATTGCACTTAATAATTTGGTTGATAACTTTATTTATGTTTATGGTATAGTTTTAAGTTCTTCGTTTCGATGTACTGAACTGTGATTACTCACATCCTTATAGTTGTTATAGCAGGTACTAGTGATGAAGCGGCCTATAATCACCTTGACGCTAGCAATTGCGGAATCCTAGGGAGTGAGGATGTAAACAGAAGACCAAATTTATTCTCTAGTTAGATTTATTTTAAAGCTTTTAACATTAGTTTATAAATTACTCAATAAGATTGTAATTAGATTGTTAAATCTTATAAATATACTCAAATTAATTTAATGTGAATATTTATTTTTCTTAAATTCATAAGTAAACAATTTATTTAATTTATGAGCTGCTTAATTCAAAGCGAATTAGTTATGGACGCTTTATGTAAATTAGTTCTAAGATGGCAGTTATATGGTCAGTTTTTATCTTAGAATGATTTGTATAGTGGAACTATTATGACTTTGTCGCTTCGAGGTATGACATATTTCATTTAGAATAACTCATTATTTCAAGATAAAACTATTATTTCGAAATAGAGTAAAATTTTAATCAAAAATATTAATTTATCATAGACGCAATATTAAAACTTATTATTTTAAAGAAAATCAACTCTGAAATTAATTAAAAATTATTAAAATTAATAAAATTTAAAAAAAATTAAAAATTATTAATATAAATAGTAAAAAAAAATTTAAAAGGGAATTAGTTCAATGGTTGGTGAACCAACTGAAAATCGTAACCAGCTAAGCCAATCATAGTTCAACCTTGAGCTAGTCTATGAATTGGTTGCTCCAGGCCAATTCAACTCGATGAGTGAGTCTAAATGCACATGGCCAAGATTGATGCCACCACCCAAAGATAGTTACATCTTTTTTCTTCATTTTTTTTTGTTTTAGTACTTCTAATTAATAATTCAATTAAATATATTTAGCTTATTAATTAAATTAACTAAGAAACAATGGGGAGATAAAATGCATTAATTAAGCAAAAGTTAAAAAAATTAGTACATCAAATTGAATCGAACCAAACAAAAAATATTGGACCAAATGATACTGTAGTTTTCTTTTCCAATTTAGTTTGGAAATTTCACAATCTAAACCGAACAAAAAATTTATACTTCATTAGGAGAGGTAAATTGAACCAAATTAGAAGAAAAAATCAAATTGTCTTAAAATGCTAAATGTGATTAAAAAAAACATTTATTCTAATAAAGTATTTAAAATAAATTTAAATTTATAAATATATATGTACTTAACTTTTATGACCTCAAGTTATCAAAATATAAATAGGTTGACTAAAAATTTATATCATATGTTAATTATATAAATAAAATAGTTATCAATACATTTTCAAAATTTGCTTAATTGCATGATTATCAACCTTTCATATAGTATTAGTACATGTTATTAGTAAAAGAACTTTAAACACGTTTAGTATAGGAAATGAAATAAGGGATGAATAAAGTTGCAATTCTTGAAAAATACAATACATGGTAATGGCTACTCTATATAAATCATTTTATGCCTCATGAGTAGATGTAAAAATACGTTGGAAAAGACAAATGAATAATTATTCCTTTAATTGAGATAATAAATTTGATGAGTAAAAATTTTCTTAAATATGATATTTAGATGTTAATATTGATCGGCAAAAGGGTTTCTCATTAAATAATTTTAAACTTTGAGCATGAAATTTTGAAAAATATAAATATTTAAACTTTAAATGTAGTATCGAGGGAAAAAATTATAAAATATAAAAATATTCCAAAAATATTGATTTTGGAAAAATAATTCCAAAACCATGATACTTAAAATCGCTTTTTGAAAAAAAATTTGATTTGAATTTGAAATATTTTTTCTTTTAAAAGACGATTTCATATTATAAAATTATTTTTTAAAGTGGTGATTTCAAATCGAAATTAAAATCATTCCCTTAGGAAGCTATTTTCACAGCAATCAAATACAAGTAAACTGATGCTTTTGAGATTTCTTTTTAAAATTTTTTGTATTTTTTTCCCTTGACCTGGTATAGATGTCACTACACGGAAAAAGTAGGGGAAAGATCGGGTACATTTTTCTCTAATTTATATTATGGTGGCTGTCTGTTTGTGCATAACCGAGGAAAGGCGGGGTAGCAGTCGGACTCGGGTCCACCTAGACTCCATAGCCAACTGTTGATACAGGTTTAGGTTGAAGTAGGGCCCACCTTCCGAGGTATTTTAAAATGCTTCCAAGCGCTCAACCCCTTGCCTCCATCCTCCTCTTCTTTCACAATCACATTCGCGTAAACCAACATAGAAAATTAAACCTTCCCCATTCATATACTTCAAGTTATTTCCGGCGAGAATCCTCCGGCATATCTTCAAACTCCGTTGAAGGTGCGGAGTAACCCCTTTTTCTTTTTTCTTTTTTCCCCTACTCCACACGTGTTACCTCGAAACGAATGATTTTAGCATCAAACACGTTGCATGGTTATGTTGTATACTCAAATAATTTATTTATTTTTCTTTTTTTTTTTTTTTTACACGAAGAAACTTCAAAGAAATGGCACACTGGACGCATGCATGTAAAGCAATCTTGTGTACACAAATACAAATGAAGTCTTAATGGACTTGTTTCGCGAAAAATAATGTTTTTGTTACTGTCAAGTATGACACACTGGTCGTGCTAACTGGCAACAACTCGTTGTTGAAACTGGTAGACGCGATGCACTTTTTTTTCTATCCCCGCCGGCATAAAAAAGAGGCCAAGAAATCAGAAAAAGGATTGCCCTCGTGTATACAACATTAAATTTTTCACCTTTTTTAATTAAGATTTCTCGTTCTTCTGACAAATGTATTTTTCTTATCAATCAATACAAGATCCCTAGAACGCATTTCTCGGAGATAACCTCTGTTTCCAAATATATTACATGTCAAAAGACAGTACAAGAACATGTGTTTGTTTTAATGATATGCCTGATCACTGGAATCTAGGACTTACTGTACACCTTTCTGAATCTTATGCATTGGGAGCATAATCTTATATATATCAGGCTTCATAAGTTTCGGTGCATATTGAGTTTCAGGGACCCATCCTGAGCAAAAAGATGGAGTACATTGGGACTCCATTCCAAGGTATAGCAAGAGATTTAAGAGGAAGAGCATCGTGTTATAAGCAAGATTGGATTAATGGTCTACGTTCTGGAATTGGGTATTATACATATTTCTCAATCTTTCTTATCTATATATACATATATTATTTTTTTCTTGTTCTAATTGCTGGTTTATTTTTTTATTTTATTTTTTCCAGTATATTAGCTCCAACCACATATATATTCTTTGCATCTGCTCTCCCAGTTATCTCATTCGGGGAGCAATTGAGCAGAGATACAGGTTAGATTATTCAATGCAATTTGGTGTTCTCTATGTCTTATAATCGCTTTACTTTGCACCAAAGTTTGTATTGTTTCTCCGAGGAGTTCTATTATTGAAAACAGAGTTCATGCTAATTAGACTATAAAACTTAGCAGACCCGTTAAACTTAAACATGACACATGATTAAGATTTCTCGGGATTAAGATTCCTCGGACAAGTTCCTTTATTCCCCATGCTATGTGGTCCATAAGCTTGATGAGTATTTGCTGGTTTTTCAGATGGAAGTTTGAGCACAGTAGAGACGTTGACATCTACAGCAATTTGTGGCATAATACACTCCATATTTGGTGGGCAACCTCTGCTAATCCTCGGCGTTGCAGAGCCGACCATCATTATGTACACCTACTTGTACAATTTCGCTAAAGATAGAGACGATTTGGGAAAAGAACTCTACTTAGCTTGGGCCGGATGGTAACATTAATCAACCATTCTTGAATTTCAGATGCATGTGTTTTCACTTTACAGAAAATATTATCTACTTTCTTTTCTTTTTCTTTTTTTCTTTTTTTTTTCTTTTATTTTTTATAGTCATTACGGTCAAACCCCTTGAATTTTATCTCCTAATCTAAACAATTTGCAGAAATTTATTTTCTTCTTTTTAAAATATTTTTATAACCGCAAGGCTTTTGTTATGATAAATGTTAAAATTCCTGATGGTGTTTTTCGTAGAACTAATATACACCTAAAGTTTTAGCTTTCGATTCAATTTCATTTCATGATTATGATTGCCTCCTAAACACAGGGTTTGTGTCTGGACTGCCTTGCTGCTGCTCCTCCTGGCAATTTTTAACGCGAGCAGTATAATAAACAGATTTACTCGAGTAGCTGGGGAACTCTTTGGAATGCTGATCAGTGTTCTCTTCATTCAAGAGGCTATCAAGGTAATACACATAGCTAGAGAGCAAACAAGCTTCCATATTTAGTACAAATCACAGGTTTTTGTAACATTTTACCGATGTTAATTAACAGGGTGCAGTAAGCGAGTTCAGTGTCCCCAAAGCCGAAGATGGGAGCTTGGTGAAATATCAGTTCCAGTGGCTTTATACTAATGGATTGCTAGGAATCATATTCACCTTCGGGCTTCTTTATACGGCCTTGAAGAGCAGGAAGGCCAGGGCTTGGCTCTACGGAACTGGTCTGTCCAAACTAACAGGCTTGCTCTTGAGACATCTCTCGATATTATGATGAAACGAGAGGGATCCGAATTGTTGTGTTGTTTTTCAGGGGGTCTTAGGGGATTCATAGCAGATTATGGAGTCCCTTTAATGGTTGTGGTTTGGACGGCTTTGTCATTCATTGTGCCAAGCAGAGTTCCATCTGGTGTACCAAGACGGCTCTTTAGCCCACTACCATGGGAATCTGCATCATATCATCACTGGACGGTCATTAAGGTATTCATATTCTCAGGAATTCGATCGAGCTCTTCTTCTATTATCGTAAAATTGGAGCAGATTGAAATGATCAAACAAATTAGTGTATAGCTCCCTTGCCTAAGCAGCATCCCAATGTTTAATTTAACTCCTCAACCATGAATTTCAGGATATGGGACGGGTTACTCCAGCTTATATATTCGCTGCATTCATTCCTGCTATGATGATAGCGGGTCTCTACTTCTTTGACCATAGTGTAGCTTCACAGCTGGCTCAACAGAAGGAATTCAATCTAAAAAATCCATCCGCTTATCATTATGACATCCTGCTGCTAGGATTTCTGGTATACACATCATATGAAAGTGTCATTACTATATTAACTTTTAGCCTTTTCTGTCAAAACGTTATCTGATTGAAATGGTATTGTCTATCAATATATGCAGACTTTGCTTTGTGGCCTACTAGGGTTGCCTCCATCTAATGGGGTCTTACCGCAGTCTCCCATGCACACAAAGAGCCTTGCAGTCCTAAAGAGACAGGTTTGCTTACGTTGTGCAGAAGAGTATGATTTTGAAACCGATTTTCATTGTAGCAAAATTACCTAACGTGTCTTGATGTTCTCCGCTTGCAGTTGATCCGAAAGAAAATGGTTGAAAGTGCAAAAGAAAGCATAAAGCAAAAAGCTAGTGACTCAGAGCTATATGGAAAAATGCAGGACGTTTTCATAGAAATGGACAACAGTCCAGCTGTAAGTCCTAATCCGGTTAAATAGCGGTCTTTCCCATAACCATCAGCTCTCCGTTAAATAAGCATCTTCTATCCTTGCAGACTTCTTCCCTGTTTAAGGAACTGGAGAACCTGAAGGAGGCAATCACTAAAGATGAAAAAAGCGAAACCGAGAAGTCCACTGTCGACCTCGAGAAGCACATCGATGCTCACTTGCCTGTTAGGGTGAATGAACAAAGAGTGAGCAATTTCCTTCAATCAATCTTGCTGGTAGGATCGGTGTTTGCTCTGCCTGCGATCAAGCTAATTCCTACATCAGTCCTTTGGGGCTATTTCGCATACATGGCCATTGACAGTCTACCAGGAAATCAATTCTGGGAAAGGATCCTCCTCCTATTTGTCGCACCTGGCCGTCGATACAAGTAAGTCATATTGCAAAAATAATAGTAGCTAAAATTAGCACTTCGCAACCATGGAAAAATTAACTTTGTTAGGCATATTTCGCTTGGCAGGATCTTGGAAGGAGCTCATGCTTCTTTCGTGGAGTTTGTGCCATTCAAATACATAGCCATTTTCACCCTTTTCCAGATTGCCTATTTTCTGATGTGTTTTGGAGTTACATGGATTCCTATTGCTGGAATCCTCTTCCCCTTGCCATTCTTCATTCTCATAAGCATTAGGCAGAAATTGCTGCCCAGGCTATTCAACCCCCAGTATCTTCATGAACTGGATGCTGCTGAATATGAAGAAGTCACTCCAGGTTGTCATACACCGCGGCATTCTATGTCTCTCTCTCAAAGGGTATGCACATTTTCGTCATTAGCACCTCAAGATTTATGATGATTTGAAAAAAATGTGCAAGAATTGATGGTTGTATCGTTTAATCAGGAAGCGGAAACACCCGAGTTGGGAATGATGGAAAGCGATGCTGAGATTTTGGATGAGATGACAACTAACAGAGGAGAATTGAAGATCAGGACAAGGAGCTTCCGAGATGATAGACACGGTCAAGTAAGATCCTGGAAATTTTTTCTCCCATAAACTTATTTGAGAGGGTTGTGGAGTTAAATTTCAATAATACTACTCTTCTATGCTGTCTGCATTTGTCAGTTTAATAATGTCCCGGTATTACTTTTCAGGTGCACCCTAAAGATATTGTCCATTTTCCGGATGAGTGACCTGTCGAAGAGCAAGATGTTGGATGTTAATGACGATTTCTTTTCCTAAGAAGAGGGATTTGAAGCAGTCACCAACCATCTGTAAATGATGCAGAACAGCACGAAGGATAACATGCACACCATCAAGTTTATGAAGTTTTAACTCAAATCTACTTCTCGTGTCTAGTTTATGATGGCGAAAACAGCGTGTTCGATGTGGTTATTTCAGTTTGTAACATAAAGGATTGCTGATTAACGAATGGACGTCTTTGAATGTTCGGCTTGTAGGATTTTGCATAACTTCCAACAGAGCTGTCGTTGGAAGGTTTGATGTAATAAGATGTATTCTAAGGTTGATAATAGACATTTTCTGTAACCGTGCCCCTGTCATTCTGCCACCAGTTAGGATTTATGTTCCCTTCCAATCAACGCCCAATCCAAGAGTTCGTCCTGGAAAGCTCTTGAATCTTGGATTGCTCCTCAACCGAGCTTTGTTAAATTAAACGTGGATTGGATCGAAATAGGGGTAAATGGCTGCTACGGCGGTTGTTGCAAGAAATTTTGAAAGAGAAACCATTGATCGACAGGTTTTTCTTTTTTTCTTTTTTTAAATGATTTTTTTCAAACGACAGAGGTTTTAGCAGTTCTTTAATAAATAAGAGTTTAACAAAGGGCAGGAATAAAGTGGTTGTGGAGATGGATATGCATATTGTGTACCGGAGTTTTGCGAAGGACAGCTTAGTGCGATTTTATGGACCACATTTCCAATAATTCGTCAGATTAGGAATTTACTTGCTTATCATTCGTTTTGTCCTCGTATCTTTTTAGATTCTTCTTAGATAAAGTTGTTGATTGGATTACTATAAATGCTATAGGAATGGGAAGTCCTTAGATGATTGGGTTGAAATGCCCCATCTCCTCCCCTTTAGCTGTTGGTTTTAGATTCTGTTATATATATGTGAGCTCGTATCGTCATTGCTTGAATATTAAGCCATCGTGTTTCTCAGAGGTGATACCACATTGCTATACAGGAATGCTATACGATAAATGTGTTCTATGTTTGATTATAATTTAAAAAGCATACTAAAATTGTTCTCTCACTTTTTGCAAATTGTTACTTTCTTTTTTCAGTTACATAATTTCGCTTTCTTAATATTTTATTTTGTATAATTCATGCGTTTTCCTTTTTTTTTTTTCAGCACCATTAATTATTTTCTTGATAAAAGAAAATCTAATTATTTATACTTTTCGTGACCAATAAGAAAGCATATGGTGGATAAGTTATGAAAAATTACTCGCACATTTCTTTATAGGTATAAGTCCCCAAAATTATGAAAAAAGAATATATTTCAGAGTATTTAAGAACCATCATAAAACTTATACTCTATAAAGCTTATATGATATAAGTATTCCTATTTACTCATAAATTTCAACTTTTTATGTCTTTTTATAATAAATTCAGGTTATATATCTATATAATGTCAAAAAAAAAAAAAATGAAATACGTTACAATGAATCTAAATGTTAAGTAGCACCCTTTCTTAGCATAAAAATTCAAAGACAAATGCGTGAGGTTACATGAAAAGAAAAGAAAAAAATGCCAAGTTTTTATAACTAATAAGAAATATTGTCTTTTAAAATTTAAAGTTATTATTTTTAGGTTTTGATTATTAGATTCAAGTTTAGTGGCTCTATTGAGTTTAAACTCTTTATTTTTAACATAAATAAAATATTGTTTTTATTTTTTCAGTTTTCTCGCTCCAAAAAAATAAGGTTCTTTTAATAAAATTTAAAAGTTGAGTAAAGATAAGGTTGGCAACTTGGATCTCGACTAGTTAGACTCGAATATAACACATCACAATTTAAAAAAGTTTGGATATAAAAAAATTCAATACAAAATACAAGCGAGTCAAACCTATCTAGATACATTTAAATTCGTGTCTAGATTCGGGTTAGAGTCCTAAACCCTTTTACAAACATGTTTATTGGATGGGTCCCATAAACAAGTATTGTATTTTCCTCGCAACCTTGTTATTATTAATAAATTTATATTTTGTTTTATTTCTTTTATTTTCAATAAAGAGCAATGTAAAAATACATGGTTTGATCCCATCTATACCTCATGTGATAATTGACACAGTTAAATTAGTTAGAGACAAACATTTTTCAATGACTAAGGTTCCTTATATCTTTAGATTTTTTTCATTTTTCTTTTCTCTTTCTTTCTATCTTCTAGCTGCAAGCTAGACACAGTCTGATATGACATTCACAAGCTCTTAAGTCTTCTTCTCTGAAAAATAAGATACTATTTTTTTTCATCACTTCAAATAATGTACCTTGTTCTTTATCTTTATAGTCTTTTTTTTCCATTTTCATTATACCATGATGGTAAGGCACTAAATTATTGAACTTCATTTAAAAACCATTTGTTAGAATTTCTTATAAGAAAATGATGCACCCTATTATTTATTTATTTATTTATTGTTCTTTATAATTAGTTACAATTGATTTTTTTTATATGAAAAACAAATTATGGATAGTAAAATAATATTATATCACAATTGTCTATTGAAGTAATCTTTATTGTAAAGAAAATTGATAATAAAGATGATAAGTCTACTTTATATGTGAGAATCTAATCGTTCTTTGATTGTTGGCAAACAAAATTTTATGAGAAATACTGCAATTGTGATAATGAGATTTTGATAGTTAGAATATTTCCCATGCCATTGTTGTTAGCGTTGTTAGATCTAGATTGATACCCAGTCTAACGCAGTTGAACTTAATTCTTCCATAAAACCAGTCCGAGTTACCCTTTTGACTCTTATTTACGATATTGTAGGTTTGATTTTGTTGACTCGACCAGTCTAAGCCGATTTTTACTAGAACTTGTCAAAGTTTTCCCAATCAAAATACAGTACTACTCTTGTGATTTTAGAGAAAATATACCAATTTATTAAAAAAAATGTAGATCAAATAAAACAAAAAAAACTACAAAAACTTATAATTTTAAATTTATTGATTCTAGTTTGCTCTTGTTTCGATCCCTATTGACCTTCTTGACTCTTAACCTCTTCTTAATCTCTGGGTCAACCTATTGGTCTGAATTTAACAACGTTGGTTGTTGCAACAAAATGAATAATCAAAATATTCTTGGTCTTGGAGAATGGAAAGTGGAATAAAAGGGATTTCATTTCCCAAGTTTTTTATGGTAAAAAGAGGAGTTGTAAGCCAGTGAATGAAATATAATATGCAAATCATCTCTATCTAAATCGATTTTAAAACTTGGGTTCATACTTTAAATATGAATTAAGAGACTAGACTCAAGGATGCCCTTTGCCATGAGAAGGAATGAATTCACATGAATTGAATAATTTATATTTTACACATTACAAGTTAATTTCATTTCAGATGATACTTATAATTTTTTACCTTATTTAGGAATTTAAATAATTTAAAACATGCAAATCTTTACATGTGCCATCAAATCTAAGTTAGATCTATATTTGGATGAGGAGTAATATATAATGGATGAATTGAATACGTTGAGTTACAGTAAAATCAATCGCTTTGAATACCCTCCAATTGCAAGAATGACATTTGATTTCTTAAACATAATGATATCTATGGTAGCTTTAGAATCAACATTTAGTACTAAAGGTCGAATTCTTGATCAACATCGTAACTCATTGAAGTTAGATATTGTAGAAGCTCTTTTATGTACTTAGGATTGCTTTAACAAAGAATGGGGTAAATTTGGAAATCAACACTAGTAGTAACATCTCTTCAAGCCATAATTTCCATTAAATAAGTGATGTTACATAATTTGAGTTTTGGGATTTCTTATAATTTAATTAGACTTTATTTCACTAATGCTTTTATTTGGGTTGTAATTTTATGTTTAGTGCCAAGATCTTATGACATTTGTATTCGTAGAACTTAATTATTTTCATTGTTCATTTATTTTTTGCATGTGTAAATATCCTATAAGTTTTTTTTATAACTTTTTAATCGATAAATAGATTCAATCCGGACATGACACATGCTGATTAAATGGATTAGTTTACAAGTAAGGCATTCTGACACGATTACTAAATAAGTCATGTCATGGGTTAAGGTTTTGTAGATATGAATATATTTAGACATTAACACGAGCACACGATAATTGAATTACCAGTCTTAGGTATAGGATACCTTAAAATTTATATTTTGTATATTTTAAAGTAAAGGTTTCAAGGTGAATTTATGGTAAATAAATATCATACTATATTGTACCCTATAGAAACAAGTTGTAGAAAATTACTATTCGAAACATATCTTATGACCTTCCATATCTACTCGAAACCTATTTGGTTAAGTAAAATATTAGAGAGTATTATGTATAATAGAGTTGCTCACTTATCTTTACTTTTTCATTTAGCATTTCTACGTTATTTTCTTTTTCCCTTTTTAGTTATATAACCTCTACAGCAAAGAATAGTTTATGAGAAAACATGACAATACTATGTCCAATTAAAGTATGGATTAATTAGCTTTTACATAATTGAGAAAAATCGCAACATAGTTATGTAAAATGATAAAACGTAAAATGCGAAAATTTGGACTATATAACCAAAAAAGCATAAGATAGATGAGATGGAAAAGAGAATCACAAAACTTAGAGGTCGTGTAAAGGTTAATACAGTAATATAAAGTGAAGAAAAAGTGGAAAAGATTACACATTAAAATATATTTGTTTTCATTATATGCCCAACGTGGAACACAATGGGGAGAATTTTTAATTTTGCCAGCACTAGTTGACTGCTTGTAAACTACTACATAAGTTAAAAATATTTGCTGACAGCTGATCATGATCATGAGCAACAAAACAAAGCAGGGGTACCAACCAGGTGGGATTATACAAATATAGATTTGTGTAAAAAATTATTTGAGGTTGTCGGTTTCCTTGCTTAACTGCACACATGCATTAATCATGTTACAGACTGCCCAACGATTAGAATATAGATATGTGCTTAGGATTTCGATGAGTACAAGGATGCAATTCATTTGACTAAACCCTTTTTAATTGCAGTGAAAGGAATATCCCACCGGAAAAACAGGAAGTGCTTTACGATTTGGTGACTACCATTTGTATAAAAAAACAATAAAATAAAAGAACGCCTTTGTGATGCACATGGGATTATCAAGATTCTTTTCTTCAATGGCTATACATAATCCTAATTTATTGTCCTATCACCTAATAACCTCCTCTATGTGGGCTCTTTTTTTCTTTTTTTCTTTTTTTCAATTTTTTTATAGTGAATGACAGTCAATTCAGACTCAAATCAGAATTTTAGAACTCAATCAAAATAATAAATAGATTAAGATAATATGATTTGTGCTATGAGCTCAATCGAAGTTAGAATTTTGATTTTAAGTTTGGCTTAAATTAGAACTCAATAAGGTTGAGTCCGAACACAAGTCAATTAGACTTACAAAGACTCAAAATTTCTAAAGATATATATATATATATATATATTTAATTAAGATAAGAGTGATATTCTAACTCTACTTGAACTCAATGAATATTTAAATTTGATAAGAACTCAATCAGGCTAGCGAACTAATTGAATTAAACACCATTAAATTCAAGTTCTACTTAATAATATACTAAACTTTGAATAAATGTTGAGTAGAATTCAAGTAAGCTTTTGAGTAGATTTAGATCATCATCCATGGAAGTAAAGTCACGTAGTTTAGGAATTGTTGATATATAAATAATTTCATTATGAAATTTTATAAGTAAGATGAAAGATTCATGTATGGAAATTTGCCAGACGATACTTTTTTCTAGGTGTGACAATATAGTAAGAAATTGAACCTAAATTTTAAATGCGAATAAGAAAAGTAATATAAAAAAGAATATTTATATTATTTGTGTTATATTTATTGTACCCATTTAACATTTTCACAGACTTTAATATATCACGTGAATGGATGAATAGCATATAAGTAATAATAAATTTTTAACATGTAAAAATATAAATAATAGTTTTTTAAAAAATTAGGTACTATTATTATTATTTATGCACCATTTATTAAATATATAGCATATTAATATGAACATGTATTTCAGTACTTAATAAACCTGATATAATTATGTGCACCTGCTGTACCATTCACAGCCCATACAGTCCGTGCATTATCCGAGGTGCGATTCTTCCGTTCATGAAAGTTTTAGGCGATTGGATGACAATGTCCAATATAGGTTTAGGAAACATATGATGTCAATGATTTAGGACAAAAGATATTTAGAAACATAGTTAACAAGTGGATGGATTTGAGGTAATATGATTGTTTCACGAGTTAAAAATGATGCAATTAAATATTGATTATGACCGCGTAATTTGAAAAAAAAAAAAGGATATATCATAAATTATTCATAAAAGGAATATCCATAGCAGTGCGTTATCTTTCCTTGGTGCAACACAATCATTCATTCAATATAATATAATTGTTTTATAATAAGGAAAATGTAAAAAGAAAATTGCAAATTTTGCAATAAATAAAGTTTACGGTGAAAGTTTAAAAGAAAGCACAAGGACGTGTTAAGTTAATCTACAATATTATGTAGGCGTTAAATAAATATATTAATAATAGAATTATGGCTAATAAAATCTAGCTGAATTGGCAAGAGTGGAAGTCCAACGAGAGAGGCCAAACCAATTGTTGAGCCCGTGATTTAAAAAGTGGAAGGGCCTTTCTTAGGCTGAGGCCCAATGCCTATAGGCCCAAACCCCTTGTCTGGTTTTAGATCTCTGCCAAGACTTGAAAATCCTGTCTGATCTACACTTTAATAAACGCAAAAAATAAATAAAATAAAAGAAGAAAAGAAGAAGGGAGTTCAAGCAATATCTAGTATTGCCTATTTTAACACAATCGAGGAAACTTCTGGACCGACGATTCCATTTCTATCATTTCATGTACAACTTTGTAGAATATAAATAGGTTTTTTGAGAAGAAGATTTGACCCAGGACATAACACTTGTAATACTATAAAAGGGTCCTTATAAATAACATCAAATTGAGAAATATATTTATATAACATTTTGTATGGAGGAATAATCTGAAATAAAAGTCATCTTAATAAAATGGAATCGAGGCAAGAATGATAGATGTATTCCTATTGCTGGTAACACTTACGGAGCTCTTGATTCCTTTCCAATATTATGTTTAGTTGTAATATATTTAGAATAGCATGGGATAGAATAAATATATGGTAATATTTATCAAAAATATCCTTCATTATTGGATATCATGATTAATTTGAAAGTTGAATAAGTAATTATAATTAATGATATGATTATTATTTAGGGTGAAAACTAATCATATAAGTAAAAATTGTGCGCAAAATAAAATATTTAAAAAATTACAAATAACTTTTTTAAACTTTGACTTATGTACGGATTTATCCTTTATACTTTCAAATGTTATAAATTACTCCTAAACTTTGATGAATTAATAACATAAATGATATATTTTTTTTTTAGCTAAAAAAAGTCATAGTATGATCAAAGTTTAAGAAATTATTTGAAACCTTTTACGGGTTATTTACTAATTCATTAAAATTTAAGAAGATAATTTGCAACAACAAAAGGTTCATGAGGGTAAATCCTCATCGAGATCAAATTTTAGACGAGTAATTTGCATTTTTCCAAGAAATATTTTTAGATTTTAAATTTGTAAATTGTAAAGAAAATAAAAGATATGAATTTTCTCTTAGTGGAAGATCACAAAAAAAAAAAAAAACTATTTGCTACTAGTAAGTCTAATAAGATACCATAATATGATTTAAATAAACTAAAAGAGGTGACACCAATTAACACAATTTGACAAAACAAATGGATAAGATCTAATATGAAAAAAAAAAGAAAAAGAAAAAGGCTCTTAGGTTTGCAATGGAATATTTCGTAAAACCTCCTTTCAATGTTTAAAACACCAATTTATCTCTAAACCCTGATAATCCAAGCGGTGTAAATGTAATAAAACAAAAATAGTTCTCTTGCCGGTATTAACTAATACTACCAACTGGCTAATAATGCTAAATTGTCTATACTACTAAACTAGCTAACAAAATATTGCTAAATAATAAAAAGATCTTATATATTAAAATACCTAAGAATAATAAAATATCTAGTAAGATCCTTAAAGCCTAATATCTTCACAGTGAGCTCCGTGTACTAAATCTTTTGAAGCTAAGCTTGAAAATCAGTCCTCATCAATTAATGACGCTAATAATAAATCACGATTTTATCTCCTCAAAAGAGAAATTTAGAATGGTAATTACATTTCATATCCATCTTCACATATTGAGCGTGATATTAAATCATTCGTGAACAATTTTAGATGCATTTTTCAAAATAAGATTGAATTCATTATTTAGGCAATTAAGTTCAAGAGCAGGCCATTCAAATTAATACAAAGTTAACCAGAGAACAAAGAAAGTTTAACAAGCACAAAAAAGCAACTACGTGGTTGACTTACCAAAAAATGTGGTTGATCATCTAGACAGTCAATTGGGGTTAGGAAGGTAGTCAATTAGTGTAACCCAATGCTATCAGCTAAGGGTCGGTTAGGGGTCGGTTAGGGGCCGGTTAGGGGCCAAGTTTCACTTTGACAATCAAGTGATTCAATCTTGAGATACGGGAAAGAGGAACCTAAGTTCCCAATCGTTGTGTTGTCAAGCCCAGTTCCAATATGTTTTTTTTTTTAGGAACCAAATTACATCTAAGCCTTCTAGCTTAGGTAAAATCATGAAAAAAATATAAAATCTTTTATTTAGATAAGGAAAGAATTGCAAACAACGAATATGGTAAGAAAGTTGATATTATAATCTTATATTTTACTAAAACATCATCAAAGTCCTTAATTTTTTATTTGCTAGAGAAGGTCCTTAAAGTTTACATTTGTTTTTGCTTCATTTTTATTTGAATTCCTTCTCAGTTCTCTTCAATTGTGGAAAGATTGCTTTTTATGCAATGTAGGGAAAAACACCTAGTTCTTTCCCTTCTCTTTTCTCCTTCAATCCTAACTTAATGGTGGTGTATCATTTAAAGAAACTTAATGACTAATTTGCAGGCTCAAATAAGTTTTCATCTACAAATTTATCATATGATTAGTGTCGTTCAGGGCTCGATACCGTTTGTTCAAGGATTAAACCAAATTGAACAACAAGTAGTTTGATTTAGAATCCTAGTAACCAAATCACACTAATTGCAGTCTAGTTCGATTGGTTTGTTCAAATCGCTTCATTATCTAATAGTTCTTTTGTGGTCATTCCAATAGCATTAACAATGTGACCAAAAATTTGATAAAAATAGACTATAAAAATCAATATAGAGACAACATGAAGTTCTGCAACAATTGAATGGGTAATCATTGAGGATGTTGATTCAATGCTCTCCTTACTACTATAGAACACTAGAGAGAATTGGCGTTGAAGATGGCTTAGCATCAAATATTGGATGGTATCAAAAATGGACTAGTTACTAGAGACGAAGGACGCAGATGACATTGCTCCAACATGATTGAGAGGGACTAAAATTGAGAGTTGTGGTTAGAAGTGACTGACGAGTGATGGCACCAATAAAGTTAAAAGTGAGAATTTTAGACTAAATGGTGACCAGGCGTCAAGAAAAACTTAAAGCTACATATTTTAAATTTTTCTTTAAAGTATGAAATAGTTTGGCATGGTTCAATCAACCAAATGAACCACAAACCTTCTGGATCCTCTTTAAACCAAACTAAAAATTTGTGTCTTGATTCAAATTAATTCGTTTCACAATTTGATTTGATTTAGTAAGCAACCCTAGTTATGATGCTATGCTTTATATTTCATGAAAGGAAAAGTACAAATTTAATCCTCAATATTTGTCACCTTTCTTATTTGAGTTCTACATGTTTATCTTTTTTTTTTTATTTCAATCCTTAATGTTTGCAAAAATATTTAAAGAAGTCCTTTATTATTTTACCATTATTTTTCTTGCCACCTTTTCTATTTGAGTCCTAAATAATTAATTTTTTCTATTTCAACCCTTAGTATTTGCAGTAATTTGCAAAGAAGTCCTCTACATATTTCTCATTAGTATTGTTATAGTAGTGATATCTGGTGCAATACCAATCATCAAAATAATTGTTTTAATCAAATAAATTTATAACATTTATTAATTAAGTAAAATTATTTAAAAGTATAAAAATATAGAAAATTTAAAAAATAATTAGAAAATAAAATAAAAATGTAGAAGCTTAAATAAGTAATGTAATAAAAAAATCCTACATAATTAAATATTTATAAATATAAAAAAAATAAAATTTAGAAAAGTAAAATATAAAAAACCAACCTTAAAAACAAAGTGATGGCCGGAGTGGTACCGTGAAAATGAAAGGAAAACTTGTCTAGTCCTCACAAGTAGCACAACCCAATTAGGTATTCTATAATTGTAGCCCTATCAGTGGTTGGTCAAGCGATCCACCTATCCTTAGGTTACTGCTGTCTCTTAAGTTAGTATTTTTTTTAATTTCTTATCGTTTTCAATTTTTTATTTATATTCTTAAATACTTAATCATTTAGGATTTTTTTAATCACTTTAATTATTTAAGTTTCCATATTTTTATTTGCTTTTTTTATTTTTAAATAATCTTCCTTATTTTTTTATATTTTTATTAATTTTACTTAAATAATATATAATAAAAATTTACTTAATTGAATTAATATTTGGATAAATTAGAATGTGCCACATGTCATTGCTAATTGCAAAACTAACAACAAGACTTGTTTGTTTGCAAACCTTTGCAAAGATTGAGAACTACAATGAAAAAAAAATTACATGTGTAAGATGCAAATAAAAAATATAGCAAACATTAAAGAATTAATTTTTAGTTTCCCCTTGATTACTAATGAGAAAATTAACAACAAATTAACGGGAAATTTATTTTCAAACTTTTATAAATATTGAGAATTATAATAAAAAAATTAAACGTGTAAGATTCAAATAAACAATGTGACAAATATTAAGAACTAAATTTATACTTTTCCCATTCATAATCTATATACAGACATGCATTCATCATATATTTGTATATTGTTCTCTTGCAGTTGCTGGAGATGCATCATATCCTGATTAATTAAGTCCTATTATTGACTAAAAAATGTCACGTCAAAGCCCAAACTTATATTTTAATTTTATTAGTGATAATAACATTAATGGTAATAAATTACATCCCTACTCTCATACAAATCTATATATGACATAAGTAAAGAAAGAAACGGAGGGGCGGCCATGCAAATTTCACTGTATTGCCAACATTGCCAATTTTAATATTATTGCTGTAATTTTATTTGTGGAAGTGTATTAATACTAACTCATATTGTGAACTTTATATGTAATTCTAATATAAAAATCAGGTTTAGATAGGTGTATTCTTGCATAGATTTAACCATTCCATCGCTATATCACTCATATTCGTCTGAAACCTTAGCTCCCAAACACTAGTGAACCACAAACCTAGAAAGCATTAAGGGCGGCTAGTGCCCTCGGTTGCATTGAATGGTGGAATAGATGGTATGTATGTTTTTGGAGGTTGATTGTTAACTGCCCGTTTACATTTGGTAGCGGACATGATAGGGACGAAATAAAAGAAAAAAAAAAAAGAAGAAGAAGAAGAAGAAATACCTAGTATAGCGAAGTAATATATATTCCATTATGTACTTCTCGTAAATCACTATTGTTGAAAATAACTACCATATTGTTTGAATCATATTGTATAGTATTATTGAATTGAGAATTGAATAAAAATACCAATATTCTTGTACATGGTGAAGAAGTCCATCATTACCATCGGGCATTGCTATTATTACCACAACCCTATATCGCCATCCCTATACTTAACATTGTTACTATCTCTGTCATTACTAAAATCATCATTGCTATTACCTTAAGCAAGATTATGAAATTCATGATTTAACCAAAAAAAATGAAATACATAAAATCGATATAATCGTATAAAATTATAAACTTAAATTCTATTTTAATTATAAATTTGCTCTTTTTAGAAAAAAAAAATTATAAAATTATAGATGTATAAAACTATATGAGCTCATTAGCAATTGTAACCACCATGACCCTAGCTACATCACTACCATGACTAGCTACCTTCACCATACCAATGCCATCACTGCTATTACTATCTACACCATCACAATTCCTATCTCCATTAAGGTACTATCTGTCGACAGTATAGCGAGAGTGATGGTTGTGCATTGTGTTGGGTTAATGGTAGCGATGGTAAATTAGTAGTGGTGCTATCGGTTTAAGGATGGTGCAAACATGAGGTACTAGCATTGGTAGTTCACACAATATTGTTGCTGAGAATGGAGCGAAGGGGGTAATGTAATGATTATGGTGACATAGTGGCATTATAAGGGTAATAGTGGTAATAATAATAGCATTAATTAGTATAGTCGCTGATATTGATTCCATAACGACTATGGTATTGTCATTGCTACAATAGCAACAAGGTTGACCTTGTTGAGGTCCAAGGGATAGTGGCGGTGGTAACAGCGATAGCTGTATAAAGATAACAATGATGGTAAGTATTGGTATAAGTGATAGTGGAGTTGATAGTGATGGCATTTGTGTAGTGGTAGAGGTGATGGTGATGGTAGTAACTACAATGATGATGTTTATGGTGTAAAAAAGGTGTTGATAAGTGATATAGATGCAGTGGCTATCATAGTAGCATAGTGATAATGATAGTCGTGTAGGGTTAGTGAGGTTGATGATGGTGATAGTGATGAGAATAGGGATTATAATGGTAGTGATAGTGATTAGGCATAAGGTGGTGGCGGATTGATGGCGAAGTAAATTTTATGTAGGTAAAATTATTGCACAATAAGAAAACCTATACCTTGTACAAAAGAAATCAATAATACAACAATATTTATTCCTATGGAGAAAGTATAAAAAAACTTGTTCAAATTGTCATTTTCAAGTAAATAAGTGAATAAATATTATTTCAGGACCATTTTCTCTTACCATGATGTAAATGAGCCATAAGATTTCTAAAATGGTTAGGGTTTTCAACTGGATTACGGTTTCAGCTTATATATTATTATATAGACAGTTTTTATATCATTTTTTAGCCCGACCAACTACATAGTAAAACAATCTCTATTCCCAAATATTTTATCCGGTTTCGGTTGAAGTGGACCCATCTCTTGGTCCCATGGTCCTTTTAAATGCTTCCATTCGTTTAAATTTTTCCTCTCGTTCTCCTCTTCTTTCGCGTAAATTGACAGAGAGAACAAACCTCCTCATTCATACTTAAAGTTTCTCTTGCTGAATTCTCTGGCATATCTTTACTTCCGGACTCCGGTGAAGATATAGAGTACCCCTTTTATCTCCACTCACACATGTCTACGTTTTTTTTTTTTTTTTCGATAACATCACACATGTTACGTTGTTATGAATGATTTTGGCATTAAACAAGAGGCACGGTTATGTTAATGCTAGGACAGCTTGTAAAGCAATCTTGTTTTCTTGTAAACTCAAATATACATGCTGGTCGTACTAACTAGATGTATTTTATATGTTAGACCCTTTAATCTATCGTCTGGCCTTTAAAATGCTGGTTGCATTAAATGATACAGTAATCTTGATCATTTGAGAAGACCTAGAAGTTGCTAAGTAACGACAACTAGTTGTTGGAACTAGTAGACAACAATGTTTTTCTCATTTTTCAACGTAAAATTTCTAAGAAAATTGCTTGTGACCAATTGTATTTTTTAATTGCTACAACATTCCTAGAGCGCATTTTTCGGAGTTACACGATGTTTTCCTTTTGACTGAACCTGAGCTCTAGGATTTTTGTATGCTTTCCCTAATCCTTTTTTCTTGCGAGCATAACAAAATTTCCAGTGCATATTTATCTTGAGAAAAAGATGGAGTGCATTAGAACTCCATTTCAAGGTGTATCAAGAGATTTAAGAGGAAGAGCATCATGTTACAAACAAGATTGGATTGGTGGTCTACGTTCTGGAATTGAGTATACATATTTCTCCTTTTTTTTTTTTTTTTCTTTCTTTCCAATCTTTATTATCCAATAGATATTTTTTTTTCTTTTTCTAATTACATGTTTATTTTTGCTAGTATATTAGCTCCAACCACATATATATTCTTCACATCTGCTCTTCCAGTTATCGCTTGAGCAAAAATACGGGTTATCGCCTGAGCAAAAATACGGGTTAGTTTATATGCAATTTGGTGTTATCATGTCTTAAAACCCTTTTGTTTTCTACTAAAATTTGTGTTAGTGTTATCGAGAACATGGATGGACCGAGGGAGGACCCAAAGGAGCTCAGACCCTTTGGCTTGGGAACAAAATAATTATCTTAAATTATTTTAAAAGTAAAAAGTGTGTATTATATTTATAGTTTAGAGTATATATAATATCAAATAATTAAACATGGTTGAGTGGTTATATTCTTCATTTTATGCCCATAAGATCATGGTTTCAATTCCCCTTAAAGTAGTTTTTTTCTGTTTTCATTAAATACTATTTACTCACTAGTACCTCTGCCATAAATAATATGATAATATTTACATTGTTAATTCTACAAATATTTCGATAAAGTCATTATAAAGAAATTATCGAATACTAATCATTATACTATATTAACATTTTCATTATACTTGTAATTTTTTGTATAAATACTTCTTGCGATTTTTTTTTCTTAGTAACAAAATTTACATGAGTCTTATAAGATGATTTTATTTTTCTAGAAATTGACAATTTTATTTTAAATGATATATATGCTACACAGAAAAAATAAAAAATTATTCTTCTAATCTTTCACAAAATAAGCAAAGTACTAATAGTCAATTCATAAAAAAAATTTAGATTTTTTTATTTAGTATTAAATTGTATTGCGAGATGAATTTTTTTATTAAAATTCCTTTGTGTATATAAGATGCTTTAAAATTACAATAAAGTAGATTTTTTTTACCCAAAATTCTAATGTTAATTTAAACCAGTCTCACAACTTTGCGTCCATCCTTGATCGAGAACAGTATGTTTCATACGAATTGGGTTATGAGGCTCCATAATCTTATTAGTCTTAAATATGATATATTGTTATAACTTCTAGGAATTTATTTTTTGCTTCCGCTTATCAGAGCCTCATGAGTATTGCTTGTGACAGATGGAAGCTTGAGCACAGTAGAAACATTGGCTTCTACTGCTATTTGTGGCGAAATACACTCCATACTTGGAGGGCAACCTCTATTGATCCTCGGTGTTGCAGAGCCTACAATCCTTATGTACACTTACTTGTATAACTTTGCTAAAGATAGGGAAGACTTGGGGAAAGAATTGTGCATAGCTTGGTGTGGATGGTAAACATAATCCACGGTTCTTGAATCGTTACCTTTATGTGTTTGTTCAATGGAAAATGTTATATACTTTTTTTTTACGATATTTGTCATACGAGAACCTTAATATTGTCAAATATCATTCTATATCTCTAAGAGATTAGGGTTACTAGTAACTTTTAGTAGCAAAGGCTGGTATTGATTAACAATATTCATTTTTATTATTTTTACCATTAGCAATCCATGGTTGCGACCACCGCAAGTTGACCGACTACTATTGCCACCTTCTACCACCATTTTACGACTGCAAAATTTTGGTCGTAAAAAATATTGAAAAGAGTCTGGAAAATCTTTTCCAGGAAACAAACAAGAACAAAAGTTTTGGGTTTTTGATTCATTTTCAGGGTTTTGATTGCCTTTTCAAACACAGGGTTTGTGTCTGGACTGCCTTGCTACTGATTCTCCTAGCAATATTTCATGCAAGCAGCATAATCAACAAATTTACTCGAATAGCTGGTGAGCTCTTTGGCATGCTACTAGAGAGCAAACGAGCTTCCATATTTAGTTTCTCACAGGTTAGTAACATATGACCGATGCGATTTACAGGGTGTAGTAGGCGAATTCAATGTTCCCGAAGGAGAAGATGGGGACTTGGAGAAATAGCAGTTCCAATGGCTTTATACCAATGGATTGCTGGAAATCATATTCACCTATGGTCTTCTCTATACAGTCTTAAAGAGCAGGAAGGCGAGGTCTTGGCTCAATGGCACCGGTTTGTCCGAACTAATAGCTTACACATGAAGCTCAAGGGATCTGAATAGTTATGATGTTTTTACAGGGTGGCTCAGGGGATTCATAGCAGATTATGGAGTCCCTCTAATGGTTTTGGTTTGGATGGCTTTGTCGTATAGTGTGCCAAGAAAAGTTCCATCTGGTGTTCCAATAAGCCTAGTTAGCCCACTTCCATGGGAATCTGAGTCGTACCATCACTGGACAGTCATCAACGTATTCATATCCTCGAGAATTTGATCGATCCATTCTTTTGTCAGTTGTGAAATCGAAGTTAGATTTTTCTTGCTTAAATATTTCATATTACGCATAGCTCCCTTAAGTAAGCAACGGGCTACCAAAGAAAGTAGGAGAAAAATATGAACACCAACTAAATTGATACATCAGATGGTCATGGTTAGTGGTACTTTGCAAGAAATTTAAGCGGTACATTAAAGTCATAGAAATGATATATCGTTCCTTGTTCCTAATAAATATCCAACACATGGCTTGCTGATCTCTGTGCTAATTAATCCATTTCACATCCATGAATTTCAGGATGTGGGACGGGTTAGTCCAGCCTATATATTTGCTGCAATCATTCCTGCTTTGCTGGTTGCGGGTCTCTACTTCTTTGACCATAGCGTAGCTTCACAGCTGGCTCAACAAAAGGAATTCAATCTTAAAAATCCATCTGCTTATCGTTATGATATCCTGCTTCTTGGATTTATGGTACACATCATATGTCCAGACTTTGCTTTGTGGCCTACTCGGGTTGCCTCCATCAAATGGTGTCTTACCACAGTCTCCCATGCATACAAAGAGCCTCGCCGTCCTAAAGAGACAGGTTGGTTACATAATGCAAAGGATAAGATTTCGAAACCAATTTTTATCTAACCAGGTTAGTCAATGCGCCGTGAAGTTTTCCACTTGTAGTTGATTCGAAGGAAGATGGTTGAAAGTGCAAAAGAAAGCATAAAACAAAAAGACAGTGACTCCGAGCTATATGGGAAAATGCAAGCTGTTTTCATAGAAATGGACAACAGGGCTGCTGTAAGTTGACCTGTTTTCGATCATATTATGGTCGTTCAGAAATTTATTGAGAAATATACAATTTTAATGTTTCCCACTTCGCCATCAGTTCTGTGATAAATAGGCATGTCTTATCCTTGCAGACATCTTTCTTGTTTAAGGAACTGGAGAACTTGAAGGAGGCGATTACTAAAGATGAAAAAAGCGAAACTGAGAAGTCGCCACGAGACCTTGAGAAGCACATCGATGCTCACTTGCCTGTCAGGGTGAATGAACAAAGATTAAGCAATTTCCTTCAATCACTCTTGCTGGTAGGATCAGTGTTTGCTGTGCCTGCAATCAAGCTAATTCCTACATCAGTCCTTTGGGGCTATTTCGCATACATGGCCATTGACAGTCTACGGGGAAATCAATTCTGGGAAAGGATTCTCCTTCTGTTCACCGCACCCAGTCGTCGATACAAGTAAGTTGTGTTGCACAAATAACATGAGCTAATAACATTTTGTTTCAAGGAGTTAATTCGAGTTGCATCTGATGGTTTAAGTATTACTGCAACCATAGAAAATTAACATTGCTACGGAAATTTCGCTTGGCAGGATATTGGATGGGGTTCATGCTTCTTTTGTGGAGTTTGTGCCATTCAAATACATAACCATTTTCGCCCTTTTCCAGATTGTCTATTTTCTGATATGTTTTGGAGTGACATGGATTCCTATTGCTGGAATTCTCTTCCCTTTGCCATTCTTCATTCTCATAAGCATAAGACAGAAATTGCTGCCTAGGCTATTTAACCCCCGATATCTTCGCGAATTGGATGCCGATGAATACGAAGAAGTCACTCCTGGTCATACACCGCGGCATTCTATCAACCTCTCTCAAAGGGTACATATTTTCATCGCTAAAACCTCAAGTTTGTATTGATTTGACAAATCATGCAAAGATTTGATGATGTATTTATTTAATCAGGAAATGGTATGCTGAGATTTTGGATGAGATGACAACCAACAGAGGAGAATTGAAGATTAGGACAAGGAGCTTCTGCAGCGATAGACATGGTCAAGTAAGCTACCAGAATAGTAAATTAATTTGATGGTTGAGTGACAATGTGGAGAAATTATCTATACCTCTATTTAGTGAGGCCATTTAGTATGCAAAAGAGAGAGAGTCTTATGATAAAAATATAAAATCACATACTACGTTTATAATAAGTTTAAATTATTAGATCAGATAGCTATGAAGTTACATTTAAAGCTATTCTTATGCATTGTTTGTATTTGTGTAATGTTGTGATATTACTTTTTAGGTACACGTGCACCCTGATGATATGGTCCCTTTCCAGGATGAGTGACGGCCTATCGAAGAACAAGATGATGATATTGATGACAATTTCTTTTCCTAGGACAAGGGATTCGAAGTAATCACCCTCTCTAAATAATGCGTACCAACATGAGGGATAAATCTACTTGGTTAGGTTTATCATATTTACTCAATAGCCTCTCATATCTAGTTTATAGTTTATTGTGAGGGTGTTGAATGTGGTTTTGCGACTTCGTAACATGTAAGTTGTTGTAAAAATATATGGACATGGTAGGATTTTCCACACTTCTAATGGACCTCTTGTCATTGGAAGGGTTTATGTAAAATGTTTTCTACTGTTGCTAATAAAGCTTTTTAACTTGATATAAATATTATCGTGCAAATTAGAGAACTTATCTTGATTTTTTTTCTTTCTCGAGACCTATCTAAATGATACACAAACAAAGCTCTTATTAACTTTAGCAAAACTTAATTGTAGAAACAGTTATGTTATATAAAATCAACTCAATATTTTGCTAAATGACATATTTGCATCCTAAAATAAGAGAAGAGATTTATTGAGTAATATACACCATGTATATGTAAACATAATGTTTTTTTACATTTACGTTAATAAAACCGACATTGAATTGTCTATAAACATAATCCGCTCTTAGAATCATTCTATCAATATGATTTATATATGTTACCTTCAATGGCTAATTCGTCTAAGAAGCAATTCACGCATTAAATAATTTGGGAAGAGTGAAAATAAATTAATTTGTAATTTTGAAAAGGTTTTCAAAACTTTACATTGTACTTAAAAAAAAAAAAAATCAAAATAGAGGGGTTGTCATTTAGAGGCCTTGGCATCTCTTGGTGCATCATGTCCTAATATTTCGTTTTTGCAAGATGATAAATTTATTAAAAGTTTCAATAGTATTATCATACCATATAAATAGATCAATAATAGATAAATATTAATAAAATTTTATTATAATAAAATATGAATTATTAACTTGCAAAAAAATATTTATTATCACCATCACTTATTTATATATCATTAATATTATACACATGGACAAACTGTTTTTCCCTCTTCTAGTACGTTTCGCATGGATTTCACTTACTTGACTAAAGGGCCACATCGCTTCTTCTATGCGACTTCATATTGTGATTTGCTTCGAGCGTTAAGTCTTTGTATTTCTATTACGTGAAATAACCACTTGATGTACGAAGTCTTCGTGTTTCTACCACGTGAAACCACTTGATGTAGGGGAAAGCCGTACGCAAAAAATATTTTAGTACCATTATTATAAGCGACTTGCCTATTCTTCTATATACCTATGTTGTTGTTTTTTTTTTTTTAAGTTTTTGTCTTAGTTACTATTTGAATTTTTATGATTTTCTTATCTCTCATGCATGAGTTATTATTTTTTATACAATTTCATAACCCCAACTGCCATCATTTACTGAGAAAAAAATAATAATAATAAAAGAACAGTCTAAATGAAAACATAAGATACTGTATATGTAAGAAAAATAATAACAATAAGTATATAAAGCAAAATAAGCACAAAATCCTAGATAATATAATTGAAAATTAATAGTACTAGCAAAAAACACATCTATATTATGAATGCATAAAAAGATATATATGATAACTTATTTTTCATTTTTTACATAAACATATAACTTTTCTCTTATATCTTTATAACTATTCCAATTATAATGTGTCCAACATTTATTATATTATTATAATATTTTTAACTATAATATTTCCATTGATCAAAGTAAAAAGGTGAAAGTATGGAGTGGAGAATTATTTTTACAGAAGTGCTGGGGAGTGGTAAGTGACAGAGATAAATATCTAATATTAAAAAAAAAAAAAAACCTCTATACACAATAATATAAAATGAACATTTATATCGAATGTTCAAGGCGTGAAATACGGTGAGGATATTTTTTAATTAAGCCACCACCCGCTGACTTTATATTAATTGTAAGTTTAAAAAATATTTGCTGACAAAAGCCACCGCTTGTTGACGAAAGTACAGATGTACGGCGTTCCAGCTGGGATTATATATGCAAGTTTTAAATAAACTATTTTCAGCTTGTCGATTTCTTTAATCAAAATGCATGCATGTACTGACGTCGTCATGTTACATCGCCCAACAGCTACGTAAGTTCATTTGATGAGTACGATGATGCAAAACATTTGAGTAGCTGTTTCCTTTTCCTTTTAACTGTGGTTTATATATTTATTTTATCATTTTTTATATTTAAAATTTTAATTTATTTAATTATATATTTAATTAAAATTTTAGTTATTATAATTTATATATCAATTAATTTTAATATATAGTATTAATTTAGTTAATATAATTAATCAATGTGGTAGCCGCTTATCATCTTAAAAGGATTGTATGATCCTCCACAAGTGACCATCGACTATCCAATACAAAATAATGGGTTGTAAAACCTACAACCTTAAGAGAATTGTATGATCTCTTTAAGATCGTGAATGGCCACCCTATTGATTAATCGTACTGATTAGACTAATAATCTAAATACAATTTAATTGATATTTAGACGGTGACAGTTTAATTTATAATTATTTATATAATTAAATAAGTTGAACTTTAGATATATAATTATAAAAAATAGCACAATTGAAGTGTAAACTATAACATATCACACTTAAAAAAGAGAAAAAGCTTAACGATTTAATAAAGTGACATTTGTATAAAAAAGAGTCTCATAATTAAGGAACATACCTTTTTAAAAAAATACCAATTATATTTTACGAATAAAATTTTTATTGATATTTACATATTATTCATCCATTTATATAATATATTAATACTACCCAAACCTTTCTCCATCATCTAAGTTACGGTTGATCTAGTAAGCTCCCTAATATTAAACCACTTTATTATTATTATTATTATTATTATTATTATTATTATTATTTCATATCTTCCCTTGTCGTGTTTCTAAGTTCTAAGATCTCGGTGAATTTTGACGAGAACCACCGAGCTCTCCTTCCATTAACCATCTTTTGTCTATTAGCTTCAAGAGATCTCATTGTTTATAAAACCATTAATCGGTTTGTTATTACCAAATCTTCAAGTGAGTTTCCACTTTTATTTAGTAATAAAAAGATATGTATACATATATGTATTTCAATTCTATCGCTAGGGTCTCGGCTGGAATTGCCCACACAACTAACTCATATTAGAATTTCGTAACTCGGCATCTCCTAAGGAAATATAATCGATTATCAAATTCACTTATTTAAACTCATTATTATAATTATAACCACACACCATTTCATTCCTCTACTTGGTTCGGTTATCCTACCTCGAGTTTCTTTCACCATTTTACGCGTTGCCTTTTAACTTTTACTTGGTCACACACAGTATTATGATAAAAATTCTGTTTTTATTTATTTATTTATTTCTACAACAAGAATGGCATTTTTAAATTATACATATTCGTCGAACTTTCTATTTATTGAATATAAACCAAAGGTAATGAAATAGCTTATCTACTCAATTAGCTTTTCATTAACTCAATTATTAACAAATACTATAATATTACTTGATATATGATCCTTTCATTTCATCTGGACATTTAACATTAAAATAAATAAATAGGTCGTCTTCTTCCTTTACCAACTCGTAACAAACCGTCATCTACTAGTCATGTGTTGTTTTCAAACAAAATATAAGTAGTTTTATGTGGTGTCCTTTTCAGTTTATGTGGTGGTGTTAGTGTTTCTTTTGTCGGAATTCTCGTCGGAGGTCTAGTTTAATGGAGTGCTGGGACGGTGGGGGGTTCTCGATCTGCAAATGCGAGGGGAAATGGAGGGGTTATGGGCGTAAGTTTTGGGCTGCGAGTAACATGGGTTTGCATAGGCCAGATGCTTTGGGTTTTATTATGTAGGATGGTTATTTGAGGGTGCGATTACTATTTTAGTTTTTCTCAAATGTTTTCGGGGTTAAAAATAAAATAGCTTGGTTTTCCAAAATAATTTTTTTATAGGGTTCCAACAAAAATCATTATCACTGTTACCTTTATTGTTATAATTATTTGAGAAATGGCTTTATTTATTTATTTTCTTTATCATACTTATTGCAAAAATTGTAGCTCTTCATTGGATTAATAAGGTTTTTAGTTTTACTTTTTCCTCTCTTCAAGTGTCGTCGTATGGTAATACCGTTCATGAAAATAAAATTAAGCATTTTATCTTGTGTACTCACGTGGTGCATTTTGCTCCTTCAAATTATAATTATAATTATAATTGTTGATTATCACTTATGTGCCTATTCTTGTTCAATTGAGTATATCGATTTAGCATTTCTTACTCATGAGGTGATAACATTACACCTTCACCAGCATTTCTTAAACTGTTTTATAACTTATATTATTCAACATACACGTCTTTCAGCTTCGTAACTTTTTATTTGGTCTAGAGAATCTGGGTTACCGTTTTGAGCTTGTTACATTCCTTTTACCGAGAACCAATTACATCAAACTTTTATTTAGGAAGTAATGTTGGTGATATACATTTTTATATTTTATAATCTTTGAACATTGCTTTGGTGGATTTTAAATCTTTATTTATAGCTATAGGCGCTAATCGATATTATATAAGAGTTCATTAAATATATTTAAGGTACACTTTATACTAGTTCTTTAAATATATTTAACTTAAACATATTAACCACCCTTTTAAATATCTTTCGAAAGCTTTCAGGAAATATTCATATAATATGCCTTAATAATATTAATTAATTAGATTTGTCATTTACTAGTTAAAAAATGAAAATCATCATCACACAAGATAAATTTCAACAGCAAAAAACCCCCAAAAATACATCATCGATCTCAACTCCATTTCGCTATATTTAAGAGGGATTTAGTGGGAAAGTGGCTGTTTTGTGGAGTTGATTTTGTAATGGAAATAGAAAATTTAGCAAGCAAGTAGTTACTTAATAGAAAAGTAAGAAGTTCTTTATGAAAAGTTATATATGTGATGTTGATTTTGTAACATCATATGGGAAAATGATTTTTTACATGTCTAAGTTTAAAATATCACGTCCTGAATAGAAGGAATTCAACCGTATAAACTAATCTAAGATAAAAATTAACCTCACAACTTTACATAAGGTGTACATGAGTCAATTAGTTTGAAGTATCTATTTTGATACCTATGAATAACCAAACTTGTGATATAACTTTACAAAATACATATTCTATATAACTTATTATTTCTTAACATAACAATACTTATATGAGCATTTCAAATCCAAAATTATAATTTATAATTAAAGTTTATAGGAAAAAAAAAACCATAGACTTTGTAGACTATTTATAATAAGTTAGAAAATTAGTGGGCATCTTAGAAAATTTCCAATTAGTTTCCTCAAAATTCAAAAGAAAAATAAAAAACTCAGGTTCAGTTGATTCTTCATTCTTTACTTTTCCAATCAACAACATATCAACCCAATGGTAGTGATATCTGAACATCCTGATCTTCACTTAGTACCTACAAAAGAGTCTATGGGATATAAGTACAAGTAGCTCAGTAAATGAGATGAAATCAGAAAAGCACCAAACAATCACAAGTAAAGCTATTGATTATGATGAAATGCAGTACAATCAATCATATGAAATATCGTACAATGTTATCCGATCTATTATGAGGTTACATAAATTATATCTACTCTAACTCAGATTGAGGAGTTTTATCGTAACTCAAATTAGACCAAACTTAGGCTTGTGCAATAGAGAATACTATTTTCCCGTGACCAACTTCAAATCATGGTCCTGTCCCTTACCACGACTTCCTCACCTGTTACTTAGTTCGACTAAGAATAGAAAAATGACTATTTCAATATTCTTATTAAAAGGAGTCGATATTTAGCCTGACGCTCCTAATCGTTTCTCTTGACAAGTGTTATGCATGTTCAGTTTTGTGATAGTCACACAATTATTAGTTGTAATCAAGGGTGACTAAACAAGTTCATACAATACAAAATCAATGCAATTATGTAAGACAGCACACCAAGAAGTTTAACTCCTGTCACAACTGAATAATAAACACATGCATAGTATACACTCAAACAACTAATTATAAGCACAAATAGAAGTACTATTAAGTATTCAAATATTATAATATAGTATCCCAACAAGTAGTAAAGCTACAATCCTAATTTATTTGTTCAGATGCTCACTATGGGAGACTTAGGTTATCAATGGTCTAATTAGTAGGAAATCCTATACAAAACTCAAATTTAATTTTCGTAATAGTTACGAAAATATTAGGGTTTTGTCTAAAACAATTACATATATATATGTATAATATATTATCATAATAATATATAGTTTTATTATATACATATCAAGTTAAGTTATTAATTATTAATAATATACATAATTATACTATTACATATAATATATAATTTCAATCATATCTAAGCGTACTTTTAATTAGTTAAATTACGTTTCAATTCCAATAGGGCTATCATAATATGTACATTCTAGTAATATTATAGAGTTATAGGGTATATTACCTAAGATTTTCCAATTTTAGTAAAAATAGTCTCGTTGGGTTCATACAGACCTAACAATATATATTACGGATCCTATTTTTAGAGATGATTTTTAACGGATAGTTCAAGTTTTTAACACAATTACATTTATCTAAATAAATATTATAGTACTACATGAATTTTATGTTATTAAGCTATATTTTATCTAATTTGTCAATATATCTCTATTATAGGAGTATTGTCTAACCCTAAAACACATGTAACACATCTCAGTTACTAAAATATTATTAAATATATTAAAAATATACTTGTTATCCAATTTGACTAGTTACATATAGATAATTTTTATTCAATTATTTATCATATTTTAACCTATTATTACTAAAAATATGTCCTTGATTTGTAATTTAAGTTACTTTACTATGTAAATTCGTAATAAATAGTTCAGGTCACCAAATAATTCTCTAAAAATTTCTGTAGACTCCTAAAAATATGAAGAATTCGGTATCACTTAGTTTTGTGTTATCGATTCATCTTCTATATATTTAAAATTACAATTTTACCCTTAAATTATACTTAATTACCCAAATATGATTCTTTTTGCACAAAATTATTTTCAATATATCCTAACATCATTATAATTCACTAGAAATCAATATAGGCCAATTTCACTATTTAATTTCATAAAACCTACTTGTTTCATATTTTTACCCTAATTTCTAACTATTTTTAGGCCGAAAATTACAATAAATATTAAAAATACTCAAATAAAAAATCGGACTACATAGCAATTATCTATATATCATGTATATCCTACACAAAAATTTTGAGCTACAAACAAAATCATTTGATATACTTATTTTGAAAGTCAAAATTCAAATAAATAGTGACTTTTTTAAGTAAGTGTATTAAATATTCAAAATTTTATAAAAATAAAATAATCATTCAAAAGCATGTATGAAATAACATAACTACAAATTTTTCCATTTTTAAGATATATTTTTTTAATTATTTTTATGAATTCAACACATAATATATATAATTAAGTATTGAGGGTTAATTTACCGGTATAATTATTATTTATACCAAATATACTCATAAAAATATGTGTATATTTATACAGTAAATTATACTATATTATCTCATTTTATAACCTAATTAACTTATCTCTAAATTCTCGTCACATTCCGAACTCGATTTTAAAGGTTCCGAACAATTTGTACTATATTAAATTATCATACTTCTAGGGGCAAAATTGGAATTTTGAATCGCTATTTTCAAAATCTAGCTTTACTAAGTCAATTCGAGTAATTTTTTTTTATTTTAGTCGTAAAGTTTAGACTTAATCGAACGACTTTTCTTAAAAAGTCATTAATTTAAGCTCGGTTATCCTAAACACAATTTTAGGAGCTCACATAAGATACTAATGTGCGCTCTCTATTTTTTTTTTTCCTTTTCTTAGCCAAAGAAGGACTTCATTCATAAATAAAAAGTAAATACACACCTCAAAGAAAATAAAGTAAAGAGATGGGGATGATAAACCCTAACCAATTTGGTCACATCTCTTAATTTAAAAACAGTTATTAACAACTCTTCAATAATAAATGTTCTACCATAAGAACAAAGAAGTGCTCTCCACATCTTAAAGGAACTTTTTGCCAACATATTCTTTTTAATTACATTTTAAGTTAAAAAGTACTCTTCTTATCTCACAAACAGTTCAAAATTAATTCCAGCAAATGTCCTCTACTTTGGTCATTCTTGTTTTTCTATGTATATGTTTACAATTTTAGGTCAAAGGATTGAATCCCAAAAATTAGCATATGGAAACTGGGAAGTGTTTCTAACTCTCACGGTAGAGCTTATGCATCTAATGGATAGTTGGTCCCTCTGTTTTGGGTACAAAATGTACAGTGGAAGGGAAAATTATAAAAGAATAGATGAAAATTAATAAAAAAATAATATAAACAATAAATATGATAAAATGTTGCAAAAAAAAAAAACGATATGTTTCCTTTTTTATTGAAAAAATAATGAACCCAGAAAGATATACTAGTACCCTTACATCACTAGATTGAGATGATGACATCACATGGGTGAATTGTATGGCCAAAAATACTACACAATGAGATTTTAATAATTTCACCATATTGATAAAAAAAAAAGAATGATCATTCTATCGGTGAAAAAAAAAAAGATATTACACAAATAAAGGAAATAATTTTATTCGACATCTAATCACTTTATTATAATTGATTACAGGCTTTGCTTATTTATAAGCATAATAAAATCTAACATTCTAGTAAACTAATTCTTAATTAAATTGGAGAATAAAATATTTGATATCTTAAAATTATGTACTTATCGAACTAAATCTTAGAAATAAGAAACTTAAATCCAATCAAATAAAAAAAAAACATAACAAGAATATCATATATACCCTAAATAGCATAAAACAAAATAAAATCTATACAAGAATTGTTATCATCTATTATTCTTTCTTAATCCGCATCAATACATGTATTTTGGATATGGATTATCTATTAATAAATACATACATACATATATACATACATGCATACATATATATATATATATATATATCATAATCAGCTTTTAAAGAATTTCAGGCGTAAATGTTATTTGAATCCATTTGGGAAGGTTTCCTATACAAGATTGGCAAAGTTTGAGTTGGCTTGGAAGGGAAAAGGGACTTATAATGAAAACTTCACAATTGTTAAGTTTTATTGGGGTATTATTCGAGGGGTGTACAATGTTAGTAGTTTGTAGCATTGATTGACGATAAAACATGATGGCAGTGACCATACCTAATAAGCGCGAAAAATATTAATGGAAGTGAATGCACTAATTTTTCCTTTGAAAATATAAATCATTTCCCCCGTTTTTCATTAATATGCACCATAATTTACTACCGCAATCATTAAAAGTCAACAGCGATTGAGATTATTACTAAAATATCTAACAAGACTAAAGTTTAAATATGATTAACATTGTTTAACTTAAATAATATCGCTATTGATTATCTATAGAGATAAATCAAAGTATGAATTCCTCCTCCTTCTCCACCTCTCTCCCTCCTCCCTCTCCTTTAACAATAGTTGGCAAAAAAAAAAGGAAACTATAACAAATATGAAAAACTCCAAAATATATCCCCTTATATTTTTATTTTCAGTGGAATTGGATGTATGGAGGGAAAAAAGAGAAGAAAAGAAAACCACAACCCGTCAAAATGTTAGCACTATGGAGAAATTTATAAAAAAAAAAAATGAAAGTTTTTCAAACAAATTAAACCAATTAAATAAGCACGAACGCTTTTACTTGGAAGATAAAGCCAGAATGCATACAGTAAGAGAGATTTTATTTTAGCATGGAGGAAGAAGTCGATCAATGATGCAAACCGGTTAGTGTTATCATTATCATTGTAACTAGTGTGCACATATGAGTTAGTATGAAAAATATTCATGTCTTGTGCGTAAGGTGGAAAGTAAATAATCAAAATATAATAGCGAATGTCGATAAATATTCTATTAAATCATTTACTTGTTTTTTTTATTTATCAATTTTACGGACTACCTTTCCAGAAATATTTTCCGTCAAACAGATACATGACGAACTACCTAACCCAAAAATATACATGATTTACTCATATTGGCTTTCTTAATTAGGCGTAGAAAATATCTTTCCTGCACGATGATCTTTCAAATCGAAGCAAATGAAGATTTTGTTGCATGATGTCTCCATCGAGACTCTGTCCGCTCATAAATAATCACGTGTGAACAAAAAGCAAATAAGATAAAGCTTTTTTAGAAGGAAAAAAAAAAGGGCCTAGTTTGATTTTTTTTTTTCTTTTTCTCCTACCTAAAAATAAATAAAACCAATCATATTGATAAGATGAACCCAACGAACCCAAATGAAATTAAACACGATCAACCATAGCAAAGGTAAACAAAGCTCCATTTATTTATTTATGTGTTTCTAAAAAATCAAACTTAATCTACCTTATTGATCTAGTTTGTTATTATTTTATATGTTTTGACAATCTCTTTTTGACATAAGGCTCTGGAGCCTAAGCTCGCTTGAAAGCTCAACTAACGTAATATGATACCCCTATTGGCATGATGAGAATAAGCTTGGCATGCACTCTAACTCCACCTGTCCAAATTGGGTCCAACCCCAAGCACTTTGGGAGTTCTTCTCCATAGCCCCCAAGCTTTACCCCTTAGCAATAGACAAAGAACTCACCTCCTACTCAAGGTGACCTGTGAGGAGCTAACCAATTGGTATAGTTGAACTCGTCACGTTTGCTTCTTTTTCTCTTCTTATTAAATGCTAAATGACAACCACCTCCTGTTGATGGGATAAACCCATCTCCCCAAGTTCTTACCATCCAACATAAGAATAGAAATCCTTTTTCATATTGACAGAGCCATCATCTTAGATTTCATTCTAAACAATCCTTTCCTATCACGAATCCAAACAAGTAAGCTTCCTTAACTTATAAATAGGAAGGGTAGCCTATAGGTAAGGGATCTTTTAAAACCTTTTGAGAATTCTCTCGATCTAGTTACTCTCACATTCTTTAGAACCTAAATACTCTCCTAACTAATTTAAGTATTGAAGGAGCCTTACTGGTAAAGCCATAAGAGGCTTTTTGCAAGTATACCACCACATACAACCAACAAATTACCAACAGTTCACTTAGGACTATAACTGTGATATCCATTATCACTAATATGTTTATAGTTTTTCATTTTATTGGCTCTTAAAAAGATGTATTAATATTTTATATTGGGTTTTTCCAACCAAATCTTTATTTATTTCTCTATCAATGGCCATTGTAAAATTAGGTTAGTTTGATATATGTAAAACCCCGTAATTTAAAATAAATAAACAGGAAATAATCAATATTATAGTGGAAGATGAAATAATATAATTTTTTACTTTTTTTTTTCATGTTTATTTTAATGTTTTTTATTCTTTAATTTCCCAATTTCTAATATTTCCATTTATAGTCTTGTAATTCAATGTAATGTTCTAAACACTAAATTTATAATTTATTTACTAAGAAGTTAATTTTATATTAAATAGAAATTTTAACAATATGGAATAAATGAATGCACATGAATGCAATATTGAATACATTTTATATTGTATAGAATATATACACATATGTATTATTTACTAAAATACCACAAATGTACAATATATGTATAGCATATGTAAATGAATGTACACAAACATTATATGTACATTAATATCATATGTACATATGTGTTGAATGTATTATATATGTATGTAATAAAAATACAACACTTCTATATTATACATCTACATGCATGCAATACACATATGTAGTTACTACCAAAGTATTACATGTTATCCCTTAAAATTTACATATACGAATAACTAAAGTGTATGTATATATATATATATATAATGTTATGTATATATACTTTTTTACACATACATAAATATGCTATACATATATATATATGTCCATATACTTTATATGAACAAATGTGTTATACATACACAATTGTTTATATAAATTCAATATGCATATATTATATGTATCCATATATGAGCTTTACATAATAAATATGTATATATATAACTGTTTATTTTCTCATTACATATCAAATAGTCATTTATCATTATTGTCAAGTGTGAACCACCAACAAATTAAAATATTTTTCTCCTTATTTTATTCTTTGTAGTATGATAATCTCTTTAATTTATTGTATAAATATATATAAAAAAAGTATAATGCATACCAATAAAATGTTCAAACTTAAAAAAATAAAAATACATGATACCGTAAAACACTACAAATAATTGGAAATGTTGATAAAGAATTTCCGACATTATAATTGAAACGTGATTACAAATATATAGAGGCAGACAAGCCGGCACGTAAGTAGCACGTGAGATGCACGGGGATGTGAGCAAGTGAGCTACGGGTAGACCATTCACCACCTCTAGTTACAAACAAGATTGGATTAGTGGTCTTCTTTTATTTTTCAATCTTTAATCTCCAATAAATATTCTTTTCTCTTTCCTTTTTCTAGCTACTTATTTATTTTTGCTAGTATACCAACTCGAACCACATATACATTCTTTGCATCTGCTCTTCCAACGATCGCGTTTGGGGAGTAGTTGAACAAAGATATAAGTTAATTTCAATGCAATTCGGTGTTACATGTCCTAAAATCCTTTTGTTTTCCATTAAAGTTTGTGTTAATATTATGGGGAGAGGGAAGAAGGAACCTATCCTATCAAGAATTGTATGTTTCATACTTAAAAGGTTATAAGGCTTAATGATCTTGCTAATCTTAAATATAATACATGGTTAAGATTTGTCGAAAATTTATCTTTTGCCTTTACCTATGAGTCTCGTGAATATTGCTTATCTGCAAATGGAAGCTTGACTACAATAGAGACATTGGCTTCCATTGCTATTTGTGGCATAATACGCTCCATATTTGGTGGACAACCTTTGTTAATCCTTGGTTTTGCAAAGCATACAATCATCATCTACACTTACTTATACAATTTCAGTAAAAATAGAGAAGACTTGGGGAAATGAATTGTACTTAGCTTGGTGTAGATGATAAACATAATCAGTCATTCTTGAATTGTTCCCTTTATATGTTTGTTTCATGAAAAATATTATATACTTTTTTACATATTTGACATTCAATACCTTAATATTGTCAAATATTATTCTATATTTCTAAGAAATTACATTTATGAGAGATTAAGGTTAATAGTAACTTTTAGTACTAGAGGTAACTACATGCCATAGCTTCATATATGGGGTGGTATATAAGCGGTACACATGTCCCCACATGCTCAAATTGTGTGATTATGCTTTTCACGTGCCAAGCCCGCCATGCTCATGATCTATTAGCCTGTATGCTAGCTCGTGTTTTTTATCTGCTCGCTCATGCTTTTTACATGCCACTCATTTATTCATGTGCCTCCTGTTTATTTGTGTTTCGGCTTCGATTATAACATCGGAAACTCCTTTTCGACATTTTTGGTTATTTTGCAATAATTTATGGTATTATATATTTTTAATTTTGCTAAGTTCGAACATTTATCAATATGTACCGTACTCTTTTTTATACATGTATTCAGTAAATTAAAAGGATTGTTATGTTGTAAAAAAATAAAATAAGGAAAATTATTCAAACTTCGTGGATGGCTCATAACTGACAATAATGATTAGTGACTAATTTGATATGTAATGAGAAAATGAATAGTTATGCATATGTATTCATTAAATAAAGTGTATTTACACGTGTAGTATATATATATGCATTTTTATAAACAAGTATGTACGTATAACACATATATCCATATAATATATATATGTATAACATATTTATGTATATGTAAAAAATATGTACACACAACATATATACATACATTCGTCATTTGTAAATGTAAATTGTAAGGAATAACATGTACGTTAATACATAACTATATATGTGTATTGCATATATACATATAATATAGAAGTGTTATATATTTATTAAATTTCTATAATGCATTCAACACATATGTACATATAAAATTGATGTACATTCATTTAATGCACATTTGTTGTTGTTATTATTATTATTATATAGACTATATATATGCTTTATATATCTTATATTTTGTGGTTTGTAATATATAGTATGTATGTGTATATGCTCTATGTGATATAATATATAATTCGATATTATATTTATATGCTTTCATTTATTACATATTGTTAAAATTTCTATTTAAGATAGATTTAACTTTTAAGTAAATAAATTATAAATTGAGTGTTTAGAATATTATATTTGATTACAAAATTACAAGTAGTTACATTAGAAATTGAGAAATTAAATAATTAAATAATAAAAAAAATTAAATGAAGAAAAAATTTCTGATATTATGTTATTTCATTCCATATTAGTGATTACATTATAAATTAAGGAATGAAAGAAGGAAAAAAATTGAAATAAATATTAAAGTTATATTATCCTAGAATTTATTAAAGGGTAGGTACAAAGGATTAAACGGTTGACCATCACTGGAGGAAGCGGGAGGGGGAAGGTTGCGATTTTTTTTGTTATGAATAATGGAAGTCTTACCAATCGAAATATGCTTATTGTTGAGCTTACATCTCATCAATCTTGGTATCTTATCTCTCTTATTGAGATCAAATTTCTACAATATCAATCTCTAGCCCTCTACCTAGTTTTCAATGTCCTCTACATTTCCTCAAATACTCATGCAAGTTCCCATCAATTGTTGTTCATTAGTCATCATCACTCTAAATCAACAAGACAATTCTTCCATAATAAATGGAGCCGGGATCTTGTTGCTACTCCTATTGTTTGTGGGCTCCTACTTCTTGATCTTGATCTTGATCCTATTAGACATGCCATAGTCCTCAATGTCTATTCCCCCAACACCTACTCCCTTCCCCAAACTTTCCCCCCTCCTTTTCCCTTCCTCCCCACCCTTACCTTTACTTAATTGTTGCCTTACCTTAACCGTTGACTAGTACACTCATCACAATAAAAGTATAGCCTATTCTTTGCCTCCGTCAAGTTGAAAATAGTCTTTGTTATATGTAATGTATACCTATAAGTTGAACCCATTGGACAAAAGGCTGTCCTTAATGAGTTAGCCATATCTAAAATGCTTGTACCTTTGCAAGAGTGTATGTAGAAAGTAACCGGTAATAAAATGACCAATATTGAATAGTCTCCTCTTTACCATATAATAGAGAAGGAAAAGATCTTCTTCGCTGAAAAATTTCATCTTAAACCGAAGGCAATGGAATTTACGATCATATAGTGGAGAATCCAAATGTACATCAGAAGATCCCCAATAGAAAGATGCTTTAAATGTTGGGCTTAGGTTTTATTTGTTTATATCGATCACTTAAAGATGTACAAGAGGGCATCCATCATGTCTTAGTTAGCTGGCATGTCCATAGCATCAATACTAAGCTAAGACAATAAATCATTAATAAAGTCTAACGTGATTCGAAGAACTTGGTCAAACATGTAAACTAAGATGAAGCTAGCATCCTACTTCATTTCATGCCAAGGTTTAATGTCACCATTCAAAAAGACCACATCGGTAGTCGCATTAAAGTAGAATATATGAACCAAATCCATACAAGGCCTGTTTTCCAACTCCATTAATCCCAAGAAACCTATTGCTTCATGTGTACCTCAAAAATAGTATATTTGATGAAGTTCATATAGGTCATAGGATTAAATGGGGAGGATATTGCAAGTGCAAAATCTATCCCTCAAGTGATCTCGCATTTTGGGGGTAGGAAGCTGCTTAAAGTAGACTTCAATGAGACCGCTATGAACGAGCTTGAGGGCACTTACCCTTAGTTTGGTTTTGCCTTTTGCTATGGCAGTGTACAAAAAAAATACAAATCAATATGTTATGTGAGTAAGGATATCTAGGTAAGAGAAAGAGTAGAGGAAGGAGTGAAGGAATGAGGGTAAAGAGGTAAATGGGGTATTATTTATAGGATAAACGGCCTAATTAATGTCAAGAGACCTGATTTCAACTCAATGGTTTTCTTCAACTTTTTCTTTTTTTTTTTTACCCAACTCGCTTAGGGATGGGGGTTCATACGACCCTCCCCCAGCCATGGGTGGCCACCTATGGCCACTTGGTGGTTCAAACAACTAAGCATAGTATTTACGACCAATCTCGCCACCCTTTAACCTTAGGGTGTATAAACGCCACAAATTTCTTAGATAAGGGGTTGAAATTTAATAAGATATCCCGAAAAATACCCTTAATTTTGGTAAGATAACTAACCCTGAACCTAAAAGACTACTCTTTAAAACACTAACTCAAACTCTTAAAATCCTAAATAGCAATTCAAGCCTTAGTTTAACCCCTACACTCAAAAGTCTTAAAATCCTATAAACAAATGCTATTAACTAATGTTAACTCACATGGTCAACCTAATCTAACAAAACTAACCCCAAACCTCAATGGGAAAGAGACCGATAGTTAATGCTAGTGAGAACTCCCTAAAATCGATAAAAGGTAAGCTATACCAAAAATGAATATTAGTATAGAGAACTTTTACAATGAATTTAAAACCTTAAAACGAATACTAGAAACCTTAAATGTACCTCCGAACACTAAAATCCTAATTGAAACCCTAATGTAGGCGAGCCTTTAAATTGAAAAATCCTAATCTGCAATCGAAAACCCTAATCCAATTATTGTATTCTAATTAAATAGTACTATTCATTAATCGGAGACTAATCGCTTAATTACCCTAAAGCTGTAATCTACCTATGAAAACGTATTCAAACAATAATAATGTCTCCATTCCTTAAACTAGTTAGACAAGATGACTAAATGGGCTTAGCCAACTTAATTCGACATGTGAAGCCCTAAAATGCGCCTAAATTATGCCAAGTGTATTAGTAATTAAGATTAAAAAACTTAACTATACCTAAATTTGCTAATTGGATTTTATATCATAAACAATTAATCATATGAAATCAAAGTAATTATATGAATATGTCCTTAAGAATGCTAACGTTATACTTAAGGAGATAATATAAACCCCGTAAACTTTCCGATCCAAACTCAAAGTCAAATATAGGAGTTAATAGGTAATCCCTAAGACCACTCAAGATATAATAATAAAATTCATAAATAAAATGATTCAACTCTAAATAATAAATCACAAACCCTAAGTAATAACTCAAAAAACCCTAAAGAAAGTAAAACCCTAAAACCTTATCGTACACGTAAAACCCTAAAACTCTTAATACTTCGAGAAACCTTAATACGATCGAAAAATATCAATAAACTGAGTAAAACCTTAATTGAAAGTCCAAACCCTAATTCAACTAATAAAACCTAAATATATCTCTAAACTATTCGCTAATCGCAAATAATTTCTCCAATTGCTAAAAAATCTTAAATTGTCAATCTCATCCGTAATCTAAAAACCCTTATCGATTTTGAATAATAAAAGACTATAATAAACAAAGTAATATAAGTAAATGAACTTAATTAAAGTGATAAAATATAGGAAGACCTTAGTTATACCCTAATTAGGCATAAATTGCTTAATTAAGTACAATTACTTTTAATTAACTTTATTATCCTTTAATACATCTACCAACCCTAGTCTTTTTAATTAAAAAATGGATGAGATCAATTAAGGAGATAAAACAAAAATGCTAATTAGACAATTAAGATATTTTGAGACAAACCCTTACTAAATCAAGTAGAGGGTTAAGGAGCAAGTGGTACCCTCTTGATCATTGTATCCTTTTAACCAATTAAAGCAATATCTTATCCCATCTTCTTTATCTATAATTTCACCCATTTAAAACCCTTATTTGACTCCATTCTTCACTCCTAGAAAGTCTTGGGAAACAGTTTTTAAGAAACCCAAATAAAAACCAAAGGAAAAAAGAGAAGAAAACAAAAGGAGTTGTCAAACTCCTTTGCACACATCAACACCTTTTGCATTTTTATCACCACACACCACCAAATTACAAGCGACCACCATGAACAGATCACACATACATGCTCTATTTTCTTGTCAACAAACATTACCTCTCAAAAGAGCTCGTTTTGACTTCGTTTTTAAGTAAAAAAGTTAAAGCTTTTGCAGACTACTTTAGGTAAAACTCACCTAACTTAAGTTTTCTATTTACACTAATTTTACCTATGATATCTTGAGAGTTTAAGATTAGAAATACTATATAATTATGTTATAATATTGTATATGTCATTTTAGAGCCTTATAACTACACATTCATTCATGAACTTAGCTAGTTTGTTACTTATATTATAAAAGTGTAGGAAATAGTTTTATGTAGATAACTTAAAAAATTGTTAATAAAACTCCAAGAAACCTTAGATACCATCTATGCTGCCACCTTCCTTAGGGCATTCCAAATTCCTTTTCTTCATATTTGATGGATACATAACTAATGTTAGTTGAAAACATAACTAAGATGAGGGAAAAAGCACTAAAACATGTAGTATGTGAGATGTGTGATGGAAACCCTCAAAACCCCACCTTGGATGCTACTTTTATAAAAGCTTCAAATTTGTAAATTTTAATTTATTAGCTTAATAACATGATTATTTAGTGTTAAATATGGTTTAGGACTTGATTAACTAAATTAAGTAGGTTAATGATAATCTAGGGCTCTAAGCTAGCTTAGTTATTGATTAGAGACTTAAAAACAATATTAATGATCACCTTAACGATTATGACCAGATCTAAAAAGTTAGGCAAAGTGAACCAAACTTGGGACCAATGTTGAGCTTAACCTCAAAAACACCAATGGATTTAAGCAGAAGGCCCTAAAGTGCAAGTTAAGCCCAAAAAGCCCCAAAACCCAAGTTTAAGACCCAAATAAAAGAAATAACCATATTTGAACCTTATATTAAAAGGCCCAAAATAATTTATTCAAGGGGCCCAATAAACCCTAAGGCCTACCTAAGACATCTATGATAGGCCTCTTAATAAGTTAAAACCTTAAACTTAAAGTTTAAGTCTATAAGAGCAACACCAAGGCTTAAGATTAAAATTTAAAATGTTAGGCAAAAAAATTTCACTTAAAATATTTAAAAGGAAGCCTAAAATATTAAGTGTAAGGCTCAAGATAAAAAACTAAGCTCAAACCCTAAAGTGACCAAACTCAGCTTTTAGGCCGCGACCTTATAAGGCCTAAACCGAAAACTTGCTGACCTAAAATCCCAAAAATGACCTTGTCAAATGAAAGAACACTTGAAAACGATGAAAAATGACTATAAGATCACTAAAAATGGGTTTAAAATGAAGAAACTAAGGCCGAAATACAAAAATAGTTAAAATAGGGATCTAGAGTAAAAAAGCCTAAATAGTTAGTTTAACATAGTTGATGATTACGGGGACTATTGAGTTTCATGGTAAAGTGAGTATACCAACCTCTGTCTTACCTTGCTTGTGATTATAGCATAAAGTACCATTCAATTGTGTGTGTGTGTGTGTGTGTGTGTGTGTGTGTGTGTGTGTGTGTGTGTGTGTGTGTGTGTGTGTGTGTGTGTGTGTGTGTGTGTGTGTGTGTGTGTGTGTGTGTGTGTGTGTGGTGTGTGTGTGTGTGTGTGTGTGTGTGTGTGTGTGTGTGTGTGTTGTGTGTGTGTGTGTGTGTGTGTGTGTGTGTGTGTGTGTGTGTGTGTGTGTGTGTGTGTGTGTGTGTGTGTGTGTGTGTGTGTGTGTGTGTGTGTGTGTGTGTGTGTGTGTGTGTGTGTGTGTGTGTGTGTGTGTGTGTGTGTGTGTGTGTGTGTGTGTGTGTGTGTGTGTGTGTGTGTGTGTGTGTGTGTGTGTGTAATTAGATGTTGCTCGCGAAGAGATGATAACAATCTGAATTACGAATTAGATGTTGAAGTAGCAATTAAGGCTTTTGATTTTCTATTATATATAATTGGTTAGTCACCTACAAACTAGAATAATAAACATCAGACCTTAATAATAACCAGCCATACATTGCACATTTATGCATTATCTATACTGGGTATCAGCACTACGCAGTGGAGAAGGAGATTATATATGTTGGCTCCAGCATTATTATTATTATGTATTGTTTCGTACAACATACTCATACGACATCTTCTTACTCAACCTTTAGAATCCACTTGACACTCACACTAGGGAGTATCACTTTCTACTTGAGGTCGAGTCATATCTGCTACTTTAAGTCTATTGAGGAAGAGATGACTATACTTGGATGATAGATGTAAAGACTCGAGTCTTGACGTGCCTAAATACTTCTTAATCCGGGCAATAATGGGCATAATACCGTACCTTGCACAATCGCTGATAAGTTATGTATAATGTTGCATTTCACATGTTTGTTTACATGGCATATGTATGTTAATTCACTTGCTTATCTCTTGTTTGATGGTAGAATATGAAGGTTACTCACTGAGCTGGATGTAACTTATCTTCCAATAGTTCCTTTTACAGATCTTACAAAGTTAGGGCTAAGCTAGGATTCAAGTATAGAGTGCTCCATCAGATTGACGAAATATAGTGATAAGTTTTAAAAAGTAAGTAAGATAGTTGAATTAAACATTTAAAGTGTATAATGAATTTATGATTGTTAAAAGTTAGATAACCTTTCTTATTGATTGGTAAATAATTCCGACTCTATGTGGTTTTTGTGACTATGGATTGCTGGATTATATATATATATATATATATAATATAGACGATCCCAGTTAATACCAAATAAATCTTTTAATTGATTGTTTATTGATTGAAATACATATCAGCTAAATAAAATTTTTCTCCAAGTAGAGAATAGGCCCAAACTATATAAAATAAAAATTCTACAGCGTCTTTTAAATATTGATTATATTCTATTAAATCTTCTCCATTATTGTCTTTTGTGTTTACAGACATAATATGGAGCAAAATTTGATTTTATTAATGATAAAATAATGATTACAATAGATCAATGATCTAAGATATTGATTACAGAGAAAGCAAGCCAAAGGTAATTTTTATGAAAGTGCTCTAGCCAAACTATAGCACTAAACAAATATTGTAATACTTCAGCTTCTTCTTCCCAATTTTCCGGATTATAGTGTTTTGACATCTACAACATAGAACAAATTATTCATCATCGGTATAATACCAATCAGTATTGACTACGACAGTATAATACCATTCAAGGAATTCTATTGCATTATCTAAGTACTGATAAAGATGATAATCATTGATTAATATAGAAACAGACATAAATTTATATGAAAAATATGAATGGAACCACCACAGGCGGCAGTGCCAAGGCTAGTGGGGCTACAATGGAGATATGAGATATGAAACCTCCACAGGCGGCAGTGCCAAGGCTAGTGGGGCTATGATGCAGATATGAGATATGAAACCTCCAAAGGCGGTAATACCAGCCGATTATGGGGTTTATGAAAAGATAAGAGAAAATTAAACAAATATAATCTCGTGGAATTACACCCAATTTAATTAGAGATTCCCCATACGAGATTGAATGTAAGAAAAGAATCAAACTGATTTTATTGATTAAAACTGATTTTTACAAATCATATAAATACAAGAGCATAAATGGATGATTAAGAGGTATGATTAAGAAAATGATCTTCCTACCTCTGATGATAAGAAGCAAACAATTTATGCTTCAGAAGGTGTTTGGATGATTGGTAAATGTATATGGATGGTTGCTGATTGGTGAATGGTGATGAAAGAAAAAGAAGATGAAGAGACTGAAGGTGAAGGAGGAAAGCTGAAGAGGATTAGAGAGGGTTTTTGATTTCTTGGATCAGAGAAGAGGAGAATTGGCCGGTGTTCCCCTGATGTCTGAATGAAGAGGTATATATAGTAGAAATAGGCTGACAGAGTACTGTTTGGAACAGTGGTATTATGGCCGACAGGGTACTGTTTTGAACAGTGATTTGTGGCAGGCAAGATTGTGATAATCTTTTCTGATTGATTGATTGGGTTATGCACTGTGGTACCTGTGTATTATACAGTATCTCTACTTTTACAGTGCAAAATAGTACATAAAATTTAAATGATACAATTTTCACGGATCTCCTAAATCTATGCCATAGCAATCATCTTCATTGGTATTACCGCTGTGGTAAGATGTCGAGTCCGATCCTAAATTTGATTCTTGTGCTGATTCTGATTCTTTGATATGATCTAGTGCTCTTTCCAGAATTTGCTTCAATTGATCCGGAGAATTTGCACTTGCAAGAGATGATATTAAAAATCCTCTATTGTGATATTGTTTTGTTGCTGTTGGAAATGGTGGTGACTTCACAGAATTAGTCTTGATCCAATTTAAAATTGAATTTTTTTTCGCATTTATTCCACATTTTGAAGCTGTCCCACCATTTGATTTTATACATTCTGACCAAATTGATTGTGTTCGACGATTTATCTGGCTTGTATTCAAACCACCAAGTCATGATCCATGATACTCCGAGATGTATAAAATACAGCATTTCTTTTGGACATTTCTTTTCATGAGGTGTAGGATTGTAATGACTTAAGAAAGTATCAAATCCTTCCTTGGCATTCTGATGAATGATTTCTGATGTAGCACCAAATTGTTCCCACCAGTGATTGAACCAAGTAGGAAGATTGAATGTTGAGCAATTGTCAAAAAATATTAACCAAGTATGCGTTCTTTTTTAATTCATTTGATAAAACACATTCCACCAGGCTTGCTTATAATCAAAATAATTATAAGTAGCTCGATGACCTGGTTGTGCAGAAAATGGTTCTATATTGAGTTTTGTAGCAGTAATTGGATGAACTCGCCATTCTTTCAAACTAATTACTTTCAGTATTCTAGCTGTAGAATAACTGATCATCCCTTCCTTTTCAAAATGTTTCAATCTGATTGATCCAGTTTTAGTCAAAAAATTTTCATAAAACTGGATTGTTTTGTATTGATCATATGGTACATAATAAAATTCTTTTATAAATATTTTATTTGCAAAATCAAAAGGGTCCTTTTCTGATAAGCTTTCTTCTACTGAGAAAACATATCTAGAAACAGGCTTTATAAAAAATTTCGATCTCTGATTGAAAGGGATTGTTCCAACTAGCGTTGGTGATGATATTTCTATGATCTGAAAATTCTGATTTCTTCTTTGGGTTTCTTTTGGTTGAGAGACAGATTGGAGAATTTCTGGTAATGCTGGAATTTTTTGTCCTGATTGTGATTGTAAGACCATTGAGATCGCATTAAGCAATCCATGAGCTGGATCCATATCAATTAATTTGGCAAGGACCTCTTGAGTTTCAGAAACTGATTGAGTGTTTGAGGATTGAGTATTTTGGGATTTTGATTTTGGCGATTTTGATGAGGATTCTTCTTTGATTGTTAATGGAGTGTTGGATGGTTTACAAACATCCAACCATGTTTTAATATTGGTCAGTCCTTTTCCTGATGATGAGGAAACCTTTTCCTTACCTTTCTCCTTATCCTTTTTGGGAGGCATCTCCCTGCAAGAATTCACGAGTAAGGAAATCAGGAAGGGAATTGGAAGATCCATTGATATGCTCAATTTCGAAATCAAATACAGAAAGAATAGATTGCCATCTGACAAAAATCTGTTTTGATGCGATGTTTTGAACATCTTTTAACAAAACATTTTTGGCTGCTTTACAATCAATTCTTAAAAGAAACTTTTGATTTAATAAATCTCCTTGGAATTTTGAAATTGTTAAGACAATGGCTAAGATTTCTTTTTTGATTGTTGAATAATTAGATTGATAATCATTCCAATTTTTTGATATAAACTGAACAACACATTCTTTATTATTTTGCTTTTGTTTTAGAATTCCTCCGAATCCTAAATCAGAAGCATCTGTTTCTACAATTTTTGGTAATGATGGATTTGCAATATGTAAACAAGGAATTTCCTTAATTCTTTGTTTAATCAATTTGATAATTTCAGTATGTTCATTAGACCATGGAGGTGGGTTCTTTTTTAATCTCTGATATAATGGTTTACAAATTATGTTAAGATTTGGGAAAAATTCTGCAACATAATTTAAACTACCTAAAAATCATTGAAGCTGATTTTTATCCTTGATTTCATTAGGGAATTTTTCAGTAAATTCAATTGATCTTTGAATAGGTATTATGGTTCCATTATAGATATTAAATCCTAAAAATCTGATTCTGGTTTGAAAAAGACTAATTTTAGTAGGTGAAACTACTAAACCATTTCTTTTGATTATATTGATGAAAATTCTTATATGTTTAAAATGTTGATCAATATTAGATGAATATATTAAAACATCATCTATGTATGTAATTATGAAACTGATATAATTATTGAAAATTTCATTCATGATTTTTTGAAATTCTGAAGGAGCATTTTTTAATCCAAATGGCATTACATTCCATTCGAATTGTCCAAAAGGAATAGTGAAGGCAGTTTTATACCTATCACTTTCTTTAATCTGAACTTGCCAAAACCCAGATTTCACATCGAATTTTGAGAATATTCTAGCTTGAGTTAATCTGTTAAGCAAATCTTTTTTATTGGGAATTGGATATCTTATCCATTTGAGAGTAGAATTAAGAGGTTTATAATTGATTACCAATCTTGATACGCCTCTTTCAATTTCAGCATTCTTATTTACATAAAAAGCAGAACAACTCCAAGGTGATCTACTTTTTCTGATTAATTTTTTATTGAGTAAATCATTTATTTCATTTTTACAATGATTAAGGACTTCTTGATTCATTTGTGAAGGTCTAGCTTTTGTTGGAATACTTTTCTAATTAAAATCATTTTCATATGGGAGATCTACAATATGTGATTTCCTATCCCAAAATGCATTTGGGAGTGTGGAGCAAATTGAATTTTTTATTTCCGATTCTATTTGAGAAATTTTTTATTTTATGCTTTGATTGTTGAGTTGATCTTCAATTCTTTTGAATTCAAGATCATTTTTTAAGTACATTAAATGATTTTCTTTATATTGTATTAAACAATTTAATTCATCACTTTTTAATTGATTTATATATTTGATTTGTGGTTTGGTTACGAATTCAAACACAATCTCTTTTTTCAGATACTGTGTTTTGATTCCATCTTTATCTACCACAAATGGTTGAATTTGATTTATAAATGGTGTTCCCAAAATGACATTTTTATTCAAATTTTTAACCAATATAAATGAGGTTTTATAAGAAGCATGATTTTTTAATATTTCAACATTTGACAATTTATATTTGATGCTTAATCTGTTACCGGATGCAGAACTTAGAGATTGGGTGGTTTTTTCAAAATATTTTGTTGGAATTAAGCCTTCTCTAATACAATTCAAATCAGCACCAGTATCAAATAAAGCAAGTGTTTGTAAAACAAATTCATTATTAATCCTGATTGAAATATTGATTATCCATTTTCTTGAAGTGATTTGAACAAGATGCATTAAATAATCATTGATTCCATTTGATGAAGTTTCTTTTACTTCGTTTGAAGTATCTGATTTGTTCTCTTGGATTATTTTTTTATTTAATTCAATTAATTCCTTTTGAAATTTTATTTGCATTGATCTTAATTCTTTGATTTCTTGTTTTTGAACATTGATTTCTTTTTGTAAATCGCTGATTGTTAATACTGCTTTACTTTTCTTTTTATTTCTCTCGAGAATTTCATTAAGATTATATGGTAATTTTGGAGTGGGGTTTGTGTGAATTTTGAAGTTATTAATATACTCAAATTTCTCATTGTCATTTGTCATCTGATCAATTTTTTTAAGAATTGCTTCTTCATTATTAGTTAATACATTAATTTCTTCTGATTCCGATGAAATGGAGTCCATGTCATTGACTTGGATCCCATCACTATTATTTTCTGATGAGGATGATTCATTTTCGCAAAATATTTGTAAGATATTTTCCATCGTTTGTTCATCTAAGTTTAATTCATTAAGTTTATTATTTATTCTACAAAAATTTGCTGTGTGACCAATTTTTTTACATTTATAACATCTTAATTGTTTATATGATTTTCTTTTATATTTTTTATCTTCAGATTTTCCTTGATTTTGTTTACCTTGAAGTTTTTTAAATGATTTTCTCTTAAAATTTCTTCGAGGTTTTCTATTTATACATTCAGGACAATTTTGTATTTTATGAGATGATTTTTTATGAAATTTTGATTTCTTATTGACAAAAGAGGGATCATATTGAGCACAAAAATCACCAAGACTTTGGTGTTTTAGTCGCTGTTCATTTTTTAATTGTTTTTGTAACCTAATTGTATTGCACAAATTAGTTCCAATTTTATTAACATATGATGCTAATTCTCCATATGACAATTTATCATAGGGAATTTCACCATTGTTTTCTTCCCTGAGCAATTTTCTAACTTGGTCACTTATTAATTTTGGTAAACCAGCTAGGAATTTTTCTTTCCAAAAAGGCTGATTACAATCATTTCTAAGGAATATCCTTTGAAAGAATATATCCTTGTATTGTCTGAATTCTCCAAGTGACTTACATTTCATATTTGATAATAGATCTAGGGTTTTATCCCTAATGTGAAAAGGATCTCCTATGAAATGTTGACTGATTGAAAATATTAAAGTGTTAACCATATCCTGAATTGGTTCATTATTCTCATCTAGAATTCTTCTATTGTTTTCATCTATTTTACATGATGGAAGAATGTTGGTTCTCTATTCTTCAGTGAGATAATTATCCCACCAACCTTTTAATTGTCCTGTAAAGCCAGAAATTAGAAGGAGTGCTACTTGATAATCGGTAACATTTGGAACAGTTTTATTAGTATTTGAAAACATGATCATCTGATTAAGAACATTGAGGATTCTTTGTTCTGAGTATCCATCTATATTCCATTCATAGGTGGATTCTACTGAGTATTTGTTCTGATAATTATCATTCTTTTCTTCAATTAATATATCAGGGGGTATTGCTCACTGATAATATAATTTTTGAGGTTCTTTCCAATTGATCTTATTAATTTCATCATCGTTTTTATTAATATTTAAAGAGACATTAGACATCGATTCATTTATTGATTCATTATCTGACCTATCTGATTAATCTATTGATCCATTATTGATTGATTCATTGTCCAGAACATGGATTTTCTCCGAGGGTGTATCTTCTATTACTATACCTTTTCTGATTAAAGTTGGAGTATCCATATTTAAGAAATTTATTGGTTTTGTTGACGAAGACTCTTCTTTTATAGATTTGTTTTTTAACATTCTTTTTCTATCTTCTAATGCTTTTAAAAATTCTTGACTAGGATTTTTAGGCATTTCAAATGGTTTAAACAAAGGAGTATTTTTATTGATTGAAGTTTTTTCACTTACCTTATTAATTTCAATATTAATTGTATCTTCCATTCTATTTAATTGTTCTCCTATAGTATGTAAATATTGATTAGTGTAATTGTTTTGATTTATTATTTTTTTGATTCCTGATCCTTCTTCTTCAATAGTATTTTTAAATGGAGTAAGACTGATTTCTGTATTTTTATGAATCAATTTTATATTACTTAATGGTAGATGATTTGATTCTATGATTTGTTCATCACTTAATTTCCATGTAAAACAATTATTAATAGCATTGATTTCTTTAGATTTCAGATAATAATTCTCGAACCATTCAAAGAAATATATCTAAGCACCAATTTCTTCCATGAAATTATAGTATTCATTTTTTTTTTTATATATGACCAAATGTTTCAAAGTACTAATTTCTAATTTTTTCATTCTTTCGAGAATTGAAGTCTTAATTCAAAAGTATTTTATTTAGTACAAAGGATTCTTCTAAGACATTTAATTCTGGATCACCTAATTCTGAGAATGAAGGCTCTCCATGTTCTGGCTCATTAGGTTGGTAAGCTGGTTGGGTTATACCTGACCTATCATGAACAATTCCTGAAAGGGACGGATTTTCTTGAATATTTGGTTGTCTAACCTGTTGATTATCAGTTTGATTATGGTACGGAGTGTATATAATAGGAGGAGGATTGGGAAGATCTACTGATCTCCTCGAAGAAGATGACATAGATCTTATTTCTAGTGGTCTTCTTGGCTGATCAAATGATTTCCTATTAAACTGAATGGTAACTTTACCATCATGATGTTGTACTACATTTGATGGTTCAGTATTGTATATAGGTTTTTTAGGAAGTGGGTTTTCTATTTCCCAATGATCTGATAAATTGACTTGTGACCATTGAATCATTTTTGGAACTGATATATTTGCTTTTGTTAAGTCTGTTTGAATAAGTAGAGTCTGACCTCTCTTATCCATTTTATATGCCTTAGATCCGAAAGCAGTTTTCATTAATTTGAAATATATTCTATATATTACAACCATTGGTATTGATCCTTCTATCATTCTATAATTATGTGTTTTAATTTGAAGAATTAATGATTTCATGATTGTCTTATCCCTAAGGGCAAAGGTAATGTTTGGATGACACTCAAATTGAACTGGTCCACTACTAAGACTAGTTTCAATAGTGGCATGGATTGATCTTTCATATATTAGTTCTCTAGCATCTCTAAGAACCATGAAAATTAATGTATCTAAGCCTAATCTAGTAAGAGGTTTTGCTCCTACTTGAACTAAGCCTAAATACATATAATTCCAATCTTTTGCATATTTTTTAATTGATTCTTTATTCAAAAGTCTGATCGTTGTTAGACCATCAGAAATAGGAATATCCTTTTCTTCTGTGGCTATCACATAATCATTTTTTCCAAAAATTTTCCATTTACCAATTTGATATATCTGATCATATGATGTTTTTGGTATTTTCCATTCATCAATTGTTTTGTTAAAGTCTTTTATATGTATCTCATCTTGATTATTCAATATAGATTCCTCGGATTACTCTGTGGGAGCAAAGCTAGAAGAGGACATAGATCTTCTAAGTAAATTCATATTTTCAAATGAGACTAATTTTTCTAAATCTTATAGGTCTATATCACGAGACTAAATTTAGTTTAATATTGTGATTTCCAATTTATGACCTTTATGCAACCCTTAAACAACAAGCAGGATTTACGCTAGGTCTCAGTAGGCTTATCACAATATTAAAACTTTTCCACAAATGATTCGTCTCTAGTAATATAGAAATACAAGCTTTAGATTATCACAAAAGACAATCATCTCAAATAAGAAAATACAAATATACTTATTACACCTATATATACTCCCTGGCTTTGATAAGTAGATGTATGTAAAATGAATAAGTACTCTTAAAAACCCACTAATTAAAGCCTGTAACCTTAGACTTATAACGTGATTTTGATATCTTAAGTGTATATATGATATGAAAATTTTAAGTAAAACTATTAGCTCCCTTTCTAAGTGTTACAGGGTAGTTGTTGGTCGTTCCTTGACCTTAGGATGGTCGAATTTTTTTTTTTTAAGCTTTCTATAATTTTTTATATTTTTTTCTTTTTTTTTTTAAAATAAATTGATTAATATATATTTATATATATAAGTATATGTAATTAATTATAACCATTATTCCTTTTTTTTTACTTTTTTATATTTTAGTTTTTACTATATTTCAAATTTTTTATTTTTTATAATAATTTTATATATTTATTTATTTTTTATTTTGTTATTTGTAATATCATAACCATGTCATTACTAAATTAGCGCTAAGTCAATGTCCGATGGCGAATAACGGTCAAATTAGCTTCCCATAAGGATATTATAATGATAACTTAACGGAATTTCCTATTCGATCTATTTATTGAAACATCAATTCCTTAATTGAAACATCAATCCCTTAATTGAACTATTCAAAATGTCTATACTTTATTTAAACTTGTTCACAAATATTAATATCTTTCGATTATTTTTTCAATAAATAAATAAACCACATGAACACGTATTGTTATTGCTTCTAGTGTAAGCCACCATGTTTCTAAGAGGTGGTATTAATCAACATACGCGAATACTATGCGAAAAATATATTATTTAAGATTTAATTATATTTATAAAAGTATGCTAAAGTTCTAAAACTTTTCGCAAATTATATACCGTGTTATTTTCTTCTTCCTTTTCTTTTTAATTACACAGTTTCAATTTTTTAATTTTTCACTTTGTGTGCTTGCCTCATTTCTTTTATTAACTATATAACCTCGGTTTTTTTATTCTGTTTGCAAAAAAAAATATATATATATATTATTATTTATACTTGTCATTTTGCATTTCTATGTTTTGTTTGGTTTTCTTTTTTTTTTTCTAAATTTATTTATTTATTCTTTTTGTTTCATAACCCAACTTGTCACGGTTGACTATTAAAAAAAAAAAGGTAGATAATAGTTTACAAGAAAACATAAAAATACTGTGTCTAATAAAGTTTGGATTTAAATAGCTTTTTCATAATTGTAAAAAATAGCAACATAGTTATGCAAAATGATAAAGATAAAATTCGAAAATGCACACTAAAAAACTGAAAAAAAAAATAATAATATAGATATGTAATATGAAAAAAAATTACAAAACTTATGTTATGTAAGAGTTAATATGGTAATATAAAGTTTAGATGGTGCAAAAAGCGTACACATCAAAATATATTTGTTTTTATTGTATGCCCAACGTGAAACACGATGAGGAGAATTTTTAATCAAAGCCACCACTGGATGACCGCTTTTTAACTATATAAGTTCGAACATATTTTCTGACTGATGATGACGATGATCATGAGCGACAGAGAGGTTTCTGCAAAAACGAGGCTTCTTTATTCAACTGCAGTCTGCACACATGTATTATTCATATTTTTACACTGCCCAACAATTAGAACACAAATATGCGCTTAGGAGTTCGATGAGTACACGGATGCAAATCATTTGACTAAACCCTTTTTTTTTTTTTTTATAATTGCAGTGAAAGGAATATCCCACCGGAAAAAGAGGAAGTGCTTTACGATTTGGTGACTACTATTTGTATTACCTGATAACCTTCTCTATGTGGCCAGTTTTTTTCTTTTATCTTTTTTTTTTTTAATAAAACAAGTAAGATAGTATGAGATTCAACTCAAATCGAATCTGAATTTTAAAACTCTAAGAAAATTAGATTAATGTGGTTTTTACTGAATCAAATTTAGAATTTTGGACTCAAATTCAATTTGAAATAGCACTCAAAATATTTGAAGTTGATCTCAACTCAAAATACATTTAATGAACTTGAACTTAACTTGATTGAATTTGTTCAACCTTAATATTTCTTAAAAAACATTTATTCTCAATTAAAATGAGATTGATATTCAAATTCTGCTTAAATTCAATCAAACATTTAAGTTTGATAAAAATTCCATCATTAAATTCAAATTCTACTTAGCGAAATACTCGGACTTTGAATAAATGTTAAGCATAACTAAAGTACTTCTCGAGTAGGTTTAGGTAAGAAAAATCACGTGGTTTAGGAATTGTTCATCTTAAATTTAGTTTCATTATAAACTTTTTTATAAGTAAGATAAAAGATTCATCCATGGAAAAATGATATACATGTAATTCTTTCCAGGTGTGACTTGTGAGAGTATAGGCAAAAATTGAACCTACATTTTAAAGACGAATAAGAAAAGTAATGCAAACAAGATATCCCTATTATTTTTATTTTGTTTGTTGTGCTTAAAAAAGTTTTAATTATATTAATAAATTAAGTGAATTAATGACTAAATATTAATAAAAAATTAACATTTAAAAACATAAATTTTAGTTTTTAAAGAAAAAACTAAATATTATCATTTATATTAATACGTTATTTTTTCAAACACCTTACGTATTAGTATTCTTAAATTTATTTTCTCGTACTAGGTAAACCTGACACAATTATGTGCATCTCGATCGTTCATAGCCCATGCAGTCCGTGCACTGTCTGAGGTGCGATTCTTTCGTTCCCAAAAGTCAATGTCCAGCTCGGTTCTAAGGAAAAATGCGAGATTTACAGATGGATTCGTGGTGATATGATTTTTTCGCGAGCTAAAAATGATGCAATTAAATATTGATTATGACCGCATGATTTGAAATATATATTTATATATATATATATGATAAATTATTCACAAAAGGAATATCCATAGCGGTGCATTACTATATATATATATATAAGGAGTTACTGGAAAATTATTCAATATAGTGTAATTGTTTTACAATGACGAAAAATATAAAAGGAAAATTGCAAATTTAGAAATAAATAAAGTTTACCATACAAATTTTAAAAGAAAGAAATGGGGATGTTTATTTTGCACTTTTAGCCAATTATATTACAACTGCAAGAAGAGAGGATTCAAATCATGTTACTCCTAATAAAAAATCAGCGGTTACGTTACTAAGTTATAATAGTTTTGATAAACATTGCATGTTAATCTATGATATTGTATAGAGAGTACAATTAGATAAAAAAAAAACCATGAATCATAAATCAAATTGGACCGAATCGAAAAATTGGTTTTTTTTTATGAATTGTTTAGTTTACGGTTTGGTTTGGTTGTATATAAATGTTTCGCAATTTAATTCGAGAAAGCGAAGCGAACTGAATTGAATTAAACCGTTTAGTTAAATAAAAAAATTTATACAATTATTTTATACTTTTTTTTATTTTTTTCATCAATTTTTATAAATTTTATCAAATTTTTCATATTTTATTATTTTTTATCATAATTTTGTATCAATTATTAAAATTAAGTTTCTGTAAATTTTATTTGAAATTTCATATTTAATGAAAATAAAAATGTTCAGTAAAAATTTAACATAAATGGTTCAAACTGTAGACTAAATTGAATCGAATCGATTTTAATTAAATTCGAAAAATTTATTAACCAAACCGTATGATTAGATTCGATTTTTAGAAAAACTGAATCATTATATTAAATTCGATTCGATAAAATAGTATGAACCATACCAAATCGTACTCACCTCTATTAGAGAGTAAAGAAATAAATATATGAATTATCAAATAAATAAGGCCCAATGCCCAGCGGCCCAAATCCCTTCTCTGGTTTTAAATCTCCGCTGCGATAATAATAATAATAATAACAAAAAAATGATAAATGAGCCGACCACATCGATACGAATCCATGCCGAAATTATTATTTTAGTGGCTGTGTGTTAGAAAGTAATAGTAATTTATCCAAGTGGCTAAAAAGTTAAAACAATTGTCATACGATACCTATTATCACCCATTTTAATACAATGATCAAAATCAATTAGAAAGATAACCTTTCAAAAGTTGTCCCTGATAATATTTTGGAAATACTTATTATAAAACCATTGATTCCATTCTAATATTGTAACTTATTCATGATGGCATGAAATGGAATTTATATAGTAATATTTATCAAAAAAAAATCTTTAATCATTGGATATCATGATTAGTTTGAAAGCTAAATAAGTAATTTTAAATCAATGATATTATTAATTTTTAAGTAAAAAATTAATCATATAAGAACAAATTTGTGCAAAATAAAATATTTGGTAAATTATAAATAATTCTCCTAAATTTTAACTAAGATATGAATTTACCCCATAAGCTTGCAAATATTGCAAATTACCTCCTTAGATATTAATAAATTAGTAATATAAATGAAATTTCTTTTTTTTAGTTAAAAAAATCATAGCATAGTAAAAGTGTAATAAATTTTAAAATACGTTGTAAAAAGTTTAAAGGAATATTTTCGCATTGAGGTTAAAGTTTAAGAAATTATTTGCAATCTTTGGAGTTTATTTATCAATTTATCAAAATTTAAGAATGAATCAATAGAAATTTCTTAGGGTAAATCTATGCTTTGATCAAGATCTTTTTTTTTTTTTTTTTGCCACATTATATAGTATAACTAAGGAAAGAGGAAATTTGAACCAAATTAATCCTATTAAGAAACTAGCGCTCGTGCCATTAGAATGTAACCAACTTTGGCCACCCAAATCAAAGTTTAAAGGACTAATTTGCATTTTCTTCCTAAAATATTTTTAGATTTTCTATTTATAATTTACAAAGATAATAAAAGATGTGAATATTTCTCTTAATTGAAGACCACAGGAGAAACAACCTATCTGCGTCTCTTACCAGTAAGTCAAATAAGATGTCACAGTATGAAATAAACAAACTAAAAGAAGTGATATTGATCGCAACAATTTGATGAAACAAATCAATAAGATCTGGTCTGAAAAGGAGAAAGAGTCTCCAAGGTTTTAAATGAAAAACTCATAAAATCGTCTTTCAATGTTTAACACACCTATTTATATCTAAACTCGAATAATCCTAGTAATATAGATGTAATAGAATAAAAATAGTTTTCGTGCCAATACTAGCTAATTCTACCAACCGGCAATAATTGCTAAACTGCATATATTAATAAACTAGCTAACTAAATATCGCTAAATAATAAAGAGATCTTAAATAATAATAAACCATAAACAATTAAAATATTGAATAATAATAAAATAACCCAAAAGATCGTTAAAACCTAAAATAAAGTAATATTATATCTTCATGGCTATCTCCGTGCTTTAAATTTTTTGAGGTTAAGCTTGGAAATCAATCCTTATTCATTAATAATTTAACTTCGTGACTTTAGGTTATTTATAACCAATTTTAAATATATTTTTTAAAATAAAATTAAACTCATTATTTAGGTGATTGAGATAAAAAGCAAACAATTCAAAATAATGTGTGGTCAGTTTAACTGTACAAAAGATCTATAAGGGGGTCAACCAACTAAAAGATACGACAGTCGATCAGCATGAGAAATTACTGTGAAGGGAACATCCATTGCGATCAAGAGGCCAATTTTCACTTGGGATGCCTTCAATAATTTATCCCGGCCCATTAGTTCCCAAAAATCAATTTTTCCCTTAAGCAATTATTGAGTTTGAGTATACGGTAGTAATAATATATTTTCAAAATCGAATCAGTTTAACAAAATTTTGAGCCTTCATTTGTTTCTCTTCCTACTTGCACTTAAATAATTTTTTGCGTAAACAAGCAAACTCATTCTTAATAAAAATTGAGAATCGAACTAAAGTTACATTTTACTTATTTTCCAATAATTTTATCGATCAGATAGTTGGAAGCCACTTGTTCCAGTAAAAAAAAAAACAAATAAGTTAAAAGCTCAAAGCAATAATGTTCGAGAAGTACTTGAACTAAAATCAAACTTAATTAAGCAAGTCAAATAAGTTGATACTAGAATTTTATTAATAGGAAACCATGTTATTTAAAGCTAAGCCTAAAATTAAGTTTTGTACTACATTGAAGAAACGTCGGAAATCCGGATACATGTAATACCACCGTCCATATTAAACATTCGAGCCCCTGTATTGCAATATGGCCTGAAATTATTTTAGAAAATATAATATATCCAAGAAAAAAAATTTACTAGCATACGTTTATCGTTGAAATTTTAAAAGCAAAAAACTCGGGTTATTATTATGGTGTCTCATTTGTGGAAGGCAGAGTCCCAGTCGACGACGTAATTGAAATAATACAAAGTCAATACCTACTATTCAATCATGCCATGACATGGAAAGAGTTCGAGAATGTCCAAGTCGGGGCCCATTTTCATGCCTTCGAAAAAAAAAAAAGGCTATTAGATCTGATCTGTTCTTTTCAAGTTACTATCCTATTCTATCAAAATCGTAGCAAACTTTGACGAAATTTAAATTGTGGCATATGTGGATATGCAGCATTAGGGTTTATAGAAATGTTGTACATGTGTCAGCATATGGGCTTTTGTCTGCAACCCATCGGATGATATCTTGTACATTTTTGCTAAGATTTGAAAGTATGAATGATTAGGATATAATAAAACCAAGCCGACATAGTATTTATGGGTTTTTCTCTCCATTAAGCATGTTCTCAATTATGTTAAGATAGGTATATTCAGTATTAATAAAAGCATTCTCATATTGCATTATATGGTCTTTTAGGAAACATCTAAGAAAAAAGATATTGTATTATATGAACTCTTATATCTTTTTGAGGCCATAAATAGGTTCTAAACCTACAAAAATGGTATGCCATTAATCATTTAGTTAATTATAATCATAAATTCGATTGGATATGTATAACTTGATTACCAAACCATTGGTTTATTATCACAAATTGTGGCCATGGATGTCTGATTCCTTCTGTCATTTAAGGATTCCGTTGGTAGAGTGATATTGAGTTGGGTTTAGAAGCCTACATAACAAAACACAGTGAGGAGTTTTGAAATATTATCCGACATGGTTATTTTGATACTTAAATTAATAAGTGCACAACAAAAGATAAATAGGAGAGCCACAAAATTTTCGATAGGCTGATTAAATATGTGAAGAGTCAAGGTCATTTACCATAAGAGTGCTGTTCGCCTCTAATTAGAGCTACAAAGTCTTATAATTTAAATTCCTATTTTTTATCCTTTACTTGGTTAAATATACAAGTGTACCTATTGTTTGTTAGTATAGATAAGTATAAGATCGTCTCCACTAGGAAAAGGATTTAAACACTAGTACCAATTATTCTTCCTATTAACTAGTGATTGAACGATTTAATGAAGTAATTTAACTGATTACTACAACTAAACTATACTAATTCTAAACTTACATCAAGAAAACACAACAAGTAAGATTATAATACGAAAACAACAAATTACTAAGTATGTTTACTCCATCATATTAACATGTCTTATGAACTATCTATTTTAACAATTACTCATCTACAAGAACTCTCAGATCATGAGTATTCTTCTCAGAATTACTCAATTATAATCTCGATTGTGTTCTTTACAATCTCTTCTCAAAGAATAGGCAAGTTAAGATTGCATTAGAAGCTTGTTAATCCTTGAATTCCACACAACATGTAGCGAACTTCCTAAAAATATCTCTATTAGCAAGAGTAGTTTATTCTAGTGACTAAGATCTACTCTATAGAATTGTTTCTTAACATATTCCATTGAAATATGCTACAAGATTGTATTGTGCACTACACGCTCTCAACTTGTATGAAGTTTTAATCACTAGACACTAGAAATTTGTAATTATTAGGAATAATAATAATTTAAAATACATTCGTGTTAAAATAACTTCGTAAACTCTGATTTATCACTCACATGTGATAGAAAAAGAACAAATACAAAGAAATAAGAAAAATGAATTAAAATACAATATAAAATAAGAGATAAGAATAAAATCTCTTTTGATTCACTTAAAAGATTTTGACACAATAGTATACAGACACTGGATTCTTCACAATTCTCTCGAAGTTAGTGAAGAATGTTACATAAAAAACTTTCCTTACAGTATCACTACCTAAGAATACTAATAAGAAACTTAATGGTCTTAATTTTGATGATCTATTATATTTCTTAATGATGGTATTCTTTCTGATGTAATTCTCTCTATTGATCTAGTGTTATATATCCTTATCTAAAAGTTATGGTATATTTATACTTGACTCATCAAAGGACTCAAATTATATTGCTTCAAGACATTGCCTAATATTACGACATGTTCTACGCATTGGTTCATATGAAAAAGTTAAAGAAAAATAGCTGTGTCCACTTCCATTACGCTCGTGACTCGAAGAGTCATAGTCTCTGAAAATAAGATTCTATACCAATTACGGCCATAACAATGGATGTGAACTTCTTATCGCTTCATTACATCTCATCACCCCTATGATTAAGGGTGTGATCACCCTCCTGCTATACAATTATGGCCATGATTGACAGAAGGATCATAAGAATTTCCTCAATCAAGCCAGTGACGAAGGACGTGATCAATACTAGCCATTCCAAATTTTCATCATCATGCCCATGATTAAGTGAATCTTGGTTCTATTTCAAAGTTTTCTTTTTTTTTTTTTTTTACGGCCATGATTGCCTTAAAAGTTATTGTTCTTGTATAAATTTCATCATTTGCTTGTGATTCATCTGAAATCAATACATTACTTAATTAAGTACCAAAAACTTAAGAATCGAATCACAATTATAAATAATTTATACATAAATATGTCTTGAAAGTATAAAGTAATTTATGCTTATCAAGTACTTAGAGTTATTTACAAAGGAGCCGCTGTGAATTAAGGGGATACATTTGGCATGTTGCTACGTTTGCATAATCTAGGCAGTGGAAGTGTAGAGTCCAACATGTTCCGAAATTATAGGGCCATGATGTTTAACTAAGTCATCGAACCTTATCCGTATGTCCAATAGTTGTTGTGGTAGACTTGAGGTTGTACAGGTTACTTAGAGGAGTTGCCTTGTTTGAAGACTCTTGATGGAGGTCAATCATGAGCCTAATTAGGTTAGGCCATGGTCCAAGTAAGTCAAAGTAGACTTAAGAGACCCATGTCCAAAATGTCTTATCAATACATACCAATAGTAGGGAAAGTAGGTAGTTAGATGGGTTCCTTAGATGTATACAACTAAGCTGGCTTTGGAGGTATCCATCGTATTAGATGATCGATTGCTATGGTGTAAAGTTGCCTAAGTATTTGAGGAGGAAGAGGCAAATGTGTTAGGGTTAGAGTCTAACTAAGGTGAGATACCTTATGGGATCATCTAAGCTTGTCATACCCTAACTGAATTGAAACCTCAAAGGGTCAGGTATTGGAGTTGAGAGTTGATGGGCCAACCTCCTCAAGCAAGTAAGCAAGTTGAGCCAAGGAATCGATCTTAATTGATGTTACATAGTTGCATCGATCAATGCCGAGGTCATGCTCATTGAGCCGAAGTAATTCAATTATTCCATGTAGGCCATAATGATCTTTCAGGCTGCTCTATTGAAGAGATGTCGTAGTAAATAAGGGAGATGAGGAGTCTTCAATAAAGCTTGATGAGGATACACCTTTCAAATTCCAAACTTAGCGTGCGTTTCTAAGGTATCATTAATGTGACAAGATAGTTGTCATGTTTGTATAGTTACGCATGCAATTTAGGCCATTTTGTTATGTTAATCCCTGCCTTCTAATTCAAATTGTAACCACATGTAAACATTACAATGACTTGAAGTAATTGATTTTTTTTTATCGCAATAATCGTTAATGCTTTCCCAACACTTGAAGCTTATAAGTATTCATTAGGCCGACCATTTTCACACTTCATACATTTTGCACTTTAAGCTTCTTCTATAAATTTCCCTTTTTTCTTCGACTTTCTTCTCTCAGTGATAACAATTGCAATCTTTGGTGAGTCAAATTTGGCTAAATACAAATTAAATATCTTATGATTCAGAAGCAACTATGGATCTTGTTCCCCCTTCAATGATAACTAAGGAAGTTTCATTTCTACCGGTAAAGGTAGAAAATAAGTCTTCAAAGAACATCATGGAGATAAAAAGGGTGAAGCTTATTAGTGCTATCCCCCATGACGTGTACCCCTATAATAGGATTCTAGAGACCATTAATTTATTTGATTGGCCAAGTGATGATGGATAGGTGCCAAGGTTGATGAGAGGGTAACTTTGTTGATAAGAGCTGCTTTACCACCTACTTGAAGTGTTTTGAGTTTAGGATGTGCTCCCTTTCACAGAATTTGAAAAGGAGCTCTTAGACTACCACAAATGCTTCCTTGCTCAAATTACTTCTAATGGATGGAGGATCATAAGAGCATTCCAAGGCCTCTATGAATATTTGGTGGTATGGGGCACCTTGCAATTGTTTAATTTTTATTATTTATGGAAGGATTAGAGGATAGGCATACATCAAAATCGCCCCAAAAAAAAGTTGTTCAAGGGAATTGGAGTCATCTATGAAACAGTAGAGAGATAAGTATTTTGCAGTGGAGCTATCCAAGAGGTAAACTTTTAGACTTATTGGATACCGTTGGTTCAAATCAAGAGTATGAAGAAGCTCAGTGTAAACAACTCTAAGGTTGTGATGGAGATTAATACCCTTCATGGCCTTGAGGCACAATAATCTAAAGAACACTAAGGAGATAATACAAAAATACTTCTCAAGGCCGATCTCCCAATTATTCCCAGACATGGAGAAAGCTATGAGGAAGAAGTGGTTGGGAAGTATGGTTTCACACTTCAATGTAATTTACTCCTATATCGTATCGACGTAAGCTCATAGGGAACCACTCTCCATCCATTGTCGTTTGTAGAATAAGGATTCCTCCTTGTCATTCTCAACATAGAGGTATTTATGGGTATCCATTATGGTTCATTTTTTGTATTTATTTTTCTTATTTTCTTTTGTAAGTGAGATGTTGGCAAGGTTCAAAGAGTTGTCCCAACCTAGTAGGCTGGACTTCTTAAGATAATGGGAAAATAGGATTCAACCTAAGAAAAGGCCTACCACATTGAAAACTAAGCCCTTAAAGCCAAAGTCAAGTATGGGGGAGACAAGCCAAAGGGAACAACCAATCATGCAAGGGATTCCTCTTATAGCCCTTAGTGCAAACCGTAATCAAGAACAGATAAGACCGGTTATTGAATTGGTCCAAACTTGTAGAAAGCTCAAAAGAAAGCGATAGGGTATGTGTGTAAAGGACAAATGCGAATAAAAAAGAGTAAGTAAAACTTACAAACAGCTCCAAAGGATATAACGCACCAATAGGATTTCTAAGGACCTACAGCACAATTTGATATGACGTATGAATCAGACTAGTGAGGTTACTCGACACTTAACCTTACTTAAGGGTTAGGATAAAAAGTGATGCCAAGAGTTAACAAAGTGTATACACAAGGAAGAAAACACATAAGTGTATTAAGGGTAATCTGTTGTTGTTTTACAGCTACAAGTACAAGGGTATTTATACTCATAAGTTAGGGCAACTTACCCAAAAGGGAAAGACAAAAAGGATATTTTCTAAGGAAGTAATGTACAAGATACAAAAGGATAAAAATGAATATATAAGAAAAACAATAATTGGTGTAACAGATTCTACACATGATTCTGTATAAGTGGCAATGATACATTGGCGAGGTTGTTGGAAGAAGTGGGACAAAAAGTACAAATAGTTTACTTTTCTGAATAAAGTAGCTTAGTTAATCCGGTCTCTCTCTCTCAGTTTCTCGATAAGGGCAATGCTAAGTAAATACTTAACTAGGCAAGAATGTGAGTAAAGATTAGCAGTTGTCTCGGCATTCTGCTTCTCGGTACACAACCTGAGAGAAATAGGTAGTCATTCAACTCGACATAAAGGGTAACTCGGTAAGGAAGTACTCGACCTCAGCAAGGGTCGATTGGAATAAGAGGATTCATCTTGTCAATCCTTCAAGTCCTTGGGCTTGGCTGCAGGTTAGTGATTTGGTAGCCAGATTCCCATCATTTCCTCCGAGTTGTTTTGGATTTAGAATAAAATCTAAATGGTCCTCGTTTAGTTCTCCATCAGAGTCATGCAGATTGAGGTCGACAACGTTAAAGGTATCAAAAACCCCATAGTCTTCAGGCAACTCCACTTGTAGGCATTATCATTTATCGTCTGGAGGATTTTGAAAGGCCCTTTAAATCTTGCAAATAATTTGTTCCTCCTTTTGTTCGAGAACTGTTCCTTGTTGAGATGCAGTCATAACAAGTCTCCTGGTTGGAATTGTTTAGCCGTCTTACCCATAGTCTTCTCTAGCATTCTTCAAGCACCTTGGTCAATGTGCTAAGTAACCTTGTCATAGATGTACTAAAAGGATTGTGTTCTAGCCCTCGTGTCAGGGTCCTTTTACGTGAGTACAATTATAAGGGTATGATTGAGGGACAACTCGGGATTGAAACCATAGACCACTTCGAAGGGATCCTGCTTAGTAGTTTCATGCACCGTCCGATTGTAAGTGAACTTGACTAGTAGCAAGCAAGCATCCCAATCAGCTAAGTTCCTTCCCACTATAGCTCGAAGTAGTAATCCCAAAATGTGATTAACTACCTTTGTTTGGCAGTCAATTTGGAGGTGATAGAAAGTACTGAATAATAGTTTGGTCCCCATCTGAGGCCACAAGGCCTTCTAAAAGTGACTCAAGAACTTTGGATCCCTATCAGATATTACACTTCTTGGCATGTCGTATAACTGCACAACCTCTTTCAAGAAAAGAGACCCAATAGCGAAGTGTCGTTAGTTTTTTAGCAAGGTACGAAGTGTGCCATTTTACTGAACAAATCCATGACAACCATTATAGAATCTTTGCATCAAGTAGTTCGTGGTAGTCTAAGAATAAAGTATATACTCAATTCAATCCATGGTTTCGTTAGAACAAGTAAAGGCATTGCTTTTCCTTACTTAACTTGGCTCAGCACTTAGCCCTCTTGCACATAGCACAGCTTTCGATAACTCGGTACACATCTTTTCTCATTCTCGACAAAAAGAAGCGACTATTCAATAGTTTACAGGTCTTTCTTTCTGCAAAATGTTTGGAGAGTCCTCCACCGTGGGCTTCCGTACTCAATAGTTTCCATAGTAAACAGGTCGATACGCATATTTTTTTACCTCAAAATAAGTAACCATCCTCCACATAATACTAATTCACTGTCCTCTCATTAGCGCATCACATGATTATGGGTCTAAAGTATAGATCCTCAAGGTACTGCTCTTTGATACTTGTAAACCCAAACAACTTGGTCTACAGCTCGATTAAAAGCACATGTTTCTTTGAAAGAGCATCTATAACTACAGTACTCTTTCCTTACTTATATTTAATTACAAAATTGAATCTTTTAAGAAATTCAACTCATCTCGCTTACCACTTCAATAACTTGGTTTAACTATGGAGGTACCTCAGCGACTCATGGTCAACATATATGACAAACTTTCTTGACAGTAAATAATGCTGTCATACACGCAGTGCTCTAATCAATGCTAAGAGCTCTTTATCATACACGGAATAATTCAACTATCGCCTTCTAAGCTTCTCATTATGGAAGGCAATTGGTCAACATTCCTATATTATGACAGCGCCTATTCTAATGCTCGAAGCGTCACATTCCAGCTTAAATATTTTCTCGAAGTTAAGTAGGACTAACACCGGGGTAGAGGTTAATTTTTCTTTTATCTCGGCAAAACTCCTCTCCTCCCTTTCTCCCCATCGGAATTTAATGTTTTTCTTTGTTAACTTGATCAGTGGTACAGCAAGGGTGCTAAAATTCTTGATGAATCGCTTATAGAATGAAGCCAATCTATAGAAACTTCTCACATCAGCACAAGCAGTAAGAGTTGGCTACTTTATAATTGCTTAAATTTTCTCGTCATCTACAAGTAGGCCTCCTCCACTGACTACGTAGTTTAAGAATATCACGTCCTCCTAGCAAAAGCAACATTTCTTTAAGTTGTTGAATAATCTCTTGGCACGAAGGATGTTTAATATGGTGCGTAGATGTTCGCAATGATTCGACATATCAGCATTACATACAAGGACGTCGTCGAAATAGACCACAACATACTTCTTAATCAGATGTCTTAATACGTAGTCCATGAAAGTACTCAGGACATTCGGCAAGCCAAATGGCATGACCATCCACTCATAGAGTCCATGTTGAGTTTTAAAAGCAGTCTTTCATTCACCTCCTGGCCTCAAACAGATTTGATGGTAGCTATACTTTAAGTCAATCTTACTAAAGACTTTAGCTCCACTCAATTTAGCCAACAGGTCCTCTAGTCTAAGAATAAGATACTTGTATTTGATTGTGATCTTGTTCATAACTCGGCTATCCACACACATTTGTCGGGTCCCATCTTTTTTCGACATAAGAAGTGCTAGCATAGTGTAAGGGCTGGGACTTTCTCAAATATAACCTCTCTCTATCAACTCATTGACTTGATGTTGGAGCTTAGAAGCCTGCTCAGAGTTTATCCAATAAGCTGGCTTATTCGACAGTGTGGCATTGGGTACTAAGTCATTGTAATACTCTATGCCTTGAGTTGGGAGCAACCTTTTAGATAATTGTTTTGGAAATAATTTGGCATATTCATTTAGCAACTCCTTGATTTCCTAGAGTAATTCACCCCTCTCCTTCATCTCTAATCGATGCCTAACCAACATAAAGGTCAACTCATTAGCATTGATGGCCTCTCAGAGTTCGACTCTACTCATCACTAGAGTCTTCTTCGATTCACAAGCAAGTTTTTTCTATAGTTTATTAACTTCTCTCAATGGTATCGGGTTTACTGTGATTTTTCTGTCATCCTTCTCAAACATGTACGTATTCTTATAACCGTCATGGATAACTCTCCTATCAAACAACCATAGTCTACCTAGTAACACATAAGAAGCATACATAGGTAGTATGATGCAGAGAATTTGGTCAAAGTAATTCCCTATAATAATTAGTAGTATTACTTGCCAAGTGACATGTAATACTCCTTTCTTACTTAACCAATGTAACTTGTATGGCCTCGGATGTGCAACAATTGGCAACTTCAGTTTAGAAATAAGATTTGCTGATGCTACATTGGTGCAGCTTTCACTATCTACGATGAGGGCGTACACCCGATTGGTATGCAACAAATTCTCTTTCTGCTCCTCCTTTTATGAGGGTTCCATATTCATAGTGCGTCAGACGACCACAAGTAACTTGTCTAAGTCTTCAGCAAATACGTCCTCTTTAATTAGCTCTTTCTCAGTGTTTTTTTTTTCTCTACGGGGATCTCTTCCTCCTCGAGTTCCTCATTTGTACTGTCTACTTCTAGTTTTGAGATGTCTCCCTTGATAACCATTGTCCTACGATTCAAGTATTGAGTAACCATATGTCTGAACCATTGGCACTTGAAATACTTGATCTGGCTCATCTTCTTGCTAGACCCTTGCCCCTTCTCATAAGTTCGGGTCAACACTTTACCATCAGGTCGCCCTTTTTACTCAGCTTCAACATCAATCTTTGGCTTAGCTCAGTACTCGACTGAGCTCGGTAACTTGCTTGGTCGGGTTGGCTAGTCGGCATCTTGGTCATTAGTTGGCTCCTCCTTTACCTTTCTAATCGTTGGGCCAACCTAACAACTTCATTCATTGTATCAAATCGTTGGAGCTCCACAATGTCTCGAATGTCTCCTCGCAACCTAGTAATAAATCTTGAGACTGTTCAAGTTGATAGTTCCTTTACTTTGCAATGAATCATAAACATTTGAAATTCTTGAACATACTCATCAACAGTTTAACCTCTTTATCTTAGCTTCTAAAACCAAGTGAAAGTATCTTGAAGATAAGTTTCTAATACAAACCCATTTCTAAGTATTCTCTTCATCTTGAGCCAAGTATTAATCTTTCGATAACCCTTTCGTCTCCTCATGGCCTGAAAATTCTTCTACCACATGGCGGCATATCCAGAGAACTCAATAGCAGTAGTTCTCACTTTCTCGTCATCTTCGTAATGATAATAATAAAAAACACGCTCCACTTTCTCTTCTCACTCCAAATATTCATCAGCATCCCCAAATGCATTGAAGCTCGGAATCCAAAGCTTCACATGGTCAGATGCTCTAGGACTCGTACGTACTTTTCTTCAAAATATTCTTCTTTATCCTCTTCATCAAGCTCTCTCAGGTCTATGTTTTGTCTTACCCGTCCGCTTACTCCTCCACCTTAAGCTGGTTGAGCTGGGTTCCGATGTCTAACAAGTTAAGCAACTTATGGGGTATTTTGCATGACCTCAGTGGGTCGACAAGCTAACAGATGAACATCTCAAATCAGATCTACTAAGAGGTTAGCCACCTCATTAAATCTCTTGTTAGTACTTCTCAGTGTTTCCTATGACTATTATCTATAGTGGACAACTCCACTATTGTCATCCATGGTAGACAACATCTCCAACACTAACATTTACACTTAGATCTATCATTTTCCTTATTGATTCAAAGTTTAACTAAACACTCTCGCATACTAGAAAATTAACAGCTAGCAAATAGAGCAATTAAAATGAATACAGTAATTTGCTTTGTTTTACACACGCAAAACAGAATATAAACAGAACTTAAAAAAAAAAACAACAACTCTAACAAAATCTTTGCTCTAATACCAAGATGGTGCAAACCGTAACCAAGAACAGATAAGGTCGGTCACTAAATAAGTCCAAGCTTACAGAAACCTCGAAAGAAAGTGTTAAGGTGTATGTGTAAAGGATAAATGCGAATAAAAAGAGTAAGTAAAACCTATGAATAACTTCAGAGGATATGACACACTAATAGAACTTCCAAGAACTCACGGTATAATTCGATATGACGTACAAATCGAATCGGTTAGGTTACTTATCACCTAACTTTGCTCAGGGTTTAGGATAAGAGTGATGCTGAAAGTAAACAAAGTGTTTATGTAATAAAAAAAACACAGAAGCGTATTAAGGGTAATTTATTGTTATTTTGCAACTATAAGTATAAAGGTATTTATACTCATAAGTTAGAGTAACTTACCCAAAAGGTAAAAGACAAAAAGGATATTTTCTATGGAAGTAATCTGTAAGATACAAAAAGGTAAAAATAAATATACAAGAAAAATAATTATTGGTGTAATAGATTCTACACATGATTATGTATACGTGGCAATGATAAATTGGCGAGGCCGTTGGAAGATGCGGACAAAAAGTATAGATAGTTTGCTTTTCCGAACAATGGTGGCTTAGTTAGTTCAATCTCTCAGCAAGGATTGTGCGGAGTAAGTACTTGGCTAGGTAGGAATGCGGGTGAAGATTAGTAGTTGCCTCAGTATTCTGCTTCTTGGTACATAACCTACAAGAAATAGGCAGTTATTCAGCTCGGCATGAAAGATGACTCGGCAAGAAAGTATTTGGCCTTGACCTTGACCTTGACCTTGACCTCGACCTCGATAAGGATTAGCTAGAATGGGAGGATTCATCTTATCAGTCCCTCTAGTCCTTGGGCTCAACTGCAGATCAGTACTTCAGTAGATAGATTCCCATCAGCTCTTGTGGAGACAACAATGGTGTTGTTGTCCCACCTTCTTACCAATATAGAGAATGATGCACTTATCGCTACTATAAAGGAGCAAGCACTAAATGCCATCCAATGGTGTTGTTGTCCTACCTCCTTACCATTTGCAGGTGTAACGAGAAGGGCTAAAGCCAACATTGAGGAGAAGCTAGTTTGTCGAAAAGGGAAAGTCTTAAAGGTGACTGCCAACATAGAGAAAGAACCGGCCAGCCAAAGAGGAATGCCCCAAAGGTAGCCTAAGGCCAGTACAAGGCCTCAAAAGAAGGCTAGAGAGATCACCTATTTTTTGTAGATCTTTAGGGACATTGGCGAAGTGCCATCAAATTGAATTGAACCAGCATCCCCAAGCTATCAAGCAAATGGCCACACTTAATTTGGCTAAGGTGGATGAATGCCAGAAGCTGGAGTTCGTTCCAAATGCATTTAAGAACGACCTCTATGCTTTTGTGAACTGAGGACTATTTAATGTAGGTTAAAATCCTAGTGAACCACCATCACACTAATTATGGTTTGGTTCAATTGGTTTTTTGAATCACTTTTAAAAATACCTAATTCATAACCTAGTAGTTTTTCCATGGTCATTTCGATAGCACCATTGAACCTGAATTTTGAGAAAAATAGCTATTATAAATCAATATAGAGATAAATGAAATTCCATAACAATTAAATAAGTAATTTTATTGAGGCTATTGACTCAGTGCTTTAATCACTACCATAGAATGCTAAAGAGAGTTGGTATTAAAGATGGCTTAGGCAAGTGGTCCTCAAGAGAGACCAACCACTAGAGATGGAGGATATAGATGATAGTGCACATAAGCAAAATGGGGGCAATAATGGCAATTTTGTGTTGGAAACGGCTAAGGATTAAGGATTGGTGGAATCAAATAACGTAAAATGTGAAAATAAAAATTGAAAGTTTGGGCTTGAATATTAAGTATCAAAAAAATTAAAAGCTTGCACATTTTAATTTTTTTTTTTTTAAGTATGATGAAACAAGTTAATATAATTTAATGGTCTAATCGAATCATGAATCACGAATCTTTTGAATCGTTTTCGAATCAAACCGTGAATCGAACCGTATCATAAAATAATTGTATTTTCATTTGATTTGATTGAACTTAGTTGGTAATTCGTTTTAATTAAATAAACAACCCTATTTATTATTAACTTATAATGACCATGTGCCTTATTTCGTATCTCTATACAGAAACGCATACAATTTTATTTACAAAATGCCGTCCAACGGTTGTGAGTTCCCCTCCGATTGCTGAAGGTCCATCATGTCGTAATTAACCAAGTTGTGTTGACAAAAAAATGTCACGTCAAAACCCAGACCTACGTTTTAAATTTACCAGTGATGATAACAACATTAATGGTAATGATTACATTTCCCACTCATATAAAAATCTTTTAAATGGTTTAGGTTAAAGTGGACCCCCATCTCCCAGTCACGATGTCGTTTTAAATGTTTGCATTCGTTGAACCTTTTCCCTCCATTCTCCTACTCTTTCACGTAAACTAACAGAGAAAACAGATCCCCAGCATTCACACTCAAGTTTTTCCGGCGGACTCCTCCGGCGAAGGTATGGAGTACCCTTTTTTTCCTTTTTTATTTCTTTTTTCTCTACTCACATATGTTACGTTGTTATGAATGCTTTTGGTATTTAACAAAGTTGCATGGTAATCAATCTTTTTCTCCTTTTTCTTTTTTTTTTTTCCCCTTCTTTGGGATATAATTTATGTATTTTTAAAAAAGAATTTTTATTTATTTTACTTAATTAAGTCATTAATTTTTAATACTAACAAGTAAGGGTTTGACACATGTCCAGATTAAGTAATTAACTAAAGAATTTAAGAAATTTCGCTAACTCGGGTAACTTGTTTGTATAAAACTAAAACTCGGGTTAACTCTCGTTCCCTTGAGTAAACAATATTATATTTTTTTGGCATCGTCAATAAAATTTCTAAGAAACTGCTTCTGACCAAATGTATTATATTTTTTTGGCATCGTCGATAAAATTTCTAAGAAACTGCTTCTGACCAAATGTATTGTTTCATTACAACAACATTCCCTGTGCGCATCTTTCGGAGTTGCACGCTGTTTTCCAATATTATATATCAAAAAAAGGTACAAGAGCATGTATATATAATGGTGTTGGCTGGAGTTTCTTTTGTCTATGCCTGAAACCTGGGACCTCTGTATACGTTTCAGAATCTTTATCTTGGGAGTACATCATAAGTTTTAGTGCATATTTGGTTTCAGGGACTATCTTGAAAAAAAAAAAAAAAAGATGGAGTACATTAGAACTCCATTTCAAGGTATAGCAAAAGATTTAAGAGGAAGAGCATCATGTTACAAAAAAGATTGGATTGGTGGTCTACGTTCTGGAATTGGGTATACATATTCCTCAACTTTTTTCTTTCTTTTTTTTTTTTCAATCTTTATTACTCAATAAACATGTTTTCTGTTTCTTTCTCTAATTACTTGTCTTTTTTTTTTTTTTTTTTTTGGTTAGTATACTAGCTCCAACCACATATATATTCTTCGCATCTGCTCTTCCGGTTATCGCGTTTGGGGAGCAATTAAGTAGAGATACAGGTTAGTCTCAATGCAATTTGGTGTTATCATGTCAAAAATCGTTCTGTTTCGTAACAAAGGTTTTGCAAAAAGGAACCAGTTCTATCGAGAAAAGCATAAGCCATATCCACTAGCTTATAAGGCTTGGTAATCTTGTTAAAACTTAAATACGACTGGTAGTTAAGATTTCTTGGAAATCTATATTTTGCCTTTTTTACTGATGAGCCTCACGAGCATTGCTTGTTCACAGATCATAGCTTGAGCACAGTAGAGACATTGGCTTCTACTGCTATTTGTGGCATAATACACTCCATAGTTGGTGGGCAACCTCTATTAATCCTTGGTGTTGCGGAGCCTACAATCATTATGTACACTTACTTGTACAATTTCGCTATGGATAGAGAAGACTTGGGAAAAGAATTGTATTTAGCTTGGTGTGGATGGTAAACTTACTCCAACATTCTTGAATCTTCACCTTCATGTGTTTGTTTCATGAGAAATGTTTTCTAGATCTTTTTTTTTTTTTTTTTGTCAATATTTGTTATAATGAGGATCTTTGACTGCCTCTTACTATTGAAAGTTATTAATACTTACACTCTCTTGAGAATTTTGGATAAAATTTTAATACTGCAAAAATTTGATTATAACAAATGTTGAAAACTGTTCAGAGAATCATTTTCAGGAAACAAACAAGGCCAACAATTTTGGCTTTTCTATTCATTTTTTTCTGATTTGGATTGCCTTTTCGAACACAGGGTTTGTGTCTGGACTGCCTTGCTGCTGTTTCTCCTGGCAATATTTAATGCAAGCAACATAATCAACAGATTTACGCGAATAGCAGGTGAACTCTTTGGCATGCTGATTACTGTTCTCTTCATTCAAGAGGCTATCAAGGTAATACACCTAACTAGAGAGCAAACGAGCTGCCATATTTAGTTTCTTACAGGTTGGTAACATATGACCCATGTGATTTACAGGGTGTAGTCGGAGAATTCAACGTTCCCGAAGGAGAAGAAGATGGGGACTCGGAGAAATATCGGTTCCAGTGGCTTTATGCCAATGGATTGCTAGGAATCATATTCACCTTTGGCCTTCTCTACACAGCCTTAAAGAGCAGGAAGGCAAGGTCTTGGGTCTATGGAACCGGTCGGTCCAAACTAACAACTTGCATATGAGAAATCCTCAATCAATATTAGGATAAAGCAAAAGGGATCTGAATAGTTATGATGTTTTTTGCAGGGTGGCTCAGGGGATTCATTGCAGATTATGGGGTCCCTCTAATGGTTTTGGTTTGGACGGCTTTGTCGTATGGCATGCCAAGAAAAGTTCCATCTGGTGTTCCAAGAAGGCTAGATAGCCCACTTCCATGGGAATCTGAATCATATCGCCACTGGACGGTCATCAAGGTATTCATATTCTCAAGAATTTGATCGATTCATTGTTCCATCAACTGTAAAATTGGAGTTAGTTTTTGCTTGCTTAAAATTGTCCATTTAAGGCATGGTTCATTAAGAGTGGCAACATCCTTCCCAACTAAAGAAAGCAGAGAAAAAGTATGAAATGGGCTTAAATTTTTAGATAAGATGGTCGTGGTGTTAAGATTTAACAACTAATCGTACTTGCTAAAAGTTCAAGCTGTGTATTGAAGTCGTTAGAGTTTATTATATATTGGCTACTTGTTCTAAATAAATTTCCAATTACTAGCAGGTCGGGGTTTATCTTCGGAAGGAAACAGTTCCTGTAGTTTGATTTGATCCAACGCATAGCTTGCTGATCTCTAAATCTCTATGCGAATTAGTCCTTCTCACATCCATGAATTTCAGGACATGGGACGGGTTAGTTCGGGTTATATATTTGCAGCATTCATCCCTGCTTTGATGGTTGCGGGTCTGTACTTCTTTGACCACAGCGTAGCTTCACAGCTGGCCCAACAAAAGGAATTCAATCTTAAAAAGCCATCTGCTTATCATTATGATATCCTGCTTCTGGGATTTATGGTACACATCATATGAAAAGAAACTATAGTTGTACGGAATTCACCGTATCTGTCAATATATGTTTTGTGATTAAATTAGCATGATATATAAATACCTTCAGACTTTACTTTGTGGCCTACTCGGATTGCCTCCATCAAATGGTGTCTTACCACAGTCGCCTATGCACACAAAGAGCCTCGCCACCCTAAAGAGACAGGTTGGTTACATAGCACAAGGATTATGATCATGATACCGAATTTGTTGTGAGGAAGTTCTTGATGTTTTTTCACTTGCAGTTGATTCGAAGGAAGATGGTTGAACAAGGAAAGGAAAGCATAAGACAGAGAGACAGTGACTCCGCGCTGTATGGAAAAATGCAGGCTGTTTTCATAGAAATGGACAACGGCCCAGCGGTAAGAACCTACCCTGCTTTCGATCAAGATCAAATTGTGGACGTTCATTGATTTCTCACAAAAATAATACGATTTCGATCTTTTGCGCTTCACTATTAGTTCTTTATTGAAAAAGCTTTGTTTTGTTCTTGCAGACCCCTTCCTTGTTTAAGGAACTGGAGAACTTGAAGGAGGCGATTACTGAAGATGAAAAAGGCGAAACTGAGAAGTCGGTGCAAGACCTTGAGAAGCACATCGATGCTCACTTGCCTGTCAGGGTGAACGAACAAAGATTAAGCAATTTCCTTCAATCACTCTTGCTGGTAGGATCAGTATTCGCTCTGCCTGCGATCAAGCTGATTCCTACATCGGTCCTTTGGGGCTATTTCGCATATATGGCCATTGACAGTTTACCAGGAAATCAATTCTGGGAAAGGATTCTCCTCCTATTCATCACACCCAGTCGCCGATACAAGTAAGTTGTGTTGTAGAAATAACACGAGCCGATAGCACTTTGCTTTAAGGAGTAATTCAAGTAGCCTCTAATGGTTTTAAGCATTGTTGTAACCATAGAAAATTAACATTGTCTCGAAATTTCGCTTGGCAGGATTTTGGAAGGGGCTCATGCTTCTTTCGTGGAGTTTGTGCCATTCAAATACATAGCCATTTTCACCCTTTTCCAGATTGCCTATTTTCTGATATGTTTTGGAGTGACATGGATTCCTATCGGTGGAATCCTCTTCCCCTTGCCATTCTTCATTCTCATAAGCATTAGGCAGAAATTGCTGCCCAGGTTCTTCAACCCCCAGTATCTTCACGAACTGGATGCTGATGAATATGAAGAAGTCGCCTCGGGTCATACACCGCGGCATTCTATGAGTTTCTCTCAAAAGGTATGCATTTTTCATCACTATCACCTCAAGTTTCGTACTGATTTTGACAAAATGTGCAAGAATTGACTGTGGTATCAATTTAATCAGGAAGCGGAAACACCTGAGTTGGGAACAATGGAAAGTGATGCCGAGATTTTGGATGAGATGACAACCAACAGAGGAGAATTGAAGATCAGGACTAGGAGCTTCCGCGAGGATAGACATGGTCAAGTAGGAAACCAAAATTCCTTCTCCTTCATATCCATTGCTTCTTGAATTTAGCTTCACAAGTAGCAAATCTAAAAGGTCAAAACTTGTAATGCCAGCAATCTTTTTGTAATCTGTACTCTTAATGCTCTCCTCATCTGTAGCCTTAGAAAATTAACTGAGGACCTTCAGGTGGAAACAATCGATTGGATGACTAAACGACAACGTGAAGAAATGACCTAAACCTCAATTGTTATCAGAGCACGACATCAAGAGTACAAATCCCAGCATCAACGTTTTACCTCCATTTAATTAGGCTATTTCCGTTGATAGATTTCAATGAAAAGCCTATAAAAACACGTACCATATCCATAAGTTTAAGTTTTTAGATCAGATTTTCGTGGAGTTGTAAATCAAAAGCTACTCTTGCGCATTATCTGCATCTGTTAGTTTAATAATGTTGCTGTATATTGCTTTTCAGGTGCACCCTCAGGATACTGTCCCTTCCCCGCATGAGTAACATGTTGAATAACAAGATGATGATGATGATGATGATGTTGATGACAGTTTCTTTTCCTAGGAAGAGGGATTCGAAGCAGTCGCCATCTCTAAAATGATGCATGAAGGATACATAATACTTTGATTAAGTTCATCAGATTTACTCAATAAGCTCTCATATCTAGTCTAGTTTATCATTAGGCGTGTTGTTTGTGGTTTTGCCACATCGTAACTTGTAAATTTGTCGTAAAAATTCATGGACATGTTGAATGTTGGGCTTTTAGGATTCCGTACACTTCCAACAGACCTGTCGCTGGAAGGATTTGTGTAAAATATTTCCTACTGTTGCTAATGAATATTTTTAACTTGAATATGCGTGTTACCGTGCAAATTAGAGAAGTTATCTTCCATTTTTTTTTTTTTTTTTTTAATACTTAAAGAAAGCTCTTATATTAAAGAAAACTAGCATAACTTTATTATAGAAACAAGTATTTTATACAAAATCAACTCAATATTTCCCTAAATGCCATATGTGCATTCTAAAATAAGGGAGAAAATTTACTGGATAATATATGCAATATGTATGTACATGTAATATGTAACTTATTATTTATAAGTTATTTCTTATTTCTAGGTTTGTATCCGTTCTCCGTATCATTCTATCAATATGATTTTGTTCCTTCAATAGCTAATCCAGGACTTTGTCCAAGGAGCAATTCGCGAGTTAAATCACTTAAAGAAGAGTGAAAATCATTTGGCCGAAAAAAAAAAAAAAAGAAAAAAGAAGAAGAAGAAGAGTGAAAATAAATTAATTCGCTATTTTGAAAAGGTTGTCAAAATAAATTTTGCGTTGAACTTTTGCGGGAAAAAAAATTCAAAGACAGAAGAGCAGTCATTGGAGGCCTTGACGTCTCTTTGTCCGCCATACCCAGTACAACTTTATTACTAAGATGATTTTTGTGAGATTGATAAATTCGATAAAAGTTGGCCAAATTTCACTTGTGTATATCCGAGTTTTCATTAACCCTGTATTATTAATTTTGACAATTAACAAACCTATATCTTATATTTAAATATCATTATTAACTGGTATATACATGTCAATTTGTTACTGCTCCATAATAATTAATTTAATAAAATTCAAATATTAGAATAAATAATTCAGAAAAGCAAAAAAAAAAAAAAAAGAAACAAACAAACTTGAATTAAAAAATTAAAATAAATACAAAATCAAGCTTTGTTTTTTTGTTTTTCTTCCCATCCATCAGCCACGATCCATAGCATATCCTCTTCTCCAGGCCGACCAAGGCAATGCCCAACAGTGAGATTCGCGATAACCGAGGCAACTAATTAGAAGTCATCATCGTTTCAAAATGGCATTCAACAGATGTTGTCTTTTTCAGAGCTGATAGACTCAACATTCGTAATCCAATTTTTGGAGTATTTAGTTACGTAATATTTTTAGTATTAAATTGAATAAAAAATTTTATTTTATATTTAATTTATAAATTTACTTAATGATTGAATAAAAATTAGATTGTTGAATCGGATAAAATGCTTAAATTTTATATCATTTAGATTATGTTATAAAAATAAATTTCATTTGATAAAAATAAAAAATATTTTACATTCTTAAAAATACCATTTTATGTTATAATATTAAGTAATGAATCTTATTTTTATTAAATATTATAAAAAATTATTTATTTTATAATATAAATAATTATTTTTTTAACATAAAGTTTATATTAAATACCGTATAAGCAAAATATGATATAATCAATTTATACTATCCAATACTACTAATACTTATTCTAGCTAGTTATCCTTATTTAATTTATTTCTTACAACTAAATACTATCTGAATAATAGCCTAATTGCTTTGCTCATTTATTATCTTCATTTTTTTGCTGTTACCATCTCTTTCTTTGTTCTTGTAAATTTCACCGTCATTTTGCTGGTTTGGCCCAACATGGTACCTTTTGGCTAGCTAGCTTTTTCTGTTTTGTTTGGATATGGTTTCTTCTTGAGTTCGTCCCTGTAAGAAAGATTTGATTCAGGAATTCCTTTAAGATCTAGAGTTTCATTTAGAGATTATCAATGTTAGAGTTATACGAATGTCATTTATCAATGTTAGAGTTATACGAATGTCATTCGGATTGACAGGTGGAGAACGCGGCTCGTAGTTGTGATTTGAGATTGTTGTAGTCATTTGGGTTATAATAGCATTTGATTGTTGGGTATTTTCTTCGCGGGTGGCTGGTGGATGGAGACGTACTGTGCGAAGGAATTGGGAAGGTGAAGGGGAAAAAATAATAGTTAGATTTTTCTATATTTTTGTTGGAAATATAGCATTTATATTTATTTTGCTTAATTTCTCTTTATTTACCTCTTAAGATAGTATTTTAAATAATCAATAATTAAAATTATAAAAAATATAATAATACCGTGGTAATTTCATATGATATTTCAAAAATCTAAATAATCTCCATCATTAATTTATAAGTTTAGAGAAAATTAAATAGAGAGGATGTAAATTCAATTTTGATTTTTACAGATTTTTTGTTTTTTTTCGTTTCCTAAATTTTCTATATTTAATTATTATATTACATTAAATTAATTATTGAGAACCAATTAAAAATCGACACATGTCCATTAGTAGTGAGAAATAGAAATAATACAGAGGTATGTAAAGAACATTGAAAACATGGGTACGCAAAATATCTATAAATTGCTTCATCTATGTGACTGCATGCTGTCATTGCTTAGCCTTCGAGCGAAAGTCTTCGTGCTTCTACACGTGCAGCCACCTGATGTAGGGGAAGGCCGCACGAAAACGATATTTTAGGATTATAATTATAGCATCATCCATATGTATATATATGTATGATGTAGCTGAGTTCCTTATTATTTTATATATGTTTTTTTATAGTTTTTTCCCTTAGCTACATAACCTTGTTTGAATTTTCATGTTTTTCTTGTCTTGCGTACATGTATTATTATTTTTTATACAATTACATAACTCCGAATACCATCCTTCAAAAAAAAAAATGAAAAAAACAAAGAAAAGAACGGTCTAAAAGAAAACATGAAACACAGTATGTGTAAGAAAATTTTTATTCAATCAACTTTTACATGATTGTAAAAATAAATATCATAAGTATATAAAAATATATATATATATATAAATAAGATTGCAAACAAAATAAATCAAGCCGAATCAAACTTCTAAAGACTTAAGTTTGGTTCGTTTTAAAAATTATTGTGTTCTAGTTCAAGTTCGAGTTTGACTCGAGTTTTTGATCAAGCCTACAATTAAAGCTTGAACTCTGCTCGTTTAGATTAATATATTTTATCATAAGTCCAAATTTTGCTCATTTGTTAATCAAACTTGAATCGAGTCGAATCTAAAGAAAATTAATCTGAAACCTACTCAGGAGCCTAAATACATAAAATAAAAAAAATATAAATAAATATATTAATAAATAGTTAATAAGAATTAGATATATATTATATATTATCTTATTATAAATTATATAGTTATATATATTATATAAATATTAGTTCTTAGATTTTAATAATATATATAATATTTATAATATATATAAAACTTATAAATTTATTCACGAATCTAAACGAGTCAACTCATAAGCTTAAATTAGAGCTTAAATTCAATTTGTTTGTATAAATAAATTTTATTTTAAGTTTAAATTCGATTTATTTATTAATCAAATTTAAATAAAATTAAACATAAAATAAATAAAATTCAAAAAGCTCACAAGCAACCAATTTATTCGTAGTCCTAAATTTGATTACCTAAAATGGGAAAAGAATCGCAAAACTTAAATCATTTAATCGATGGAAAATATAATACACAATTATATTGCCGTGGAGCACAATGATGATAATTTTGGATTTTAGGCATTCCTAGTTGACTTTATATCAATAATTGTAAGTTGAGAAAACACATTTGCTGACGGAATGATCCTGTCGTGATCATGATCGAACGTCCAGCTGTACGGTTGACATGGTGCGATTATATAATAACAATTTTTAAATAAACTATTTCCAGCTTGTCGTTTTCTACATTCGACTGCACGCATGACCATGTTACCTTGCCGGCTTGCCCCAACATCCACGCAATTACATAAATGAGAACGAGGACGCAAAACATTTGACTAGCTGTTTTCTTTTTTCCTTTCTTTATTGCGGCGACACGATCATCACACCGGCAAAAGAGGAAGTTCTCGAGGATTTGGTGACTAACATTTGTATAATATACAATCCCATATTTAGCCCCAAGAACCGCGTGTTTTTACCAAACGCATAAAATATATATATATTTAAATAAGAAATAATTACAAAAGCTTGCCATCAAACCAGTGCATATGATGGGTAGAATATGCCCCCCCATTTATTGTCCTGTTACCCAATATCCTACGCTACGCGGCCATGGAGTATAAATCGATGTTGCGGAGGAATCATTTTATTTAGATCATATTTTAAGGAACCCAAGGCTTTTTTGGATTACCATATTAGTTTTTTTAAAAAACTTTTTTTTTAAGAAGTTCTGTGCTTTATTCCCTTTTTTTTTTTTTAAGTTCCTTTACACCTTTTTAGAAAAAATATTTGTATATATATACATATATAACTTTCGTAATTAAAAAAAAAAGAAAAAGAAAAAAAAAAGTTCACAACGTTCCTTGTTAGAGGAACACGAAGGCTAAGAAACTTTTGAAATATGTTGCTTTATTGCTGAAGGAATGCAGGATCTATTCCTTAACCATGAAAAGGAGCACCAACATTCATGCGATGAACATGCTCTTATCAAAGCATCCATTACAAACTTTTTTATAAGTAAAATAGGAGTAATGTATATAGGAAAATTAAACTCACATGATTCTTCTTTTCATATGAGTAAAGAGGTAAAAGTTTTCCTTTTTCCTATCTATTATTATTGTAACCTTAGGAAAGGGGAATTCATGTAGACCTTGTAAAATTTAATACTTGTGACACCCACTCTAAAAGTTATAATTCTTATCAATGTTTGTCGATCACAGTCGAATCTTATAATAACGTAGTCTAGATCAAAAGAAGTAATTATTTAGTTTTAGTTTCTCACATTTAGGTAATTTTCTTGATGCTAATAAGTTTATCGAGTTTGATATCTATAAAGTAAAATGTCGCAATTTTAGTTATAGCATATAACAAATCTTTCTGAATCAATTATGAGGCCTAATAATTGATATTAGTTAGTAAGACTTTTTAGAAAGACAATAATTTTTTAAATGTTTCATTTTGCTTTGCCAAGATCAAATATATGAATCAAAAAACTATAAGCAGTGCAATTTGGTGTTTGGGATTCGAATAGTAAAGTTTATGGTGATCGAATAAATTATCTGATTAAGCCCAAATTTAATAATGAAGTTAAAAATATTAGTAAAAGTGATCTCAAGAATTTAGATTTAGAAAAATAAATAATATAATATTAAATTATATATATTATTCATTATTTATCGAAAATTGCATAAACAAGTTCTGATAATTAATAAATCGATAAAAATAAATTATATACACATTAAAAGTTACAAAATAACTTAAAAAATATTTAGGGATGTTTATTTGTACCATACATATATTTACATATAGGTAAAAATATGCGAAATTACCAAAAATATCCGAAACATAATAAAATAATGCAAATTAATTAAATAAAATTCATAGAAAATTAAGGAAAAATCGAGAAAAATCAGAAAAAAAGGTATGGAAAGGTCTGGATTGTAGTCGTGGCAAGCTAGAATTGAAGAAAGAAAATTAATCAATAAAATTGAAACAAGTAAAAAGTGAAGGTAAAAGTATATAAGGGACAAATGTCAAGTGAAAATTGGAAGAAAAAAAAAATTAAACTAGCCCTATAAATTTGGAAAGCCTTTTCTAGAATTCATTTAGACATGTTAGGAGTTTAGAAAAATTAAAGAGAAATCAGAAAGACTGAGGAGAATATTTTTCCAAAAAATTAGAAATTTAGTGTCCAAATAGGGATTATAAGGTGAATCAACACCTAACGACAACTTGGGAGTGAACGGCTACCATTACCCAACAATGGTAACAACACTCAAGTTAGTTGACAAGGCCTTGGTGGCTAGCAATGGCCGGAGCAACCAATGCTTGTGAGTTTTAATTTCCTCCTACTTTTTATTTAATTTATTAAAAATATTAAACAGATATGAAAAATTATAAAATTTGGTATTCTTAAATATTTTTACATGAAGATTTAGAGAAAATTTTTATTTTTATGAATTTATGTTTAGAAATATGCTGTTTTTAAGAAATCTTTTGCAAACCCGAATTTTATTTGATTTAGAAATAAATAATTTTAAAAATGTAATTTTGACTTCAAAATTTTATGTAGACTATTTGGGATACTATTACAATGCTATAAAGAGCTTTCCTTAAAATTAACTTTTCGAAATTTTTTTATTTAATTTTTAGCTCCAAGATCATGCATAAATGGTAATTAGTGGGCTTAATTTTGTAATATAAGGTTAATTTATTGAAAATTATGATTTAGTATGTTATTAGACATCTTTAAATGCTAATTACTGATGTAGGATGATATTTAGGGAGTTGAAGTGTTAATTGTGTATTGTGCATATTAGGTAATAATAAATGAATAATGAGTAGAAGTAAATAATTAGGTTAATTATTTGATTTAGGGTTAATTTGGTTTATATTCCAATTTAGGATAAATTTAGATGTCTTGAAATGTTAATTGATAATGAGATATATAAATTATGGTATTGGAGAGGTTAAATGTATGCTTTATGTGTAGATTAAGTTATAATATGTAATATATCAAAAAGGAAGATTAAATAAGTGAAGAATATTAAATTAAATTGATATTCTTATAATAATAAGAAAATATTATAAATTTAGTTTGCAAGGTAAATTTGAGAAATTATGGGAAAATATAGGTTATTCTTACATCGAGAGTTGATTCGATAGTTAAATTAGAAACATAGTGTACCATACTGATCGAAATACTGATTAGGAGCTAAAATATAGATTTATAATATTCAAATATAGTTGGATGAATTTTCCATATCAATTTGAAAGGAATTCTTAAGGTTACATATAAATGTCATAATCAGAAGTTGAATTAGAAACTAATTTAGAAATCCTTATACTTGTGATAAGGGATTAATGGTCAATTTAAAACTTGTGAATAAAACTATAATTACAAGTTGGATTAGACATTGACTTAGAAGTTGAAACAAAACTTGGCTTAAAATAAAGATCATTGTAAGAGACTTAGATCTAAACAACTAAATAAAGGAAAACTCTAAACTAAAGATAACATAAGAGAACTACAAAATAAAGTTTACGTAAAATAATTATATACATACTAAGACAACATTTATATTATAGGGATGATTGGCGATGGCCTGTACGAGTTGCACCTTGAATGAGTAAGCGATGAGTCTAAATAAGTTGGAATCATTACTTTATTGTATTTTAAAGTATTATTGATAGTAATCAAAGGCTTAAGATTATACTTAGTTGTTATTATCAAATAGATGATTGTATACATACTAAGATAACATTTGTATTATAAGAATGATCAGCGATAGCCTATACGAGTTGCACCTTCAATGAGTAAGCGAGGAGTTTAAGTAAGTTAGGATCATTACTTTATTGTATTTTAGAGTATTGTTGATAGTACTCAAAGGATTAAGATTATACTTAGTTGTGATTATTAGATAGATGATTGTACACATACTTGTATGTGCTTGTTTTTAAGATTGATGATTTTACTACTCTAGTTTATATTTGTGCGATTTATTTGAACGATTAAACACTGTAAGCCTTAAATATAAGTAATGTAACTATAGGATTGAACTTAGTACACAAAACTTAAGATGATTGGCTAAAGAATCTGATCGAGTTTAAATTGTAAAACAAAGGTAGAAATATTAGTAAAAATAATCTCGTAAGTTTAAATTTAAGAAAATAAGTAATAAAATAAGAGAATATAAAATTTCTAAATTTTTAGTATATTACTCGTTATTTATCGGAAATGTGTAATATACATTTTGATAATTAACAAATCGTTAAAGATAAATTATATGCATACTAAAAATCATAACATAACCTAAATAATATTTAAGAGTATTTACTTATACTCCATATGTATTTACGTGTAAGTAGAAATATAAGAAATTTCTTAAATTTACCAGAAAAATTGCTAAATAATTAAATAAAATTATAAAAAAATAAGAAAAAAATAAAAAAGGTTGAGATCAATCCAAAATTTAGTTGTGGTAGCTAAGGGAAAGAAGAAAAAATTTAAACCAATGAAAATCAAACACTTAAAAGGTAAAATGGAAGATGATATAGGCCTAGTCTTGTCTAATTAATGCACTAAAATTGCTTTACAACTCTATAAATAGAAAGAAAATTAAAGGAGCTTATTTGGTTTGCTGGGAGTTGAAAAAAATTAGAGAGAACCGAAAATTGAGAAAAAAAAATAAGGTTTCAAAAGTTTACTTAAAACTGTTTAATTAGGGAAATTTGGCCAAACTCAAGAATCAGTATCACGTGGGACCAAACTACCACTACTACCCCACTCCAAAACCAAGCGTCTAGATTAGTCGACAACCCTTAGGCTGTCGCTGGTGGCCAGAAGCTTAAGAGTCAAGTGAGTATAAAATTTCATTCGATTATGCAAAATTTATTAAAATTCATAATTTTACCCATAAAATTATGAATTTTTTTATTTTAATGCCTTATTATATATAGATTTAGGAAAAAATAGTAATTAAGTTTAATTATGTCTCTAAATACAGAGTACTTAAGAGATTGAGCAAAACCAAGTATGTTTAGAATTGGAAATAAATAGGTTTAAGAGTATAGTTTTGAGCTCAAATTTAAGTAATATAGAACAGTGCTATGAAGCTATTTTTTTAAATTAATTTTTGAATTTTTTTAAGTAATTTTTTAGCCCTAAAATGATAAGAAAATGAATAATTTTGGACTAATTAAGTGATTAAATGACTAATTAGTGATTTAAAAAGTAATTAGATATTTAGAGATGCTGATCTCTGATGTGGTAACATAATTATAACACTTGGAGTATTAAATGCAATTAACATGGGAATTATGTAATAAATATCGATTAATTGATAATATGTATAACTAGAATTATGATAATTATAAAATATTGGGTTAAACTGAAAAATATAATGATAATATTAATATGTATTGAATTTGGTATAAAACTTAATTTTAGATAATTATATGAAAAATGTAAAATTTTCTCACATCGATAATAAACCTAATATACTAATTAGGATTAAAGTATACCGATTAAGTTAGAATACTAAATTAATACTTAGCATGATATTAGGATACTCAAGTTTAATATGATTAATTTCACATAAGGATCTAAAACATATTTTAGGATTTACTTGTAGTTGGAATCGGTTTAGAGCCTGAATCGAAATCAGATTTGGAAACTAAACCCCGAACTAATGTAGAATGAATCATTAGTAAATAATAGGTATATAAGGAGAATTAAGTCAAATAATAACCTAGAATATGTATCATTAAAATATAAATGCTAAAAAAACATATTTATATAATAGGATATACGGAAACGAGCTAACTTGCAACTGAGTGACTAATTAATTAAGAATTTCAAATAAGTTGGGTTTAATATTTCATCGTATTTTGGAGTACTATTTTAGAGTACTCGGAGACCTAGGTTTGTGTATGATTGTGATTGTAAGTAGTCTTATGCATGTACTTGTGTATCTGATTTTATGTTGAAATCTGTATTATGTTTGATGGTTGTTGTGATTGGAGTAGTGTAAAATTGTCTGGTCACCTTAAATTGAACTTAATCCTAATCGACCTAAATATCCTAAAAAGGATATGTATTGTAACCCTATAGGGGATCATTAGAATTCTCTAATCAAATATTGACATCTTAAAAAAAGATAGTGCTAAATAGCAAATTGTTTTTTTTTTTCTTATTCTTAGCCGAACTAAGTGACAAGGTAGCAGTGAGGATGAAGGCTTTGGTTTGAAGGATAGTCTTAAGAGAAGCAGTGTCTTCAATATATAAACCTGAGTTTGATTGTAAGCTGCTACATAACACAAAAACTCCCCAATCCGGATTAAAGCGAGCGAAATTACTCTAATTTCACAATATACTGGACTACGTTATGTAATGACATTTACTTATTGCATTTCATGTAAATAATTACTTAATAACCCAAATTATACTCGTATACATTCATAAATCTTTAATTTAACTTACCGAGTTATAGTTACTCATACTTATATAGACTCTTTTGCAGATCCTGACTTCTGATTATTCTGACTATTATGCTACATTACAACTATTCGAAGGTTATTTCTCTTTTGAAACTCTAGAGAGTGAGAACAATCGGCTAATGATCAAGTTTTATTTAAGGTCTTACTAGTATCTTTAGGATGAAGAACTGATATATGATATGTAAATTAGTTGGCTGTTATGTTATAATGTAGAATTTCCTAAGAACTCTATGGTAATATACATGTAATTATATATATTGACTTAAGATTTTAATTGTTATTGTAAATTTTAGCTAAAATCTTAATCGAACTATTTACTTCAAAACGAGGAGTCATTGACGCCTTGTGTAGATCATATCTATGATAAGTACTGTTAGGCTAATTATTATCATAAGTTGGTTTATACAATAAGACTTTGTGACTCTATAACTTTAAGGTGTAACAAACACCTTAAATCGAGTTTAATTAAATATATGAATTGTAATTCTAAATCGAACTTGTATGGCAACCTAATAAGGGAAATACATAGGTTCTCCAGCCAAATACTAACCTCTTTAAAAAGGATGACAATAGATAGTATAATGAGTCTTTTTTTCATCCTTAGTCAAACTAAATGACAGTTTAGAAGGTCATGATAAAGGTGAAGTCAATGGTTCAAAGGTAGTCACGGGAGAAGCAATGTCTCCATTACGTAAGATTAGGTTTAGTTGTGAGTTATTGCATATAAATGGCAACTTCTCAACCTAGATTAGAGCGAGTGTAATTTCTCTAATTTCACAACTGACTGGATTACGTTGTGTGATGGCTTTTGCTTGTACTTGCATTCCATCTAACTAATTTGGTTGATAATTCTATTTATGTTTGATATATAGTTTTAAGATTCCATCCCAACTTACTAAGAGGTTGGTTACCACATTCCTATAGATGTTATTGTAGATGCTAACTAAGAAGCAGCTATATAACTATCCTAAAGCCAGCAACTATTGGATCTTGGGAAGTGAGAATATAAAACTGAGAATCAGATACATTTTAAAGTTCATGTTCCATCTTTAAATTTTTTAGTATTAATTTATGTATTACTCAAGTAGATTATGATTATGCTACTAGATCTTGTAAATATGCTCAAATTATTTAGTGTAAATATATATTTTTCATAATTACATAGTTAAATAGAATATTTAATTTATAAATTGTTTACTTTAAAATGAGTTAATCGTAAACACCTTGTGTTAATTACATTTAAGATAGTGGTTATAAGGTCAACTTCTATCTTAGAATGATTTACGGTAAGAATATTACGACTATGCCACTTCGGAACATAACAAAAACAATCTAATAGAAGATAAATCATATTGATATGCTACGAATCAAATAATTTAACTAAATTAACTAATTGAAATTAGATAATCAATTATCTAATAATATATAGTAAGAGCATAATTACATATAAGGTGCATATAAATGAGTCAAATAATTAATGGAACCTATCTATATATTATGTATTATTTTTATTTTTATTAATAATTATGTTAAAATTTATCAAAATGACAATACATTGCAAAGGGATCTTACAATTGCATAGAGGTGGTGAAAAATCAGAATATTCTTGGACTGTTTTGAAAAATTAGATAAATATGAATTATAATATAATAAATATATTAAATTATACAAAAAAAAAATTAAGTATGCTTTTCCTAAAATTTGAGAAGGCAACTCAAAATTTTCTACGTACTGCAAATGACACATGGTAAGCCTTAAAAGGTCGAGCAATGAAATAATTTTATTTTAAATTAAATAATTAAATAAAATTTAATTATATATAATTTTAAAATGTGCAACTTTTAATCTACATATCTAAAAATTGTGAAACTTGAACTAGAAAACCCTATCTCACTCCTCAATTGGATTAACCAGCATGCACCACCAAAAGCCACCACCAGAAGCCACAACTATAGCCACTGCCAACCACCAATCCTAATGAAGTATTTCTTGCTTAATTTAGTAAAAATATTAAACCTTGGTAATTAATTCTCCAAAAAAAAATTATTTTAGCATATCTTTATCCTTAAAGTATAATTATGAAACCAAACTTAAAATTATACATGGGGTATATAATGTCTCTCTTCACATCTTTATTTATGTGATAATTCGATAAAATTATTATACATAGAAATGTTGTTATTTTGATGTCATCTTTTTTTCTTTTTTCTTTTTGTAAAACTTACTTATTATGTATATTTTATGACCATGAATTTTAATTTTTAAAAATGAAACTTTGGTAATTATGAAAGTTATTTTTCACTCCCCGCTTTTGTTGAATAAACTAGGTCTTCCAATTAATAAACATAACTTCAAATTAATAAAGATATTTCTAAAGGTTAAATATGATGTTGTTAATAAATGGTTTAAATCATATAATTAAGTAGGCTCATTTAGGTAATTTTTGATAATTGATGGGCTAAATTACTATATGGCAAAAACATATAATCAATTAATTAAATAGCTAAAATTTATGGGGTTGAAATATATTATTTTAAAAGTGTTTAGGTATTTTTGGTTCAAAACTTGGTGGGGTATATTAATGATTATACAATCTAGAAGGTTTTTCAAAGGAAAATGGACAAATTGTAACTATAAACTAATTTTGATGAAATAATCTATCTTTTTCCAAATTTAAATTCTTAAATCTCAACATGCTTTGTTGTTGATTAAAGATGGATTATATGGAAAATATAATTATTTTCAAGTAAAAAATTGAGATGAGGTTAAAACTACAACTTATATAAGTATGAAGATAATCAATATATTTTGTTGACAGTTTCCAATTTTGTGATTTTGAAATGTAAGTTATGTGCCTTTATGAAATTAAAGTAAGTTTTATTAAGAATATTCATATTAACAATTATCTTTAGGGTTAAAAAAGTGATTTACTATACTCCTTATTGTGAACACGAGCTATACCTACCCTTATTTTATAGATTCTATTTTATTATTTAATGTATATTACTTTTCATAAAGGACAACAAAGGCAATAGCTTCCTTCGACAATTTCCTTGAATCTTATTTTTATGCTTTCTACTGAAATGTCACATACCAAAGTAGTGAAGTCATAACAATGCTACTATCTGACTAATCTCAAGTAGAAGTTAGCTTTACAACTACTACCATAAACCTAATTCACATTAGGAGTATTCGACTTAATCACTTTGAAACATCCAATTTGATACTTATTTAATGTAAACCTGTGGTGTATAAGTATTGAAAGCAAACTTGTAGACAAATCTTTCGAAGGAATTAAAATTCCTAAAAGATAGGTGATATAATTTTCTTAAAATTCAATAAGTACTTACAAGGTTGCATTTGTTAAAAATAATAATAATAATAATAAACTTAAAAGAGAATTTGTACAAATCTATAAGTTTACGTAATTATATATATAATCTAGGAGTTGAAAACTATACAGCCTTTAAAGGAGACTTGAAAAATTTTCCTAAAAGTTAGAAAAGTTAACAATAAAAATAAGAATCCATTCATTTAGAACCTCAGTCCTTGACCCCATTCTATATCTTCTGGAGTTGGGTGTTGTACTTGATGATCTACTTTGAACCTGTAAACAAACTATAAGGGAGTAAGCAATAAATTGTTTAGTAAGTGGGATGGAGACAGAGATATATATTTAATACAGAGCAATTAGGGCTTTCGAGCAATTTTAGTTTGATGCAACATGTGTTTAAGTAAGTGTTATTGCACAATATTATCCAATCCATAGTAAGATTATAGAAATTACGTTTACTCTAATCTAGAATAAGGAGTTTGATGTTTTACACATGAATTAGAACTAAACTAGGTCTTGTATAATAGAGAACACTCTCCGCTAGAGAGTACCTTTAAACCACTGTCCCTAACCTTATCACAACCTTCTCTTCTATCACTTAGTTTAACTAAAAGTGAAGAAAGAATTGTTTTAGCTATCCTCATCTAATGATACATGTAAGAATGCATTATTAATATCTATCTGATATAAAGGCCAATTATATGCACTAAATGCAGTTGATCGGATGCGTATAGTTCCTAATTTTGTTGCAAGTGAAAATGTATCATGATAATCTACCCTTTTTACTTGAGTATATCTTTTGGTCACTAGACGCGCCTTATATCTTTTTATAGATCCATTCAATCTATATTTAATTTTATATACTTGTTTAGACCGTATAGGCTTCTTACCAAGTGATAAATCAACAATGTCCTAAGTGTCATTAAGTTTTGAAGCTACTATCTCTTTATCCCTAGCAAGAACTTACTTCTTCACTTTAGATGCTTGAGAATAATAGAGTGGTTCATGGATATTACATACATTGGCTAAGGATACCACATAATTGGGTGGGTATCAAGAAAGGTTAGTAGAAGGAAATAGTGGATAAGTTACAATAGTATTTAAGGAAGATAATGTAGAAATTTGTATAACAATGGTGTTTAAGTCATGCCTGTAATCCTTAAGCTATGTAGGAAGCTTGTGTACTCTCATAGAACATCGAAACTAAAAACTAAAATTGATCAAAGGGTAGAAGACTTAGCAATCATAGGAGAATCAACCATAGGTGACAATTAATCAGGAGTTGATTGAAAAATAGGACCTATGTTTGTAACTATAATATCGTGATGGTTAAGAAAAACTATTGAAAAGGAAACACTTCTTCACAAAAGAAAACATCTCTACTGATTATGATTTGTTTACATGCTAATTCATAAAGTTTATAAGCTTTTTGGCCATGAACATAACCAACAAAACACACTTAATGCCCTTAGAATCAAATTTATCTTTGTGATGTAAAGGTTGATTTACATAACATAGACAATCTACCACTCTAAGGTGATCATAAGAAGTCTCTCACCAAATAAGATTTCATGTGGTGATTTTCACTTCAACTTTAAGATAGGCATGATATTAATGAGGTAGGTAGCTGTAAGTATGCACTCACACCAAAAAGATTTAGGCAATTGGCTGGAAGCCTCAAAGCTCTTACTGTCTCAACTATGTGCCTATGATTTCTCTCTACTCTATCATTTTGTTGTCATGTGTATGATGTGGTCTTTTGATGAATGATTCTAAGGTCATTAAGTAATGTTTGGCATTCATATGACAAGAACTCAATGCCATTATCACTTCAAATCACCTTAAGAAGAGCTTTAAATCAATTCTTGATCAGTTTGAAGAACTTATCAAGAATATTGGTAATTTAGGATTTGTTATCCAGTAAATAAGTCCAAGTGCAACAACTATGATCATAAAAAATGGTAAAAAAAATATCTAGCATCAGAAATAAAAGGAACACTATAAGCCCCCCAAACATTTGTATGTAACAAATGAAATATAGTAGATACTTGAAAAGAGGATCTTAGAAATGGAATTCTATGTATTTTAGCTTGATAACAGTTATCATAAACGAACCCTTTCTCATGAAGTTTAGTATAAGGGACCAAATGCTCTAATTTAGATATGGAAACATGACCCAACATCTTATGAAACAAAGTTGTATCAAGTAAAGAATTACAGACTAAATTCAAGTGTTCATTAGATGACTTATCAGCCGATCTACTAAAGCATTCCACAACTTCAAATTCCAAGTAATAACGTCCATATGACCATCTTACCAAGGTTACAACATGACTATTTTTCTAGTCTTTGAAAACAAACGACAAGGAATCAATTTTTGCAATCATACCAATACCACTCAAGACTTTGTGTATTGCCATAAGATTGTGAGAGAACTCTCAAACATACAAAACATTGGTAATTGTAAGTGAGGAATTAATATGTGTTGAACCAATAAGCTAAACAAGTTTAACAATTCCATCAACTAGTTTTATTATAATAGGTTGTGGTAAAATGTGTGTATAAAAAAGAATTAAATAGATAAGGGTAATGTATTCTATGGCCCCTGAGTCAATAATCCAAGTATTACATCTATTATTCTATACATTAAAGCTAATGGAAGAGCATAAGTTACCTAAAAAATGAACTGAATTGACAAATGCATCTTATCTTTATTTCACTTGCAACATTTTCAACACTTCATAGCATATGTTAAGCACCAATTGTAGATTTACTACATTTACACCAACACTGCAAAAGAATTAGGATTAGTCACATTACCAAAAGTAATAGTACTTGTTTAACCTATGCTTCTATGACACAACTATCTAATGTAGTAGAAAAGTTGGAAACATTATCACTAATACATGCCAATGTTGTTTTTGTAGTAGAAGAATCGGACCCTTTGCCAAACTTCCTCGCTTCTACCATTCCAGATATCCCATTAATTGGAAACAATTGTCAATCAAATTTCCTTTCATCTTATATTGTGTACAAATTAATTTTCTTCCTTTCTTTCTATTTATTGATGAATGAGCTTGAACAGATTCTTTTTAAGACCTATTAGTTAAATACGTAGATGCATCAAGATTTGAGTTTACTAAAGATGTGATGTTCTTTTGTTTCTTTACATGTTTCATTGAGTAAAAGGCCTTATTTAACGAAGGTAAAGGATCCATAGCTAGTATTTGGTTTCTAACTACTTTATAGCCTTCATTTAGTCTCATAAGAAGTTGTATCAATTTAGTTTCAGATTCAACCTCTTTCTTTCATTTGACATGTACAAGCATTTAAGACACCATAAGAATAGGACGAATAAGCATGTAAAACATGTAGCTCATCCCAATACTTCTTCATTAATATATGCCTATTGGCCGATTCATTTGTTTCAAGTTACTGATTTCATGTAGAAGTTGAAAAAAAAGTAGCGCATTTATGAGATTCTATAGTTAAGTATCCCATATAAATTATGGGAGGTTGGGGTATTAGTTTACAAAGCCATAATTATGAACATCTTATTAATACGGGTTTGAAACTTTTGGGACAAGTAATTAAAATGAGCTAATTAGTGTTCGTTGGCTTGGTTATTCACGACTTTTGGCCTAAGGCATTACAAATGACATCAGAGTAAACCCCCTACCAGTAAGTAGGTGATTCGGGTCCGACTTTAGTTTAGAGAAGAGGTTCGAAGAAGATGAGGAGTGTCACTAGAATATGACTCTTTACATGCTTCTAAGATAATCTATAGATAGTAAATAGTCTGAATTGTACACCAAAAATGGGGGAAGATTTGGGTCTAGTTGTAGGGTCTAGTTGTAAGGTCTTGCAACGAAGACGTCGTGTGTTTAAGGAAAGGAGATTGTGAAACCCCATGGTTAAGTGTCTCACATGGATTGTAGAAAGTTATGATACTAATTTATAAAGTTATAATTGTAAATATTTTATTAACATAAGCTTAAAATTATTGGATCAAGTGGTTAAAATGAATCCATTAGTATTTGTTAGCTTGATTATTTACTGCCTTTGGCCTAAGATATTACAGCATTGCTCTAGCTAGATTGCTATTATATCTCCTTCCATAGACCGAAAGCTGACGAGGAATACAAAAAATTCTTTGCAATCTCACTCAACATAGAGTTCAACGTCTAATAGTAAACTATGTAATCACTTTGCTCCTATCAAATTAAATTTGATGAATTAAAATTATGTTTTTCTATTGATCCGTCTATAAATTCAAGCTTAAGCTTGGCTCCTAATCCCGTCCTCATTGAGTGAGTCCATGTAATATAGTTTAAGCCATTGAAAATGATGTTTCCTATAATCATGCTAGGGCTAACTATTACAAACAAGTATAACGGATCCGATATTGTTTGATCTTTTGTCCAAGATGAACTCGCAGTGGATTGAACATGATGATCCATAAGCAAGAAGAAATCAACAGATAACACTATGTTGAGATTAGATCTTACTGACGCTAGTACTGATTCCATGTGAAGTAACAACCCTCTCCTGATTAGAAATGTAATAGCAACAAAACTCACAACAAGAAAGATAACACTAGGTAGAAAGGAAAATAAGTGAAACGGTGATAATCTAATTATGACAGTTGTAGTATTTCTATGTATAAGTATCAGACTTTAGTCTTCTAACTAATGGTGCTAACTTGGATCGATGATTCATTTATAGGTAAACCAATTAGGCCTATGTAAGTGTAAAGTAAATAACAGTCTATCTAGCTATATTACACTCCGCTATAGCAGCTATGGTACATTTTACATCCTTTATGAATTGTAACAGCCTCCACATTCTCTACCAAGTCTACATCCACCTCTAAAGACATGGTTACAAGAAGATCATTTGATGAGTCTTGACATATAAAACATATTCCAACATCTTTGGTTGATGCATTAAATGACCCATTATAATTAATTTTAATAACATCAGTAAGGAAAGGGGTCATACGTACCCATATGTGCTGTCTGAGCTTGATTCTTCATTACCCGGGCTTTCTCTTATTGTTTCATATTGAATTTGATTTCTAACAATTGTTACCACATGCTGTTGTTGAAACTCTCTATTGACGATGAGATAACCAGCTGTAGATTTAGAGAAACTTTATCAACAACACAATCATTTCTATGCGACTGAATCTGTCGCATAGTTGCTGTTACTATTTGCATGAATTTCTTTAATTCCTCTTTTGACATATTACCTGCAACAATTGACTTCTTAAACCATTTATTAGCTCTCAATGTATCTGTTTCTCATATAGGCTAAACCCATTAACAATGAAAAAATAAGTATTCAATTGTTTCTTTTTGGCCACAATTGAAGTAGATATAATACATGTCTACCGTTTCTTAAAAAAAATTATAAGAATATGGATTATATGAAATTTATTATATAAATACCAATATTAAATCGTATTTAAAGAATATAACAGTATAATTTATAACAGTATTGCGTCTAAAAAATGCAACTTAAAGAATTTTGTATATTATTATTATGTCACTTGTCGAACATGCCACTTGTAGATTAACACTAGTCTCGCATATTGCAACACAAGTGCAAGATTAATATAATACTAAGAACATGTGAATATGTATTAATAATAATGTTGCATGGTTTACATGTGATATAGCTTTAGTATTTTTATATTCTTTGTTTATATAGTTATTATTTGTGTAATATTTATCTATTTCATTGGCAAATATATAAATTCCTTTAGTTAAAATCGATCACATTTGTTGTGGTTTTCCTGTGAAAGAGATTTTTTTTTTTTTTTTGAAGTTTAATGCAAGCAAATAACATAGCCCTTGGATATTAATATTTTCAAATTGTAAAAAGAAATATGTAAGAAGATATTTACCAAATAGATGGATTCGTGGTGACATCATCTTTTCGTTAAAAATGACGCAATTAAATATTGGTTATTATTGCGTGTTTTTTTTTTTCTTTTTCTTTTTTCGTGCCAAAGATTGCATGGTTCAAAATTAAAAAAAAAAATGTAGAATATTCATATAAAATGATTATCTGTAGCGATGCATTACCATTTCCGGATGAGTTTTGTTGATCCTATGAGCGGAAAGATTTTGTTTGGATACTTGAATCATTCAATACAATGTGATTATTTAATGATAAAGAAGAAGATAAGTGGATAAAAAAGAAATTTTTTTCAATAAATAAAATTTCCATAAAAATCGAAATACAAAGCACAAGGTACAAAAATAGTCCATATAAATAATGAAATATTGACATGCTAATCTACAACATTGTAGAGGTAATATATATATATATATATATTTGCGAATAATACACTACGTTGCATGTGTATAAAATAAATAAAATAATGTAATATAATTAAATATAGTATAATATTGATAAAAGATAATAATAGGTGAAGAAAAAATGATAGATAGGGGAGGTGGGGGTAATAGGAATGTTGGAGAAAAAAGAGAGAGATAGGGGATGGTTATACTTTCTTAAATTGTTTAATATTTATAATTAAATATATTAAAAAAATTATTTATCAACAATGAAAATTTTATTTAAAATATTAAATAAATAAAAACAGTTAAGATATTATCTTGATGGTTATTTAAGGCTTCAAAAGCTTTTAAAAAATAGATATTCAAATGTATTAAAAAAATTATTTATTAATAATAAAAATTTTATTTAAAAGGTTTAATAAGTAAAAACAGTTAAGATGTTGTCTTAGTGGTTATTTAAAACTTTAATAATATAGATATATTAATTATCAAATTATTGCTGATAACCTCCATGGCGGACAAGTCATTATAGGTTCATGATATGAATGGTGTTTTTTTAATGGGACAGAACATGTCCAAAATCTGCTCGTAAATGGTTAATAAAACCCAAAAAATCTCTATAATTGAATTGATTAGATATATCAAATGAGAGGTTATCTTGTTATCTTGGGACAAAACCAATTTCTTTTCAATTATCGGCTCATAGCCCATAACAACCGACCGTTGAGCCTGTAATTGAAAAAATCGAACGGCCCAGTGAACTGGCCTTTGTTAGGCTAAGGCCCACTACTCAGGCTGCCTACGTGGTCTCTTTCTGGTCACCAGCCCGCAAGCCCACTTGTGTACATAATTAATTTACATGGATAACATAAATGGGATTGTTAAACAAAAAATAAAAAAATAAAAAGGGAAAGTTAATTCTTTGAGATGGTTATAATTTATCAAATAGGATCGGACAAATGACGATTGTCCGAAATAATTTCTCTCAAGACCATTTGCTATCCCTTTTCCTTTGTTTTTAAATTTATTTGAATAGTATTTTCTCTAAATTATATACATACGTAAGTATTATTGTGAAATCCAAGTTGACCATCCCATCTCAATCGAATCCAATTTAGCTTGATCTTTCTATAAAATCGGTTCATTAACCCATTTAGCCCTTATTAACTGTGATACCAGCTTAATTACTTGACTTGATTAGTCTTATTTAATCCTCATCAACTATGATATCAGCTTAATTAGTTGACTTGATTAGTCTTATTTAATTCTTATAAGAACTTGTTCGATTTTTTTGTTTATTAAAATATATTATTTCTTTTTATATTTCTTATCGAATTCTTGAAGAAATAAATGTAGATCAAATAAAAAAAAAATTAAAAATTTTCAACTTTTAATTCTTAAAGATATAGATAATTTTTTATTACTTTATATATAAATATAAATTATATTATCATATTTTCATTGGTCATGATTTCGATCCCAATTTGATTATAGTATACTCTCCAAGATCGTCCGTCCGATTTGAGTTCGATAAGATTGAATGCAAGACATGACAGAAAAACACTCTTACTCTTTGATAGTGGATGCCGAACGTACATAACGAGTATCGGAAATAATTTCTCTCAAGACCATTTGCTATCCTTTTTCCTTTGTTTTTAAACTTATTTGAATAGTATTTTCTCTAAATTTTATACATATATAAATAGTATTATGAAATCCAAGTTTACCATCCCAATCCAATCTAATTTAATTTAATCTTTTCATAAAATTGATTCGATTAATCCATTTAACCCCATCAATTGTGATACTAGCTTAATTAGTTGACCTAATTAGTCTCACTTGATTTTTATAAGAACTTGTTCAATATTTTTTATTTATTAAAATATATTATTTATTTATATTTCTTTAGAAAATACATGGATTTTCTTGAAGAAATAAATGTTGATCAAATAAAAATAAAAAAATATAAAAATTTTCAACTATCAATTTTTAAAGATATAAATAAATTCTTATTATTTTATATATAAATATAAATTATATTATCATATTTTTATTCATCATGATCGGATCTGATTTGATTATAGTATACTCTCTAGTATCGTCCGTCCCTTCTATTTGAATTTGATAACATTCAATATAAGACGTGATAAAAAAACACTCTTTCTCTTTGATAGTGGATGCCGAACGTACATCACGAGCATCAGAAAATGGTAAATGAACGAGTCAATTAATCTCCACTAATAAAGTTAAGTAAGTTAATTACAAATGGATTGATTATAAATGATATAGTTTTTTCTAATAGACAAAGAATAGGTACATGTATTTATATAACCATCTAAATAATTTCTATCCATATTTTTATTTCCTTATATAACGTCTAAAGAATTGCTCTATTAAAAAATATATAAATGTAAGACTTCAAAGCCGTTCAAACGCTTTAATACAATAGAACATATTATCAAAGGTAATGGAAACTTTTAGTATCTTACATGTTTAAAAAGACTATAGTCTATAGTTGTCTATATAATTGATAAAAGAAAAGGACAGAACTTACAATTAATGAAGTGCACAAAATTTAATTGTGGCGGTTTTACCATTTAAATATTATAGTGCAATCATTCAAAAATATTATATAATATGATCATTTTTTAACTATTAATAGGCCTTGTTGACCTTAATTCAAGGATGGTATACTGTAAATTAAATGGTCATAATTTTCACGTAAGCTATCGAGAGATTTTATGAAAATTATTGATAGCTTCTTTCAATATTAAAGAACCTATAATTTGAGAAACTTTACTAAAATTAGTAGTTTATTTCAGTATTAATGAAACTATAATTTGAGAAACTCGACTAAAATTAGAGCCTGACCATACCGTATATAGGGTTGGGAAAAAGCCCGACTAAACCGGATCAAATTGAACAGTAATAGGTTCATGCTATCATTTTGGTTTGAAAAAATTATAAACTATACTATTTTTTTAAGGTTTAAAAAATTATGAATTGAACCGAAACATAGAAGGTAAAGAATACACAAATATATATATATATATATATATGAACATTTTTGCATGAGCTACATAAATTATATTTTTATCAATTTAGCAATATGAAAGTCGCTTTGTTTAATCATTTTACTCACATGTGCTCCATTTAAAACCTATATATGAAACGTTGTCTATCTCGGTTTTTAACTTCCTAAACTCTTGATTGCACATTTATGTTCAAACTTGTATTATAAAATGCAAATACTAGGCCCTAAATTTCCATTGCCCATTTTTTCCCCTTTATTTCTCCTAAAAATTTTGGGATTTTTTTGTTCAAATCACAAATCGAATAGGTTTTTTAATGTTCGAAAAAAATTATGAAACAAATCATAATTTAGGCTTAGATTAAAAGAAAAGTGACAGGCTAATAGAAGATTTGGTTTGATTCTAAATTATTAATTGTACTAAATCGAACTATGTCCACCTTAATCATATGGTCAGTTTAAAGTAAGTGCACTCTAAAACTCCCCCTTAATTTGTGTATCATTCATTGAGAAATGACAACAAACTTGTATTTTTATTTAAACAACATTATAAGTGATTTATTTAGTAATTGCTTATCATTTTTTAAGCATTAGTTATATTATATATTTTTTTAATTCATTAAGTTGTTATCGTATGCCAAGGCCATTGTAATGTATTGGTACGGATATTGTTTTTTCAATGAGATGAATTGGATTCAATTTTTCCTCTCTTAAAATTGTACTGTATAGTTGAAAAAAAAAAAAAAGCCTACCACATATATTCAACACTGGGATAAGAAAAAAGATGATATAATGAAATATTTTAACCATGTAGACAATTATAATTATTGAATTATAACTTTACCTATTGGGAGTGATTTTTTTTTTTATTTTTTATTTTGGGTTCAAAGGCTTATATTATAAACAGAAGTTACTTGCACATTGAATAGTACATGGACAACAAAAGACCGTAACTAGTTTGAAACATGAACACTAACAAACACATTAACAGCAAGATAGTAAATAAAAACGACTAAAGGATTCCAGACCTAAAGGGAAAAAAAAAACACATTGTTTGGTATGGTATGCCATAATGGATTGGAGTGGAATCGTGATTTTCGATTTCGGACTCCATTTCTTTCTTCATGTTTAAAATTGTACTTAAGAACTGAAATCTCGATTTCAAATCAATGATTTTGAATAAAGTAGAATTGATTATTACATTCCTCTTATATTTATTATTATTAATTAAATTACTTACTTAACTTTTAATTTAATTACAACAGATAATAATTAAGGGTAACTTTTAACTTTTAATTTAATTATATCATATAATAATTAAGGATTCCTGACCTAAAAGGGAAAAAAAAAACATTGTTTAATATGCGAGAATGGGCCGGAGTAGAATTGCAATTCTGGATTCCATTCCTTTTCTCATATTTGGAAGTGCACTTAAAAATAGAAATTGCGATTCCATGGAATTGATAATTTTGACTTCAAATAGGAATTCGATTCAATCTTTTCAAAGGCGGAATAAGGCGAAATCGATTATTCTACTCCTTTCACATTTATTATTATTAATTAAATTACTTGTGTAACTTTCAATTTAATTATAACATATAATAGTTAAGGGTAACTTTGATAATTTTTACTATATACACATTTAATTTAATTTTATTTTATACCTATTGATAGGCTTTTTTAGATATTGCCTCCCAAGCCCAAACTAATAAGCCTATGATGAAGATCCAGCTTTAATAACTCAGTTTAAATTTAACTTAACCTCATTTACTATAAATAAGGGATGAGGCCTTTAAACATAAGGCTTGCTCTGTCTCCTAATTCTCTTATGCTCCTTTAAATTATTATGCTGACTTAAACATCAAAGTGATTACGTCGAAGTATTCTTTGGCGCTGCCTTCGTAGTTACTTTTTCTTTGTTTTACAAGTGCCGTACAATGGAACAAATTATCTTAATCTCTACTGGCAAAATTCAAAGACGACATTTAGCATTATTTGTAGGAAATGCAACTCACTATCATAGATTCTATAATACCCTTAACATGCTAGAAGAAGGAACTCAAATAATTGAGACGCCTTTTAGTATAGTGGCTTGGAGTACGTTAAAACTCCGAAGTTAAGTATGCTTAGGGTTGGAGTAATCTCAAGATGAATGACTTCCTAGGAAATTGCGGCACCAAGAGATAAAATCATGTGGCCTTTTATGCTAAAGCAGACAATATTTTGATGAAAGGAGTTTTAGTCAGATCATTATAAGTGGTATTAGAACAATCCACCAATTTGAAGGGCGGAGCCTTACTTGGTGATGATCTTAGACTTGTATAACGAAACTACTGATAAGGACATTAATTCTGTGAGAGGAGTGGATCGTAATACTCCTTACATGCTAGCAGAAGGAATTCAAATTATCGAGATATCTTTTGGCATAAAAGTTTGGAGTATGTCGAAATTCTGAAGTTAAGTGTATTCAGATTACAGCAATTTCATGATAGATAACGTTTTGGAAAGTTGCTATACCAAGTGATAAAATCGTGTGATTTTCCACGTCAAAACAGATAATACCTTGATGAGAGAAATTTTGGTCCAATCATGACAAATTCCTAATGAATTTTCAAAATCATATAGTAGGTTAAGGGACAAGATATTCCGTTCCAAAGTGGATAGCTAGTTTGATGGGATGCTGAAAGGGTTTCAAAGAAGAATTTGGTTAAGCTGTCAAAAATCAAATGGTCTCTCGCAAGAGAGAGTAACACTTCCCCTAGGTTTGGTGCATCTTAGAATGAAATTCCGGGGAAAATGGAAAATTGACGAGAGAATTATTCCAACGTTTTAAGGGAAAAATAATTTACTCAAGTTATTAGATGATGTCTTTGTAGGCAACAAGTTCCTATAAATTTAAGGAAGCAACCTGTATATTCGAACTAGGTAATGGGCTAACCTCCCTCATTAATGTATCATCCGACTGTATATTCGAACTAAGTAATAATTCTTTTCCAGCAAAGGGCAACCAATTCATTACTTTTTCAGAAGCCGGTTGTGCCATAGTATAAGACAACTGCAAAATATTTTAACGGACCGGTAATCCATATTCATGTAGTCCATATTGATGTCGATAGACATGGATTATGGCTTATTAACTAATACATGTAACCTTTACCATGAAATGCCCGACAAAACCATGTCACAAGGAGTATTTTGTCCACATATGTTAGTCATATCATATCCCATGGAGTGTTTTGTCCAACGTTAGTGTCTCAAGCTCCATTCGCCATGTTCCCTGATCTTTCGAAAGGGTTTGCACCTCAACTGTATCCTCGATCCCTTTTAAATCAGTGCAGTTAATTTTCTTGTTTTTAGTGGGTGGCCCATACATGGTAACATGTAAAGCAACCTGATCTAATAAAAACAGAAGTGTGTGAAAAAAAAAAAGAAAAAAGAAAAAGGGAAGGTACCACACGACCCTGTCATCATTAGATACAGGCCAAAGATGAAACAGTAGCTTACGGGAGAAGCTTGTAAGGAGAACGGCAATGTCTACAACAACCGACAACCACGATAAGATAATTCCAACGACCACTTCGAGCAGTTGTGAACTAGACAATGGGGACAAGGACTGCAATTAATTGACAGGAAGCAGTCCACGTGCAATATTTGATGGGGGAAATAAATAGTCCACGAGCACCACATACTGGACAACAGTAACGCCAAACTGCTTTTTGTTGAGTTCTCCAACAAACAAGGTCGAGACTTAACAACGGTGCATGCCACATACAATATTCGAGACTTACTTGAGCTCCACGACATCAAACTCAAGCTGACCAACAATAAGTCTTACCTGAGCAAAGATCCACTTTGCAGGCTGAACTATCCAAGGATTGTGTGCAAATACTGACCAAGCGCTACTTGAATGTGCAAAACAGCCCTAATCAGGCCTGAACACTCTCCAAATGAAGACCAAGGCGAGCACTCCTTGTGTCGATCCCTCACACAAGTCTGGGCTCAAGCGCTCGCACAAGTCCGAGCTCAAGTGCTCGCCAACCTGCAGCAAGTCTTATCCAAGCGGCTCATGGCCCTGTCAACCTGCGACAAGCTCGGTCCAAGCTGCAGGACCAAGTCGAACGGTAGGCAAACAAAACAATAGCACCTAAGCCGGGCATCCATTACGAGTTGAAGTAGGGGCCGAGCACTATTCGTACATTGTGGATGTGTCGACCAAGCTATTCATTCACATCCAAGCAGGTCTGCAACTCCAACACAGCAGAAGTTGCCTTAAGCAACTTAACCACGATCGAGCAGTCCTAACCACCGACTCCACCGAAGTTCCTTTGAAAGCCGAACCAAGTACTTCCTCCACTTTAGAAGAGCCGAACAGCCCCAAAGGCTAAGCAAATGTTGAGCTACTTGAAAGCAAGCTCTAAAGTAACAGCAAGTGCTCCAAAACCGAGCTGTTGACTATCGAGCCAAGCTGCAATTTAGAGCAATCCAAGCTAACATGCCAACCCGAATTTACGCCAAGTCAAGCTATCCACGTTGTTCCGGCAACAACAAGTCTGAGCTCCGAACACCTTTCGTCCCTTATCGACCTGAAGTGCTCTCCACTTCAGCTAGGGCCCGAGTAGGAGTAGCAACTGGACTACGTATGCTCTTCGTTTAGTCACTTGGTATGTACATGACAAGCTATAGCGGTGCTTGGACATACCAAATTTTTCGAGCAACTTGATAACAAGCCCATTGTCGAACAGCAAGCTCCAGCAACAAGTCCATTACCGAATACAGCAAGTTGAGCTATTGCCGACTTGCGGCAAGTCTTAATCGAGCTCCAAGACAGGCCGAGCTGAGTTGTCTACGATTTTTCAAGCAGCAGGTCCGAGCTCGCAATACTTCCTCTAACGCTAATCAAGCTAGTCCGAGCAGCAAGTTTAAGCAGCAAGTCCAAGCAGACTCAACCTGAGAGGACTAAGCCAAAAAAGACTAGCAGCCCAATTTGACGAAGAGGACAAAGCATCAAACATCCCATATCTTAATTGACAGCAACTTAGATGAGCAACTGCTCGCAAAGGGCAATACGTGGACAACCTCTTAGTCACTCTAACACGTGTCGACTACCTGAACCGAACAAGGCCAAGCACCAATGATAGGGGTTAAGGACATCGACAACTCGAATAACTCCTTGCACAAATGAATGCCCAGATCAAAACAATTTACTTGGGATCAATACAATTTACTCTTAGCACCTAACTAAAATAGATGTGACGAAGAGTCGTCGACTGACATGATAAGAACTATCCAAGCAACTTAACTACGTCCTAATACCCTTTTAATAATGGGGAATCCTAGTGCAATCCATATATTCGAGCTAAGTTCTCCTCCTCTTTCTTATTTGCATTGTAATAAATTCTTATTGTTGCATCGCTTTATATTTTTATAAACATGAGCTATCTGCCTTTTTAGGCATCGTCAGTTGGAATCCTACTAACTCGACTACACTGGTAACCTTATCAATAGGACACTAGTTTATACATCTAAGGAACTCCCTTCTCGCCTTTTTAGATATTGTCAGTTGGAATCCCACCAACTCGATCACATTGCATAACCTTGTCGATAAGATACTAATCCATACATCTGAGGAACTTCCTTCTCACCTCTTCAAGCATTGTTAATTGGAACCCCATCAACTTGATCACATTAGGTAATCTTGTTGATAGGACACTAATACATACATTCGAGGAACTCCCCTTTCGCCTTTTCAGGCATCATCAATTGGAACCCCACCAACTCAATTATATCAGGTAACCTCGTTGATAGAACATTAGTTCATATATCCGAGAAACTCACCTTTCGCCACTTCAAGCATCATCAATTAGAATGTCACTAACTTGACTATATTGGGTAACTTCGTCAATAGAACATTAGTCTGTATATTCGAGGAACTCCTTACCTCGACCTCCTCGAGACCCGCCTTAGCTTCCTTAGGCTTAACTTAATCTCAGTCTCTTTAGGCCTTACTCGGTTTGAAGCATTAGTAACCTATTTGTGTGCTTACTTTCTTTGTTAAACTTCTCAATAATGAGAATTATGGGGGGAGAGGAAGTATCGATAGACTTTTTTGAATATAAACCTCTCAAACCTAAACCGATAAGTTTATAACGATGGTCTGACACTAATAGCTCAATTCAGATTTAACACAATCTCATCCGCTATAAATAAGGGATAGAGTTTCTAGGTATGGGTCTCGCTTTCTCTCCTAATTCTCTTATACTCTCTAGGTTTTCACGTCGACTTAAGTATTAATGTGATTGTGTCGAAACTTCTGCTATCCGAATAGCTATTCAAAGCAAAGAGAAAAACAAAAAGAATGTTAAAAGTTAATATAAAAACAAGGGGATTCGCTGAGTAGCTAAGCATAAATCCTTTACCCGAAAATCATAGATATACGAAATGAGTGTAGTGTTGAACTCTTTCAGTAAGCACCCCTTTTGAAATCAATCAAGGATTGCCATCCGATGCTACCCTCGTAATAACTTTTTATTTATCTTACAGGTATCATATAATAAAACAAATTATCATAATCTCTATCGATAAAATTTGAAAACGATAATACCTTTCTATAACATTTTTAAATACAAAAAATGATTTATTACTTCACTTCTGATTTTATTTTATTTAATTCTAATTTATTTTATTTCATTTTAAATCATTTCTACATTGCTCACGGTAACGGTAAAGGACAAAACGTACATTGGGAATAAACGTTGCTTCTTCGTATTCGTGCTTAAGCATTTCGATCGATCGCTGAGATACTGTAAACCCTAGTCCTGGGAGTAACCGTTGGTTGGCGACGTGGCAGTTTTGAAACCCCTAATATACCCACAACTCTATCCTACGCCTTGAGTGTCCATCGCTCCGTTAGCGCAGTCCCTCCCCAAATAATAAAAGGCCACGTAAGACATCCTCCCTCCCGCACACATTAGCACCAACCATTTCCTTTAACTAATTGAAAAACAGACCAATCATCACCCAAACTCAGAAGGCGCGAAACTCCACTTCCTCTCATGCGACTTCTTCAACTACCTTCTCCAAGCAACCAGATAATGTCGTCATCCGGGTCGGGTTCTCTTGTCTGGTTCAGGAAGGCTCTTCGGATCCATGACAACCCGGCACTCGAACACGCTTCCAAGGTTTCGAATCATGTTTACCCGGTCTTCGTGATTGATCCGTATTACATGGAGCCGGACCCTAATGCGTTCTCTCCCGGTTCTTCCCGGGCCGGGTTGAACCGGATCCGGTTCTTGCTAGAGAGCCTTGCTGATCTTGATTTGAGCCTGAAGAGGCTCGGATCGCGCTTGCTTGTAATGAAGGGCGAGCCAGGCGATATGATCATTCATTGCTTGAAAGAGGTAAAAGACTCCTCGTATTTTAGTACATGGAAGTTTGAGGGTTTATGCTCATAATCGTATGTTTCTTTGGATGTTACAACGGCTTGTTGCAGTGGAATATCAAAACACTCTGTTTTGAGTTCGACACGGATCCTTACTATCAGGCTCTGGACAAGAAAGTTAAGGTGAGAAGTGTTTTCTTTTTACTTATGTTTGATTTGATAACTTATAAACAATAGATGTTTTATTGCTCATTTGAGGATGGAAGATTGAATATAGAGAGCATCCTTCTCTGTGCAGAACTTTGCAGCCACTTCCGGAATCGAGATATTCTCTACTGTGAGTCATACGCTGTACGAACCAGCAGAGATTATTAAGAAAGTAAGTTTATATAGACTGTCATGCATCACATTTGTTTCTTAAGTTCGTTTGAGGTGTTTTGGTTTGTTTTTCCCTTTTCGCTGAGGTTATAGTGTTTCCCTTTTTGTTGCAACGTCTGAAATTGTGAAAAGAATGGAGGAAAGCCACCCTTAAATTACCAGTCATTTGTAAAGCTGGCTGGGAAACCTGTGTGGGAATCAACTCCACTTTCAACAGGTCTATCTTCCTTGCCTCCAATTGGGAACACTGCAAACTGCGAAATTTATGAAGTACCAACAATCAAGGAACTTGGTTACAACGATCTCGAACAGGTTTGAAGTGTAAAGGAGAAAATTAAAGTTTCTTATCTTTTGAATTGTTCGTGAAATTAATTAATAGCTTGTTACAGGAAGAATGTACTCCCTTTAGAGGGGGTGAATCGGAAGCATTGAAGAGATTGAAAGAGGCGCTTAGCAACAAGGTATTAAATATTATGGATGGCAACTGAGATAATTCTTGACCTTTAATCTTAGTATAGATGTGTTCTCTTCTTGTTCTTAAATTATTTTCCCTGTGAGCTTTGTTCCAATATCGTTAATTTCTGCATCACTATGAGTATTACATACTTTTTTGGACACAAGATAAAGAAAAGAACATTATCAAAGTCACTACCTAAAATTGAGGTGTTTCTTCAATTTTACACATAAAATTTATCGAAGAGTGGGAAAGATGACTAAGATAGTAATTTGCTAAGTTTGATTGAGTATGATTTTTACTAATGTCAAACTTTAGGTATAAAATTAAAAATAAAAAAAATTTCATCCCGTGTTTTTGGCATTTTCCAAGAAAGAAATGATGGTTATGGTGAACAATTATCGCTTGTATTTAATTCAAAGCGTTATCGGTCCGTGGCTTCTGAATATAATAGCAGGAACCGTATGCCGTTTGATACAAAGTTTTCGTTTTGTTCCCATCATGCATTGTTGAACCATCTTCGTGTGTTTCTATCTTATTTTTCCCTTAAAATCTACTTCCTTAGCCATTTTCGCAGAGGAATAGATTGTTACTGCATCTAGGAGATCATTTTGGTTATCTGCAGTGGCAGCATTTCGACTTTCTGGTGACAAAGGAGTCATTAAAGCTAGTATTGCAGGTTGCCTTGAGAGTGATGTTTTGAAATTAGTAGGCTTTTGCGCTGAATGTCAAATTACTCTTTAGTTTATTGGTTTTCTTACATCTAGTCAGTGATTCCTCTTAATTTCATCTTCTGTTCAGTCGCTATTTCCTCATATGACGTTGAGATACTTCTTTTCTGTGTACGGTAGGATTGGGTGGCAAATTTTGAGAAACCAAAAGGTGATCCTTCTGCATTTCACAAGCCAGCAACAACAGTTCTATCACCTTACCTGAAGGTGAGTTACTCGAAAATTTTAATCAGATAAACTAATCTTTAGCTTGAATTTCCTTTTTTTTTTCATCAGTGTACAGTTGTTTTGACACTTGAGTTTCTTTGCAGTTTGGTTGTCTTTCATCCAGGTACTTCTACCAATGTCTTCAGGATGTTTATAAGAACGTCAAAAGGCACACATCGCCCCCCGTTTCTCTCGTTGGGCAGGTAAGTTTACTGTCTTATATTTGATGGTATTCTCTAGTTCTGGATGTGCATACTGATCTCTGTTTCCAAATCATGAAGTTGTTATGGCGGGATTTTTTCTACACTGCAGCTTTTGGCACTCCAAATTTTGATCAGATGAAGGGTAACCAAATATGTAAGCAGGTACTAACCCCATTGACCTTATGTTAGTTGTTTAATTTCTCATGGAACTCTATGCACGCTCAAAATCCATGTTAGGGTTTTATTTCAATTTTAATTTGAGGGTACCGTGAGGCAATCACCTTGGCACATTTCATATGTTAAATTGTTGCTAGATACCGTGGAGCAATGATGACGAAATGCTTGCTGCTTGGAGGGATGGCAGAACAGGATATCCTTGGATTGATGCTATCATGGTCCAGGTTTGGCTTCTATATGATTATTTGCTGATTCACCTGCCATTATTTCATCAGGACCCTAAATTTGAGTAAAGGCATCACCTACTTGAATCTCCTAGCCATGCCATTGTCTAAGTAGACGATTTATCAAACTGTGAAACATTACCCCGATATAATGCCATGTGTTTCCAATGCCGGTATAAAGTAACCCATCAAATGGTGTGTAAAATTTCCATTGTTACTGAGCCGGCCATTACAAGTAGGTTCATTTGTCTAAGACTACATCTTGGTGCCAGTTCATACTGATCAAAGTTGAATTTTGAGCCTATTAATGAAGCGTAAAGAAGATATTTTTCGGTGAATCTGAAATCGTATATACGAGAAAGTATGTACAACCGCTTATAGTAGGTGAGGAGAAATGTTACAGAAAAGCTTTAAATCGAGAAAACAAAGGGTAGAGTTTACAAATCAACCTTAAGGAAACTAAAGTAAACTGAACTCAGGAAGAGACATTGAAATCATTACATGCTAGGATTTGTCTAGCTAAAGCTATACGAGGTAATCTATTTCTTCCAAGTCTGGCTGAATTGCTCATTCTCCAAACATAGTAAATGGAAGCCGCAAGAACCACTCTACGAGAAAGAATTTCGGATCCTTAGAAGTGATGGTGACTAATAATCCAAAAGTTGCAACTTGCCAAGTGACAAATGAAAGAGCGATCCAAAACATAGCAATTAGCTCCAGCAAACTGCTCATCATATGTCTAACTGCTGTTATACTGGTTGTAGCTCAGGAAGTGGGGATGGATGCACCATCTAGCACGTCATTGCGTTGCATGTTTTTTGACTCGTGGAGATTTGGTATGGATGCTTATGCTTCACATGGTTGTAGTTCAATCTGAGGTCCTTTTCTATATTTGTTTCTAACGAATGCTAATTCTTAATTACAGTTTATTCATTGGGAAAAAGGACGAGATGTTTTTGAGAGACTCCTAATTGATTCCGATTGGGCCATAAATAATGCCAACTGGATGTGGCTGTCATGTTCTTCATTCTTTTACCAGGTACATTGATGACTTCCCTGTGCTTTAATCCTAGAATATTTTGAGTAACGGTTGCTGGACTTGTAGATTTGGTGGTTTGAGCTATTGCATGACTTTACTTGGCTATAAACGCTTGTGTAAAACATTCTTAAAATTATCAAAATTGCCATATTCTGAATTTCTAAAATAACGCGCTTACACCACTTGAAAATTCTGACATTGCAGAATTTATCCTCCAATGCAGAAACCTGTGATCATATTGTGGAGTTTCCTACATGCAGTTTATAATCACGATCATCTATATGTTTTTACCTAACTTCACTTCTTTTTTGACCAGTACAACCGGATCTATTCTCCCATCAGTTTTGGCAAGAAATATGACCCCAATGGCAACTTCATACGACATTTTTTACCCGTCTTGAAGGGTATGCATTGCTTATCTAATGTATCAAAGCTTTTTAGTTGAGCTAGCTCCTTTGTTGATTGATAAGTATGTGTGGATAATTATCAGATATGCCAAAGGAGTATATTTACGAGCCATGGACAGCTCCTTTGAGTGTCCAAAAGAAGGCAAAGTGCATCATTGGGAAGGATTATCCAAAGCCAGGTCAGTTTGTTACCTTTTCTTCAACCTTAATATATCCTTGATTTTCCATTTTATCCTGAGCATTACTCAATAATATCCTTAAAAAATGATGAGTTTGACATCACAATCAACTCATCGTAAAACTTAAGCTAGTAGAGAGTTATGGTTTTATATCTATAAGGTAATGAAACAACTCTTAGATGCCATGTTGGAGTTATGGCTCATAACCTAAGTCCAAGGGCTGGTGCCAAAATGGAGCAGAGTGTAATTATGGCCAGTTTAATTGACTGAAGAAGGGTTCTGGTTGATAATAGTTATGGCTGTCGACCAACATCCTTTATTGGTTGATTGAAGCATGCCCTCAAGTGTCTGCTCTTTTTCAGTATTGTACTAGAGCTTTACACACCAGTAGGAAGTCCATACCTAAACACTTCTCTGCTTTCTGTTGTTTTCCAATCCGGAACAACTGGGGTTTTCCATGCAAAATCAATCGGCTTTCTTGCACAGCGTGCCATTTGTTTGTTTCTGCACTCAGCAGCTCCAACATGCCAAAAATTCGTGACTTCTGCTTGATTCGGAATGTCAACTAGCATCTTGTATGAATAAACTTTCTCATCACTTGACTTATATTTCAGTGGTCTCTCATGATTCTGCAAGCAAAGAATGTAAGAGGAAGATGGCAGCAGCTTATGAATTGAATCGAAATCCAAATGGCTCTGTCAGTGATGAAGATCCAAAGAATCTGCGGAGGAAACTTGAAGAAGACCAATCTCAGGAGACGAAAAGTAGCAAGCAAAAGCAGCGGTGCATTTAATGACTTGAATATGAGGTTACAAGTTCGTCCACCTGCTGAGGCTAACATACAATGTCAGCAAACCGCGTTATGAGGAGGCTCCTGACTTATGACACGAATTAACTTATAACTGTGGACATAAGGCAACCAACAGAACATGACCCTGGATGCATCTCAACTCCTGAAATTCGACAAGATTTAGTGTCTGGCTCAACTTGCATTGGTGAATCCGCATATTCCTAATATATATATATTTTTTTGTTCAATCCACCAAAATCTCTAGTGAATCAGGTTAGATTAATTTGTGTTAATTAAAGCATTTACTACGCTTGGGGAGTATTGCTGCAGCGATGAGACTTAGTGTGACCAGCATTCTTTATAAAGCTGTAGTGCTTATCCATAGGATATATGGAAGGGTAACTGATGGGTAGAGATTTTTTCTACTCCTTTGGTTTTCATGCTGCAGTCTCCCAACATGTATCTGTAGATTGTTGTGTAGGATTTGTCAAGGACAGAATATTGACATGAATTTGGAGACGCCAAAGTTAACTATTTTTTTCTTTTCCTAAGGATTTTGTAGGTAAGTGGTACGAACTAGTTTTCTAATGGGGATAGACAGATTCGATTCTCCCTTTTTTACATATTGTCATATAATATAGGTGTTTTCTTTTGCATCTCTTGGACTAAGGAAGAAGGATAAGTTTGGCTTAGCTTTTCTTTTAATGCTTATGTATATCTTTATACAATAGATGATGATTGAGAACGAGAGGTAGCAAGTAAAATTAAGGATGTTAATTGGCAGATCATAATAAGGTGTTCAATTTACATGTCGCTGGTACTATTTGATAGGGTTTGGGGAAATGGCTAAAACCGATTAGGTTTTGGGACGAGTTCTTAGATTTAAAGCCCCATTAGGGAATCATTATATGATAAAAATAATAAATTAATAATATAATATTAAATAAAATATTAATATTATTTAAATTTGTTTACCTTTTTATATATATGTATGCATTTGTTCTTTCCTTCTTTCTTTATTTTATTTTATATTTTCTTTTTATGTACTAACCAAGGCATTCTAGATAAAGTAAATACTTTTACCATATATATTGTTATTTTACAAATTTTTAGTAGAAATTACTTTCTCATTCGATATTACATGCTCAATTTCACTAAAACAATAACACAAATGGGATGATTTTTTTCAAATAAAAAATAATCATTTGGTTAAAAGAAAAAAAAAAAAAACTAAACAGGTTCACTGATCGAGAATTAAGTACCATATTAGTTTATTATTATACAAATTTGGAGTAGAAATTACTTTATTATTCAATATAATGCTTGATTTTACCAAAACGGTAACACAAATGGGATAATTTGTTCAAGTAAAAAATAATTCTCTGGTTAAATAAAAAAAAAAAAAAGTAAACAGAATCATAAGTCAGAAAATAAATACTCTATTAGGATATTGAAATGAGATCTAGAAAGAGAGTTAAAAACTAATTAAGGTTTTGGGATAAGTTTGAAATACCCATTGGGATAACAGGATGGAATTTAGGTTCTTATCACTCATCTTAAACTCACTCCATTCGCCATTCCTAAATAAAACTATATGCATATTTACGTTAAAAAATATGGCAATAAAAGATATTTTCTTCTTCTTTTTAATTTTGTTTTTTCGGTGAAGAGTACGGCCATAAAAGTTGATTTTACATACAATAACACTATCTTTTTGACATATATTGACTTGTCGGTCATCAATTAAACCAAGCAAAACACTTAAAGAGATGCATTGTAAGTTTGGTTTGCTTTTTTGCAGTAATCCTTGTCCCATGCATAAAGGGCATGCGCTTCTGATTCGAAGATTCTATGCCAGGAAAAGGAAAATAAATAACTTTACCTTCCTCTTCAATATTAATTTAGGGGAATGGGGAGTTCTACTGTAGCATATGAAATTACCAATAAAAAGAAAATTGGATTGTAATAGGTAGTTATATATTGGATCTTTTACTATAGATTTTATTTAATTACCCTTCTTTCTAACCCACATATCAAACTTTCATATTTCACTCTTCCTCTATATTTTAAATTTTCAAGGAGTGTTAATTAGTGGTGTAAAGTCGAGTTATTACGTACATGCATTATGAGTATATTTGCTAGGAAGTTATAATGAAAGAATTAGCTTGTCAAAGTCCAAAGTAAACAGCTAAGAGGAGTGAATTAGTATTTAAGAAGTTGTTTAAGAAAATATTTTATTTTAATATATCCAATTTTAATCAAATTGATATCTTAAGACCGAAGATATCATATCGTTCACTAAATGAATAAAGTTATGTATAAGTAATATCTAAAAGAAAGGTAGAGAAAATTTGAATCTTGATATAAAAATCGTTGTTTTATAAATAAGTCCTATTTTCCAACCTTATTGATTTGAGAACTCATTATATTTAAAATAGCATTTCTTCAATTTAGTTTGCACTTGATATCCTAAGTGATAGGAATATTGGTCTCTTAATTAAATGTATTAGATGTGCTTCTTCCTCTTCACATATCTTAATATATAATATAGTTGGCAAATAAAAGAGCGAGAGAGAGAGTTTACACTTGATACCTTTTTCTTGAAATTGTATGATATACTAATGATGCGTCTCATCGTGTTTACACCCATCTTTCAAATGTTGTGGCTAAGCTAGAGGATCTAAAAACTCATGCAAAAAATACTAACTCGAAACTAAAGTCGAGACAAAGATCCCTATGTTGAGCTGTTTGTCAGATCCTCACATGTGTTAGATATGTTCCTTCTTAACAACGAAGTCTTATCCCAAAAGATAGCTCAAGACTAATCGAGCCAAGCTCCCTAATTGACTATAGGTGTCTGACTTCAATTTAGTTGACTTCTTTATCGGATTGATTGGCTTCCAACTTGATTCAGATCAAGTCAGCCCTTAATTGCAACTCTTTCTTGTTTCCGCCTACTTTGTATTATATTCTTAATATCTAGCCACCAAGCAACATGTGTCTCTTGAACGCAACCTTCCAAAATGATTCTTTATTTTTCGTATTGAATATTCTTTGTCTTTTTGTCTTTTTGTCTCTTTTACCTCTTTTACCTCTTTTAGTATGTCTCATGTAACTTAATTATAGAATATCTTATTGTCTTTTCATACATGTAAAATAACCTTAGTGGATAGGTATATAAACCCCCACTTTCTTGTATGCAGACAACCAACTAATCAATACAAAATTATTCACATTGAGTAATCTTAGTGTTCTTATTATCATTCAGCTCTTATCTATTCTCTTTTGCAAAGAGTAATAGCAAGTGACTCTTTAGTTCGAATTGGTATGTTATATTCGGTGGATTATAGGCTAAGCAAGATTGGGTGGTGCATTATATCCATTCGGTAGTTGCCTAGACTTTGCTAACTTTTTCCTTGTTCATTTTTTGTTTACATTGTTGTGGTGCTTTTCTGTGTGTCTTACCCCGAAGACACATCAACTTCATTATTATCAAAGTATGGTTCTGCAAGGGATTGTTTGTGAAGTTATAGTGAAGTTTGGGTTTACCTTATTGTTAATGGTTGTTGTGTTTCTTCCATAGTTGCTGCAGTGTGTGTATGTAAGTGTAGCTCTATTATTACTCTGTTTTTACCTTGTTTTTCATTACGAAAATAGAGCAAGTTTGCTATAGTTTTGTTCGAGTGATTATTGGGAATTGAAGTTGTTAGAGAGTTATTAATCTATTCAAGAAGTATTGTACCATGTTATATTCAAGTGTTCAGGGTGTTATTAGTGATTAGAGTAATGGTACTTAACTTGGTCATGGTCATAATAGTAGTAACACCCTAAGGTTAATTGATAACAAACTTGATAGACTAACTAACTTTATTGAGAGTTTAGTCATAGTAATGTAAGTTAATAGACAACAACCTTATGGTGTATAGTACTATAACCTATAAGAAGATGCCCTTGAGAGACATCATGGTTAAGGTAATTGAGCCAATTGCTCGGTTTGACCACGATGAATTGGAGGAGTAGTAGAACGAATTGCTAGACGAAAACTAGTGTTAGAGGAAATTAAGGAAGATGATGAGGAGCTGGATGTTAAAGAGTTTATGGAAGAAGAAGAAGAAGCTAATTATTACCAAGTGTAGGGACGAGGATGCCAAGTCCATCGAAGGTTAAACAATGTCAAGGTTCAAATCCTACCCTTCAGTGGAAGTAAGGATGCATATGAATACTTAGAGTAAGAAAAGAAGGTCGAGAAGGTGTTTGAATGTTATGGGTGTAAGGATACTATCAAAGTTCAACTTGTTGCATTGGAGTTTACTGGGTATGCCATTATGTGGTGGAAAAATTTGAATGCAGCCAGAGCAAGAGATGGAAGGCGAGGTATTAGAACTTAGGATGAGATGAAAATATTGTTAAGAGGTAAATTTATACCCGAGACTTACCTACAAGATAGTTTGCAAAGTTATTAAAGCTTCACCAAGGAAGCCGACCTGTTGATGATTATGTTAGAGAGTTCTCGATGCTTATGATCTGGGCTGACATAGAAGAACTCGAGGCTTGCACTGTATCGAGGTTCATCTTTAGACTTCAGTATGAAATTCAACACATCATGGAGGTATATAAGTTTTATACCTTGGAAGAGGTGATGAAGATAGTGCAGAGGGTCGAAAAACAAAGGAAAAGTGCTCCGAGCCAACCTGGGCCAATATTATCTCGACCCCAATTCTACGCCAACCTGTTCAAGTTGAGCCGAGGAGGCCAATAGGGCTAAGGATAGGAATGGCCAATCTGATTATAGTTGAGCAAGTCAATAGGGATGAGCCAGTCAGTTAGGTCAAGCCGAGATTAGGCCAACCCTAAGGATATATGAGAAAAGGTAAACTTCTAGATGGAAGATTAACAAGGTAAAATGCTTTAAATGGTTGGGCTTTGGACATATGGCCGCTGAGTATCCGAACTGACTCATCATGGTGCTCCGAGGAGATGTAGTGGATAGCACTGACCAGAGTGAGCCCAAGAAAGAAGAGGATGTTGGAAAACCTAAAGCCGAAAAGGAAGAAGAGACTTGTATCTATACCAACTAGGGAGAAGTGATGACCTTAGTCCTAAGACGAGTACTGAGTTCCTTGCCGAACTCTAAAGATGACTAGAAAGAGAATTTGTTTTATACTAAGTATACCATCAAAGGCCAATTATGCACAATTATTGTGGATGAGAGAAGTGTATTAATATCATCACAATCCTTTGTGCAGAGATTGAGTCTACCGACCTCAATGCATCCCCGACCTTACAAGCTGCATTAGCTTCATGATAAAGGTGCTTTGTATGTAACTAAACAAGTGACCGTACCGTTCAATGTTGAGAGTGTGTATAGGGACGAAGTAATGTGTAATGTCGTCTCCATGGGAGTTTCACATCTACTGCTTAAATGACCTTGGTTCTTCGATTGATGTGTTACTCATGACAGATATAAGAACATCTATGCCTTTATTAACGATGGAAAGAAGATTGTGTGGTAACCCTTGACTCCGTCTCAAGTAAATGAAACCCACGATCAACTCACCCAAGCTAGTAAGAAAAATGCCTTGGTGATGAGCCAAAGAGAGCTCTGAGTTGCTGAAAAGGCTGATGAATATATGTTCTTGTTGATCAAAAGATTGTTGGTAATGAGAGATTTGGAGGATATCGCTGATGAAATCTAAAGCTTGCTAAATGAGTTTTTTTATTTGTTTCCTAAAGAACTGCCTAGAAGACTGACTTTAGTCCAAGGTATTGAGTACTGTATTGATCTACAGCCAAGTGTCACCCTGTTAAACCGACCTACATACAAAATGAATCCTGAAGAGGCTATCGAGTTGAAAAGACTGGTGGACAAACTCATAGAGCGAGGATATTTAAGGGAGAGCATGAGCCCTTATGTTGTACCAGCTTTGCTCATCCCTAAGAAGGATGGAACACGGAGCATGTGCATTGATAGCCGAGTAATCAACATAATTACTGTCAAGTACTAATACTCGATATTAAGGCTCATTGACATGTTAGATGAGGTTCATGGCATTAAGATATTTTTGAAGATTGATTTGCAAAGTGGCTACCACCAAATTTGTATAAAGCCGGGCAATGAATAGAAGATTATCTTTAAGACTAAGCATAAACTCTACGAATGGTTGATTATACCATTCGGACTTACTAATACACTAAGCACATTCATGAGGTTAATGAATTATATAATGCGTCCTCTAATTGGAAAATTTGCGGTCATTTACTTTGATAACATATTGGTATACAATACTAACTTAAATGACCATGTTTAACATCTTCGTAAAGTATTTGACATTTTACAAACTGAGAAGTTGTATGGGAATGTGAAGAAGTGTACGTTTTGCTAGAATGAGATGATCTTCCTAGGGTTTGTAGTGTCGGGGAAGGACTCTAGGCAAATGAGGAGAAGATCTAAGCTGTTCTTGAGTAGATGACACTAAAGAATGTCACTAAGGTTCAAAGCTTTCATAGCTTAGCTTCTTTCTATAGTCAATTTATAAAAAACTTCAGTACTATAGCCGCCCCCTTGACTAAGCTGACAAAAAAGAATGAAAGGTTTAAGTGGAACGATCGAGCCAAGCAAAGTTTTAAGGAGATCAAGGAGAAGCTTACTTTAGTACCTGTCCTTTCATTGCTGGATTTTGACAAACCCTTCAAATTGGAATGCGATGCATCAGGAGTGGGAATTGATGCTGTCCTGATGCAAGAGTGACAACCCATCACCTACTATAGCGAGAAGTTTAGTGGTCCTACCCTGAACTATTCTGTATACGAGAAAGAGTTGTATTCTCTTTACCAAGCTCTTATTGTTTAGCAACACTATTTGTTGTCATGAGAGTTTGTTTTTTATACAGATCATGAGTCTTTAAAGCATTTAGGGAGTTAGAACAAGCTTTTGAAGATACAAGCTAAGTAGTTGGAGTTTATGGAATGGTTCTTATATGTCATCTAACACAAGAAGGGAAGCGCAAATGTGGTCACCAATGCTTTGTTGTGATGGCAAACCTTGCTGACTACTTTGCAGACAACATTATTGGGATTCTCACCCATTATTGAGCAGTATACTCATGATCCTCATTTCAACCTTATCTTAGAATAATGCAGGGATGGAATTGCTGTTGAGGGGTATTATCTTAAGGAAGGTTATTTGTTCAAGAATTGAAGGCTGTGTATACTAAACTGTTCTACGTATGAGCTATTAATCAAGAAAGTTCATAACGGCAGATTATCAAGATATTTTGGGGAAACCAAGACTGTTAATTTGTTGAAGGAGAACTTTTACTAGCCAAGTTTGGCCAAGGATGTCCACAAGGTAGTTAGTAGTCGTGAAGTGTGCAAGCGAGCTAAGAGGAAGAGAGAATCCCATGGAGAATACATGCCGCTACCAATACCAACCTTACCTTGGGCCAATCTCAATATAGACTTTGTCCTAAAGTTGCCTTGGACATCCAAAGGCAAAGATTCTATCTTTGTTGTAGTAAATCGCTTAAGCAAGATGGTGTACTTCATTTTGTACCATCAGATTAATGATACTTTATATATTGTTTTATTTTTGTAGGAGGTTGTCCGACTATATGAGGTATCGAAGATTATTTTCTCATATCAAGACATAAATTTTTAAGCTATTTTTGGAAGACTCTTTCGAGAAGACATGAAACTAAACTTGTATTTAGCTCCAGTAATCACCCTTAGACTGATAACCATACTAAAGTAGTAAACAGGATGGTAGGCAACCTGTTTAGAGCTATCATAGGAAAGAACTTGAGGGATTGGGATTTGTGCTTACCGGTTGTGGAGTTTGCATACAACTGAACCGTCCATAGCATTACTTGGAAGATCCCATTTAAGGTCATCTATGGCTTTAACCTTACTATTCCCCTGGATATAATCGACACTCCAACAGCTACTAAAGAGAGTTAATTCGAAGTTGACTGAGCCCAAGAATTGCATGAATTACGTGAGTTTGTAACTAAGAAGATCTCTAAATTCAATTAGAGACAACACAAAACTAGTAGCCAAGGTTGTCGAACTGTTTCCTTCCACTTAAGAGACTTGGTATGGATACATCTCAATCGAGAATGATTCCTACACTTAAGACAGAACAAGCTATCTCGTTGAGTTAATGGTCCGTTTAAAGTCTTAAAGAAAATCCATCACAACACTTACCAAATCGAGTTGCCTGATCACTATGGTGTTTTTTTTCACATTCAATGTGTCTGATCTAATCCTTCACCAACTAATAGAAGAAGACCCCGCGTATACCCCAAAAGAAGAAGAAGAAGAAACTATTCCAGATTTAGGGGCAAATCTTTCCGACCCCTAAGAAGATTATAAGAATTAGGCTTTTGGACTAATCACTCGTAGCTGAGCTAGATGACTCTAAGGACTCGTATGGAAAATACTAACTCGAAACCAAAGCCAAGATAGGGATCCCTATATCAAATTGATCTCCTACTGTTAGATCCTTACATGTATCAAATATGCTCTTACTTAGTAGCGAAGTCTTATCCCAAAATATAGCTTAAGATTAGTCGAGTTGAGCTCCCCAACTGACAATAAGCATTTGACTCCAATTCAGCTAACTTCTTTATCGAACTGATTGGCTCCCCACCTAATCCAAATTAAGTCGGCCCCTAACTACAACGCTTTCTCGTTTCCACCTATTTTGTATCATATTCTTAATGTTTAGCCACTAAGCGACACGCGTCTTCTAAACACAACCTTCTAGAATGATTCTTTCTTTTTTGTATTGAATATTCTTTGTCTCTTTTGCCCCTTTTAATGTATCTTATGTAACTTAATTGTAGAATACCCTTTTGTCTTTTTCTGCATGTAAAGTAACCTTAGTAGATGGGTATATAAACCCGTACTTTCTTGTATGCAAACAATCAACTAATTAATACAGAAATATTCATATTAAGCAACCTTAGTGTTCTTATTATCATTTAACTTTTATCTATTCCCTTTAACAAGAAGCAGTAGCAAGTATCCCTTCAGTTTAAACCGATGTGTCATATCCAACGAATTGTAGGCTAAATAGATGTGAGTGGTGCGTTATATTTATTCGGTAGCTGTTAAGACTTTGCTAACTTTTTCCTTGTTTGTTTTTGGTTTGCTTAGTTGTGGTGCTTCTCTGTGTATCTGACTTCGGAGACGTATCACATACTTTCTAATGCCATCACCCTGTCGAAGTTCCCTCAACTTCTTTTGAGTATTAAACTAAACATTCTCACGGAAAAACTAAGTCTACAACTTAACCTACGTATTTACATAAGTATTGCTATTTTGGATCTCCTCATACTTAGAGCGTTACTACAACTTGGCATCACTAGTTAAATACATTACAGCCATGATGACTTTTGTTCTCTCATCATTTGTCCCCATAACGTCAAAATATTGCTCCATATCAAATAGAAAGTTCTCTAACAACTTGGCGCCCCTAATGCTAGTGAATGCTTTGGGTTCAAGAAACTTCAAATGTCTTGTACGAGTAGGAACATGTATGGGGGCAAAGGTAAGAGCATTCTCAATATCTTAAGTCAAAATAGCTCCTTGTGCCCTCAACTTCTCAATAGTCTTAATTAAAGCACAAGTATTAACCTATCTTCTCAAGTCTTCCACTTGATTCCCTAATTGTTGTCTCACCTCATCGATTATCACATGCATTTCTTCTCTAAGTGTCTATACTGTAACATCAAAATTCTCAGCCATCTCAATTATCTTAGCATTCATATCTTGATGATTAGCCTCAACTTCAACCATTTTCACCGACAATGCAACCAAATCATCCATTCTCTTGGACAATCCCTTAAGGATTTCCTCTAGGCTATCTAAACTCTTTCTCACTTCCTCTTATCATGTCATGGTTGTTCTCTTTGAAATAACTTAGGCTCTAATACCAACTGTCACGGTCTGAAGCTTTCTTTAGCATACAAACGAATTGTGTAGCACTTACTATCCTATCATTACACTAATAAGCAAGCCTAACTTACATACAATGTTGGCCAATAAGGCTTAAACCTATGAGCATCACGAACAAGAAAGAAAGCCAATAGTAATATAAGGTGTCACGCCCCGAAGTGGCAGAGTCGTAACAGCCCTACCGTGTAAACCATCTTAAGATAGAAGTTGGCCTTACAACCGCTATCTTAGACCTAACCTACACAAGGCGTCCACAATTAACCCGCTTTGAAGTAAACAGTTTGTAATTTAAATAAATCATTTACCTAAGAAAGTGAGGAAATATATATATACACTATAATTCAGTTATTGCAATTAAAGTTTACAATAATTCTTCGTAATATATTTCCTAGTTTATTACATTATTCAAAAATGAAAAGTAATAAAATATGTGTTGATTCTTCAATGTTTTTTCTCACTCCCCAGGATCCAGCAATTGCTAGTTTCAGAGTAGTTGTTTGCCGCTTCTTAGTCAGCATCTGCACGACGTCTATAGGGATGTCAGCAACCACAGGTCAGTAAGTTAGGATGGAGGACTTAAAACTATACCATAAACATAACAAGGTTTTCAATCAACTTATTGGGTGCAATGCATGTATAAGCAAATGTCATCGTATGACGTTGTCCGGCCCATCGTGAGATTAGAAAAATTGCACCCGCTCTAATTCGGGTTGAGGAGTTGCCATTAATGCAACAACTCACGACCAAACTTAGGCTTGTGCAATGGAGACCTCGCTCCTCCCGCAACTACCTTCGAACCATTGACTTTACCCTCACCGCGACCTCCTCTCCTGTCACTTAGTTCGACTAAGGATGAAGAAGAGACCAATTATAATCCTACATTATCCCTTTCGAAAGGGTCGGTATTTGGCCGGAGAGTCCTAAGTTCCCCTAATGAGTTGCCATATAGGTCCGATTATGATTATAGGTCGTATATTTGATTAGGTCCAATTTAGGGTGATCAATCATTTCATACAAATCATACCATACAAGCCAGGACAACAGACAGAAGCATAGCATCACTCATAATCAAGCACATGCACACATCTAACTATCTAACAAGCATAACCAAGCATAATCTTAAGCCTTCAAAATACAGTATTGTATTAATCTCAACTTATCTCGACTCCTCGCTCATTCACTTGAGGTTCGATTTGCTCAGGCGATCGCTGATCATCTCTATTACAGAAATGTGGTTTCAATTTTTCATATAATTATTATAGGTTCATTTTATCCTATAACACTTATTGTTATGTTTTGTTTAGGGTTTAATATGCCTAATTATCTAGGTCTTAAGTCTTTTACAATTATTCTAGGTTCGGGGTTAGGTTCGGGTTCGGTTTTCGCATCGATTTCTGAATTAGGTTTTAGTTCGATTTCTAAGTAGCGTTTTATATTTCAACCCTAGAAATTTGTTTCAACCTATAATGTGAAATTAATCACATTACTTCCTGATCTCCTAAATATCATCACTACCCCTAATCAGTATTTTATTTCATCCGATACACTTAAATCCTTATTAGTGTATCGAATTTACTCCTGATGTGAGAAATTTTTTACATTTTTCATATAATTACATAAATTCAAGTTTCCTATCAGATTTATTGTATATTTTTATTATTATCATAATATCAATTTTTTATTCTAATATTTTTTATTTATTATATTTCTAATAATTATGTATTATGTACTATTATTTATTATGTACACAATACACATCTAATATTTTTATCACTCTAATTACTATCTCTCAACATCAATTATCATTTCAAAATGTCTAAATTCATCCTAAATTAGATTTTACACCTAATTACCATAATTTACAAAATTAACTTAAAATGTACTATTTTTCTATATTACTTATTTACTATATAATTAACCTAATAATTGCATTTAACACCTTAATTGCTCCAAGTATCATACTCCATCAGATTTCAACATCCTAAAACACATACTTATTCACTAAATCAGTAATTAACCATTTAATTACTTAATTAACCCTAAATTACCCATTTTATGCCTCATTTTAGGGCCTAAAAATGATCTAAAATTTTTGAAAATTAATTTTTGAAAACGGGCTTCATAGCACTATTCTATATCATCTAAGTAATCTACACAAAAATTTTGGGTTCAAAACTACACTCCTAAGGTCATTTATTTCTAAACCGAAATATGCTCGAGACATATTTTCATCAAAATAATATTTTTTATAAAAACTTCATACAAAAATATTCTTGAATAATAAAATTCATAATTTTCTAATAATATTTACTATTTTTACAAAATTACACAAAATCGGGCTGGAAATCGAACTAACCGATTTAGGTGACTTTGACCACCGTCGGTGGCCATGAGTGTGTCAGCTCACCTGGGTACTGCCACCACAGTATGGTGATGGTGGCCGTCCACTCCCAGTTGCCCGTCAGATCTAGGTTCTCCTTTATGGCCCTAACTGCACAATTTTTCTTTTCTTTTTTTTTTTCTTTAGTTTTTCTCTCAATTTTCCCCTCTCCTTAATTTTCTCTTTATAACTGTCCAAATAAGCTTCTGAATTTTTTTCCCTATTTATAGAGCTTTAGGGAATTTATTGTGCATTAAATTAGACAAGACAATTGCCTTATCCCTTAATTTTTGGCTTTTATGTTGTCTTAATTTAATTGGCCGATTTTTTTCTTATTTTTTCCAGCTGTCACAACCCAATTCTGGATCATTCCTGATTTTTCTTGATTTTTCCTTAATTAATTATGAATTTTCTTTAAGTATTTAGTATTATTTTAGTACATTTCGCATATTTTAAGTAATTACGCGTATTTATACCTACATGTAAATTCATATACAGTACAAATAAATGTTCCTAAATATTATTTATGTCATTTTATGATTTTTAATATACATATAATTTATCTTTAGCGATTCGTTAATTATCGGAATGCATTTTACGTATTTTCGATAAATAACGAGTTATACACTTAAAATTTGGAATTTTTATATTATTTTATTTTATTATTTATTTTCTTAAATTCAAACTTACGGGATCATTTTACCAATATTTCTAGTTTTACTTTATAATTTAGGCTCGATCGGGTCTTTCAACAGATCGAAACCTCGAATAGCTAGTTTTGGGGCGTATATTAGGGATATGGGCACGAAGGAAAAATGAATAGCATACTTTTATTAATTCCAACAGTATTATAAGCCTACAATATGTGTGCATATGGGTAATGTGTATGTAACAAGTGTTATCGGACCAACGTAGTGAGTAAGAGCTTCAATCTAAAAAAGTACCCACATCTTCGTGAAGAGTTTTACGAACATTTTTGGACCTAGTAGGAGGAGACATTAAAACTAGTGAAATAATATCACTTCTTAAAAGTGAAAGTTTCTAATAATAGTAAGACTCGAGCTAAAATGGAAAAAAAATCTCCCTCTATGTTACAATATGTATAAAAGAATAAGCTCTTGCTAATATAAGTATATTACAAAAATGGGATCTTAACACTTAGCATCTAGACGCAATTAGTTAGCACCTAGATGCTATTAGTTGGCAACTAGACGCTATTAGCGAGCACCTAGATGCTATTAGTTAGCACCTAGACGCTATTAGCGGGCATCCAGACATTATGTTTTGTACGGCTTCCCATTTTGTTTTCATTTAATTTTTCCCACTCTAAACCCTCACTTAAGTGTTATACATATCTAATCCTACCCAATGTTCTAATATTTTCTAGTATTTCAACCCTTAAAAGCTTAGATTGTATAAGACTCCAAGTTACCTTTAAGTTGTGTTGAACTAAGTCGAATTGAGGACTTTACTTTACTTAGAACTTAGTTTTGAAAGAGTTTCTTTCAATTCCCGTCCTTTATCCCAGGATTTACCTAGCATTCCTTGCTTAAAGATTTGATATTTTCCAGTTATCTCGACCTTTAGAAACCTAGATAGGATTGGATTATTAGGGTGTTTTTGTGAGAGTTAGCTTAAAAGGAAGTGAAGTTGAGAGTTTTAACTTAAGCTATATTGAATTGACTTACTTAATGGATTAAGCAAGGTTTATTATTGTAATTTCCAAGTTCTTGATTTGGTTTCCTAGTCGATTATGGTTTGGACTTGTAGTTGATTAGATTCAAACTAATACTTAGCTTAAGTTGGCTTTCTAGATTCGTAGTGCATTTTTTGTTGGCTATTCTTGTTAGGTTAGAATTAAAATAGACAAACTCATATTAGACAACAACTTGTTTGCTGTTTATGCTTTCCTTGCCCATCCTTAAGTATAGGGGTAAATACCGATCTTCATGTGAGGTTTCCTAGTAGACTTACACGTTGAGATTATGCATGTAGATCTAAGTATCTTATAGCTCTTGATTCATGGGTGTTGTGTTAATTAACCTTCATCGTAGAATATATGTAGCAAATTAAAAGACTTATATTGTATTCTATTTACTTCTATGTATAAGAGATCATAGTTTAGCGAGGTCTTAAGCACCCCTTTGCTATTTGTTGGCCAAATAATAAGATAATAACTGGTTACATGTTTATTTTGTATTATATACATATGTTATGGTTGGTTTGGTATTCATGTGTATTTGTGTACTATTTACTAAGCTTTGGTTCATTCTTTTATTTTTATGATTGCTAGTGTTAAGATGAAGTTCATTGCCTGTATAAAGTTAGGACTGTTGCTAACATGATGGGAAGGGAAACACTTAGTATTGTATTATGTTGATGTCAATGTTGTGGATGATATGTGGGGACAAAAGAGTAGATGTACATTAGAGTTGTTGACATTTCATTTGTATTAGGAGATAGAAGTCTTGTTATCAATAATGGTTATGATTGGATGACTTATCTGTAAGTCATTCAGTTTGTAAGAAAAATGAAGATGCATTGATATTGAATTGTAGGCAAGAGTTATAGGTGATATTAGAGAATATAATTGGGGTTCTAGAGCCTTAACATGTCACACTCATCACAGAAACTTGGACACATTATAGGTTGTGATGCCCTTAGGTTTTGGGGTGTTTCAAAAATGTATAGTAATTCCTCTCACAATGTATTCTTTATTGTCGAAAGCATACCATATTGTAAAATTATCATGATGACTAGAAGCGTTTGAATGATAAGAGGTTCATTCCTCCTACACAGCTGCTTGGCCTTAGAATCTCTTTGATAAATTTTTGAAAATAAATCTGGTTCTATGTGATGATTTAAAAGTTTTAAATTTTATTGACTTATTAGTCACTTACTAATTTGATTATTGACTACTTTTGAATTCGGATATTACAAATGGCATTAGGGTTCATTCCTCACCAATAGATGGATGATTTAGACATGAATTAAGGTAGAAGTGACAGGTATGTTTTGACTTATTAGAGAGAAGAGATTCGAAGCGGATTGATAGTAGTGTCAAAGTACATCTCTTTGACAATTTCTACTTTATATAAGGACATCATGGCTAATACCACCGATTTTTGTTTCAGGGAAAACATAAGCTGAATTTGTTATTCAAAATCAACTGAAAATAGCTTTATTGCTTATAAAAAATATGGATAAAATCTATTAAATTTTTTTATAGAAAAAGAAACCATTTAGGAGGTAGGTCTTTATAACTAATATTATTTTTACTTCATAAAAAACATTGAATAATATTGAAAACTTGTATAGTTAAAAGAAAATACACTGGTAATTAATTTAGCTCAAGGCCTATCTTTTATCTATTGTTTAGTAGTTAATTAAGCTCATGACTTATCTTCTATATACTGTTTAAATCAATGACTTAAAATTATTGATTTGATTGCTTCACAAATAAGTTTCATTGCATATGTTGAGTTTTTCATGAAATATATTGGGACTAAAACATATTTGTTTTATTTTCGTATTCATTTTACCATAAGAAAAATGATGAAATGACAATAAAAACCATATGTAGCTCTAATTAAATAGCGGGAAGTCTTTTACAGAGAACACGTAAAATTTTTATGGAGAAATAACTTCTAAAGGAGAGACTTCAAGAAATATAAAATTTTAACACATAATACAAATTACATTAAAATCTTCTTTATAGTATAAAGAAATCAAATATTTCCAAACTTTAAACATATGTTTTGTAGGTTGAGCCGAAGGGAAATAAAATAAAAAATTATTTTGGATAGTTTAAGTAGAAAATGAGTGGCAATTTTTTAATTTCTTCCAATTTTTTCCCCTCAGAATTAGAAATAAATCGTTGAAATTGAGTGCGTATAGGTATATTTTTATGACACCACCCTTCAAATCAATTTTCACCAATCAATAAGGTTAAAAAGCTATGCTTTTGTTTTTCTCTTCATTTTCTATATATATTTGTGCATGTGATTAAAAAGGAATAATTTCCTTTTTTCATTTATTTCAAAATATTTCCATCTATATATTGTTTCCTACTAATCCATATAGATGATATATAACAATTTTGGTAGAAAGTGAGCTTTTATCGTCTTATCCTCTATTTTAACATGATCAATTCAACCTTCCATTCAACTATTTATTTACATTTTTTAAAATTTGAATATTAAATTCATAATTTGTTAAATGAATTAAAAATATATAAATTAAGGATGAGATGGGAGCGAGATCAATTTCCTGAAAAATAAGGACGAGAATATAAGAAAGTCCTTGCAGAAGGAGGTGTTGAAGATAACGATTTGATGTAGATACACCAAGATGGAAAATAATCAAAATTCAAGCTCCAAATTTGAGGGAAAGAAAAAAAGGAGTCTTTATCAAATGGGATTCATTTTTACTTTTTGGGGGTAATATCAAAATTATTTCTAAATTTGAAATTGCTATTTTTCACGTTGGATTGAATTTTCACTTATTCTATTTATTACTTCAACTCTTACCGTTACATTTATACTCTTTAATCAATCCATATTTGCAAAGAAATATTTAAAAAAATGAAAGATGCAGTAAATTGAACAAGCAATACATTATGACATTGAATAATTTGATCAGTGAAAGTTTGAATCTGACAATTAACAATTTTATACTTTTCACGTCAAATTAAAAAAAAAAAACAAAGTTTGGCTTTATCAATATTATCCCTATTTATCTATTATTTATTATAATATATAGTTTTGAAAGATTTTATCACTTGTATCTCTTAAATTATAGTATTTTGTCATATGCTTTTTTGGCATTACTCTTTTACTATTCATAATTTTTAATATTTATCTCCTAAAACTTTTTCATTATTGGTATTTTTTGACCATTACTGTATTTTGCAACTATATAATCTAGAAACATATCCCTTCTATGAAAAGTTGCAAGAATCACAGTACTTACATTGCCTAACATAAATGGTATAATGGTAAGTTTCTTTAAAGAATTGTAATATAATACTCCAAACTAAAAGCAGTGAATAACCAAGCCAATAAACATTAATGGATTTATTTCAACCACTAGGCTCAAAAGTTTCAAGCTTATGCTTGTCGAGTCTGGTTTTTTTCTCTCAGTTTTTTTTATAAATTAGTCTTCTTTAAATCGATTAGTAGTAAACCCTACCTGTTTAATACTGACTTTTGACTAGAGTTTAAAAAAAAAAGCGATTTTTTTTATATTTGAAAACACTTTTAGAGTTACCACTCGATTAAAATCGAGAAAAAAAAGTTAAGTTATAATCAATTGGGTAGATTGATTTTTTGATAAAACCAATTTTTTTTCTAAAATCGATTTTTTTTAAAATGATTTTAAGAACCAGAAAAATGGGTCTAGGGATTAGGATTTTTAAACCCTTTATGAGTACCATTGACTTTCAAATTTTATTCTTAATCTTAAAAATTACCTTTAAATAATTATCTTTGAAAAATGAAATTTAATCATTGATTAATGAATTTGAATAATCTAAACTAAAGTGGAAAAATGTTTTTTTTTTTTACTGTTGCACTGTAGATGCCTACGTACCTACTATTTAAGATTAGATGCACATAAGTCTTTTCCAGAAATATTAATGGGTTTATTTATTTAAACTTTTAAAAAACGATCATGTTTACGTTTTTACCCATTTTAGCTTTATTTAAGGAAATTATTTTAAAAGGTCATAATTGAAGTTTATTTTTGGAAATTCTAAATAGAATCCTAATTTTGAAAAAGTTCATTTATTCTATTTATTAAGAAAAACTAATTTTTCCAAGTGGTAAAATTTTATTAATTCATTCATTTACTTATTATTTATTTATTTTATTTTATCTATTTCTAAAAAAAATTACAAATAAAAATGGATTGTTCTTTTTTCTTCTTTTTTTCTTGCTTTTCTTCTTCCTTTTTTTTCATTTTCTCTTTTTTTTTTCTTTTCTTTTTATTATTACACTTGCATGGAAAACAATAAATAAATAAATAAGTAAACGAATAAATAAATAAAAAAAATTATGCAGATCGAGTTGGCTTGAGGTCGGCTCGAGTTGGTTTAGTTAGCTTAGGTTAACTCAGTTGGCTTAGGTCGACTCGGTCAACTTAGGTCGGCTCGTGGTCAGCTCGATTGGCTTTAGTTGGCTCTGATTGGCTCCGATCAGCTTTGGTTGGCTCGAATTAACTCGAAAAGTCTGATTAGAGTATTGAATCTAGGGTTTTTAGGTGTATGGAATCCGATGGTAGTGGTGGTTTTCACTAATGTAGACATCTTATTTTTGCCATTTTTCCTTTTCCTTTTTTATTTTCATTAAGCCAAGATAAAAAAAATAAAAACTAAAAATAAGAAAAAAATTTAAAAAAAGAAAAAAGAAAAGAAAGTCATATCGAATCAAATCGTATTAAGTCAAGTTGTATCGTATCGAGTAGTATCGTATTGAGTCATGACATATCGAATCGTGACGTATCGAATCGAATCAAATCAAGTCAAGAAGTGTTGTATCAAGTTAAGTTTGTCGAGCCAAGTTGCGTTGGATCGTTTAAGATCAAATTGAATAACGGTGTGTTATTAATTTAATAAATTCTTAAGTAGTTAGAGAATTGGAATTTATTAAAATAATTTTGACCCAGTTCGATTTAAAATAGATTTTTATCTAATTTATATTGAGATATAATAGATTTATAATTTATTAGATAAGTTATTAGGCTATATCTAATTTCATTGGATCGAGCCTTCAAAAATAGAAAGCCCGAATTAAGTAGGATTTCTAGAAAACTAGGTTAAATCTTTAAAAAAGTCAGAACATATCTTTTGCATCTAGAGTTTGTTACCGTACTTAAGATTTGTTGAGATACGAAAGATTTAATAGATGGGTTTATAAATAGGAAATTATCGAAAAAATTCATAACATTTTTTTTTATTTCCACAATTAATTCTAGATTTTTGCAAAACCTAACGACTAACTTTCCGTAATTAGCAATCCAAATTTCAATTCCAACTTTCCAAATTTCCGAAATTTGAAATCCTATTCCAAAGATGTCCAAACCAAATTCCAACTTTCTAAATTTCCCAAGACGAATTCTGATCTCTCCACACAACATCCAAAGTCCAACGATCTAAAATTCGAATCCTTACCTTGCCGATCCAACTTCCAAAATCCAAATTCGATGCCTTGACGTCAAAATTTTGAAATCCGAAGTCGAAGCTTGCCGATCTAAATTCCAAAATCCATCCAAATTTCTGAACTCAATTCCATAATTCAAAGTCCAAGTCTTTCGTTTGACATTCCATGCCAACTCAATTCGATTCCACAATCTAATCCCCTAACGCCCCAATCCACCAATTTTGAAGCTGATTTCACAATCTAATCCCCTAACGCTCCAATCTACCAATTCCAAAGCCAATAGCCCACAATTTGCACGTCTTCTACATCGCACAATCCACATGCGACTCGATTAGGTAAAAGTCATTTTATTTTATTTTAATTATTTTTACTAATTAATTTTCTTGTTTTAGTGTAGGTTTTTTTTATTATTTATTTATTATTATCATTGTTTGCTTGATTTTTTTTATAGTCTTGATTTTTAATAAAGTTTAATTAAATCGTGTTTTTTAGAAAAATTGTGTTTTTTTAAAAAAATATATGTACCATACTGTTAAGATACGTATCTTACAGTTGGGATTGAAAAGAGATACATATCTAATCGTATTTTATATAGTTAAGATTTAGAAAAAATATTTTTTACACGTCAAAAATCTTAATCGATTTTTTCAAGAAGATTTAATTTAATAAGGTTTTCTCAGATTCGTGAAAATTAGATTTATTAGTTTTTTTTTTAAAATAATAATTAATTGATAAATAAATTTAAACTTGGCTCGGTTTTTCTAAATAAAAATAACCATGCACTAAATATTTTATCAAAAGAGAACTATGACAAGTTTAAACTCGAATAGCGAGTACATAGACATCTTCGAAACAACTGTATAAAAAATAAATTTTTTCCCTTTTTCTTAGAAATTTGTAATAAAATAACCATAATAATCACTTTAGTCATTTTTAGCATATTTAGGTATATTTTTAGTATTTTTAGAAAATCATAAAAAATAAAAGCCTATTAATTTTCTCTTTAGTTTTTACATGGTAACTTAGTTTTAATAGATTAGCTTCTGAACTCGGTTTTTCTAGTTTATTTTTCTAAAAATTATTTTTGTAGAAAATCTGTAAATTAGTAGTCAATTAGGGTTTTCCTACCCAAAATCCCTAATTTAATTTTTCATCAATTGAACTAGTTGGCAACTCCAAATTTTAAATTTTTTTAACAAAAGTATTTCTTTAGTTTAATGTTGAGTAATTTATATTAAGTAGGTTAGGCTTAATATAAATTAAATTAAGAAAATCGAAATATGGCTCAACAACCAAAAACTGCCATAGAGGGTGCTATCCTAAAGAGAGAGAGATCATGCTAGAGAGAGAAAGTGTAGTTTATGTATTACTTGAAGAGATTCTTGTGTTTGTGTGTGTTGAAAGTGAAGAGAAAAGCTTTATTTATACCATAAATATAAGGCTTAAGTTAGGAAAGTTGAGAAAAATGAATCAATTTGTTGAAATTCATTAATGGGTTTTGACAAAAAAAAATGAATTTTTTTTTCCATTTTTGAGCTTGATTTTAATTACATAAATGATTGAATTTGTACGGATTTTGGGATGAATTTAAAAGTAGGCTACGCATGCTATACGATTTCACAATTAATTTGGTGAAATTATGTAATAAATGGGATAAAAAATGCCCCCAAATCAAGCACATGAGAAATAAAAAAGGATTGAAATTTTAGAGCTAAATTTGTGAAGGAGGAGGAAGAGGGCGTAGGCTATGTGCAGGGCATGTGCCATGCACCCCCACGCGCGTGATCCAAAAATAAAAGGGGTACGCTTAACACCCCCTTATTCTCCAATTAGGGCATCACCCTATTTAATGTTTTGCGGACTAATTTTTGGTCTACATGAAATGTATTTTTTAATAATATATATTAAATAAATATTTAAAATTAAATACTTATTAAAAAGAAACTCTATCTTAAATGCATCCATATTTTTCCTTTAAAAAAGGAAAAGTCTCTTATATGCCTGGTGAGATTCGAACTTAAGTTTTCTTGTTATTTATGCATAAGTATTATCATCAGGCCGTTGACATGTGCCTTGTCCATATGTGTAATTATGAATTAGGTCAGTTTGAGTTAGATTCAAAATTAAGCCTAGGGCTAACAATCCTTATTATTTTTTATCTAAATTTAAAACTCTACTCTTTTCTAAATTTCCTAAATCCTTTATTTTTTTATTTTCTTTATTTTTTTGCTTTCTTAAATTTTCTACTTTTTTTGTATTTTTCTACATTTCTTATTTTTTAGGTTTTTCTTATTTTTCTATTTTTTTTTTTGCATTTTTTCTCAATTTAAGACTATTTATCTTATTCAAAAAGGGGGCAAAAATGAGGTATCTACAGTGTTGATAAGGTATTCATAACCATAGCTTATAAGTTAGTACTACAACCTTCCATAATCCATGTAGATACTTAATCATGAGGTCACAACTTTTTTAAATGTCTCAACATTCCATATAAAATTTGTAGAAAGATTGCAAATAGTTATAAGAAATCAATACTTTATTATATTAAAAGATAGTTGTTGTCTCATAGATCTTACCAACATTGGTTAAAGAGGAATTTGGTTTTGCACAAATAATGAGGCCTATAAAAGAGAGCACAATGAGGGAACATCGAATGATTGTCTAACGTGATTACTTTGACGCTTTAGTCAGTTGTGAGTATTTGGAGAGGAAGAGAGCTTAAGGGCAATTAGCAGGTTTAAATGCATAAAATATCAAGTAGTTTACCATTAGGTAGTGGTCTTGTATTTATAGAGGAGTAGTGCTGACAGTTGGAGAGCAATTAGTAAGCAAAGCCACACCCATAAGTATTGGAGAATGTGATCATGGTGTTTGACATGCTTCAGATATATAGGAGGTAGTTGCTTGACTTAGTCTCTTAGTCTTCTTCGAAGTTTTCTAGCAATTAGAGGCCTCCTTTAGCCATTAGGCCATGTTCTAGGCTTAGGTCGAGGACGACCAGTCATAGGTTGTGAGTTATATTAAGTTAGGATGGGCCTAAGGAGCTTATATCTAAAAGGTCTTATCAATATTTGCCTTCCAACAATCTCATTGATGTAGTGAAGGCAAGGAGAGGGGAAAGATGGGCCTCTAATGCATGTAGTTGATCTAGTCAAGCGAAAGTTCATGGAAAATATGTTTGAGCCGGTATGGGGTTAAGAAAAAGAGGTCCGAGCTAGTGTAGGGCTAAGGCAGAGACATCTAAGTTAGCATGGGGCTGAAGCGTAGAGGTCAAAATTGATCTAGGGGTCGCGCAAGTACGGCATATTTGATTAGACTACCTTTTGGGCAGGAGTGAGTGTAATGGTTCTAAGGTGGAATACGAAAGGTCCAACATCTTTGGCTTGAGTAGTTGGCCCTCCATCCAATCAAAGCAGAGCGTGTGTTTATGGGGCTAAAGGGGCGAATCAAGGTGAAAACTTCACAACTCGAAGTAGGTGCTCTAAGAGCATGATGTGGATCGAGACCAAGAACGGACAAGGCTAATCATTAGGATGGGTCTAAGTTTATAGAAAGTTTAAAGTATAGGATAGAAGTCACGTGAAAGAATAGAAAAAAGGTAAGATAAGCAAACCTACAAACAATTCCAAATGATATAACGCACCACTGGAACTTTCGAGGACTCATATCACAAGTCAATATGATGCACAAGGTGGTCCAGTGATGTTGCTTGCTACATAGCCTTGCTTAAGGGTTAGGATAAGAGTAAAGCGAGTAAACAAGCTGACAAGAGCGGTTTTCACAAAAGAAGAATATTCAGTATATTGATGATAAGATCATTGCGGTTACATGTGTAGTAGGTATTTATACCTAAAAAACTAGGGCGACCTGCCTAAAATGGAAAAGATTAAAATGGTATTATCTAAAAGAAGTAATGTACAAAGAATAATAAGAGTATAATTGAAAATACAACAAAATGAGTATCTTCCATAGATGATTCTGTCACGCGTTTGCTTAAATATGTAGCTCCTGGTAGCTAGATGACTTTTTGTTAGAAAAGATAATTCTGTACAATCAGTTTGTTTTCTATTGAACTGAGCAGATAATTCTTCCGAGATAAATTTACCTCGGACAATTTAGCATAGCTTAGGTTTGGGTCAGCTGTGTTGATGGTCAGATGAGTCAAGCTGACATTCAAGTGCAATTCAGGTCGAGAATTGGAGATGAATGACCAGTGTAGGAGGGTTCGGTTCGACTAGTGCATTAGGTCGGCAAATTGTGGTAGCTTAGACTCTTCGGTGGTAAGTCTTAAGGAAAGAATTCACCTGGCCATATTTTCTAGCCTTTAAGCTTGGGTATGGGTCTAGGGTCCGGTGGTCTAATTCCTATCACAGTGGGTTGTGTCTTGCTAGACTAAATTGAGCTTGCCATTGCCTAAGCAGGCGCAATTTATTTGATCTGAGGCATAGTACCATTGGGGTGTCGAGCAAGTAGAAGTTAGAGATGCCTTGAGGAAACTTCCTATGAAAGTACCTTTTCAAATTATAACTTTATCGCATTCGTTTTCAATGCATTTAATGCAATGTGACAGGTATCCTATCACAGCAAATTAGTGTGCAACTGCATACGTTTTGTCTTTTAAATGTAGCCATCTTATCAAAATTGACTCCACACATCTGCATCATAGCATTCCTAGGGATTCATACTTATTTGAATCCCTATAACCGTCAATACAGTTTTCAAGACTCTCGATATATATAAATACATCAATCACTTTGACAGACTGTTCTTTCACAATTTCTTCATTGTAAACTCCACTTTCTTTTCCTCCATTAATCTTCTTTGCGAACTTCTCTTCATATTTCACTCTCATTTCTTTATTGATCATGTCGACCAAAACGGGTGAGATGCCATCAAATGCATCAAAATACAATCTCGGCAACTTCGAGACCATAAGGAGTTATCCTTCCCTTGAAGGAGAGGACGATATCACTTTGTTAGCACAACTAGATAATGCTACTAGAATGGCGGTAGAGGCCTTGGATAAGGTGAAGCTTATTTGTGCTATCCCAAGGGATGCTTATGTATACATTCCCTTGCTGTAGGCTAAAGACTTATATAAGGTGCCCGAGATAGGCAAGGGTTTAAGTAGTTGGGTTAGTAGGATTAAGACCTCTACTCCTAGCTAAGGGTTGAGTAATTTTATAGTTGAGATGATTCCTAACTGAAGAATACGGGTGTTGATGAAGGAAGAAAGGGTACACCTATTGACGAGGGGGGGAGGGGGTGCTTTTCTATCTTTGAAAAAGGCTTAGAGTACAGGCATTGTCTCCCTCTTAGCAACTTTAAGAAGGACCTCTTCAATTTCCACTTATATAGTCCAATGCAAGTCCCACCCAATGGGTGGAAGGTATTGAAGGCCTTCCAAAGGCTATGTGAATACCTGATGACAAGGGTTATCCCCAAACTTTTCAACTACTTCTATATGTAGAAGAAAGTAGGTGAGTGGCTGTACCTTTAACCTAATAAGGGGAAGAAGTTGTTTTGTAACCTTGTTGATACAAACTGCGCCAAAAGCAAATAAGGTCAGTCATAAGAATGGGTCCAATCTTATAGAAGAAACGAAAATAAAATGAGTTTAGTGAGGGTTTTAGTAAATTCATGAGTTACCTAGTTGGATATGATGCACTAACTAGATCCTATACAGCTTAATCATCGCTTTAATATGACGTACAAAGAGATAATTAGGGTCACTCATTATAATTCTTGTTAAAGGTATTGATAAGAGTTAATAAGATAGAGCTTTCCAAGAGAAAAGACTCAATTTTTTTTTCATTAATGTGCAAATTTGTCTAAAACCCTACACATGCATTCTATTTATACACAATGACAAACTTGTAAATAAAAGGACTAAAAGGATGCCCTAGTGGCATTTCTATAAATACAAAATAAACATGAGTGTAATTTAGGAATAATACAATAAATAGGAAATCAAAATAACACAAATAAAAATAAGTAATCAAATGAGATATCTAGGTGGAGAGTAGATGAGTTGGGCTCTAGTATTTAGTTGGGTTAATACCTTGAATCCTATCACCTGCGGACTTCGTCAAGGGCTGGCAAGATGATTACCTAGTGGTTGAGCTGCTAAATGAGGTAGATTTCTAGAGCAGATGGACTGAATTGGTTTGAATAGGGGTCTAGAAGAAGTTAGGACCCAATGATGTCGAAGTTATGGAGGAGATCTAAGCCTTCGTAGCCCTTAGATACAGGAACAAAATTAATGTCACAAAGATGCTTAAGAGGTACTTCAAGTATTTGATCTTCGAGCTCTTTCCCAGCATAAAAATGGCTGTGGTGAAGAAGTAGGTTAAAGGTATAGGTTCATTGTTTTACAAACGACTTCATCTAATTGTGTAAAGTTATACTTCGTCCAACGTTGTTAGGAGGAATAGAAGGGGGATGGGGGATCTTCTTTGTCCGTACTAGTCACGGTAGAATCAGTGAATGGTAATGCTTTGTATTTTGCCTTTGCTTTGTTTTCGTCTTCCTTAGGGCATGCTTGATTCCTTACAAGTAAGAGACTAATTAAGAGGATTTCCTGTCCTTTGGTGGATGAGCTAATGAATTGTTGGCAGGTTAGGACAAAGCCAACCACGAAAACCTCTTACCCTAAGGACAAGGCCATGGAGCTAAGGTCAGGGGCTAGGGAGACCAGCAGGGTCAAGCCAACTACTTTATTTCAAGAACTTCCTCTGGATCCTCAAGTAGAGCCGTTGGCTACTGATCCTGTAAGCATGGCTCTTCCTTCCGTTATCTTTGTCCCCACTTATGTGCCTATTACTGTGGAGGACGAACTCGTCGGTGCTAAGGACTTGGAAGTGATGTTGCTTGCTTCTCCTAACAAGGGTGAAGAGGAGGTAGAAGCCAGCACCACATCTGGTGTAGCAGGCAGAAGAAGAATGCCCCTAAGACTATAGGGGATGTAGTACCTAGGGCCAAGAAATAAAAGCCCATAGGGAAGGTGCCCTTGAGTTGAGTGTACTTGTACAAGTGGCTGATTACTTACCCTTACAAGTGCATTGATGAACTTAGCGATGAATTTTTTGATGTTTTGAATAAGTTTAGGTTCCCGAGGATCGAATCAAACTCGTTTAAGGACATATTGTACATCTCTTGGAATGAAGAGATCCACCTTTACGCTTTTGAGGCTGAGAACAAAAGGGTTAGGGGGAAGCTCTTGAGGCTAAAGTGGGAGATCTGAGGCAATAACATTACGTCATGGCATCAAACTTTAGGTTATCAAGCTTTACTAAGGTCTTATACCCCTAGCACGTAGGCTAATGTTAAGGAGTTGTCGAAGGTAGGAAGGGACGATCCTATGGAGATGGTAGGCTACTTGAGCACGCTCATCCGACAGGTAAGCTTTTGTCTTTTATAATTGATGTCCTCTATCGTCGTAGTTGGTCTGACCTTACTTTGTGTTTTTTTGTTTTTGTAGTACTACGGCCAAGTATTTCTCTAACTAAGAAATTTCGATTCTGTATGGAAAGAGGTAAAGAGCTTTTAGGAAGCATTACGTAGAGTTGAGAGGACGTATAGGAGGCAAGGTCCTCTATAAATAAATATTTTGATAAGTTCGTTAAGGTTAATTGATGCTTGCGTTCTTCTTAAGTACAGGTGGCTGGGCTCAAGGGGAGGTTAAAGGATATGGAGTGAGAGAAGTTTACTGTTGAAGACATTGCTAGGTAGGGTAGTGACTTGAAGGCTTGGCTTGAAGATGAGTAGAGGACAAAGGCTTAACTCTCCCAAAAACTGGATGAAGAGAAGGAAGCTAAGGCTAACCTTGAGAGAGAGAATGTCGAGCTAAGGGCATTGATCTCTCAATTGTAGACCAAGCTGACGATGAAGGCATCGGAATGCGACAGCTCTAAAACCACATTGCTAAGGTTGGCTGATTAGAAGGTGCAGTTGGAACAACAAATCAAGGAATTCTGGAGGAAGGCCTCGAAGATGGAAGAGCTCATCTCCAAGTTAGAGCGTACAGAGATTCTTAGAGACACTAATGCTAAGAAAGTTGTCACTGTTTTTCAACTAACAAAGGAGTGGCTGGATGAGCTGGAGGACCTCTCTACTGAATTCATTCGCTTCACAAGGAAAGAGATGCTTACACATTATTCCGATCTCAACTTGATTTTCCTTGATTTTCTAGATAACCTAACTTTTCAATACAAGAGGAAGCTCGAAGTGTTGGAGATAGAAGTTGCTCAAGCAGTTGCGAAGGTCTAAGGCTCCCTTTTTGTTGTTGGCTCTAAACAAGACATTTCCATATCCACTTGTGTCCTGGTAGCTCAATAGGAGGTTACCCCTAAGGGTGCTTCTTAGGGTGATTAAGTTTGAGGTGATCCTCTTGTCAACCCCAATTAGTAGCTTTCGCCCCCTACTCTAACCCAAGTTAGTCTTTCTAAGGGCCATAAACGGACCAACCCTTCAAGTAAATAGAAGCTTTAGATTTTTTAGAGTTGCTGGAGTTAGTTGATCTTAGGCAATAATTATCCCTTTCCTTTCTTTTTGTACGTAAGGTCGGGATGTTGGCCCTAAATTTGTAATCCTCATGTTATTAATGATATTCAAATTTGTCTACATACTTAGTTATGCCCTTCGAATTTTTGTTTTTTTTTTTGTTTTTGTTTTTTTTTATTGAATGCTTTTCCTTGTTTGCTTGACTAGTTGTGACAGTTTGATACTTTGTGCATAAAGGGCATTATCCTTTGCTCAAGTTGTTATAGGGGGTTGGGTCGGTGGTGTTCTGGCCTACTCAGTTGGAAGTAGCTTAAGGTAAGGGATGTTTCCCATTATTGAGGTTACTTAAGGGGGTTAAGTTGGTGGCGTTCCGACTTGCCTATTGGGGAGTTCCTCAGGGTAAGGGGTGTTTCCCTTTATTGAGGTTACTTGAGGGGGTCAGGTTGGTGGCATTCTAACCTGTCTAGTTGAGGGTTCCGAAGGGTAAGGGGTGTTTCCTCTTACTAAGGTTACTTAAGGGGATCGGGTTGGTGGTGTTTCAATCCACCTAATTGGATAGTTCCTCAGGGTAAGGGGTGTTTCCCCTTACCAAGGTTACTCGAGGAGATTAGATCAGGAGCGTTTTGACCTACCTAGTTGGGTAATTCCTTAAGGTAAGGGGTGTTTCCTCTTACTAAAGTTACTTGAGGGGATTAGGTCGGTAATGTTTTGACCTACTTAGTTAGAAGTTCTTCAGGGTAAGGAGTGTTTCCCCTTACTGAGGTTACCCAAGGGAGTCAAGTCAGTAGTGTTCTGACTTGCTTAGTTAGTAGGAGTTCCTTAAGTTATGGTATGTTTTCCCTTATTAAGATTACTCAAGGGGATCGGGTCGGTGGTGTCCTAACCCACCTGGTTAGTGGGTCCATTTACCCTTTAAGGGTTGGGACTTAATAAGAGAGTAAGAGGAGAAGTAAATGTAGATAAACTATGCAAACTGGAACTTTTCATTCAAAATTTGAAAGGATTTACAAAATGGTATAGTAATCAAAGTAAAGATGAAGGTTATTGGCATTCCATGTGTATGGGATGAGTTCGCCATCCAATATTTCTAATTTGTATGCTCTATTACCCAAATTTTCTTTGACTCTGATCAGGTCTTCCCAATTGGGGGCCAACTTGGTCTATCTTTCTCACAAACGCGTAGCCTCTAACTTTCGATAAACTAGGTCGCTAACCCTAAACTCTTTGTATTTAACCTTTTAATCGTAGTATCTGGTTGTTCGATGTTGGTAAGTAGTCACCTGAGCAGAAGCGAGGTTTTTGATTTCTTCAATGGTGTCAACGTTGGCTTGTAATAAGGATTGATTAAGAATGGTGTTGAAACTTTGAGTTCGCATGCTGGGGAGCTCGAGCTCAATGAGAAGGACTACCTTTTACCCGAATGCTAGGCAAAAGGGGGTTTTGCCAATGGAAGTGTAGTAAGAGGTCTTATACCTCTACAAAATGTTAGGCAATTTGTTTACCTAAGTGTCATAAGCTTAGTCTACTCGCTTCTTTAATGTCAAGGATGACTTGATTTACAGCTTCTACCTAGCTGTTCAACCAAGGGTAGGCAACTGATGTAAAGTGCAGCATAATATGATGCTTAGCGCATAATTCCTTGAATTTGGGGTTATCGATCTATCATCCATTGTCTATGATGAGGGTGTAAGGGACTTGTAAACCCCACAAATTTAGTTTTTTAGGTATCAAATTAATTTAAATATTATAGGCAATTATCTTAAATTAACGAAATTAATAAATTTAAAATTGAATAAAAATTTAAATTTGAATATAAAATGAGTAATACAAAACCCTAAAAATCTTAATCGAAACCTTAATTACGTATACAAACTCTAAACTCTATGTACGAGTAGGTACCTGAAATTGAATATGAAATTAGCAAAAACTCTAAAACTATAAACCAAAGCTTATAAAACGAATAATTATATCCTAAAAGTATTAAAAATCTAATAGGTTACAATTATCAACTAACACGTATAATCGTGGAAAATTATTAGTGAATAGATAAAGATAACACCCAAATATTATAAACATAACTGGTAACAATTTAATTAATAAATTTTATAAAATTTCGAATATTATTTCAAAATCTTTATTAATCCTATAATTTTACATGTGGAATTATGATTTTTTTTTTACTTTTCTTTTTCCTTTTTCCTCTCTTCTTTTATTTTTCCCTCTTCCATGTTATTTTTTTTTTTCTTTCCTTTCTAGAACATGCTAGCAGCCCATGTGATCAATTGAAGGACTTAAGATTTGATAAGATAAAGCAAAAGTCTAATCATTACCTTTTCTTATCTTTCTTTTGTTTCTCCTTTGTCTACATGCTTCTCTTCTTTTCACTTTCATTAATCAAAACAAAGCTAAAAACATACACTTTTTCCTTCCCAAAAACAAACCAAGAACCCCTTCCCCTTTCCTTTTTATTTATTTATTTTTCTTTTGGTTATTTCGTTTTCTTCTATTTTGATTAAGTGAAGTAAGAAGAAGACGAAATGCTTTTAGGATCAACCAATCTTCAAGTATAAGAAGAATAGTTAAGTATTATTATCATTTTTTTAACTTATTTTGTTAATTTACGTATACCCTTATTATGTATGTAGGTATGTATTTTGTAGAAATATATGTATTTTGGTTACATGTAATATAGTTCAAATTGTAATTTCTATTCTTGTAATTAAACTACTTAAACATGTATTGGGATTTATGAATAGTTAATATTAAATACTTAGGTATATTTATGTGTACATATATATTATAATTGATTATACGAGTATTTGGTATAAAGGGATTTGTGTATATGTACATATAAATGTGTATATAGTACATATATTATTTATTTTCATTATATATAAGTATATATGGCTAGTTAGGTACGTAGGTATAAAGTACAAAAATATAATTATAGTATATGTATAAATATCATATATAAGTATACTTATAGAACATACAATATATTTAGAGTTATATTATTTAATTACATAAGTATATGTATACATATAAAACACGTATGTTAAGGGTATAGTGTACATATATATATATATATATATATATATGAGTATACGGGTATACTTAATATTATATGTATAATATACTATAATACTAAATTAATAAATAAGATAAGATAATGTATATATATAAGTATGTATGTATGTCGTGAGATTCAAAGAAAATGGAAAATACTTAATTTGTAAAATTTAATAACATAGAATAATAAACATAATTATATAAATATTATGTAAAGTACTAAAATAGGAAAAATATACTAATTCATAAAAATGATACGTAGCACTTTCTCAAGTTGCTACGTTAGCATTTTATAAAAATTTCATTAAATTCATAATAATAATAATAAATTAGAAAATTATTAAAGTAGTAAAAAATGAAATAAATAAGTATTAAACCTTAAAGATGGTAAAATATTTAAAATATAATAAAATTCTCAAAAAATAAGAAAATTATAAAATATAAGAATTAGATATTTATTAAATCATAAATATGTAAAGTAAAGACTTAAAATAATAAATTATAATTATTTATGTCAGAATGGTAAAATTTGTAATATTTTACATCATAATCGAAGATGCAGGTTATAACGTCCAAAACGAATCTCGCTATGCAAAAGTACATTCGAAAGCAATAAAAAATCGACTATAAGTTTATAAAAATTGGAGTTAAAATGAAAATGTTGTATGTAACTAAAAATTTAAGATAAATTAAGAAAAATAAGTAAAAAATTTAAGTTAAAGTATGTTTATACTATATTTAGGTTATAATGAGAAACTAAGCAAATAATAATAGATATTTAGTTAATCAATGAAACTAGTTTTTTCAGAATACTTATAAATTTATTTATCTTTTAGGTACTTAATTATCAAGAACTGAAAGTCCCAAAGAATTAGAAAGTGAGCATTAATCTAGGTGAGGGAGTTTTTATAATATATTATTTGCTTGTTGTTTGTTATTTATTAGTTAATATTGTTTGTTTGTTTGTTGAATAACTGATTGTTTTGTGTGTTATCATCTGTGTGATCACTTTCTTAAATTAGTAAATATAACTATTTGACTAAAATAACTAGTTATATCAATCGCATGTCTGTAACCTAATTGGTATACTAATGGAGAGTGCTAGTTTTACAGATTTTTGATAAAAGTATTTTTAGTAAATATTTTCCTAATTTTAAATATATTTTGTATTATTTCTATAAGGGATTATTGTCATGCTCCGAAGCGGCACAGTTGTAACAGTCCCGCCGTGTAAACCATTCTATGATAGTAGTTGGCTTTACAATCGCTATTCTAGACTTGATCTACATAAGGTGTCTACGACTAACTCGCTTTAAAGTAAACAATTTGTAATTTAAATAAATAATTTACTTAAGAAAGTAAGAAAAAAAATATATATATATACTGAAATTCAGTTATTACAATTAAAATATATGTTTGTTCTTCAAATGTTTTTCCTCACTCCCCAAAATCTAGCAGTTGCTAGCTTCAGAGTAGTTGTATGCCACTTCTTAGCCAGCACCTGTACGACGTCTATAGGAATATAAGCAACTACAGCTTAGTAAGTTAGGATGAAGGACTTAAAACTATAACATAAACATAATAAGGTTAGCAATCAACTTATTAGGTGCAATGCATGTTCGAGCAAATGCATGTTCGAGCAAATGCAATCGCACAACGTTGTCCGGTCGGTCGTGAGATTAGAGAAATTACGCCCGCTGTAATCCGGGTTGAGAAGTTGCTGTTAATGCAATAGTTCATGACTAAACCCAAGCTTGTGCAATGGAGACATCGCTTCTCCCGCAACTACCTTCTAACCATTGACTTCACCCTCGTCACGACCTCTTCTCCTATTACTTAGTTCGACTAAGGATGAAGAAAGAACCATTATGCAATCCTGCGCTATCCCTTTTGAAGGAGTCAGTATTTGGCCGAAGAATCCTAGGTTTCCCTTAATGAGTTGCCATATAGGTCCAATTATGATTACGGGTCGTATATTTGATTAGGTCCAGTTTAGGGTGATCAATCATTTCATACAAATCATATAATACAGGCTAGAACAACAAACAAAATCATAACATTACTCATAATCAAGCACATGCACACAACTAACTATCTAACAAGCATAGTCAAGCATAATCTTAAGCCTCCAAAATACAGTAACGTATCAATCCCAATTTACTTAGACTCCCCGTTCCCCCACTCGAGGTCCAACTCGCTCAGGCCATCGCCGATCATCCCTATAATATAAACGTGATTTCAGTTTTTCATATAATTATTATAAGTTAATTTTATCTTATAACACTTATTGTTATGTTTTGTTTAAGCTTTAATATATCCAATTATTTAGGTTCTCAAATCTTTTACAATTATTCTAGGTTTGGGGTTAGGTTAGTGATCCATTTCTGCATCGATTTCTAAATTAGGTTCTAGTTCGATTTCTAAGTATTGTTTTATACTCGAACCTTATAAATTCGTTTCAAATCATAATGTGAAATAATCATATTACTTCAAGATATCCTAAATGCCATCATTACTCCTAATGTGAGAAATTTTTACATTTTTCATATAATTATATAAATTCAAGATTTCTATCAGATTTATTATATATCCTTATTATTTATATAATATCAATTTCTATTTTAATATCTTTTATTTATTATATTTCCAATAATTACATATTATGTATTATCACCTATTATGCATATAATACACATCTAATATTTCTAACACTCTAATTACCATCTCCTAACATCAATTATCATTTCAAAATGTATAAATTCATCCAAAATCAAAATTTACACCTAATTACCCTAATTTACAAAATTAACTTAAAATTTACTATTTTTCTCTATTACTTATTTACTACATAATTAGCCTAATAATTACATCTAACACCTTAAATACTACAAGTATCATACCTCATCAGATTTAAGTATCATACCTCATCAGATTTCAATATCATAAAACATATAATATTCACCTAATTAGTAATTAATTATTTAATTACTTAATTAACTCTAAATTACCATTTTATGCCTCATTTTAAGGCCTAAAAATTATCTAAAAATTTTGAAAATTAATTTTTGAAAATGGGCTTCACAGTACTGTTATAAATCATCTAAGTATTCTACATAAAAATTTTGAGCTAAAAACTATACTCCTAAGGTCATTTATTTCTAAACCGAAACATGCTTGATTTTGCATGATTTCTTAAGGATGATATATCAAGGGACATATTTTCATCAAAATAATATTTTTACTAAAAACTACATACAAAAATATTTCAAAATAACAAAATTCATAATTTTCTAAGAATATTTACTATTTTTACAAAATTACACAAAATCGGGCTGGAAATCGAACTCACCGATTTCGGTGGCTCCAGCCACCGTCGATGACCATGGGTGTATCGGCCTACCTGGGCACTATCACCACTGTGTGGTCGTGGTGACCGTCCAGTCACAGTTACTCATCAGGTCTGGGTTCTCTTTACAAGTCCTAACTGCATAGTTTTTTTTTTTTTTTTTACTAACCTTAATTTTCCTCTCAATTTCACCTCTTCCCTTTTTTCTCACTCTCCAAACTGACAAAATGAGCTTTTCAAAATTGTGCATTAATGAGACAAGACAATTGCTTTATCTCTTCTTTTTTTCACTTTTTATTTGTTGCATTTTAATTGGTTATTTTTTTTCTTCAATATCAGATTTCCACACCCCACTTCTGGAATTTTCCTCATTTTCTATATATTTTCTTGATTTTTCCTTAATTAATTATGAATTTTCTTTAATAATTTATTATTATTTTAGCACATTTCACGTATTTTAAGTAATTATGCGTATTTCTACATAAATATAAATTCATATATAAGACAAATAAATATTCCTAAATATTATTTGGGTTATATTATGATTTTTAGTATACATATAATTTATCTCTAGCGATTTGTTAATTATCAGAATATATTTTACGTATTTTCAATAAATAACGAGTTATATACTTAAAATTTGGAATTTTTATATTCTTTTATTTTATTGCATATTTTCTTAAATTCAAATTTACAGAATCATTTTATTAATATTTTTAGTTTTACTTATAATTTAGGCTTGATCGAATCTTTCAATCGATCGAAACCCTAAGTGACTAATTGTGGGGCTTACACTTATATGTTTGTAAATAATATTTTTATTGTTAAGATAAAGTTGGCATAGTATATCCAATTGATTGCGAGAGGACTCGCACATTTGTGCCTATAAGGCCATAAATATATGTTGATGAAGAGATGACTCGCTTTGTGTACCTAAGGGGCCTTTGATATGTTCAATGGATGGCCCTAGGTGGGGTTTACCTATATTGATTATTGTTTATCGGTTAGGGTAATAGTCAAGTGCCGTCTAGTGGGTATTGCCCCTAAGTAGCCTCATGCGGTTAAGGTGAGGTACTTCATATAAGTAAGTATGGAGGAAAAATTGACGTGTAGATGATGTAAATCTACACTTTCCACAGTTTCAGACTCCTATGAATGTGTTGCCTATATCACTGCGTATGCATTCATTTCGCTTATAGATATATTACATCTGTGTTAATATGGTTTGATAACTTAATTGAACGGTAGTGGTGAGGAATGAACTTACTGAGCCGTAGTTTGCTCATTCCTTTACAGTTTCTTTTATAGGTTCCTTTAAGTAGGGATTTGAGAAAATCTTGAGAGCAGAGCACAAATTAAAGATATATTTGATAATGTTAGAGTTGATTAAAATGTGTATAGTTGGTACAAAAACAATTTATGTAAAAAATATTTATATGATAAGACTATGTGTAATATAGTATTTCTTGTAAATTATTAAGTTATTTTACCTTATCTTAGCATTTGATAGGGGATATCGATTCTCTGCAGTTTTGATGGATTATGAAATATCGGATATCTATAGTCATTTATATTTTATAGTAAGTTAATTAATTGAAAATCAAAAATCGAAAACCTTAGTGATTAATAATTTAGAGTCTTGTTATTTCTAACTTATAAGACAGTTTTCGTATCATGAGTACACACGTGATATGAAAATTTTAAGCAATTCTACTAAGCTCCATTTAGGATTATGACAGGACCCTAAATTGGGAAAGGGTGCTATTCATAATAAAGGACTCAACACTCCTTTCAATGATTTTTGCTACTGCTTCGGCCTTGACCTACTTAGTGAAATAGTCGATGATAACTATGATGAATTTCTGTCTTCTAGAAGCCTTAGGGAAGGTGTTAAGGATGTCCATGCCTCATTAGGCAAATGGCTACAAACTGGTTAGGGGTTGGAGACTATTGTTGGGTGCATAACTAATAGGGGCGTCCTTCTGGCACTGAAGGTACTTCCAAGCTATGGCTTTAGCATCTTACCTCATGGCAAGCCAGTAGTATCTAAGTCGTAGTGCTCGAATGTAGAGGTTTTGGAATTAAATGTGGTTGCTACATATTCAAGCATGTAACTCTTTCATAACACATAGGCTCTTACCTTCTTGGAGGCATTCGAGTAAGGAAAGGTTGACCCTCCTAAGATATAGGACACCATTAACAAATGTATAATTGGTGGCATGATATCTTAGCTTTTTTGCCTCTTTCTTATCTTCCAAGAGCATGCCTTGCTCCAAATAACTCTAAATGGGATCCATTCAACTCGACTTTGATGTTGCTACTGTCAGTTCCAAGACTTTTGCCAAACTTGAAGTTATACTCTTCTTCGGTAGGTACTTTACGAAGATTTTCCTATCTTTCACCTCGGGCTTTTGTTTCCTAATAAAGGTAGGCTTAGATAGCCAATCTGCCACTGAATTTTCGAGTCGAATGATCTTTGTAATGGTTCATGAAGGCAATTTAGCTAAAAGGATCTTCACCTTCTCTAAGTACCTTGTTATGGTATCACCCCTAGCCTCAATTCATTTCAAACTTGCTGGATGACCATTATAGAGTCTGAGAAGACTTCTAAGTGCTCAGCACCGATCATTTTGGCCAAGAGATTGATTATCAAAGCTTCGTATTTGAATTTGTTGTTGCTGGTGTTGAACTTGAACTTGAGGGCATAACATACTATGATCTTGTGAGAACTGGTCAGAACAAGACTTGTACCTCCACCTTTTGAGGTAGATGATCTGTTAATGTGGAGAGTCTACACCCGCTTGTTATCATTCAGGAGTGCTTTCTCCTCTCCTATATATTTGACTATGAAGTTGGCCAACACATGTACCTTATAAGCCATTCGAAGCTGATATTGGATTTCATACATACTCAACTCCATCGTGTATTTCACCATCCTTAGCATACTATGATCCTGCGAGGGCTAGTTAAAACAAGACTCATACCTCCACCCCTTGAGGAAGATGATCTATTAATGTAGAGAGTTTACATCGGCTTGTTATCATTCAAAAGTGCTTTCTCTTCTCTTGTATATTTGACTATGAAGTCGACTGGCACTTGTACCTTATAGGTCGTTCGTAGCTGATATTGGATTTCATATGCGCTTAGCTCCATCGTGTACTTTACCATCCGCCAGATGTGTCTAGCTTTTGTAGTAGTACGCAATGGTTGGTTTGTGAGCATAGTTATCTGATGTGTATAGAAATAAAGCCTTAGTTGACATGGCGAGATGAAGACAACCAGGGCAAACTTCTTTTCCTCGGTGTACCTGACTTCATGCCCGTAGAGTATGTGGCTAACGTAGTATATAAGCTTATGCTCTCTCCTCTCTACTTTGACCAGTATAGAGGAGAGTGCCCGATTACTTATTGTTAGGTACAAAAACAGGTCTTCCCTTGGGACAGGCTTAGAAAGGACAAGGAAGTATGCGAAGAAGTCTTGTAGCTATTGGAAGGTCACTACACATTTCGGAATCCATTCAAAATCCTTAGGATTTTGAAAAACTTAAAGCATCTATCTACGCTCTTTGAGACAAACCTGCTCAGCGCGACCACCATACCGGTAAGCTTCTACACGTCTTGGATTGAGGTAAGGGACTTCATATCCCTAATGGAACATCTTAGAAACATGCTTGAGTTGACCCCAAAGATACACTTTGGGGGGTTTAGCTTCATGTCATATTTTCTCATATGGTCAAAAACTTCTTAGAGGTCCTTGACATGATCAGCTGGCTTCTTGCTCTTAATAATCATGTCCTTAATGTATACTTCCATGTTGCACTCGATCTGGGTTAAATAGCTTTGTCACCATGTGTTAGTATGTTACCTAAGCATTTTTTAGCTTAAAGGCATGACTATGTAGCAATATGTGCTAAATTCAGCGACGAAGGAGGTATAGACTTTATCCTTCAGGTCTATTTTTATCTAGTTGTGATGTGAACCGTGACTAAGAACAAATAAGGCCGGTTGTTGGATGAGTTTAATCTTGCAGAAAGCTCGAAAAAGAAATTGATGGGGAATAACGCGAAAGAACTAATGACGAATGAAAAAGTAAGCAAAACCCACGAACAGTTCCAGAAGATATGACATAGTAATGGAACTTTCGATGACTTATGACACAATTCGATATGATGTACAAATCGGTTTGATGAGATTACTTACCACCTACCCTTGCTCAAGGGTTAAGATAAGAGTGATGCCGAGAGTAAACATGTAGTGTTTACGCAAGGAAGGAAAATAATCCAAGTGTGTTAATGATAATCTATACGATGCAACTTCAATTATAAGGGTATTTATATCCATAAGTTAGGGTAGCTTGCCCAAAAGGGAAAAAAAAAACAAAAAAAAAGGTATTTCCTAAGAAAATAATGTACCGGATATAAAAAGGTAAAAATGAATATTAAAAAAAAAACAATCATTGGTGTAATGAATTCTACACATGATTCTATACACATGGCGATGTTGTTGGAAGATGTGGACAAGAGTAAGATAAGCTTGCCTGCCCAAGTAGGGGTGGTTGAATTAGTTCGGACTTTCTTTCTCATCATCTCAGTAAGGGAAATGTCGAGTAAGTAATTGGCCAGGTATGAGTGAGAATAGGGAATGGCTATTCTCTTGGCCTTCAACTTCCTGGTACACTATTTGTTAAAAATAAGCAGTCATTTGGCTTAGTATGTAGATTAGGTCGACAAGGAGATACTTGGCCTCGGTAGGAGTCAATTGAAACAGGAGGATTTGTCTTGCCAATCCCTTTAATCTTTGGGCTCGGCTGTAGGTCAACGGCCTAGTAGCCTAATTGTTATCATTCCTTCCAATTAATATGGATTTGGGATCAAATCCGAATAGTCTTTGATCAGCTCTCCGTTGAGGTGATATGGACTGAGGTTGGCAATGTTAAATGTAACCCCATAATCTTTGGGCAGCTCCAATCTATAAGTATTGTCATTAACCTTCTAAAGGATTTTGAAAGGTCCTTCAACTCTTACAGATAATTTGTTCCTCCTCTTACTCGGAAACCGTTCCTTATTAAGGTACAGCCATACTAAGCCTCCTTGTTGGAATTTCTTGGCCGTCCTTCCCTTTGGCCTTCTCACGCATTCTTCTACTAGCTTAGTCAATGTGCCGAGTGACTTTGTCATAGATGTGCTGTTATACCTCGAAGTAGCAAAATCGTAACAGTCCTGTCGTGCAAACCATTCTAAGATAGAAGCTGACTATACAACCGTTGTCTTAGACTTGATATACACAAGGCGTCCACAACTAACTCGCTTTGAAGTAAACAATTCATAAATTAAATAAGTTATTTACCTAAGAAAGTATGGAAACACATACATACATTAAGATTCAAGTATTACAAATAATGTTTATAAGGTTTTATTATCCTATACTTCTTAAGTAATACATTATTTGAAAATGAAATATTCTAAACAAAAGTTAAGACCATAAAGGTATATATGTGCTTCAGATGTATTTTCTTACTCCCCAGGATCCAGCAGTTGCTAAGTTTAAGGTAATTGAAATTTGCTTCCTTGGTAACACCTATAACAAAAGTTATAGGAATGTAAGCAACTATAGCTTAGTAAAGTTGGGTGGAGACTTAAACCACACAACAAACACAAACAGGGTTATCAATCAAATTATTAGGTATAATGCATGTTTAAACAAATGTCATCGCACGATATTGTCCAACCTATTATGAGATTAGAGAAATTATATCTGCTTTAATCCTGGTTGAAGAGTTTCTATTAATGCAATAGCTTATGACTAAACCTAAGCTTGTGTAATAAAGACACCACTTCTCCTGTGACTACTTTCTATAGACACTTAATTTTTGCCCCTCTGAAGTCCTAATTTTTATTTTTACAAAAAAGGTCCTAATTCAAAAATAATAAACAAAAAAAAATTAAATTAATAAGAGATAAAAATAACAAAAATTGACAAATAATGAAAATACCAAAAAAATAAGAAAATGAAAAATTATAAAGATTTCTTATATTTTTAGGAAGTAATTTATATTAGGAATAATTAGTTTTAGTGTTAATTTTCATTTTAGTTTAGTTGAAAATTTTAGTTTAGGGATTTAGATAGTTTAAATACAATTTAATGGTAATAAATGTTAAGAAACAGGTCAATGGCTTAACAATAGAGTATTTGGGTGGATTTAGTTGGAGGTCACGGGTTCGAGTCTCAACAGGCATCTATGTCTTTATTTTTCTAACTTTGCAAAAGCAAGACGAAAATCAGTTTCATATCTAATTAAATCATCTGAAATCAGATTTGAATAAAATTTGAATCTAGTACAATAGATTTGATAGGATACGGGAATGCTTCATCCAAGAACAGAAACAGCAGCATCTCCACGAACAAGCCACGCAGCAGCATCAAACTCCACGCCAACATTGCATAACGATTCCAGACGCAGTACAGTAATAGCGCTACGACAGTTACGGTGAACACACGATCAACGTACCCTTGATCCAAGCTGTACCGATTAAATAGCGTACGTCCATGTCCTTCGCCGAACAAGTAACCGATGCTCGCAGTCCCGAATACGCTGAATCTCCAATAGCCAGTCTACAGCCAGCCCAACGCCACAAACGCAAACAATTATCAACAATTCACAAATAACTGCACATAATCTAGCCCACCTGCAATAGCATTCTTCTTCAACAACCAGTTTTGCAGCATATACGTACGTCTACTGTCCTTCACCAAATATCAAGTCAGGTTTGATTATTGTTTATTTATTTCTTTATTTATTCAATTATTATTATTTAGTTAAGTTTATAATATGGTATGTAAATAAATATGTATATATAATAGATTAGGCTTATTTTCCATAGTTTAAATGTCTTTTTCATAGTTTAGATATCTTTTCCATAGTTTAAATGTCTTCTTCATAGTTTAGGTTTCTTTTTTATGATTCAAATATCTTTTCTATAATTTAGATATCTTTTCTATGATTCAAACATCTTTTCTATGATTTAGATTTTTTTTTCTATGGTTTAAATTTTTTTTTTCATAGTTTAGATATCTTTTCTATGATTAAGGCATCTTTTCTATGATTAGGAAATCTTTTTTTCTTTCTTTTTTAATGTTTTAAGCATATTTTCTATATAAAAGTTTCATCATGTAGAACATTACATATTTCATAAAATCTTTAGGGTTTTTCTTGAAAATAAAAAAAATTATCACTTAGTTATTTTTAAATAAAAATTTTAATTTGGCACTTTTCAAAAATTAGGTTTTTAGGTTTTTTTTTTTTTATAATTAGGAATAAAAATTAAGCTTTTAGGGATTTTTCTTAATAAAAATAAAATGGTTAATAATAACGTAAATTCAACCAATCATTTTTTATAAAAAGAACTAACACATTAAAGTTTTCGGAAAGAACTACTATCGTCTGATCTCGGCTAGCAGGTACGTAGGCACCTTCAAGGCGACGATAAAATATATAGAAACTTAGGTTCTTTTTTATTTTATTTTATTTTTAAATATTATAATTAGAAAAATAATCCTAATTTCGGTAAAAAATAGTGGTACCCATTAGGGTTTAATAGGTTAGCCTCCGAATTCGGAACCCTTTGGTTCTTTATTAAATTCAAAATCAAAGACCGGTATCTAAATTGTAACTAATCCACCCAATTGGTTATGGTTATGGTTTCTTTTTTTTTTCCTAACTTCGATCGGGTGGCGACTCCAAAAATTATTTTTAATAAAAAATCGAAATTTCTCAATTTCTTTAGTTGATGATTAATATTAAATGGGCTAGGGTTTAATATTAATCAAGAAATGATAAATCAATTTTAAACAAAAATAAAAAAATCAGGCTCGACACTTTCGAATAATTGACTTCACTCATTCCGCGACCTCTTCTCTTGTCACTTAGTTCGACTAATGATGAAGAAGTAACTAATTATGCCATGTAGCTCTATCCCTTTCGAAGAGGTTGGTATTTAGTCGGAGAATCCTAATACTCCCTTAATGAGTTGCTATATATGTTCGATTTATGATTTCAAGTCATATATTTGATTAAATCCAGTTTAAAGTGATCAATTGTTCCATATAAATATAAGTCAGATAGCAAATCAGCAGCTCAAATCAAACATATGCATATAATAAACTATCTAACAAGCATAATGAAGTACAATTCAAGCCTTCTAGTACAACAAATGAGTACTCTAAAATATGGTGAATTATTAAACCTAACTTACCTCGACTCTTTGCTTGTTCACTCAATGTAGGACTCGCTCAGTCCATTACTAATGATCCCAATAATACTAACGTTGTCTCAGTTTTCATATAATTGTTATAGATTAGTTTTTAATCTATAACACTTATTGTGATCTTTGGTTTAGGGTTTAATATGTCTAATTATCAAGGTTCTCAAATCTTTTATAATTATTATAGGTTTAGGGCTAGGTCCGAGTTTAGTTTCTGTATCGATTTCTAAATTAGGTTCTATTGTAGTTTCTAAGTACAATTTTATATACAAACCTTAGAAACTCATTTCAACCCATAATATGAAATTAATCACATTATTTTCGAGTATCCTTAATATTGTTTTTGGTTTCTAACCAATGTTCCAGTTCATACAATACATCCTAATCTTGATTTAATTACAAATTTACTCTGATGTGAGAAAATCTTATATTTTTCATATAATTAACCTAATTTAAGTTTCCTACCAGATTTTATATATATTCCTATTATTAGTATAATATCAATTTTTATTCTAATATTTACTATTTATTATATTTCCAATATTTGTATATTATGTATTATTACCTATTATGTATATAATACACATATAATATTTCTACCACTCTAGATATCATTCCCCAACATCAATTAACATCTCAAAATATATATAAATTCGTCCTAAATTAGAATTTACTCCTAATTACCCTAATTTCCAAAATTTACTTAAAATACACCATTTTTTTACTTATTACATATATACTACATAATACCCTAATAATTACATCTAACATTCTAAATGCTACAAGTATCATACTTTATCATATTTGAACATCCTAAAACATATAATTATACCTAAATTAGCAATTACTCATTCAATTACTTAATTGACCCCAAATTACTCATTTTATGCATCATTTTAAGGCCTAAAAATTTCTTAAAATTTTTGAAAATTAATTTTAGAAAAATTACTTTATAGCATTGTTCTATATTACCGTAGTAGTCTATAAAAAATTTTTTAACTCCAAACTATACTCTTAAGCCTATTTATTTTTAATTCTAAATATCTTCGGTTTTGTTTAATTTCTTAAGCACCCTATATTTATAAACATAATTAAACTTAATCACTATTTTTTCCTAAATCTACATACAATAAAACATCAGAATAATAAATTTTATAATTTTTTGAGCAGAATTAATAATTTTAATAAATTTTATAAAATCGAATGAAATTTGGGACTCATCTGGTTCTTAAGCTTTCGACCACCAATACTAATTCAGGGTGTGTCGGCCAATCCAGGTGGTCTAATTGGAGTGGGTTGGTCGTAGTGGCTCGATTCCATGTGGTGGCGATGCATGGGTTTGGTTCATTAGCTCCTACTACACAGATTTTAGAAAATTTTTTGTAAACCCAAATTCCTCTTCTTATTTCAACCCTTTCTAATTTTTCTATTTTTCTAATTGACCAAATGAGCTTCTGAAATTTTCTTGCTATTTATAGAGGTGTAAAGCAAATTCTATGTATTAAATTAGATAAGACAATAGCTTATCTTCTTCCATTTTACCTTTTTTGTTGTATTAATTTAATTGGTTGCTTTTATTTATTCAATTCCAAATTGTTATGCCTCACTTCTAGACATTTTCATATTTTTCCATAATTTTTTTTATTTTTTGTTAATTAATTATGAATTTTCTTTAATTAATTAACCTTATTTTAGCTTATTTCGTGTATGTTAAGTAATTATTTGTATTTCTACCTACAAGTAAATATATATATGGTATAAATAAATATTGCTAAATATTATTTAAGTTATTTTTTATTTTTAGTGTGCATATAATTTATCTGTAACGATCCGTTAGTTATCGGAATATATTTTATATATTTTCGATAAATAACAAGTAATATACTTAAAATTTGAAATTTTTATATTCTCTTATTTTATTACTTATTTTCTTAAATTTGAACTTATGGGATCGCTATTACTAATATTCCTAACTTCATCGTAGAATTTAGGCTGAATTGAACAGTTGCTCAATCGCTCTAAATTCTACGAACCGAACTTCGACTAGTTGATTGCGAGGCTTACATGTGTTGAAGGGATTATGCTCTAGTTATTACGTCAGGGTCCTCTTGCGCAGGTACAGGTATAGGGGTGTGATCGAGAGGTAACTTAGGATTGAAACCATAAACCACTTCGAAGGGAGTTTGCTTAATGGTGTCATGTAAAGTTCGGTTGTAAGTGAATTCGATTACTGGCAAGTAGATGTCTCAATCAGCTAAGTTCTTACCTACTGCAATTAGAAGTAATGATCCCAAAGTTCAATTAATCACCTCTGTTTGGCTGTTAGTTTGGGGCTGATAGGAAGTGCTGAATAGTAGATTGGTTTCCATCCGACACTACAAGGTTCTCAAGAAATGGCTTAAAAACTTCAAGTCCCTATCGGAGACTATACTCTTCGACACGCCATGTAAATCTCCTACATGAAAAGAGAAGTAATAGTCAAAGTATCATTAGTTTTGGCGCAATGCACAAAGTGTGCTATCTTGTTGAACCGATCCATTGCAACCATTACAGAATCTTTGCCTTGGGCAATTCGTAGTACTCTGAGGATAAAGTTTATGCTCGACTAAGCCTATGGTTTCATCAAAACAAGCAAAGGCATTATTTTCCCCTTTTCGGCTTGGCACTTAGCCCTTTTTCACATGGCACAGCCTGCAACAATTTGGTGCACATCTCACCTCATCTTAGGCCAAAATAATCAACAACTCATATGTCCTTCTGGCCTTAAAATGTTTGGACAGTCCTTCATTGTGGGCTTCCCGGATCAACAGCTCCCCCAGGGAACAAGTCGGCATGCATAATTTTTTACCTCGGAACAAGTAGCCATCCTCTACATGATACTCGTCTACTGTTCTTTCATTGACTCATTGCGTAATTATAGGTCCAAAGTGTAAATCCTTAGAGAATTGTTCTTTAATACTTGCAAATGCAAACAGTTTGCCTTATAGTTCATTTAGAAGTGCATGTCTTCTTGAAAGAACATCAGCAACTACATTATTCTTTCCTTATTTATATTTTATTATAAAATTGAATCCCTCAAGGAATTCCACTCATCTTGCCTGCCACTTTAATAACTTGGTTTGACTTTAGACGTACCTTAGCGACTCATGGTTAGTATATATAACAAATTCTCTTGGCAGTAAATAATGTTGTCATACTTACAATACTTGGATCAGCACCAAGAGTTCTTTGTCATACATAAAATAATTTAATTGTGGTCTTCTGAGCTTCTTATTGTGGAAGACAATTGATTGTCCTTCTTATATTAAGACAATGCCTATTCCAGTGCTTGATGCGTCATATTCTAGCTCAGATATCTTCTCGAAGTCAGGTAAAACTAACATCGAGGTAGAGGTAAATCTTTCTTTTACCTTGGAAAAGCTCCTCTCCTCCCTTTCTCTCCATTGAAAGTCGGTGTTTTTCTTTGTTAGTTCGGTAAGTGGTGCAGTAAGGGTGCTGAAATTTGTAATGAGTTATCTATAAAATAAAGCCAATCCATGGAAACATCTTACGTTGGCACAAGTAGTAAGAATTAGCCACTCGGTAATTGCTCGGATCTTTTCACCATCCACTCATAAGCCTCCTTCACTGATGATATAGCTTAAGAATACCACTTTCTCCTAGCAAAAACAACACTTCTTGATATTGCTGAATAATATCTCAACACAGAGGATATCCAGGATAACTTAGAGATGTTTACAACAATTTGGCATGTTGGCACTATAGACTAAGATGTCATTAAAGTATACCACGACACACTTCTTGATCAAATGTTTTAGCACATGATTCATTAGTCTCATGAAAGTAGTTGGGACATTCAACAAGCTGAAGGACATGACCATCCATTCATATAATCCATCTCGAATGTCGTTTTCCACTCATCTCCTAGCCTCATGTGAATCTGATGGTAACCAAACTTAAGGTCAATTTTGCTAAAAATCCTGGCTTCACTCAATTCATCTAGCATATCTTCTAACCTCAGGATAAGATACCTGTACTTGATAGTAATCTTATTCATGGCTCAACTGTTTACACATATCTGCCAGGTTTCATCCTTCTTTAGTATTAGAAGCGTTGGTATAGCGCAACAACTAAGGCTTTCCTTAACATATTGATGTTAGAGCTCAGAAGCCTGCTTCGAATTCATCCAATAGGCTAGCTTATTCGACAATGTAACGCCGGGTACTAAGTCAATGTAGTGCTCTATGCCTTGAGTAGGGGGTAGCTCCTCAAGTAACTATTCTGGAAACAAGTCGGCATACTCAACCAACAACTCTTTGATTTCTTAGGGTAGTTCACCCGCTCCTTCATCTTTAATAGGTGCCTGACCAACATAAGGGTCGGTTCGTTGGCATTGATGGCTTCTCGGAGTTCAACTATTCTCATCACTAAAGCCTTCTTCGATTTGCGAGCAAGTTTTTTCTGTAATTTATTAACTTCTCTCGGCGGCATCGAGTTTAATGTGATCTTCCGACTATCCTTCTCGAACGTGTATGTGTTCTTATAGTCGTCATTAATAACTCTCCTATCAAATAGCCATAGTTTACCTAGCAAAATGTGGGAAGAACACATGGGTAGTACGTCATAAAGAATCTGGTTAGAGTAGTTCCCTATAGTGATCGGCGGTAATATTTGCTAAGTGACATGTAATGCCCCCTTTTTCACTCAACCAATGCAATTTGTATGGCTTTGGATGTGTAACAATTGGCAACTTCAATTTTGAAATAAGATTGGCTGATGCTACATTGGTGTAACTTCTACTATTCATGATAAGCATACACACCTGATCATTCACCTTACAAGTAGTATGAAACAAATTCTCTCTTTGCTTCTCCTCCCGTGAGGGTTCCATGTTTATTATGCATTGGATAACCATGATCAACTGGTCTAAGTCTTCGACGAACACATCTTCTTTGATCAATTCTTTTTCGGCAAAGATCTCCTCCTTCTGAGGTTCCTCATATGTACTGTTTATCTCTAGCTTTGGGATGTTTCCCTTGATGACCATTGTTCGTTAGTTCGAGCACTGAGCAACCATGTGTCCAAACCCTTGGCACTTGATTTGGCTCGTCTTCCTGCTTAATCCTTGCCCCTTCTCATAAGTTTAGGTTGGCACTTCAGCGTTAGGTCGACCTTTTTGATCGACTTAAATGTCCACCTTTCAACTCAGCTCAGTACTTGACTAAGCTTGGTGACTCGCCTATCTAGGTTGGCTAATCGACATCCTAGCTGGTACTCGACTCCTTCTTTGCCTCTCTGCTTGCTGGGTTATTCTCATGGCCTTATCCATTGTGGTAAATCGTTAGAGTTCTACAATGTCCCGAATGTCACCTCTTAAACTAATAATGAATCTTGAGACTATTCGAGTTAGTGGTTCCTCCACTTTGCATTGGATCATAAGAATTTGAAATTCTTGAACATACTCATCAACAATTTGGCCTCCTTGTCTCGGCTCCTAAAGCCAAGTAAACGTATCTTGAAGATAACTTTTTGGCACAAACTTATTTCTGAGTATTCTTTTCATCTTAGGCTAAGTTTTAATCTCTCAATAGCCTTCTCACCTCATCATAGCTTGGAAATTCTTCTACCACATGGCAGCATATCTGGAGAACTTAACAGCAGCCGTCCTCACTTTCTTGTAATCCTCATACTGATAATAATTAAAAACATGTTCCACTTTCTCTTCTCATTCCAGATATTCATCAACATTCCTAGATCTATTAAAGCTCGAAATTTGAAGCTCCACTTTGCATTGGATCATAAGCATTTGAAATTCTTGAATATACTCATCAACAATTTGGCCTCCTTGTCTCAGCTCCTAAAGCCAAATAAACGTGTCTCGAAGATAACTTTTTGGCACGAACCTATTTCTGAGTATTCTTTTCATCTTGGGCTAAGTTTTAATCTCTTGATAGCCCTCTCACCTCCTTATAGCTTGGAAATTCTTCTACCACATGGTAGCATATCCAGAGAACTCAATAGCAGCAGTCCTCACTTTCTCGTAATCCTCATACTGATAATAATTAAAAATACGCTCCACTTTCTCGTAATCCTCATACTGATAATAATTAAAAATACGCTCCACTTTCTCTTCCTATTCCAGATATTCATCAGCATTCCTAGATCTATTAAAGCTCGAAATTCGAAGCTTCACATGATTAGATACTCTAGGGACTCTAGCTCGCTCTTCTTCAAAATACTCTTCTTATTTGTTGGGTTCATCTTCATCCAGTTCCCTTACGTCTATCCTTCGTTTGACTTGTTCGCTTACTCCTTTACCTCAAATTAGTTGAGCTAGGTTTTGGCCTCTAACAGGTTGAGTAGCTTGTAAGGTGTTTTGCATGACTTCAATGGATCGGCAAGCCAATGGACGAACAGTTTAGGTCAAATTTACCAAGAGGTTAGCCGCCTCATCAAGTCTCTCATTAGTACTTCTCAAGGTTCCTTAAGATTGCCGTCCATGGTAGATAACTCCACTATTATCATCTCCTCTACCAATATTTACACTCGAGGCTATTATTTTCATGATAGATTCAAAGTTCAAACAACAACTTTAGGAAAGTAACAGCTAGTAAACACAATGGCTAGGATGAACATAGTAACTTGCTCTGTTTTATACACATTGAACAAAATAATCAGAACTTCAAAAAGAATCAACTAAAGCCCGTACAAAACTTTTGTTTTGATACCAAGATGACACAAATCGTAACCAAGAATAGATAGGGTCAGTTTCTAGATGGGTCTAAGCTTGCAGAAAGCTTAAAAAAAAATTATGGGGAATGGTGTAAAAAAACTAACGATGAATGAACAAGTTAGCAAAACCCACGAACAGTTCTAGAGGATATGATGCATTAATGGAACTTCCAAGAACTCATGGCATAATTTGATATGACGTACAAATCGGTTCAATGAGATTACTTACCACCTAGCCTTGCTTAAGGGTTAGGATAAGAGTGATGTCGAGAGTAAACAGGTAGTGATTACGTAAGGAAGGAAAAATAATTTAGTGTATTAATGATAATCTATATGATACAACTACAATTACAAGGGTATTTATACTTGTAAGTTATGGCAACTTTTATATCTCATAAATTAGCAACCAAGACATAAATATTTGAGTGTAAGGACAAAACCATAACCTTATACGATTAGAGTGAATAGTTGATCTAGGGAATTTAAGAAAATAATTGATTAAGCTAGAAACTTATAAGAAACATGATAACTCTAATTAATGAATTCTTGTACGTTTGGAAATCCATAATATAATAACAATATCAAGAGTATAATCAAAATAGTGAGATTTTACTTTATATGAGACCTAAAGTCAAATTTAAGGCAATTACCTAAATTTAGGACTTTCAGAAAAAATTATTTGATTAAACCTAAACTTTATGACTACGATTGAAAAGTTAGTCAAAGTTAAAAAGTTAGTTAAAGTGACTCAATGAAGTTAGATTTTGAAAATAACGATCCAAAAATCCCAATTTTACCCCTAAAAGTATAATTATTTAATATAGTATCAAATTACTTGAAATTTCTAAAATCGAGCTCGGAATGCGACAAGAACTCAGAAATGAGTTAATTGAGTTATAAAATAAAATAATATAGTATAATTTACTATATGAATATACATGTATTTTTACGAGTATATTTGGTATAAATAATATTTATACCCATAAATTACATAATTATATATATATATTGTGTTGAATTCATGTAAATAAATAAGAAGTACATCTTAAAAATAAAAGATATGTTAGAAATTTAATTATACGAGTATAATTGTATATTATGCGTTATATACATACATGATATATATACTTGTATATTACTAAATAACTAATTATTAATAAAATATACCTAAACTACTTAAAGAATTGCAAATCTCATCCAACAAATTCAATTGTGGCTAGGAATTGATGGAGAATCACTATGGCATCTCTATATTAGATTGAAAAGATGATTCATCATTGAATTAAGCTAGTAAGGACACCTGCTACTTGCAATTAAGGTGAAAAAGTAAGGAAAAAAAAAAAGAGAAAGAGGACAACAATCGACCCAAATAGCTATAAAAAGGACTTAGGACATCAATTTGTTTCTTTAGAAACTAGATACACTCAAAGGAAAATTTAGAAAAAATCATAGGAAATTAGTAAAAAATAACAAAAAATAAGGGAAACCACCATGCCTTCACCGTACCCGACCCAGATGACCACCTAACAACTAACCCGATCAACTACCACTAGTTTAGGTAGTGTCTAGCTAGCCTGACACACCCTCATCACTCTACGACCACTAGAGCACCTAAGAACCGTTAGGTTAAAATTTTGCTTTATTTTTCAATAATTTCTAAAAAAAAAAAACAAATTCACCTAGAAAATTATGAAAAAATTTGTAGTTAGGATATTTCAAACATACTTTTGTGTGATATTTTTATTTTTGAAAAATTTATAATATTTAATATACTTGCTTAAGAAAGTTACTATTCATCCGAATTTTGACTTTCAAAATAAATGTATTAAATGATGTTATTTCTAGTTCAAAATTTTTGTATAGGATATGCATAATATATAGATAATTGCTATATAGCCTGAATTTTGATTTAAATATTTTTAATATTTATTGTATTTTTCAGCTTAAAAATAACTAGAAAATAGGTTAAAATTATGAAATAAACAGGGAATTATGAAATTAAACAATGAAATAGACTTATACTGATTTCTAGTGAATTATAATAATGTTGGGATAGGTTGAAATCAATTTGGTGCAAAAATAATCATAATTAGGTAATTTAGTATAATTTAGGGGTAAAATTGTAAATTTGAATATATAAGCGATAAATCAAAAACTTAAAACTAAGTGATAACTGAATTTTCCATATTTTTAGGACTCTATAGAAATTTTCAATAATTATTTGGTGACTCGAGCTATTTATTATGAATTTACGTAATAAAACAATTTCAATTTCGAATTGAGACTCATTTAGTAATAATAGGCTAAAATGTAATAAATAATTAAATAAAAACTATATATACATGTACTAGTCATATTTGATAAAAGTATATCTTTTAATATATTTAACGATATTTTGATGATTGGGATATATTATATGTATATTAGGGTTAGATAATATCCATATCATAGAGTTATGTTGACAAATTATGTAAAATATGGTTAATTATATAAAATACATCTAAGACGCTAATATTTATTTAGATATGTATAATTGTGTTACAAATTCGAACTACATGTTAAAAGTCATCTCAAAAAATAGAACTCGTAATACATGTCATTAGGTTTGTATGAACCCAACGATACTATTTTTACTAAAATTGGATAATTCTAGATAATATAACTTATATCTCCATAATATTATGAGAATTTACGTATCATAATAACCCTACAGTAATTGAAATATGATTTAACTGATTAAAACACATTTCGATACGATCGAAACAATAAATTATACGTAATAGTATAATTACGTATATTATTAATGAATAATAACTTAACTTGACCTATATAATAAAACTATATTAATTTTATTATTATATACTTTAGATAAGACCTTAATGTTTTTGTAACTATTATGAAAACTAAATTTGTGTTTTGTATATATAAGGTTGTCTAATGATCATACTGTTGGCGATATGAGTTTTTCCTAGTAAGCGTTAAAACAAGTAAGTATGATTAATGCTTCATAACATTTTGCGATATTATTTCAAAATATCTAGGGATTTTGGTATGTATAGGCTTGTGATTGTAGTTAGCTGTTTGTATGTATGCAACACTTATGGTTGAGTGTTAATTTGCTGTGGTAGGAGCTAAGCTCCATGTTATTGTTTTTCTATAAATATTATGCTTGAATTACTCGAGCTTGGTTGATTATCCTAAAAATGAACTAACTCAAACTCGGCTTAACATCTAATTTAACATCTAACTTGATATACATCATAACCCACTAAGGGTGATAGCTAGAATTTTTGGGTCAAATATGAACTCCTTTTGATGAGGATAGCTGAAATGATCCTTTCTTTACCCTGAGTTGAACTAAGTGATAGTAGAGGAGGTTACAACAAGGTTAGGGGTCGTGGTTTGAAGATGGTTATGGGAGGAAGGTGTTCTCCATTGCACAAGCCCCGGTTTGATCTTGATTCGTGAGTACGAGACGTTAATCTCCTCATCTCGAATTAGAGAGGGCGAAATTTCTTTGATTTTAAGACGGATCGGATTACGTTGTGCAATGACATTTGCTTGTACATGTATTGCATCTAATTAACTTGATTGAAAACCTTACTTGTGATGTGCTGAATGCATACTTCTATCTCTACCCTACTTATTAAGTAAGTTGTCGCTCATTCCCTTATATTTTGTTTTATAGGTTTCAAATGAATTACAAGTACCTATCGAACACCAAAATACTAGTAAACTGGGACAAGGAGTGAGATGCAACAAAAAATGGCTGGTTATTACCCTTAATATTAACTTTTTATTTTTTAAAGAAAAACTACATAAGACTTCTCAAAGGGTTTGGTAGTTTTCAATATTTTGGTTTGTATGTGAAATGATAGGTACTTGTGAGATTTATTACCACTTTGTTGTAAGGTCAAATTGTAAAATTTATTTTTAACAAAATATTTTAAAGGATTACTCTATAGATTTATATTAAACAGGTATCGAATTGGATGATTCAAATGGGTAGAGTTAAGAATGCCTGGTGTATGAACTAGGTCTAAGATAGTGTTATACCCCGAAGCGGCAGAGTCGTAACAGCCCCGCCATATAAACCATTCTAAGATAGAAGTTGGCCTTACAACCGCTATCCTAGACCTGATCTACACAAAGCGTTCACGACTAACCCGCTTTGAAGTAAACAGTTGTAATTTAAATAAATCAGTTATCTAAGAAAGTGAGAAAATTATATATATATATATACATTAGAATTCAATTATTACAATTATCATTTTCAACGATAATAGCTTAAACCTTAAAAATATGTATTTATTCTTCAAATGTTTTTCCTCACTTCCTAAGATCCAACAGTTGCTAGCTTCAGGATAATTGTATGCCGCTTCTTAGCCAGTACTCGCACGATGTTTATAGGGATGTGAGCAACTACAGTTCAGTAAAGTTAGGATGGAGGACTTAAAACCATACCATAAACATAACAAGGTTATCAACCAACTTATTAAGTGTAGTGCATGTTCAAGCAAATGCCATTATACGTTCAAGCAAATGCCATTACACGACGTTGTCCGGCCTGTCGTGAGATTAGAGAAATTGCGCTCGCTCTAATCTGGGTTAAGGAGTTGCTATTAATGCCATAGCTCACGACCAAACCCAGGCTTGTGTAATGGAGACCTCGCTCCTCCCGCGACTACCTTCGAACCATTGACTTCACCCCCGCCGCGACCTCCTCTCTTGTCACTTAGTTCGATTGAGGATGAAGAATGGACCAATTGTAATCCTGTGCTATCTTTTTCGAAGGGGTTAATATTTGGCCGGAGAGTCATAAGTTCCCCTAATGGGTTGCCATGTAGGTCCGATTATGCTTATAGGTCCGATTATGCTTATAGGTCGTATATTTGATTAGGTCCAGTTTAGGGTGATCAATCATTTCATACAAACCATACAATATAAGCCAGGACAACAGACAGAATCATAGCATCACTCATAATCATGCACATGCATACATCTAACCATCTAACAAGCACAACCAAGCATAATCTTAAGCCTCCAAAATACAGCAACGTATTAATCCTAACTTACCTCGACTCCTCGTTCACTCACTTAAGGTCCGATTTGCTCAGGCCATCGCTAATCATCCCTATAACACAAACGTGGTTTCAGTTTTTCATATAACTATTATAGGTTCATTTTATCCTATAACGCTTATTGTTATGTTTTGTTTAGGGTTTAATATACCTAATTGTCTAGGTCTTAAGTCTTTTACAATTATTCTAGGTTTGGGGTTAGGTTCGGGTTCGGTTTCCGCATCGATTTCTAAATTAGGTTATAGTTCGATTTCTAAGTCCTAAATATGCTTGAATCCTAATGTAAAATTAATCACATTAAGCTCGAGTATTCAAATATCCTATTAGATCTTAATTTAATATTCTAAACTATTCGGTACACGCTATTCCTAATTAGGGTATCGGATTTATCCCCGATGTGTGAAAATCTTACATTTTTATACAATTACCTAAAATTAAATCTTATTTTAGATTTAGTATTATTCTGATTTTTATTATAATATTATCTAAATAACCCTAATTTTTTTAGATTTATTAATTTTCAATTCCACATATTACTAATTTCTTACAATAACTACCTAATTTCCTAAATTAACTATACTTAATACTCCAAAGGCTAGGATTAAGTGTCCACATCAGAGATTAACATCCCTAAACATCTAATTACTATCTAAATTAGTAATTAGTAGCTTAATTACCTAATTAACCCAAAATTACCCAATTTTTCCATCATTTTAGGGCTAAAAATTAACTTAAAAATTTCAACAATTAATTTTAGAAAAATGACTTCATAGCACTGTTCTATATCACATAAGCATTCTACAGAAAAAAAAAATTGAGCTCCAAACTACACTCCTAAAGCTATTTATTTCTCGTTCTAATCATGCTCGGTTTTGTTCAATTTGTTAAGAACCCTATATTTTTAGACGTGATTAAACTAAATCACTATTTTTCCCTAAATCTATATACAATAAAACCTCAGAATAAGAAGTTTCATAATTTTCTGGGCAAAATAACTAATTTTACGAAATTATTCAAAATCGGGGTAATTAAGGGACTTACCGGTTCGATGCTTTTTGGCTGTCCAAATCCGGTCTAAGTGTATCGGCCGGCCTAGACGGTGGGGTTGGAGTGGGGTGGTGGTGGTGGCTCGGTCTCAGGTGGTGGTGAGGTTTGGGTTTGGCTCACTAGCCGTATCTGCACAGTTTCCCTTTCTTTCTTTTTTTTTCTAGATTTTCTCTTAAATTTTTTAAGTTTCCTATTTTTCTCTGATGCTAAACTATCCAAAGATGTTCTCTAAAATTTTTTCCTATTTATAGACATTTTGGGTAATTAATATGCATTAATTAGACATGACATTGTCCCATTTCCATGATTTTTGGCTTTTGTGTTACTTAATTCTAATTGGTTAATTTTTCTTTTTCAGATTCTGACTTGCCATGACCATATTTGCATTAATCCACACCCTTCTGATTTTCTTAATTAATTTAATAATTTTATTTAATTATTTACTAAGTTTTTGGTTAATTTAAGTAATTTCGCGTATTTTTATCTATACGTAAATATATGTGGGGTATATGTAAACATTCCTAATTATTATTTAGGTCATTCTATGATTTTTAGTATACATATAATCTATCTTTAGTAATTTATTATGTAGTAAATTACACTTTTCGCCTTTTTGATGATTAACAAGTATTATACTTAAAATTTGAAAATTTTGTAGTCTCTTATTTTATTAATTATTTTCTTAAATTCAAGTTTACGGGGTCATTTTTACTAATATTTCTAACTTTATTTTATAATTTAGGCTCGATCGGGTCTTTCAACCGATTGAAACCTCAAATGGCTAGTTGTGGGGCTTACATCTGTAATGACGGTTTCTATCTTAGGATGGTTCACACGGTGGGACTGTTATGACTTCACCTTTTCGGGGCATAATAACTTGGCCAAATGAGAAAAAACAAAAAAGGTATTTCCTAAGGAAATAATATATAAAATACAAAAAGGTAAAAATGAATATTTAAGAAAAACAAACCAATTTTGTAATGGATTCTGCATATGATTCTGTATACGTGGTAATGCTATATTGGCGAGATTGTTGGAAGATGCAGACAAAAGTATGGTTAGCTTGCTTGTTTGAGCAAGAGTAGCTGAATCAATCTAGACTCTTTCTCTGTCATTTTGATAAGGGTGATACCGAGTAAGTAATTGGCCAGGCATGAGTAAGAATGGGGATTGGCTGTTCTCTCGACCTTCAGCTTCTCGGCATGCTATTTGTGAGAAATAGGTAGTTATTTGGCTCAGTATACAGAATAGGTTTGCAAAGAGATACTCGACCTTGGTAAGAGTCTATTGGAACACGAGGATTCATCTTACTAGTCCCTCTAATCTTCAGGCTTGGCTCAGTAGCTTGATTCCTATCAAGTTGTAACTCGAGAAAGTGTCTATGAAGCTTAACAAAGCATATACTAAAGTGGAGTCGACTAGCTGGTTGATCTTGGAGAGAGGGAAGCAATCGTTCGAACAGACTTTGTTGAGGTTAGTATAATTGATACACATGTGTTACTTCCTAGACTTCTTGACTAGTACTAAATTTGCTAACCAAGTTGGGTATTTCTCTTCCTTCAAGAAGTTAGCCTTCAGCAGCTTCTGCACTTTTTTCTCAATCGCGGCTTACCTTTCTAGGGTAAAGTATCTCTTTTTCTACTTAACAGGCTATGCTGTGGGGTTAATATTGATGCCATTGGTTGCCAGGTCATCCCAGGCATATCTAACGTCGATTGGGTAAACCTATCTAAGTTGGCTCACAAGAGGGAAACTATCTTGTCCTTTACCTTAGGAGGAGTATGGATCCTAACCTTGGTGGTCTGGTTGGGAGAAGGGCTAATTTGCACTTCTTGAGGGCCGCTCTCTATAGCAAAGACTCCGTCGGCTCTAGCAGCCCTAACATAGATCTCTCAAGAGAGCTTCTAGTCACATTTGCATATTCCCACCCCTATCGAGGTTGAGAATTTAGGCTACAAGTAAAGGGAGGATGTGATAACCTTGAACATGTTTAAACTTGCTCTTCTTAAAAGAGTGTTATTGGGGGATAGGTAGTCAATCATGATGAGCTCCATTGGTTACCGTGTAACTTTATCGTCATTGCTAAGTTTCATGTTGAGGGTGATGATTCCCTTAGCTTGGATAGTACTCCTATTGAAACCTATGAGATTATGGTGGTATGGCTTCATGTTGACTGGTAATTTCTTCCTCATCCTTTCATATGTGTAGAGGAAAAGGATGTCGGTAGAGCTGCTGATGTTTACTATAATCTTAAGGACATCAAAGTTTGTGATCTTCGCTCCCATGACTAGGGCGTCTTAATGGCCTTGCAAATCTTTATCTGAGAAAGAGATTAAAGTGTCTAACTTCTATCTCTTCTCTATCACTACCAACACCTTGAACGGGGTGTTAATTGAGCTATTAGTGCTCAACCGACTTCCAAGGTGCGGCCCCCTAACAATTATAATGATAATGCCATTAGTGGTATGGTCGTTGTAGGCGTTACCGTTCTGCTTTGCTCGAGCACCATTAGTATGCCATCTCTGAGGTGCCTTATCTTCATCATCATCGGAACAATTGTCATTCCTTTGCTAAGGCACGTATTCACTGAAGAAACCCCGTTGAATTGCATATTTGATCGCGTTATTCGGCTAGAAACATTCATCGTTGGTGTGGTTGTGGTTACCGTGGAATTGGTAGTATTCGTTCGAGTTTTGATGGTTGGGGTTCCCCTTCATCTCAAAGGGTCTCTGCAGTAGGTTCCTATGCTTTACCTCAAAGTAGACTTGGGCAATGGGTCTATTTAGAGGAGTATGCTATATATAGATAGGAGGGGGGAGTGGGTCTTGCTCAGCCCAACGCTTCTTCTTGCTTAAACCCTCCCCTGCGAATTTGTTCGGCACCCTATCGTTGAGATAACCTTTAATGGACAATCTCTCTTTGTCTTGTTTTTTGCCCGACCTCTCTTAGTTGGTGTTGCGCCTAATGTGAATATTGTCCTCCTGATCCATCTATCTCTAGGCTTTATCCCAGAAATCGTCTGGGGTCTTTAGCTTACTCTTCGTAAGCAATCGGAAGAAATCCCTCGAAGGTTGAATGCCGAGTTGAGTAGTATGAATAGTAACTTACTCGTTTAGTTAAGGAATCTTGACCACGGCATTGTTGGTTTGGCCCACAAATTTTAGTAGATTTTCGCCTACATTCTACCTAATCAAATACAAGGATAACGTGTCCTTGGACGGGGGCTTATTAGTCCTAAAGTGGAGGCTAAACTTTTGCGCTAGCTTGTTAAAGGAGTTGATGGAGTTGTTAGGCAAGTGGTTAAACTACGTTCGACCTGCTTTCCTCAGAATGCTTGGGGAAGCTTTGTACATTATGGCGTCCTCATGACCATGTAGGTTCATGAGAGTGTAGAAGTGGAGGAGATAATCATTAGGGTTACCTATGCCGTCGTATTGGCAATATCTTGTCCTGGATACCTCCAGTGAAAGAGGTTTTATTGTTGATAACTAGCCTGGTGTTGTCAGTTACCTTGCTCTCTTACAGCTCAAAGAGCTTCCTCACAATCCCGTGGGGCTCATTAAGGTCGACATCATCAGTTGGATGAGCTTGGCATGCTGTAGAGTACACTGATGCTCCTTGGGAGTTGGCTACTTGCTCATTTCTTACCAAGGCTCAGTCGTGAGTGGCTATAAACCAGGTTGGTTGCCATTGCATAGGGAGATTGGGTTGTTGATCCCTGCCATTTAGTTGCTGTTGATGGTGGTTATTTTGCCCAGTGTGGGCATTAGAAGCTTCTGGAAGGTAAGTTTGTGTGTTACGCCTCTTAGCTTCTTTGAGATGAGTGCAGAGCAGCTTATTCTAGGTAACATATTCCTCTACTAGGAGCTCCTCTAGCATTTCTCTTGAAAAGGGTTGGTTCTCAGTGGGTTAGTTATTCACCAACTGGTGGTTGTTAAGGTTGCTAGTACGAGACATGGTGGTTACAGGTGGTATTTAGGGGAGATTGTTTAATGTGTTTAGTATGTTTATGTGGGAATTAGGATTAGACTTCCTACAGATGGCATCGAATATTGTCTTAAGGATCTTGCTGGCATTGGTTAAAGAGGAATTGGACTTTATGCAAATGGCGAGGCCTACAAAAGAAAGCATAGTTAGAGAACATCGAGGAGTTGTTTGATGTAACTGCTCGGATACTTAAGTTAGTTGTGAGTATTTGGAGAGTGATAGAGCTTGAGGGCAATTAACATGTTTAAGTACATAAATTACCTAGTAGTTTACTGTTGGGCGATGGTATTGTATTTATAAAGGATTAACGTCAATAGTTGGAGAGCAGTTAGTGAGTAAAGCTATACTCATAAGTGCTAAAGAGTGGAATTATAGTATCTAACATGCTTTGAATATGTAGGAGGTGTTAATTTAACTTGATCTCCTAATCTTATCGGAAGTCTTTTAATTGTTAGATGTTTCCTTTAATTGGTTAGGCTATGTTTTAAGCTTAAGCTAATGACTATATACTATTAATATCAGATTTAAAATAATCGTAAATCTATATTGTTAATATCTTAATTACAACAATCTTTTTAAGTAAATATATTATTTCATAAATATCTATATAATTTTATCTGCACATAACAAGTTACAATTTTTTTTAAAGGAAAAAAAAAGTCCAAAAGTCAAAGGAAGGAAACGTGGCAACCATCCATTGGAGAATCCTCTAACGAATTTTCCAAATCGGCAAATTCTTGGGGAAGTCGCGTGTCACGTGTCAGGTCAATGCTTCACGGGCTCACCCTCTCAGCAGCGCCACTGCCACTTCTCCTTTTTCTCCACCATTTTAGAGAGACAAAAGTGGAAAAGTCTCCAAATCCATTCTCCTTCTAGAGAGAGAAACAGAGGCTTTAATTAAACACCAAAGTCCGTACCACCACACTTAGAACATTCATTCCGTTAATTGTCCCATAATGTGGAGAAGACTCGTCACTTCGCATCTCAAAACCCTAGCAACCGCCGCCGCCGCTTCAACTTCGGGCATATCCGCCGCTTTCTCCTCCTCCGGGTCTCGATCTCTCATTTCTCCGGCTCCACTCTCTTCTCTTCTTACTCGCCGCTTCAGTGGTACTCTCTCCTTCCCGATCCTTCTCTCTCTCTCTCTCTCGTCTTTTCCCGTACGCACTTGTAGTATTTATTCACTTCTTAATGTTGGTTATTTCTGTCCGTGATGCGTACATATGATTCCGGATTCACTCGGATGTGTCCGTAACGATAAACACTAGGCTTAGCTTGTTAATTGAATCTATGTTTTCGCGCAAATTGTATCGACTTATGATGGTAATTCTCGTTTATGTCATGTGCATTTTGTTCCAGAAATATGTAAATATATTTTTGATGGTAACCGGTTGGTTTTATAGCTTTTTGATCGCTTTTTATTTGAACTGTGTAGTTATGTAGTAACTATTGTTCGTAATATTCTGAATTCATTGGAACGTGTTCATAATGTATATTCTTAGGATTCTTGTGATTAAACATACATCGCGTTTTCGGAGTTGTGTCAGTCTATGCCAGTTTCTTGCTCATGATACGTGCATTTTATTTTGGATTATATGTTTGAGATATCGCTAATTGCTTGGGTTTTATAGCTGCATAATCAAATTGACAATGCATGAAATTTCGTTTTAAAAATTTGACGATGCATTTTCATTTGATACTTTTTTTCAACTAGTTTTCATTAGTCTTCTACATTTATATTGAACGTATATAAACTATGCTGCTAGAATAATAATAATAGCACTCAGCCTTATTGCCATTGAGGTCGGGTATATGGAGCCCTTGCAATCTATCACCAAATTGCAATTCCCCAATTTGTAAATATGTTTCTAAATGTTTCCATGGCTAAAGATGTGGTTGATTCAATCTAAAGACATAACGTGAGAGGGCCATGGATACAGAATGACTTCTCTCTGCTTTTTCCTTCTTCCATGATCTGGATATGTAGGATTGATTTGGATAGTTGTGGTCTTGTGTAGTTGAAACTTCAGTGAAGAAGACGGTTGAGGATGTGATGCCTATTGCCACTGGACATGAGCGAGAAGAGATTCAAGCTGAACTTGAGGTGAATTTTGTTTTCTGTTGACTATATTCAGTGCATATGAATGCTAGAGATAGAATTTAAAATTAGTCATGGTTGATACATTGGCATTCCATGGGATGTATTAAATGGCTGAATCTTTTGCAGGGAAGAGAAGTTGTTGACACAGACAATTTTGTGGGTCCTTTTGGTACCAAGGTCAATTCATTATTATTATTTTTTCTTTTGCTGTCTACTAACTATTGAGTTTTCCCTTTTGGCTAATGTATCATCTATTAAGTTGAATGTACATCACATGGTTCACTTTTATCACCTTAATGTGAGTTTCAATGGCTGAAATTCAAATTATTCATCTTCATAACTGTAAGAAAATTTCATTGATTCTATATATATGCATTATTCCATGCTTGACAGTATTGGGACATCTTTAATTCTACATGACAACACTGAATGTCATGGTTAAACCCCATGGTATTATGAAGGACATTTCATGATTGTCTTTTCTCATTGTGAAGTCGAGGTGATGATAAAGCTTGTCTTTTTTTTTTTTTCCTTTTTTTCCTTCTTTGTGAATGAGCTTCAGGTTGAACCTATATAATGACCAAAACGATCATTGATACAACACCAATAACCCTTTGATATAACATGTATGTAAGAGAAGGGATGAAGGGGGTTCTACTTTGGGTGTCACTTAGGGGTTGTTGAGTTTATTTTCAGCACGTGGGTGACTGTAAAATATTAAGTCCACATGTTCTGCATATAAATATTTAAGTGAGTTGCTGTTGGGAGTTAGAAATTTTCTAGAAGTCTTCTGAAGTTTGTTGGAGGGAAAGGAACTATAAATGATAATAATAATGCAGTCGGTTGGGAGGATTCATGCTTTGCTATTAAAAACCAACTGGTCGTTTGTGCAGTTGAGTGCTGAAGTAATCTCTTTGTTCCAATCTGAGTTGTAATCTCTAGCTAAACCTAGTTTTTGCTTGATTTCATTTGCATTTACATTTCTGAACCCAAACCACTATAAATCATGGATTAGACCATTTAGAGGATATGATGTCTGTTCGAAAATTATCCAGGAAAGTGGTGTGGAAGGAGTAGCATAGCACTCCCATGTATAGTAATCAAACATAACACAGATGTATTGATACCTCTTGGAACTTGTGGGTTGCATATAAAAGTTGTGGCACGCTATGTTGAATGGGAAAAGGTTTTTTTGTAGTGACAGAACCAGGAGATAAAAATACTAGATCTTATACCAGCCATTCTGACTAGTTAGGTGCCTTTGTCAGCCAACTAATTAGATTTTCAAGAACCATATGTATTCTATTCACTGATTCACAGTGTGTACCAAGTAATAAGGATGGAAAATAAGATCTCAAATCCATACTTTATGAGGACATCCTAATTCCTAATGTGCTTGAGAGATGCTTTCTTGACAAAATCGGCCATAGTGCAAAGTGACTATGAAGTATAGTGTAGCCAATAGTCTACCATGTAAGTGGACAATATATGAGTTGATTGTGATGTCCTGATTTTCAAAAGGGTTCTGTGAGCATAGCCAATGGCATGGACACCTATTTTATCCCATGGCAGTAAACTTACTGTGTTCACATTTGGCAATCCACAAATAGACCTGGAGGTGCCTACAGTCATTAACTAACCTGATGAATCTTGTTTGCTGCATTTAATTAACCTAATGAAACTTGTTTCTTCCAGCTAAATTTCTTACATTTGTGTTGCTATTTTATCACCCTCCCTTCTTGCTCTAGTATCGACTATCCTTTTCTTTACACAGGAAGCACCTGCTGTTGTTAAGGCTTATTATGACAAAAGAATAGTTGGATGTCCTGGTGGTGAAGGAGGTAAAATTCCAATTTCTTCACTTGCTTCACATACTAGATGCCAGTGATGTACATAAAGCTTATAGTGATGCATTTACTCATGGAGGTCAAACCATGTCTTTTGATACTCGATTCTGGGGGTCTAACATACTCTAATTTTCTTCTTGAAGAGGATGAGCATGATGTTGTCTGGTTTTGGCTGGAGAAGGGTAAACCCAAAGAATGCCCAGTGTGCGAACAACACTTCGTTGTAAGTGAGGAATTAAATTTGGTCATTTTCTGCACTTGTTATATTTCTTGATGACTCCATGTGACGTGCAGTGGAAATAACATGAATCATGTAGATTGGTTTTCTTTTTGTGTATCCCATTTCGATTGGTATGATGAGATTTATATAAACAGATGGAAGTCTCAGGGTGAGGAAGCAAGTCTTCATCCGCCTACATGGTTTTAATAGACAACAGCCTTCATATAGCTTTAAGAAAAAAAGAGAAATTCGATATCAAGTTTATAATTTGGCATTTGAATGCATTCTCCTTCACAAGTTCATAAATCTACAAGTAGAATATTTTTAATAACATCATCCCTTGACCATACAAGGGCTCTACCATTTTACTCAAATAGATATATCTTAATAGTATCTATTAGGTGTTCACTTGTAGAAAATTCATTTTAACCTTTTCATTTCCACTTTTCTATTTTTAGTTTCATAAAATGCAAGTATGTTTACATACTAGTTTAGAATGATATCTTCTGTCTCCTTTCTAAAATAAGAACCTTATGTAGCTAATATCTAAATCAGTTAAAATGGAAAAGGTTGGAAAATTATCTTCAGTAGTTTTGTGAACTGAGCTAAAGTTTTTATTACAAAAAATCCATCTTCTTAGGGAACTGTTTTCCGTTAAATTTGATAACCTTATTTTTCAATGAGGCTGTCTTTTCTTTGAGAATTTTCCCGTTAAATGAAAATTCTTCTACAAGTAAAATGCTCTTTGTTTCTTGGTTTCAATATTTTGGTCTATAGTTTTGTCCTTGAATATATTATTTATATTATTAAAGCTCTTGAATGTTTAAGTAATTGCTATAGTTGAAATTACTATTTAGATCAACATCAAATATTATTTAATAGAAAAACTAATACTAAAATAATATTATGAAATTATATTATAGCTAAAATTATCTTTTCTTATAATCTTCACATCTAATTTCTCTCTTCTACTCTTTAAAACTACACTCCACCTTTTTCTCTTTCCTTTTTTCTCTTGCCTACTTTCTTATTCCTTCCTTTCACAATTTCTAATAAAACCACTTTTTTAATAATTTCCATAATTTTTTCATTCCTTTGATTTTTGGAAAGAAGTCATTATAAATTATATAGATACATTAAAAGTGAAATTTATAATGGTAAATATAAAATGTTTTATTATAAGTTTGAAATAAATGTATATGTTTTTTAGATGCAATAAAAAAAAAAACTAATTTTTGTACACATAGTGTAGGTGTGTCGATAGCTAGTATATACAAAAGTATGTAACTTATTTGAAAGAAATAAAATCTTTACCCAAAAAAAAAAAAAGAAGAAGAAGAAAAAAGAAAAGAAGAATCTGAAAGAGGTTCGCTTAAAAAAATAATTCATCCATGAGCCGAGTATATTTGGGGAAGAAAGTCCACTTCAAGTATTGTTTTTCAGTTCTGAAGAAGTTTTTCCTTGTGAAATTTTTTTCTCAGTTTTTTATTCTTCCTGCAAGCTTGGAAACTCCATGTGGGTGTTGAATATGAAAATTATGCAAATTAATCTTATTTAAACTAATACATAGTGTTCTTACCCAAAAATAAATACTTTAGCGTCAGAGGAATGTCTAAATTATTAAACAATGGATAGAGAAGGCCAACATTTCATTGACACGATAAATGAATGAGGTTTTTGTGTGGGAGTTATTTTGAAGCACTACAAATTATTAGGATAGTCAGTACAGCCTGCATTCGTTAATTGTTTTCCAATTAGATTTACTGATAACGGAGAATACCCCTCCCACCCTCTCTTGGTGTGTGTGTGAGTTGGGAATTGGTTATAAGTTCTCCAAATATTAACTTTAACAGTTTTCTTTTTAATTTGTTGTACTATCAAACGGTTGATTTATTAGAACAATTCAGAAGCCCCTAAAACAACTTGCCAATGATTGAATGAAGATTCATCTTCATTAAACTAGACATTCTTCTATCAATGTAATTACCGTTTCTTTTTTGGTAATATTATGCTCGTTTGGTAAATTTTTAAGCGTGAAAAGTAGTCTTTCTTCCTTGTTAATTTGTTTTGTTATGTTTGTGATATCTCGAATTATACTAAGATCATTTTGTTCTCTGTTTCTAGAGGACGTGCACCTGTATAAGATGAAATTAACTACTACTGTCTAAGTAGCTATCAGTAGCCATAACCTCTTGCTATTGAAGAAATTGTTCTCATTTCGGTTCTTTACTTTGGTAGCTGGATGTTGTGGGACCCGGAGGATCCCCATATGGACACGAGGATGAGGAGGATCATCATCACTGATTCAGCTCTCGGCTTCTTTTTCTTTTTGTTGTCGAAATAAAACTTTGGCAAGATTGAGAAGAACTCTTCTTCTTTGTATACGATCCGGGGCTTAAGATGTGAAAAAGCTCTGATCTCTCTCTTTTTTTTTTTTAATTTTTGGTTATAGAGTTCTTAAGGCCGTTGCTTGGCAACATTTTGGTCTCGATCTTTTTCTACTGAGGAATTTTAAGACCCATGGTGGTCACAAAATTAGAACCTTTTTTTTTTTTTTTTTTTTTTCTAGGTTTTACATAAATTTGCCAAATAACTGATGGCAACATATTCATTCATTTATGGAACTTGGAGGGTTCTGTGACATGGAACCTTTTTTGCTTAGATAATATATACTTTCTCATTGTTTTGCATATGCGACGTTGTTATGCTGACACTTGTCCGATGATGTGGGCATCGTGAGATGCCTGGGGTTGAAAATTGTCAAATACAGCAGGAGCAACATGACTCAAAGTGGTAACGTCGCTAAAGCAATGTAGAAAAAACATGGTTATGGGGCAAAAGGCAAAGGCAAAGGCAAAAGAAAGAATCTTGAAAATGTATGTGTGGGAAGAGTGAGAGGCATCAAGCTGTTGTGGATGGTTGCATTTGTGACAACTTCACTGCAGGAGAGGCAATAAGCTTAGAATCGTCCTCTCAAAGCTATCGGTCTCTTATGAACGGATAGCAAGAAAATGGTACCGTGCTTTGTTCTTTTGCTCCCCAAAGAAACACCAGTCGTTCGTGTCCTTTTCCTGGTTCCACCGTTATGCACACAAATGATGCAATGTAGGTGTCTGTAACATGTATATGGTATTCTTTTTGTCACGAAAGTTCGTAGAAACGTGTGCTCAATGAACCGTTCTTCAGTGACTTTATGTCCATGTTCGCTGGGGACCCGAAGTAAACATAAATAGGGAAAACCATAGAGAAGTGTGCATACTGCCCCTTTTTTCTTTTTCTTTTTTTTTTTTAATCTTTTTTTTTCTTTTTTTAATTTTTAAGTTAGTTGTTGACGTTTCAAGGTTTCTGGCATGGGCTTTCGCCCTTTAGGCCCTTTCCAAGCTGTCTGTGAAAGCAAATTGTAGAGACGCATAATGTAATTTTTGCAAAAGAAAAAGCAGAATAAAGGACCATTGATTAAGTTATATATCATTGAAGGGATGCAATGAGGACCATAAAATATAAATATAAAAGCTTCGTAGGATATGGCAATATCATAGTTTATACATTAATTTTGTTATCTTTTATAATTATATACTTAAAATTTTGACTTATTTAATTATATGTCGAATTAAAGATTTAATTATTATATTTTATATCTCAATTAGGTCATATTAATCTAGTTAGTATGATCAATTCATGAGGTGATTATCCACGACCTTACGAGATTCACATAATCCTCTTAAGATCATAGGTAGGTAGCGACTTATTGTTTTACAGATGGTGATCGGTGGTTGGCGGTTAACTATTGGAGATTATGTGATCCCCTTAAGGTATTAGGAGACCACCTATTGACTAATTGTATTGATTTAATTGTGATAAGTAAATTTTCAATTAGATATATAATTAGATAAATAAAAACTTTAAAAGTATAATTATAAAAAATGATAAAGTTAAGATTTAAATTATGATATTAACTCCATATTAATTTCTATGCTCGTGCTAATTGGTGCCGTTGGACACCTATCAAAAGGTTTAAATACTAAACTCTTCATAATTTCTTATATGAGAAGATTTTTTTATTGATTTTTTAATAAATTAACATTTTCTTATATGTTTTGCGGCTCTTAAATTGATCTGGAAAAATTGGGAAAAAGAAGAAAGAAGACGTAGATTAGAAGTTTTCGGTTGTTTAAAAGAACGTCAGAAAAAACTAAAATTGTTAAAGAACTTGGAAAGAATAATAAAGAAAAGAATAGATTCAAAGGCTCCTGTCATAACCACCTCTATCGCGGGAAGGAACAAAATCAGCCTTTTTTCTATCTATCATACCAGAAAAGGCAACTTGGATTGAAAGAAATTCCCTCTCTAGACGAGTCGGATTTTATGTAGATCCCTCTGATTTCTGAAACCACCACATACACGAAAACTTACTGCATAATCTACTGCAATATTCCAATTATTGTTTGGTCTGTTAATATTTCTGTACGGTACTTATGTACTTAGCTTTCTATTTCACGGCTAGTTTTTAAGGTGTTATTGGATTTTTATTTTTATATTTTTAAAAATTTAGTTTAGTATTGGTTTTAATGTTATATATTTTTAGATTCGAAATTGAATAATAATTTTAAAAGATAACGGTTACTTAAAATTCAATCGACTTTAATAATATATATATATATATATATTCCTTATTATCATCTCGAGAATACGGAGAAATTATAAATAATCTTTTTGAACTTCAATATAATATAGGGGTGTATATAGTTTCTACATTTTTTAATGTTACAGACGATCATTTTAAATTATAATAAAATGGAAATATAAATTTTTTTTGTTTAAAAAAATCACTAAATTTAAAGTTTAAGGTGTTAATACATATTTTGATAAATTCAAAGAAGCTTTTTCATAAAAAAGATCAAAATGTAGGGGGTTATTTATAACTTTTAGGATTTTTACTGATTTATTAAAGTTTAGTGAAGGTATTTGTAATATTTTGAAAGTTTAAAGGATAAAATTGTAACTAAAGTAAAGTTTAGGTTATTTGCCTTTTCCTTATGAGAATTTTATATGGTGCTTATCTTCCTATTTTTAAAGGTGGGCGTGGATTTAAAGGCTGTCATAAGAACTTCTTAATTTTCTGAATAAACTAATCTACATGTTCCATATTCCATTCACATATTAATAATAAATCAAAAGTAAGGTGCAAAGTTTATACGCCCTAGTATAAGTTCCTATTAAATATTCGTTATAAGGAAAATTACTAATATATACTGGCTTCTATTTGCTTCATGGGCGTTTAATTTTGTTATTTTTCAAATTGAGCATCTAGGTCAATAAATTTTCAATAGTCACCGTAGAAAAACCACATACTTTTAGACCCACTACCATTTATAAAATAAAGAAAAGGAAAAATTACTAACAGTAAAAAGATTACATAATATCTCCAAATTTCATATTTTAATTTTTAAATATTTTGTAATAATTAATTTTATTTTTTAAAATATTTTTTAGATGATATCAATGTCAAAATTGTCATAAAGGATATAAAAGTACACTTTTAAAACAAATGAGTATAGCTAAGGTTTCTGTAGTCAAACAGCAACGCTAAATGTCATAGCATTTGGTGAAAAAAGAAAATATATAAACGAGTAAATGGGTATAAACAGTCGATATTAGAGGCCAAATGTTGATAAAATAAAATGATACATACATAATGTATCTTCCTTTATATATAACGATATACGTGGTATAATAATAATAATAATAATAATAATAATAATAATAATAATAATAATAATAATAATAATAATAATAATAATAATAATAATAATAATAATAATAATAATAATAGAGATAAGATTCGAAGAATGGGCGCATAAAACTTTATTTCAGTGAGCACTTATCATTACCTAAAAGGAAATTCTTTTCCTGAAACTATTAAGGCTTCATATGAACGGCTTGCCATTTTTATTTTGGATTCTAATATCGTGGCTCTGGTGCGGTCTGCACAGCTTATGCCCGTGTCCACCACAACTGGATTTTACACGAATTCTTTACGTGGAATTGTCATATGGGATTCTTTTGAGATCGAGGGATTAGAAAACCACATTTGCGCTACACAACCATACACTCATCTCAAAATGAAAATTCTACTTATTGTACTTTTTAGAAGGCGGAATTGCTTTTATTAGAATATTCGATTAAAATAATTGTTAATTTAGCTTTAACTTATTGGGTTTGATGAAAGAGATTATGGAGCCTCTTTCGTCGGAACTAAGGTTGCAAACAAGTTAAAATGCTTACAAGCTACATAAGTTCAACTTAAACTTTATTTATAAACAAGTCAAGGTTATTTTCAAAATAAAATTTATTTATTCACATTAGCCGAACTTGATATCTTATTTAGACGTATACTGGTTTGTGTAAATTGTTAATGAGAAGACTCGTGAGTTATATATATATATATATATATATATATATATAAATCCCAAAACATAATACTCATGTAATATATATATATATGTTATATTATGTGACATGATATGTATTATATAAATATGTAAAATATACTTAATCTAGTTTTTATTCATTATTTATTCATCCATTCATTTATACGTTTGGTCATTTTTGTATATCCAAACTTGATCTCTTGTTTACATTTCCAAGCTAACTCGCAGACTCATAGATTATATGTATATATAAAACTCAAAACATAATATCCATATAATATATATTATATAATGTTAAATGAATTATATTAATTGAATATAAAAATACATATAATCTAAGTTCTTTTCATTATTTACATATTCATTCATTTTATATATTTAGCTTATTAAGATTTATTTATCTCATATCAATAAGATTACCAGTGAGTTGAACTGCTTACAAGCTACTTGACTCGGCTTAAATAAACAAGTTGAAGCTTAAACTTAACATAAAGCTCATTTATCTAAACAATTTGATCTTGATCTTATAGTTTTTAGGTTCACTAAAAATCTTTTTGGCTTTAGCTCGATAATTTCTTTTTTTTTTTTTTTTTTTAACAAGCTTAGATTAAGCCTTTAAAAACTCGACTTGAGTTTTACTCTCCTACGTGGAATGATTAAGGGAAATTTTAGTTTGATAGGCTTAAAGCAAATATCATGGGACTGCCTTGCCTTGCCTTGTGAATATCCTAGTTTTTTTTTTTTTTTTTCATGAAGAGTGTTATTTGTTTAATGTGTGCTTTTAAGTGTGGATAAGAAAAGTAAGTTAAGCGAATTTTGGAGAATTGAATTAGAAGAACCAGTATTTACCAATTGAATATATGTAAATAATATAGTCAGACAAGAGATAAAATTAAAATTTCTTTAATTGTTAATAAATAAATTCTCCATCTTGATCAAATGGTTAAAGATATTGAAAGAATGTTTTATGAATAATATATTAAAACATGTTTCGACTTGTGATGGCATCTGGTTTTGAGGATTTTCTCTCTTATAAAGACTCATTATACTTGATCCTAAAAGTTTAAAATGAATTTCCAGCCATTGACGTGATAATACTAGTCGAGGAATGATGACAAAACGCAGCCTCTTTACATATAGGCTCGTAGTCTCTCACTCTATCTCTCTTTACTTTATCATTACTTATTGTTTTTACTTGTTTTATTCACTCAACTTTTGTGTATCCAAGCAAACTAAAAGGATTTCTACGTTTAACTTTGATATATTTAAAGTGCTTTTGTGAATGAATATTAAAAGTTTTTAATTCCTAAATTTGGAATTAACCTTTAATGAAATTTGTAACCTACATACTTAATCTCTTTCACGCAAGCTCATGTACTTAATATAGAACATTATATTCTGTCCATGACAAACCTATCGTGATAACTCTTGAATGAGTAAATTTTGTCTCATTCTTTGATCATCAAGGAGAAACAGTGGATGTTATAAAACTCAAAAAGTCCGTAAATATTTGGTTACCTCCTCATTTGACGAACTTGAGAGTAGAAAAACAATATTCTATTTCAAGAGCTATGTTCTTAGAGACGAAACAATTGCTCAAACACACACAAAATAAGCATACTTGCTTAAGAATTGCAAGATCGAGTCCATAGGCTCCCTCGTCTGTCTTTGAATAAATGCAATATATTAGAGCAACCAAAAAGCAATTATAATTAAGGAGGACAAAAAATTTTGTTGAAATATGGAATATTAGAATTATTGCTACTAGCAATTCCAAGATTCTACTTGTAATGGAATCATTTTATTGAAGATCCATCAAGCAAAAGCAAGTCAATAGACATTCATCATCTAATGTACACTTCGAAGTCTTGAGTGTTTGTCAACACTTAAGAGAAGAAATTACAAAGAGCCTTATAAGATCAATATCATACCACGTGAGTAGCTAATATCACACGAGCAAGGGACGATTAAAAAAGCAAAAATAACATGCACCAAGAGGTGAATATCACATGATTGGCATAAAATCATTCTACCATAATTCATTAATGATAGAAAAATGTCAACTTAGTCAGCACAGAGCATGTTAAAGTAGCAATTCAATAACCTACATGTGCTAAGTAGCAATTCAAAGAAGTTGATGTATTCAACAAGTGCCTAAACCCCCCTAAACTTCACCAAAGGCACTTTTGACAAAAGGGTAAAATGTGGAGAACTATTATGGTAAGTTGGCCTTTGTCCTACTTTAATATCATGGATTGGCTTCTTGGGCTAGTGGAAGGCCGAAGAAGCTAACTCGACTTTTCTTGATTACCTTGTACGTGGAGAGAAGCCTTTCAATAGGCCTATATTTCTAATTAGCTTATTAGGCTTGTTTTATAAACCTTAGGCTTACATAAAGGAGTTTAGTGTGATTTCATAAGTGTTATAAAGATAGGAGTTTGGATAAGCTAATTTGCAGTCTTAAGCCTATAGATTTATGAAGGATTAAGAAGGTTTAATCTCACCCCTCAATTGCTAGAAGTGACCCATTAACTTTCATTAATGGCCCATGCCACTTGTATATCTAAGGATCATCCAACGGTTGAGATTAAACACCAACATATATAAATAAAGGCCTCTCCTCCTCATTTGCAACATTCGAAATAGTGGCAACCTTTTGAAAAATATCAACACTCCATCGAAATAATCCAAAAAGGATGAAAGTATCTAATTAATTGAGAACAACTGAAGAAGGATGAAGAATATTCAATTTGACATACCATTACATGTGTGGTTTAATAAATTGATTTTGCCTAATCCTTTTCTCTTGCCTCTCTCTAGTAGCATCCTTGTACATGTGATCATCTTCGGTGTTCTTTGTGTCATTAGAATATAAAAGGTTATGCACACATGTGAATAGACTTAAATAAAAAGATAGTTGATTTTACTCATGAAAGCGTCAAGTCTTCTTCTTCTTCTTGCATTTAAAATACTAGGTAAAAAGACCATTTTCATATGTATGTGTTTTGGGATTTGAAGATTTAGGAGTTTAGATTATTATTATTTTTTTTTTTAAATTTACGGGCAAATGATTACGTTTCATTTTTCTCTCCTTGTTGAGTGCATATGCTAGCTTTCTTTTTTGCCTGGATTGACTTGATACTAGATCCATCAAAGAATGGATCTTTAAAGAGATCCAATAGAGCTCGAATAGACACTTATGTATACTACTTCAAGCAAACAACGATTCTTAGCCAGACACAATTTTGGGAAAAATCCTATTGCAATTAAATTACGCGTGCTAGTGTAGGATAAAGGAATGCTTTCCCCAACTAAATAAGAAAAAGCTTCACGAAGTCCAATCCGATAATCTATGCTACTATGGCTAAGTGTTTTTGTTGATTTCTGAGAAGGGATTAAAAGGAAGAAAGAGAAAAGCCAATCTCAACAAAGTGAAAAAAAAAAGGAAAAGAAAAGGAAAGAAAAAGCTCGAGAGAGAGCGCATTATTATCATAGAGAATTGTGTTTAATAAATCTTGAGGAAATTATAAATAATTTTCTTAAACTTTTATTGAGGTGTGAATTGACTCGTTAAATTTTTAAAACGAGGTTTTTGATTTTTTAAATTTCGATAAATTGATAAAATAAATGATATTTCTTTTTTTAGTTAAAAATATTATTATAATAAAAATTTAGAGAGTTTTAAAGTACATTTTAATAAATCTATATTAGTTTACATGCAAAAATAAAAATTTAATGGGTTATTTTGAGCTAATGAGGCTTGTTTGTTAATTTATTAAAATTTAAATATTAAAAACGACCTTTTAAAAATATAAGGTGTCAATCCATATTTAAATTAAAATTTAAAGGAATTATTTATATTTTCTCCGTAAATGTTTGTACCCTAATAAATATCAAAAGGCAACCACGTTATTGTACGAGCTATTTCTCTAACTATCTTCTTTTTCGATATTGCAATTAACGCCCTAGAATTGACACTTTCGACTTAGATCGTCATGGATAGTATTGTCTTTGCCATCCGTTAGTCGATTATTTTATAAAATCCTTGGCCTTTTTCCCTATTGGGGTCCAAGCAACGTTCTTTCATGCTTTTAAGGATGTGCATTGTTGACAATCTTAAAAATCTATGCACGTTGCTCGCTAGCAGGAGAATCCCTTAGAAATCTATGTACGTTGCTCGTTAGCATGTGAGTCCCATTACCCAAGTCTATCCATTTACGCTTTTTCATACCATTCATTGTCTTCATCATTGCCCTTGATGTCTCATCAACGTCCTAAATTAACACCGACCTTTAAATGCTACGACTAGTTTTTTTTTTTTTTTTTCCCCTCTAATCATTATATTACAACAAGTATTACTAAACTAAATTTCCTCTTATAATTTAATTCGATTCGATTTGATCTAATTATAAAATTATTTCGATTTAATTCTTGTTCAATCTTGATTAAACCATTGTTAAACTCAATTCTATTCCTTTAATTTTTGACTCCTCATTTAGCTGCATCAATTACTTGGATCGGATTTAATAATATTAATTAAAACCTTAAGATAGAGAAAGCTAAATTTGATTCATTCAATTGAGAGATTAGTATTCATACCATTAGAATACCACACTCTTTAGTTTTTAGAGTGCTATGTTTATGTATTTTAATATAGAATCATTAAATAAAAGCAAAGAGATTATTGTTTTTTATATTTTAGGAAATCCTCTCTATGTCCTTTTTTTTTCTTTTGGGCTAGATACCCTATTATTTTGTTCAAAGACTAAAATACAATATAATTATATTCTGAACGGAACATGCCATAGATGCTGAATTCATCTATAGAATCTCATGCCAATTGATGTATAAAGTAAAATATGCAATAATTTTAATTCTAAATGAAAGCAAATTGGACATACCTAATTATATTAATGGGCCAATAGATGAATTCAAAATTAACTCATTCTAAATGAAAGCAAATTAGTTTTCTAGCAATTTTAACCAAGTTAAATCTTTGCTAGTAGTTTGAATTACCTAATTGAAAACATAAACTTGAGATTACAATTTAAAGAAAATGGAAATAATCTTCCTAAACATTAACCATGGTGCAGATATATTCACGAACTTCCACGTACTTTAAATAACCCCTTTAATTTTTGAAAAATTAGCAACCAAGAGATTGTAGATAAACTTTACTAAAGGCCCCTGAAGTTATTAAAGTTCACTTTAGTATTTCCTAAACTTTGATCTAAGTACTTCTTCTTTTTTTTTTTTGTTAATTTAACTAAAATTTCAAAATTAAATTCTAGAATTAATAAACTTGAGTTCAAGGGAGGATAATGATATTTTAGTTTTGCATGTCTACTCTACTTTGGCATATGGTGCCAACTTGTTGCAATATCAATTCCAAATATGTATCTATTCCTTTGCTTTTTCCCTATAGCCTTTATCAATACAAGTAGTACATTTTCATGTATCAACCACATTGGAAAATATAAAATTTTATTTCTCCATCGACAAAGTAGTGCTAGCAGCATATGTTTGTCTTTCTGTAAATTAGTGATTAAGGTAATTGTTTAACTATTTTTTATTAAAACATTGGTTATTCCTCTTTGATTGCGGACAAATGATAAAAGAAGTTGACAATTAGAAAGTTGATTTGACTTTTTTTCCCAAAAAGGAGGGATAGATTCCCCACCATGGATTGACCTAGTAGCATCATGATTCTCCTCGTTGTCACACTAACCCCATATACTTAGGTCATCTTAACATGATGTTGTGCGGTGATTTAATTATTAATTTAATCAAAACTCAAAAGCAATAAGTTCCTACAGTAACTTGGTATAAATGCATTATTGTAATACTAATTATTCTAAACCATTAATTTATTAAAACGTAATTTATACCGTTCATCTTATTAAAATAGGTTAATTTGTTACCTAAATAATAGATTAAGGGTTTTTATAAATAATTAATTGAATGAAAAAAGAGAAAGGAGAAGGTAACTTACGAATCTTTTATAATATGTTACTTTGGAGCAAGCTATGCACCATATTGCTAGCATTATAATAGAAAAATCCTAAATTTAATACACTTAAATATTATATAACACAATTCTAATCATTGAGGCATTTTTTGATATAATAGTCCCAAGTTTATCGAAACTTCAAAATTAAGCATGCTTAAATTAGATCAATTTTAGAATGGATAACTTCTTAAGAAGTTGTTGTAAGAAAGGATAATACTATGTAACGTTTCACGTTAAAATAGATAATATTTTAGTGAGGGAGTTTCAATTGAGTTATTACATTAGAACTCCTTATTTTTTAAAATTAATTTGATTAATTTAATTTAATTTAATTTAAAGTTCAGGTTAATTAATTTAATCAATTCAATTTGATGAAGTCATGTATATTTATGTTGAAGTTCAATTGAAATCACTTTATATCAAACAAGTATTTGTTATGGTTTTTTTCTTTATGATGCTAAAAGTGCTAGCATGATGACACTTGATAAAAAAAAATCCGCTTTAAAAGAAATTAATATGTAGAATAAGGGTTAAAAAATTTGAATAATTCACTTAGCATGTGGATTTGGTGGTGCTGAGTCACATTAGCGTTTTCCATGGACGTGAATGAAAACCCTAATGTTGTAAATGTAAAGCTGGAGGACTTTATTTGAAGCATGGAAGATTAAATTAAATTTCGAAAGAAATATAAGGAAATTTTATACTTATATCTAATCTATATTAACTCATATGTACTTCGAAAAAATCATTGCTTTGATTTATGGGTCTTTTTCCATTTTCAATTGATAATTTTGGTGAGATTGGCCAAGATTGTTATCATCGGTTTGATGTGACCATTACTGTTATTTAGGACGGAACATGTTTAGATCCCCTAATCCTTCTTCATCACTTGCAATATGTGGGATTGTTATTTAAAAAATAAAATTATTAAGAGATTTCAGTTTTATGTAAAACAAAAATGGCTAGCAAGTACTTCTAGGTAATGACTTACTCAAGAAATTAACAAATATTATTCATGCTTTTCCTATGTGAGTTACCATTTACTAAAAGGATTGAGCCGAATCTAAAGATTTTATTTGGAAACTCTAGGACCAGAAGTAGGGTTGATTCTCTAACCTGGTTTCATATGATTTAATAATAAAGCTAATTTGATTTAATTTTAATCTAATCTTAGTTGAATCGTGATTAAACTCAATTTTATTCTTTTATTATTTGATTTTTTTTATATCCAAATCAACTATCTGAATCGAATCTAATTTAAACTAATTACTTCTATTAACATAGACTCAATGTATTTTTCAAATTAAAAAATTTAGAAGAATGCATATGATTTCCAAAATTTGTAGTGAAAGCGGGAAAAATTTACTATATATTTTATCATGTATTAGTATTTTTCATTATTTACCATAAAAGGCTTCAGTAATATGAAACCCACACAAAAACAATTAAAAAAAAGAAAACATTCAATCCTCGTGAAATCTTAACAACCAATGTTGAGTGGGATAAAAAAAATAAGTCGAAAAGACCTAAATCCTTTGCAAAATATTGATAAAATATTATATGTTATGTATTAATATTAAAATTTTTTTCATATATATATTATATATAAGCACATATAGTAATTATTTGAAAAAATTAATCATTTTATTATTATAAATATAAAAGTTTTATTAATAATTATACGTGAACGTGCTAACCAATGAAACTTTATTTTCTCTAATACTAATACGTGAGACAAGACATTTGGCAGATTCATGCATTTATCGAAGCGTAGGGATAGGATGCAACGAAGCCGAAATCTGTATCACTGGAAGAACGTGGTACAACATGTCTGCTGTCCTTAAATATTAAACCACGTGAACCAAAGTGTACGTGGAAGTGGAACCCAACCCAACTCGGACCAAAAAAAAAAAATAAAAATGTATGCATGAATCTTTTTCAGGTAGGCGTGTAATCTCAAAACGATAAAAACCTATAAAAATATTATGATTTTTCAAAATAGTATACTTACACTCTTCAAAAATTTTAAGCACCACAAAATTTCTCCTTAGATTCAAAATTGAAGAGATCTTTTTGTATAATATATGTACCTATAATTTTTTTTTTTAAGAATGATTCATTTTTTATTCAAAAAATAATTATGATTAATACATTTAATATAAATGATTTAATATTTTGTCGAAGAATGTCTTACCGTGATAGTATTTTTCGGAGGCATATTTGTGTTTTTAAAGGGTGGTATTAGTATTACTGCAATTTATCTTGAAATATGTCTACTTCTTTTAACATTTATTAAATTTTCATTAATGATAATAAAGAAAAGGTACGCGAAAACTCTAATGATACAGGGAATGTCGCGTGAATGTAAGGAATACTATGATCGTCAGTTCACCTCGATATGGGGTTTTTTATTTTTCTCCATTTTATTCCTTATCAACAATGTATAAAATCGAGTATATCGTAAATAATTATTTATTTTAGATGGCAACTATTGTTGTAAAAAACTTTATAAGAAAATGAATTGACTTCAAACTAATTATAGATTTGATGAAAACATTAATGAAAATATTTTTCTGTTGTCAGATTTTTACATAATTTTTATGATAACAAGTTGGGTATTATATACCAACACGATAATTTGAATATATATATATTTTTATCTAAAATTAATAAAAACATACAAAAATTTATATTTTGTTGGTGAAAAACATTTACTTTTTTCTGTAAATGAATAGGGAAGAGCAGGTACTAAATAAGTGAGTTAAAGGACTGTACCTCTATCTTTAGATATTAATTTCCAAAACTTTAAAATGAGTACATTTATCTTTTGGTACTTTAAAACCTATATTATATAAAACCTACATGGTATTTACTGGGTATAAGATACGTATGAAATTGAAGCATTTAAATTTTTCTATTATATTTTTGTAATATCAAAATTTTGAGACCAACTTTTATAAATTTTAACCTACCAAAGTTTCTATAATAACTAATACAAGATTTAATAGGCGTTTACAAATGCGTAGTTCTGTCCAATCAAAGGTAATATTTTTGTTTTTTTTTTTTTTCCTTTAACGTTTCAACTTCACTGTACATGATGTCATACCGACATGCAGCTGTTTGTTCATAATTTGCTCTCCCTTCTCATAGATAATGGGCTTGGACTGCCCATATTTTTGTTCTTTTCCTTAGACCTTAGAAATTAGAGGTAGAAATACAATATTGGTTTTTATTACTATTATTAGCAATTTTTATAGTGTAGGAAACATGGTATTCTAAAACTTATATCTTATATATTTTAAAGTATAAGTTATATGTATGATAGGTATAAAATACAAAAATATCGCACTCATAATCCATCCCGTAGGAGTTGACTCTAGAAAATTATATTTAGAACATACTATATGACTTTAAATACGCAACTAGACTTACCCGATTGGGAGGTATATTACAAGATATAGAATGTAATAATGTTATTCATTTATTTCTAGTTTAAACAAACAAATTTAATGATTATAAATATTTATTTCTAATGACATGAGAGACAAATGAAGCCTTAGTAAAATAGCATCAATTCCTATTATATTTGAATCATGTTAGGATCAACTACGTTAATCTTGAGATAATTTCAAAGTAGATTGGGAATAAATAGTATAATCCTAAGAATTTTCATTATTGGAGTCAATAATTCATATTAATAGATTGCATTATACTTTTAGTTGAGATCTATTTAATAAATCACGCTTTACTAGTATTTATACATACGTGTATGCACGTGTACGTATATATATATATATATATACATATACATATGGTAAAGAAATAGTGTAGTGTGCAAATCTTGATAGAATCAGTTCATAGAAATGGTGGTAGATGAGTGTATACCCATTATAGTACGGTTCTGAAGAAGACTTTGTGCTTGCGCTACACCACTTTCTAATGGTCACAATCGCCATCATATCATTAGTTGCACATACTAGGTTTTATGTCAATTTACAACTATTTTGGATGATCCTTTTGTTATCATCATTCGGGGATTCCGGCTACTTAATACAAGTATCTTTTGTTCATTACCACCATAATATAACATTAATGATGAAGATGATATTTTATTATATTTACAAGGAAAATGTGGTTGGCCGACCAGGCATGTACCATAGCTCTTTTTTTAAGATGAGAATTTGAGCAGCAGAACGGAATTAACGGTGCTAAGTGTGGTATTACACTTTCTAACAATATCTTCCGGTGGGTACCTTATAATATTGTGTTTTGAATTCAGGATAAACACTAACTATATTGCTTATATGTGTGTATATATATATATATATATATTATATGTATACTTAATTTTTTATTTTTAAAATTAAACGTTTGAATACCAAAATTTTTAAAACACATGCTGTTGATAAAACATTTTGAACATAAATTCACTGGGTTTATACTGACATATTTAGGTCATGGGTGGATGGCCCTAACTCTCCTTAGCTTAGGTCCTTGAGTTGAAGTCTAGACCACCATTCCAGGAAATTGTTCAACCTTCAATAGGTTGGAAGAGCATGACTAGGGATAGAAGTTTGCATGGAAAGGAAAGATGACTACCGGAATGGAAAGCCAATTGATTTCATCGTGACTTTAGGCACAATACATTGTTAATGTATCTTATACTTTCCTATCCGTATTTATTTACTTTTTATATTTATTTCAGTAATTCTCAGTATAAATATAAGTAGGAGATACTCCTACTCATCCATAAAAACATCTCTACATGCACTCTTTTGATGCATTATCATTATATTAAATTCTTCTCTTATCAATCTAATTTAAGTATCAAAATAATCATTTTAGATACTCTTTAATTTCTCTACTATCAATCATTTATTTTGTAAACTTGATTGTACTTTTGAAAAAAGGCTATTTTTTCCAACCTTTACTAGCAAGATTTCCAAGGTGACATATGCTTTTTTTTTCTTATTTAATAGTGATTTTAAGATTTTTTTTTTTTTTTTTTGTAAGTCTTTCAGTTACTTTTATTAAGAGTAAAAGGATGTATAAAGATTCGAAGGTATATTTTTAAAAATTAAGGATTTAAACACTCGGTTATATATAAAGAGGTTTTAACGTATGGAATATTTACAATTTACACTTGAGTTGATTAGACTTGAAAAAGGGTACATGCGATAACAGCAAAAGCAGCAAAAGGTTCAACTAAACAAGGAATAAGAATAAAGGCCATGTTAATTTATCATAAGATATTTGTCTTGAAGCCCAAAGTTTGGGAATTTACCATGTGCTTTTCACAAAACTACGCGAAACCCACAAAAAAAGAAAAGAAAAAATAAATAAAAAAAGAAGAAGAAGTACCCAGAAGTTTAATTCAAAAAGTTTCTTTTCGGTGGACTAATTCAAAAAGTGGATTATATCAAGAGCAATTTAATCAATATATCAAGATTATTCTTCAATTATTCAATTCTAGTATCATAAATATATAGTCAAAAATACTATTTAAAATATTAGGAACCCATGGTTAAAATTTATCAGCTCAAAACGGAAAAAAAAAAATGAAATATTAATTTTGAACTTATATATCAAGTCCGATATTCCATGTAATAATAAATAATATTTCATTAGGCCTTGGATTTTCTCTTCACACCCCCAAAATTATGTAAAGGTGGTAATTTGGTAAATGGTATTCTAATGGAACACAGAGAAGAAACAAAGACATAAGCAAAGCAAAGGAAAGCCAAGATAAGACCCAGGTGTTAATTACTATTGTATTAGTTTGATTTCTCTTCTTTTCCTGCTTTAAGTTCGTAAAGACGGAAACTTTCCGTGAAAGCTTGAAAATTTATTACTTTCTGTCGTATGGGTATCCTTATCAATCACCATAAGTTCATAAATCTAATGATTTATGAAACAAAGCTAAGATATTTTATTTTTTCTTTTGCAAATTTGGTTTGTTCTTTTTTGTATTCAGTAATATTCTTAGTTTGTTGTTATTGTCGTTGTGTTTACTTTTGTTTTTGTTTTTCTTTTATTATATATATATATATATTATACAAATATATATATTTTGGGCGTGGCATGAAGCATAGATTCTTGCCTTCTCTCTCAAATTAGTAGCTGGACTTTTGTGATTAGCTGTCTGGTTTGATTCTCTATTCTCAAAAAGATATCTTGCTTTTCTCATTTTTACATTTGCTTTCCTTTTTGATGGATGCTTCTTCCATTTTCTGAGAAACTAGGCTCGTGTTTAGTGGAAAGGTGTAGGTAATGTAGACACTAGACATTCGTAGTGATTGCATATTTATAATTTTGTTGTATTCCTTTTACATTATACCAAATTTGGCTATAAATATAGACCATGATCCTTAGGTTTTGTTCATTGCAAGTTTCTCATTTCCGCATCTGCCCCTCCTCAAGTGAAACTGTTTCTGTGAGGCTCTGGTTTGCTAGTTTCGGACCACAACAATGAGCTATCAACAACATTCTACAAGCTCTGGTTTGTTTCTTCAACTTCAACTTGGGTGTTTGTCTTTTATTAGGATTCGCGTTTTAATCCCAATTGTTTTAATTCAAATTTCCTGAGCACACGAACTGCTATACAAGGTTAATGCACCATTGAAACATAGTTTGTCTACAAAACTCGGTGCACAATTCAATTCCAGTTTGCCTTTTTCTGGGTAGCATAAAATGCGGCCTCGATGGGAATAGAGCCTTTTTGTCCAGATTTTCTATGTTGTTTGTCCCGCTCGGTCCTGTGCTGTATTTTTTGTTGTTCATTGTTTTCGATTAAGTTAGTAACTTTGCATATGCTCTGTTGCTGCAACGAATCTCAGGTAATCGAGGTGCTAGAAGGACATTTGAGTTTGGTAGAACCTATGTGGTAAGGCCGAGAGGGAAGCATCAAGCCACCATTGTTTGGATGCACGGACTTGGTGACAATGGCTCTAGGTACTTCCATCTCACCCTCCAGAAGCTGGGTTAATTTTGCTCATTAACGTCATTAATCAGTCATGGCAAACTCACCTCTAAGTAGATTGCTTTTAGCTTTCTTTCGTCGCTTTGAGGCTTCACTTTGTCCATTCTCTGTTCATATCCTGTTTCTACCAAAATAATTGCAAATTAGTATTTACGTCTCTTCTATCGTGTGACTTCCTTTGAAATGAACTTCTTATTTGAATCATAAGAGGGGGAAAAAAGACAAAAATGCCAGGTTATGTCAATATCCTGGCTGCTTATACGCTCTAGGGGCTTGAGTGGTCCTGGTCCACAAGTTGTGAGATCTTTCACTGTGTCAATTTTTTTTTTTTTTTTTGGTCCTTTAATAATTCTAGTTTGATTTATTCCTTGATCTTGATGGTGGGGAAGCAGTTTAGTTCTTGTCTTTTGTCTTGTGTGAAGCTTGAGTTTTGTTTAGGACATCATCAATGGTTTAGTATATTCCATTTTTCATTGATGAGGGACCACTAGTTCTCTATTGCTAAAATATTAATACATAAACTTTTGAAAGAGAATATCTACACTTCAACAATTTAAAAATATAATAGAATATTATGCCACCCCATAGACTCTTCACCATTTAACTACTGCGTTTAATTCCATTTTCATCGAGAGTTCTTCCAAAGATAGTGAGATTCCCTCATAAAATGCAATTTGTTCGAATTGCATTACATTTAGGATGGTCACCACCAATAGCTCTATAGGCAATAGCACTTGTTACTGGTTACGATCACTTCCTTAATGATTAGAATAATCACATATTTGCATTCTCCTTGTTTGGCAGCTTGTCCCAGCTGTTGGAATCTCTTCCGCTTCCAAATGTAAGCGCAGATACATCGTCCATTGATTTTGATTTGTTCTAATCCTGTTTTTCCCCGGATTTTTTAGCTTTTCACAAATTACTTCTGGTGCAGATCAAATGGATATGCCCGACAGCTCCTACACGCCCTGTGGCATTATTAGGCGGATTTCCTTGCACAGCATGTATGATGCTTTAGCCTTTTCTCCCCATCCATTTTGCTAAAAATACTAGATTTTTACACCTTAAGATGGTTATCTCAACGGATGTCCTGCAATTCTAGGGTTTGATTCTGGGGAGATCTCAGAAGATAACCCACGTGACTTGGAAGGTTTAGATGCATCAGCAGCACATATTGCTAACTTGTTATCAACAGAACCAGCTGATGGTACTTAAAAACGTTTTCGAGTTTGCAAATTGATTAATTTCATCATTCTTATGGTTGTAGTCCTCAACGCAATTAGTTGCTGATCCTTCTCGTGTCATTCTTTTTCATCCACTTTACAGTTAAGGTTGGCATCGGAGGCTTCAGTATGGGTGCTGCAACGGCCCTTTACTCTGCAACTTGCTTCGCTCTCTGTAGATATGGAAATGGAAATCCATACCCTGTCAATCTAAGGGCAGTTATCGGTTTAAGTGGTTGGCTTCCGGGTGCAAGGTAATTGAACTGAGCTCGAATGAAAATTGCTCCTTCGAAAGGATGATTTGAGAAGATCTATTATAGGAAAATTCATGTGCTTCCTGAAATGAGCAATCACTGATTTTCTTCTTCAAAAACTTCTCTAAATTATCAAATGTAAAACAAAAGTTCAGTAAAGTCTAACCAAGAGGCACAAAGTATATAATTAGGGTGGTCGTTCCAACAGCAATTCGATCCATGTTACTTACCAGTTATTTCCTAGCAGGAGTTTGAGGAACAAGATCGAAGGATCTAATGATGCTGCAAGGAGAGCTGCATCCTTGCCGATTTTTATGTGCCACGGGACATGTAAGAATATAAGCTTCAGTGCATATGTCACCTTCTACTCTTCATTCCTTCGAGCCTGATCCTAAGTGAAGGATTAATTCCACGCCATGTTTAATGCTTGAATAGTAATGATTCATATGAAAATTTACTTAAAATTATCTAACAAACTTTATGAACAATTATTACAGCTGACGACGTTGTCCCATATAACTATGGGGAAAGGTCCTCGCGCTACTTGAGCTCTGCTGGCTTTCGATCTGTCACATTCAAATCCTATGATGGGTAAACATACTAGTTGATTAACTAATTTGACTTGAATTTTGAAGTTCTTTTGTCTTTCCTCTTTCTTTAAATCGTGCGTCATTAACCTTTACGATGGATGTGCAGAATTGGGCACTATACAGTCCCTATGGAGATGAACGATGTATGCAGTTGGTTAGCTGTGAGGCTGGGGCTTGAAGGTTGACGCTCGTGATGGAGTGAGGGTAAAGTTTTGAAATTCAAGTTAGAGAGAGAGAGAGAGAGAGTGAAGAACAACACAAATAAAGGGAATGGGAAAATAAAAAAAAGAGAAGCATATGTGCTAGGGAAATTGGTGGGTATGTGGTATACTTGATCGGGTGTTCTTTCTTTTCTTTTCTTTTTTTTTTTTTTCTTTTTTGGGGTTTGTTGTTATTAATGAATATTGGAGACGTTATTTCTCCATTTCATTTTGTAGTATCAATGTGTAGCAGATTTTGCTAGAATTCACTTCTTAAATTTTAGTATTCTTTGGAATAAAGTTGTAATATATATATGTTTCCTCTTCCATTCCTATTCCCTTAGCAAGTATCTAATTTATACAATTTAAGAAATTGCTGTTTACTTTATTATTCACCGAAGATTAGATTTGTGTAAAATTCAGTTTTGAACGGTGAATCAGTCCTTTTCGAAAGAGAATGAGCTCGAAAGAGAATGGGCTTGAATTCGTTGGATGAATCGATAGAACTTAAGGGACCCCCTTTTCCGCCCCTCTTGCAGTCTTGCTCCTTCCCTTTCCCTTAAATCTTGCAGTCTTAGTTTTTGTCTCATTTGCTTTTATTTTGTCTTAATCCATTCAAAGTAATTAAAAAATCGCGGCTTCCAAAGTGATTCAAATTCGAAATTTGAAAATTCAAATGTCACACTTTCGGCATTCCTTATAAATTTAAGGTGAACCCTGCAAAATTCAAAAGTTATCTTGCACTAGTTATTATTTTATCACAAATTCATTAAAACACATTAACTTTTAACTATTTTGCTTCGTATTTTTTAATTGTGAAATATTGTGAGAAAAATATTTCCTTTAGTTACCATCAAGATCTGAATATAATTCTTCATTTCGTTTTGTGTTGTCTTGCATATTATTTTTATCTTTTATTCTTAAACCTTTATTGTAGTAAATAACGGAAAAAAGAAAAAGAAAAATTTAACATTTATGGAAAGATTTTTATATCGTACTTTCTCTAGTAAGAAATACTGTTCCTTATCTAGCAGAGAGGGTAAGAGCAAGGGTAAAAGCAATGGCGTCGTTTGAACTATAATGGTTTGACGATAATTAAGCATACTCGGATTACGAGAATGTTGATGAACAAGTTATGCCATCTCCTAACTTCAATATAAAATCTCAATGCACAAGTAATCGGGATACATTATCTCCTAGCTTTGATGTTGAACCTCAACGCATAAGTTATTGAGGTACATTACCTCTCTGGTTCGAACCTTTCGAGCTCGAACCTCTATGTATGAGCATCCCTAAACGTCCTATTAGATTCGAACTTTCTCGCATGAGTGTCCCTGCACAACTCGCTGGATTTGAACCCTAATGAGGAGGACGAAATAGAAATTATTCCTGAAACAAAAAAGCAACATATGAGACATTATGGACTCGATGGTTCGAGATCTTCAGGTTCAGGTAAGCCCCCTAAACCAGATAAGTTTAATATATTTACTATACATTTCCATAAAGGTATATATGAAAAGGAGAACTTGAGGGTATTTTACAACTACTGCAACGCAAGTTACTCTTAGAAAATGGGAGAGGGATATGGTACTCATAATAGAAACTTCAGGTCGAAGCATCCCTTGGAGGTGAGAATAGATAGTATGCGGTAATAGATTATCTAAGGTGGTGGTTTATTCAGTCAAATGCAGATAAGGTACGATTGAGAGAGGTACAAATACAACCTGGCGTAGTACTTCATGAAAATGCGGTTGTCATTCAATGCGGGTGCATTAGAATGCAGGGCCGATATGAGTGGGTGATGTTTAACTCAAACTTACGACAACTTAGCCAGCTCTACCACAAAGATAAGATGGAGCTAGTAGGTAAGTTCGCTTCACTCGATACTTATCTATCCATATGTGCAAATATATGTATAGATCCTTTTCATAATAATTTTTATATAGGTGTTATTGTTAATTGGATAGAAGATAATTAGCAACTTAACAAACGTCTATTGGCTTTAAGAGTATGTAACGAATACCATACGTCACAAAATATCTATAAAATTATTATAAAAGTTCTAAATGTATACGAATTAGTGAGGAGAATTTTTTCTATTGGTTTTGATAATGTAAGTACCAATACTACCTCAATATTTGATTTGTGAAATTAATGTCAACTAACGTTGGGGGGTAGGGGTAGTTTTCCATATTTGTTATGCATGTCATATTTTTAACTTGTATGTTAAGGATGACATTGTAGTTTTACATGATGGTGTAGTTTCAATTAAGAATATTGTTAAAACAATAATAGAGAGGCTGTCTCTACACAAAAAGCAGAGGAACTTCTACATGGAGCATGGGAAGAGGCTTTGGAAATTTAAGATAGATGTGTAATACCAATGGAACTCGACTTGCGAATTGTTGTATAGCACAATTCCTTATAATGAATTGTTGTGTGACTTTACAATATATAACATGCGGGAAGTTAACAATCTTCCTAGTAACTAGGATATATATATTTAGTTGTTGAAAGTTTTGAAAGTTTTTCATAATACGATTAAGACTTTCTCGTAGGTTTATAGGCTTAGTGTACACTTGTTTGTTATATTAGTCATTAGTATACTTAGTGTGCTACTTCAGGCTCGCAAGGACCCAAACTTAAACGCATGTGTACATAATATGGCGTTGAAGTGGTTATCTTATTATAAAAACATTTCTTGTATTATTTTAGATCCTCGTTGTAAAGCATAATTATTATTAATGTATTTGAAACTTATTATGGTTACATTGAAGATTTAATGAATTCCCAGGATGTGTATAGCTTGGAAGCACAGTAGGAAGTGTCGGCAGCGATTGCTGATATAGAGGAGATGCTTAACAACTATTAAAGTTAGTACGATAGTCAACCATCAGTCTCTCCTTCACTACTCACCAAGGAGCAGCATTATTCATTTATGAGTGAGTAATTATTGGCGCAAAAATTGAAGCGGCAACGATTTAGTGATCTAATGTTTGAGATGTAGTACTATATTAACACGAATTTTGAGTGTTTCAAGAATATCTTCATCAATGACTTTAATATTTTGGAGTGGTGGTAGAGGTACATAAGGGACTATCTACTTCTATTTAGCATCGTTTGTGAAGTACTCACTGTTTTGGCTTTAATGGTCATCGTTAAGCAAGCGTTTAGTACAATAGGTCTCATCATCTACTAAAGGTGAGTCTCTCTATCTGTTGTCAACGTTAGGGTAAGCTCTTATACAGAAGACTAGTATAAGGTGGCCTATAGACAGTAAAAACCGTGTAGGACATTAAGTAAGGGGGATGATTACTTTAGTGACTGGAATCGATCTGATGGAAGCCTAAGCTTAGTTGCGGGTTCTCCGTCTAGTCACGAACATGAACAACAACTTCAAGAAGAGATATAGTAAGTTTTTTTTTTTCGTCCTTTTCAAAAAGTTTTATTATTTTAAAAAAATCTCTTTTCCTAATTACTCAAAAAAACTAAATGGCATAGTTTCTTCAAAAGTAGTGATATAGCCTTAGGGTTTTCCAAATTATGATCGAGTGAAAATGTTATTCTTCAAAAAATTAAATTGGATAGTCACATTAACTTGCATTCTTTTCGCAAAATGTAAAATTGACTAATAAACTAAAGGATTTCTAAAAATTCAAACAAAATTACGACGATCTAATTCTGATTAACGGATACGTAGGCATCTTATCAAGTGACCATAAAATACACTAAAAATTTTTTCCCTTAGATTACTTGACTCTACTCAATCTGCTTAGTACTTTGTACTATAAGAGACTTATTTGTATTTTAAATTTTGATCATTCGAAATGTATGCTTTGGTGAAGGAGGAAAGGAGAAAAGGAAATTAAAAAAGGGTTGAAGCTTGAAAGGTTAGTAAGGAAAAAGGGAAAAAAAAAGATTAAAAAAAAATGGTAGGAAAAAAAGGGGTTGAATGGTCAGCTAGGAAAAATGGGAAAAAGAAAAAAAAAAAAAGGGAAAAACGAAATGAAGAAATAAAGAGAAAAGGTAGAAGAAAAAAAAAAACACTTTGTTCATCGGGCTGCAATTAAGCCCTTGAATTGGCCCGAAAATGCTAGCCTATAAGCTGGTTCTCGTTTACAAGTGAACTAGCCTATAAACTAACAGTTCAAGACTGGTTCAACCCTTTGGGTAGAATTACTTAGGATATTGTGGGTCTACGAACCAAAGGGTTGAACTACCCTTGACTTGTGGACCTCGCTGGGTCCTACAGTGATGTAGACTGTGATTCATATCCATGCCATGCATAATATGGGTTGAATGTTGAGTCTCAATGCGTTGGGCTTGGAAACTAAGGTTATTACTTGAATTCCCATTTTACCTTTTTGTGGTTTCTTCTACTGTATTGTTTGGATCTACATCAAATATAATATATATTTTAATCTTTCATGGAAAAAGATAATGATCTAAGAAAATATGCTCATTTCTTTTATATTAAACCAAATATATGTACTTAGTAAAGGAAAAATATATTCTAAACCAAAAGGTAGAAGGACTTAGCTTTTGAATACTTTAAATTGGCATATGGTTGTAATAGTAGATTACTAACTAAAGGCTATCTATCATCAGAAATAGAGATAGGGAATATTAGTTACCATCACATGAGTTAGATCAATGGAATCGAGATATGAAATAGAAATCTACTTATTGTGATGGTATTAGGAAAGAAAAATAAAATTATTTATTTTTTATAAAGAAAATAGTACTAATTTATAAAGATCAGGAGATGAGGGACCCAAAAGAAAGAAGTCTATAGAGTAAGGGTTTTGTTTAAGAATATTTTAAGTGAGGTACAAAATTTACTTAAAAATCCATGACTAACTAGGAGGAAAAAAGATTGAGCTAATTATTTTAGGGACAAATTATGGAACGTAATTGATAAAAATAGGTTTTCAAAGGGTGTAGAAGCAACTGGAAAAAAAAAGAAAGAAAGAAAAAGTGGTATGGAACCAAAAGAGGGGTTTTAACTTAATGTAATAGAAGAAGATAACTGATCCTAACTAATTTAATAATAGCATGATATTTCTAAAGTATAGAAAATTATTTTCAAAAGTAAGGGTAATATTGTCATTTCAAAGAATTACTAAAACCTTTCCCCCTTAAGTAGTTGCCTTCCCATCTAAAACCTTGATCCTTACTAAATATGGTCTAAACTCTTTTTTACTATAGAAACCTAAGAAGAACAACCCTAAACTTTACTTAAGAGTGTAGTAGAGATTAAGGTAAGAATGAAGTTTCCACTTAAGCAAATTTGTTTTAGGCCATCCTTTATCCTAGAACCTTCCATTTTTGGTTAATTACAGCTTGTATTCAAGAGTTTACAAGTGGGAAAAGTCTCTTGTTCTCCAAGAGTAGCTTCTCTAAGTATTAAAGGTGAGTTTCTTGAGCATTGTCTTATACTGAGTAAGTTCAAATCTAATTATCTAGTCTTAAAGGATTTTTCTTGGTGTTATTGAGGATTGAATCTAAAAAGAGGATCATTTAATATAGATTTTGGTGGTGTTTAGCTCTAATACTTGACTACATTAAGTGTTTAAGCTATTTTAAGTAAGTTTTACAAGTTTTTTCTCTTAATTTTGAGTCTTACAAAGGGTTGTCGAAGTTGAGAGTTAGAATTTGAGTTTGTAGTTGAGTTTTAGTGTTAGAAATCATTGGGATAACATGTCTTAAGTCTTGAATGGAGATGTATGAAAGATTGGAGAAGGCCAGGTTAAATTTGTTTTAGGTTTTGAAGTTGAGTTATTTTGTAACTTATAGAACAATAGCAAGGTGTTTGGATGCTACGCTAAAGTAGGTGGCCTCAGCTTGTCATTTGGACACCGTACCTTATTAAAAAATCCTTTGATTTTCAAGGGTCCTTTACCAAAATCGTTCAAACAAATCCTTATCTAGCCTTTTTACTTCCATAATATTCAAAGTTTATCCTAAGAATTAGAGTTTTATAAGTATTTTCAAGTTGTCCAATTAAGAGACTTAATGGAGGAGTAGATTGCAAATAGCCTTACTAAAGAAGTTTACAAGTTGAGTTTAATTGAGTAATATGAAGGAAGGTTTATGGATCAATAAGAGAAACTAAACTTTTAAGCAATATAAGTTTTGAAAATGGGTCAAAATAAGACCTTGTAATTGTTCATGTGATAGGGTGATTATGGAATTAAGTTAAATCTATTATCTCCTAAGTTAGGCATCTAAATTCTTTTGTTTTTTAGTCCCTTATTGGGCTGTTTAGTGTACTCAGTGACTTAAGTACATGCTTAGTTGCTTGCTTATGCTTGTTAGGATTGTACTAAGCTAATAAGACTAATCCATATTTGGCCTAATTGAATTATTTGCCAATTGTACTTGATGTTGTCATCCTAGGGGTTTATAGTAGTAGATCTTTTGGGGGCAATTGCTAATCATATGTGAGGATTTCTTAATAGACTTGTATATGAGATGGTACAGCTAAAATACTAGGTGTCAAGGACTTTAGACTATGAACTCTAAGTGTAAATGATATTAAGGAAAACTTATATATATACATACATACTTTTATGGATAAGACTTGAGTGTAGCGGGGTTATGAGTAACCTTTTATTGTTTTCTAAACCAAATTCAAGATAATTGAATTGTTGTTGCCTCTTATTATATTTATGTGTGTGAGATTATATGTATGGCATCTGTATGTACTTACCCAACACATATTAGGATACCGAAAAATATCTTATTCATAAGGAGCTATTTGTAGATGATCTATAGGATGAGGAAGAAGTCAAGTATCCTTATTTCTATAATGATTAGAGACTTCTTGACGTTGTATGCTTGGAGACTTGTTACTTTTGTGGATTGTTGGTTATGAAGTAATGGACTTTATATTTAGTTGATGTTACTTTGAAGTTGTTATGGAGCTATTGGATTACTTGCTTTGCAAAACTTGATACTTATGGCTTTAGGAGATTGTTAGACTCCTTTAAGATAACTTAGTACGGTTTATATTGGAATTGAGATGTAGTTTCTTATGTGGGTTTGTAAAAGTGTTATTTTGCTTAATATCGTGATAGAAGATTGTTGGATGAATGATTTGTGTATTTGTGGATTTAAAGCTTTGGCATGTCTTAGCTAGTAGAGGCATGTAGTCAGTTGTAATGCCTAATAGAGTTTTTACACACATACATACACATACAAGTTTGAACACTACGAAATTACTACAAGAATACTAGTAGAATTATCATATGTAATAAAAATTACTTACATCATATAAAAAACTAATATTGTAAAAATACTACAACTTAGTAATTCGTTAAGTTAAGACTATTATAGTTTAGTAGTATTACCACTTATCTCTCATTGGAATATATTAGAGTTTGAATCTCCCTGCTTCTAGTTGTAACATAATTAGCAAAAAGAAAAAAAAATGTTAATATCATTTGCATCATATATTAGAGTTCTACTCTTTAAAATCTTAGATTGTTATGTCATATTTGATATGTAGGACTAATCTAGAATAAAATGGAACGAATACTAGAATGATAAATAGACTCCTATGTTTGGAAATGTTTGGACATAATTGATTTTATTCTAATATATGTTTGGGTATAACATATTTGAAATGGAATAATGGAATGCGTATATGATATGATAGTATTTGTCAAAAATATGCTTATTTATTAGATATTATAATTTGTTTCAAAGTTAATTAAGTAATTTGAAATTAATGGTAAATAGTGATGGTTGAATGGAATTTGATTATGTTTTCTGGCACGATTAAAGGCAAAGTTAAATTTCTATTTAAAACTGAAATCACATAATTTTAACTTATAAAGCCACTTCCAAATATGGAAAAAAAAGAGAAAAAAATGAGACTTAAAATCATAATTTCGTTTCATATCCATTTTCACGTTTTAAATATGATATCATTGTATCTTTTCTTATCATGTCATGTGGAAAAATTCAAACTCAATACACAGATATGATTTTATAAACCTATATTGCCATAGTTAGTGCATTATTCCTTTTATTTATTAATTAAAGGGGATCGGATTAAAATAAAAAAATAATAACATATGTATAGTAAAGGAAACCGGTTTTCTTATATTGTGATTTTCCGTATTTTCTTTCTTAAACTTAAAAACTTAGGAGATAATTGGGAAGAGCCATATTTAGATGAGGACATAATTGGATTACTGTGTTTCTAAATCATATCCCAAGTATATGCACGATTTTCACCATTGCAATATTCACTCAAACCCAAGATTTGCTACATAACCATTAAGTTTTTATTTTTCCCGGGTCTAAGCTGATTAAATATGTGGAGTGATATTTGCTTGTATTTTGCTTAACGATGAAAAAGAAAAAAAAAGAGAAAAATTTTAAGTTGATATTTATAGGTATAGATATGGATACCGGGCTTTTTAACGGTTGAGATCTTCACTTAGAAAATTGGAGCACACGGATTCAAATCCTACGGTGAGCAAGGGCTCTCAATTAAAAGAAAAAAAAATTGTAAATATTGTGTTTAGAAAACATAGCTGGATATAATGGTAAGATATATATCCGTATATATATGTGCAGCCTCCCAATTAAAAAGTCTGGATGCATGAATGGTTGCAATGGTGAGAATACAATAGTTAGAGATATTACCTTTATCTTGATATACAGTGATATAGATAAGATTTTGAATTTTTTTTTCCCTTCCAAAAAGCAGATATGAGAATATTTCGACTTCTATTTATTCGCTTATGAAAAAGTATATATTACGAATCGCATAACCTGATTATTTGGAGTGATGTTGTCTCCTTCTTCTTCTTTTTTTTTTTTTCTTAGCAATATATAATTGAAAATTTTATGTTGGTATTTATGGATATTGAAATGGATATTGGGTTTAATTATCCATTAGGTTACGTTTTAACGTTTGTGATCTTGACTTAGAAAGTTAGAGCACATGGATCAAATCCTGCGGTGGAAAAGACTGATTAAATCTGATAAAAAAAAGTAAATAAATAAATAATATAGTTTTGATATTAAGGTTCAAAAATATAGCTGGATGAAACATAAGAGATAGATAAGTACGATATATAGACAGTAATAAGAGATCTTACCTTTAACCGGATATATAGTGATATGGATAAGATTATTTGTTTTATTTTTTTCAAAAGTATATATGAAAATATATAGATATTTATTTTTTCTAAACTATGAAAAGGGATATCTAACAAACTGCACTACCAACTTGATTACATACTTTTCCTCCTTCGATATATTTTTTTTTTTCTCAGCCATAACGTCAAGAATCAAGAACAACATTCAATCTTTTGATCTTGTTTGGACGATGGTAAAGTCTTATTCGCCTTCTTCTTTAGATAGCTTCCATGGTAAAATATATTTTTCATCATGTAGTAATAGTCAATGCATACATACATACATACATACACATGAGATAAATTTCATAAACTAGTGCGAATATTTAATAAAGAAACACTAAACCGACCAAAAGATATGTTTGATGAAAGTTGTGAATGTGAAGTCATGATTAGGAGAATAGTGAAACAGCATCGCCAACACCGTTTACGCCACCGCCGCTTCTGCAACCCTCATCTTGGAGGCGCGTATTCGACCCTGCGCCGGCAAGCCGATAGATGTTAATTAGAGAGAGGGAGAGAGATATAGTGAGAGCGATATTAATTATATTTAGTTCTTGAATTGGTTACGTTGTTTTAAGTAACTCATGGTTTAAATATTTTTTAAGTGATTTAGCTCTTCAATTGGTGAAATAAGCTTTCCTTTTTTTTTTCTTCTGTTATTTTTGTTTCTTAAAACATGGTTTGGTTAAAATATTTTGAGATCTATTGTCCATGTTTTTTATTTTGGCTGCTTCTTTTCTAAATTGAATATATATATATATATATATATATTATTATTAAAACCAGAAGGCCTTTGTGTAACTGCCTAAATTATAATTACTGCCATTTGTTTTTTCGTTAATCAACATTTTAGTTATTATAGTAAATACATTTTAGAAAAAAATGCTTTAGTCTATTATTGTTATTTTAACTAGTTATTTTTATACACTGAGAAACCATCCACGCCCATTACCGTAATCATTTAACACGTCCATATAACTGCAAGTAGTTATAATGCACATTCCTTCCTTGGACATTTTCTCAACCATAATATTTCTCATAGTTCTTTATATTTTCTTTGTATGTTTTCTTAAGATATTTTTTTTTTAATTTTTTTTTTCCTTTTCCTATCCCTTCTTTTGTCCCCTTTGCCTTCTCTCCTTCGGAAAGACTAACTCCTTTATTTAACAAATAATTTTCTACAGTTACTCTTTCTCCTTCTTTTAAGTAAAAAGTTTTATATATCATCTATCTTATGATGTAATACAAAGTTTTATATAGTTCTATCAATAGTTTTTATCTATTTTTAGTTATATATTAAATTTTCATATATTTTCGATTTGTTATCCCTATATATAATTAACTATGTAAATGTTTTACAATTAATTTTTTTTTATAAAATTGATGATTAAATCTGTACACGTCTTATAGGTATAACGTCTACTAGTGTATGCACATATATGTATATATATGGTAATACTCCTCTTTTCTTTTTTGGCCAAATAGAGTTTTTCTTTTATTTGAAAATTAATTTAAGAGATAGACTATGTAATTATTTGAACATGTATTGATTGTATATCATATGTTGTTAGTACCATGTCTAATGAAAATTATATTGCAGAACTGATTTTGCGTCTAAAGTAAAAACTAATATACATAAATCATGAATGCAGGATCCAAGTCACGCTGCATTTGGCCGATACCTCCACCATGGAATATATCGATATGAAACTTTTCAATTGAATGACGGGATGCTTAATTCATTCACCATGCAATCCACTAATGAAACCAACCATGCTAGTATGATGCCCCCCGCCAACTTAAGAAACTTTAATACTCAAGTTTCAAGTCTGGGATGGATTCATAACAGAGATCAAGTTGCTAATGGTACATCCTCGCATTTTGCACTTCCCACGTTTCTTCATTTGTAGAAAAATATTTGAACGTAAAAACTTAAAAAAGAACAAAAGAATGATCATTGATATATCTATATAATTTTTGAATTTGAATCCTTCGAATTTTCTATTTTTTGAAGTTATAAAAGTAAGATTGTCATTATTAACGTTACAATGATGTAACGGAATGTTTAAAAAATTTAGTCCATACCAACCATTACCTTTATAATTTTAGAAACTTTAGAGAATATATTTTTATAATCTTTTAGTTCTCATACAGTGATGAATATAATTTTCTTGATGACATATGACTAGACGAGTAATGAGAAATTTTCTTGCAATCCCATATAGGAACTGAAGAGCAAATTCCATTTGGAAGCGAACCATTCAATATAGCAAACTATATGTCAAACCTAACCCAAGTTAAAGCTGGAAGGAAGAGGTTAGTTCATTTTGATGTACTTAATGTTAGAACCATTTGCTTTTACCGTATGCAAGTGCTTTGACATTGGTATCTGGAATTGGATTTAGGAAAGGAGAAGAAAAGGAGAATAAAGGTTGCAATTGCAAAAAGACGAAATGCCAAAATGGGTAAATGGTTATATGTTTTGCTAGTTGATCCATTCATAAATTCAAAAGTTTTAAATGAATCGATAATGGAGTTATTAAGTCAAGGACAAGCACAGATGAAATAAGATTATTTATAAAATTAAGATATACAAAATTAAATTATTTAAATATAATAGATTGAAATTTGATACACGTTTTTTACTAAATCAATTCTCACGTTTTATTAACTACATATTCTAGTAGGTGTGACCCATTTATTAATTGAGTCAAATTTTAATTACCAACCCAAATATGTTTATAAATGCAATGCATCTCCATACGAAGATTATCTACAGAATTGTTAGCTCTAATATATAAGTGGTATAAAACATAAATCTTTTATATATCCAAACTATCTTTTGCTCTACTTTTCTAACAAAAGTGGCTCTTTGTTTCTAACTCCTTAATTGTTTGTTGTCGATCGCAGTTACTGTGACTGCTTTAAAAATGGAGTTCGTTGTTTGGATTCTTGTAAATGTGAAAACTGCTTCAACAAGCCTCAATTTAAAGAAGAAATCCATGAGAAACTATTGTTGTTGGTTGATCGAAAAGTCGATGAATCTCTTAAAACTTATATGGTAAACTCTTAGTAAAGTGACCCAATCCTTTATAAAATTTTTATGTCATTGAATTAATCTGATACTAAAAACGGGTCGCTCTATAGGATCATATGCTCAACCTTAAATGCAATTGCAGTACGTCAAAGTGCAAGCAAGGATATTGTGAATGCTTTCAGGTATGATTTTGGAACTAGGGTTTTATGCAGTGTGTAGGACCCTTTTTTTTCTTTCTACCTAACTTGAACATTTATTTTAGACATTGGTTATATATATATATATATCCTTAAAACAATTATTTTAGTATAGATGGACCCTTGTGCTTTAGAAACTTGCCTTCAACTTATCATAACTTTTGAAAATATGTACTTACATCCACTTGTAATCTAAAGTGCCAAAACATTCATTCAACCTTGAGTGATGATTTTGAGAGTTTAATAAGTGCATAATCTTAGAAACTTTGAAGAGATAAAGGCTTGTTTCTAAAGTTTGAAGGATCTATCCACACTAGACTAAGAGTTTTGAGGGTGCATTTGTCGATGTTGTTAAACTTAGATCGAAAGGTTGACTCAATAGTGAGATATGGTTAAGGGTTGAGAGAGTTAATTGGGTCAAATTGGAATTAAATTGAGATTAATAAAAATATCATAATATAATTTATATTTATTTATAAAATAATAAAAATTATTTATATCCTTGAGAATTAAAAGTTAAGAGCTTTTTTATGGTTTATTTTTAGTTTTTATTTTATTTACATTTATTTTTTTTTAATAAATTGGTGTATCTCTTATAAAATATAAAAAAAAAATAATATATGTGAACCCCCAAAAACCCGATGGGGTTCTTACTGAATTCGGGTTGGATCCTTTGGATCATTTGAATTGAATTGGGATTACTGCAAATGAGAATCAAATAGGTGATATGGGCCGGTTGCATGGATGAGCACTAAAGCATGAGAGCTGAAATTGAGACGTAACTTGGAATTTCCTTCCATGGCTATCTGTGTAATAGGATCTTTTTTCTACTTCTAGGCTAAATATGGATGTCGGAGTGATTGCAGATGTGACGATTGTGAAAATCCCTTTGGCACGAAAGCAGGTTAGGATATCGAAAACTTAGCCTTCACAATTTTTGTGTTTGATTGTATTGAGCTTAAAAGGGTTTAATAAATTTGAATTTCAGGAATTGAGCAAAGTTTGACCGAAGGCTTGGAGATGCTATCATATGAAAAGCATAATAGTTCGAGTAACAACTCAGATTTTACCTTTAACCAGCTTCGCCAATATCAAAGTGCCAATCTTCAGAGGTTATTCGGTGTTCTTCCATCTTCAAATGTCAACCAGTATTGCCAGCATGGCAACAGCTTGTACGAGCCGATACCTCCATATGTCAATAATTCACCGATCGGGATTACGCAAGCTGCGCAAATAGGACATAACCTGCAGCCTTAGCAAAGGATGCTTCTAGAATATGAGAACCTGCAATTATCAAACGCAAACGTTGGAGAGATTTTTTGATCTTCCTGTCAATAGCTCAAAGTTTGACTTGAATTTATGTATTCTTTCTTTTTATCGATGTAACCATCATACAATCTGCTTATATTCTTCTAGTTTGGTCTAATAACTCCATTTGTTTTGAAAATCTCTCTCTCTCTCTCTCTGTCTTTGTCCCTCTCTTGCAAGAATAAATAGCTCTACCATTTATTTCTGGGGTTGGCCATGGGGTTGCATGCTGTTAGGCATTACGCCTAAATCATTTTCCTATTGAAGAACCCTCGAACAAACATGTATCTACAAAAGAATTCAACATTTGATGTTGTAACTCCAGTAGGACGAGTAACAAGATTCTATGACGTCAAAGCTTGATGTGCAGTACTGGTGTGTTGTTGGCAGCATGTTAGTTATTCATTTTGGTGTATGAATCTGATGAACCTCGTTTCCCTTATTGAAAGGGTGGTGGACAATTGCTTGCAATGCAGGAGTTTAGATACATTATATCAATAAATCTAATGATAAGAGATAATCTAGAAGAATGACCAAATTATATGACGTTTATATGAATAAAAGAATAAAGAAAAAAAATATATATATATACAAAAACCATCCTTCAAAAATGAAAAGAAAAAAAAGAAAGAGAAATAGAACTTCATGTATTCAAAGCAAGTCCCTGTTTCCTCAATCCTAGCTAAATGCGGAGCGACAATGCAGCTTCTGTAATCCCATCAGCATTCTTTCCTGGAGTTGCAAGTCCCTGTTTCCTCAGATTAATGTGAAATATCACCTGCTGTATTATTGATGTCATCGTCATCAACAATCTCAGATATAAATGCCTGTTGGACTTGGGGCATTGGGATATCATCAAACCTCCCCAATATATTTGTCTGTTGGACTTGTGGCATTGGGATATCATCAAACCTCCCCAATATATTTGTCTGTTGGACTTGTGGCATTGTTATGTCATAAAATGTCTCCGATATCCATGTCTGTTGGACTCGGGGCATTGGGATATCATAAAATGTCTCCGATATATATGCCTGTTAGACATGGGGCATTGGGACTGGCATGTCACGAAAGCCCACTGATATATGTCTGTTGGACTACAGGCCTCGGTATGTTGTTGAGAGGAGGATTGGCAGATATTTCCAATGTCTCAGGATGATATACTTGCGGTCTAGGCATGGGAAACCTGTATGGATGCTGCTCATATTGTACCATCTGGTTGTTAGGTAGAGACATAAGCTCATGCAATCTGCTGCTGGCATGACCATCATTTTGTACAATCAGGGGCTGGGGATATTGGTGAGCATTTACACATGGATTAATTGGAAGAACATTGGACAAGCCTTGATGATTGGCACCATGATATTGATGAAGTTGGTTAGATGTAAAATTTGAGTTGATACTCTGAACTATTATTATGTATTTCGTATCGCTCACCTTCTGAAATCCAAATTCATTTAAATACCGTTTTAAGTACAATACAATTTAAGATAAAAAATTACGAGGACAAAAGAATTCATTATACTAACCTCTTGTGACATGGGGATTTCCACAATCCTCGCATCGGCATTCAAACCAACATCCAGTGCGAGCCTAGAAGTAAAAGAAAGTTCAAATTATATAGATTAAATCCATTGAATGAATTTTTCTTTTCTTTTTTTTCCCCCCCAAAGTTATGCCTCTATTTATGTGCTGAAGCATTAATGCTTCCAATTTTGCTCTTAAATAATTGTTCAAATTAAGTGAAAAGGTCATGTGAACTAGATATATCAAAGTATAAACCTCTTATTTCAAGAGCATACCTTAAAGCAATCACAATAATCTTTCTTACACTTACAATTTTTGCACACACTATTTGATTGTCCAATTAAATTTTCATGCCATAAGAATTTTATAAAGGAGGATGATATGGGGTGACAAAGGGTTTACCTGACTATATTCAAACAACAACCGTTTCTCATCGATTTTTTCTTGATTTTCAGGCCTTTTACATGAATCCAAGCAATGTGCTTTCTTTTTGAAGCATTTGCAGTAACTGTCAATTGACAAGAAACAATTAAGAATTTAGATATAGAGAACCAATGACGTGAGTGTATTTAGGATTCATATATTGATAAAGGGGATGAAATAGCAAAACGCATAAACCATTACCCATTTAGGCAATCCACCCTTATGCAATTACAACCTTTGTTCTCTTTTTCCTCACCTGGCTCCATGACTCCTTTCCTAGAGTGCGTAATTCAAATCCAAATACTAAGGTCAAAGTATTCGAATATGGTTGAAAACAATCGTATTACAATTAAGTACGAGAAAGATGAACTAACCCCTTCCATTCGGATTCAACTTCCTGCAGCAGGTTTGATTCATAGTTTCCCACATTAAATGGCTCGCCTTCAGATGGAACTATTCCTTGCTCTTCAGTTCTGTTGGATTCAACTTGCTTTAGGTTTGATTCATGGTTTCCTATACTAAATGATGGAACTATTCCTTGCTCTTCAGTTTTGTTGGATTCAACTTGCTGTAGGTTTGATTCATGGTTTCCTATACTAAATGGCTCGCCTCCAGATGGAACGATCCCTTGCTCATCAGTTTCCTCGGGGACTCTGTTTCTATGCTTAAAATCTTTCCCTTTTGACCAGATGGCGTCTCTGGCTGTTTTTCCAAATTTTGCACTTCTGCTGAAATTCAAATTCATTAAGCTCCTTTAAGATACAACAAATCAAAGAAAGAACAAAACAAACTATCGCAATTTTGTAAAAATTATAGGAACTGAGGGTGTGGTACTTACTTGATTTTGTGCCAAAGGAATTTTCACAACCTGCACATTGACAATCATTGGAACATCCAATTTTGGCCTAGAAGTGCAAAAATCTTAATTAAGTCATATTTGATTTGATCCATGGAAAGCAACCTTAATTTCTTTAAAAACCACACCAGTGAACGCTATTTCTTGCTTTAGTATTGCCGGGTTAATGGATTCTGAGTTCTGTTAAAATTAGGTTGCATACCTTAAAGCAATCACAAGAACTGTCCTTGCACTTACTGCTGTTGCATCCCTCCTTATGTCTTGCTATGGAATGGCTGAGGGAAAGGCTTAAATCAGGTTTGTTCTCCTGTAAAGAAATGTTACAGTCAGGTTTTATCCGATGCCAAATACAAGGATTTACCAAAAGAATTTAGGACAATCAAAGTGAACCTCATCCGCTTTTGAATTAGAAGCATAATAACCAGTCATTCCATCCATTGGTGGTCCCTATAAAGAAATTTTACAATCAGATTTTTATGCAATCCCTATAAGAGGATTTACCAAAAGAATGCAGGACAATCAAAGTAAACCTCATCCGCTTTTGAATCAGAAGCATGAGAACTAGTCTTTCCATCCATTGGTGGTACCTGTAAAGAAATTTTACAGTCAGATTTTGATTTTATCCAATGCCAATGCGAGGATTTACCAAAAGAATTCAGGACAATCAAAAGTAAACCTCATTCAGATGCAATGTGAAGTACATGAATGTAAAATGGAAAACTAATTCATACTACTGACGAATTTCACTTGATAATTCGCTGTCATGAAGTGTAAAGAGCAAGATCATACCGCGTCGAACTATCCAAATTTGCGTCACAAGAGTGACAGTTAGTTTCTGCAGTCGGGTTGCACAGAGAATGTGCGATAGTCACTGCTTCTCAAGTTTAAAGATTCTCCCTATTTTGGTATCCGTTCAGTACATATGGCTGCATTGATGAATAAAGATCAATGCCACTGTAAAGAGATGACCATGTGTCTTGGCATGATAAGGAATTCGATTCGGAAACTATCAACTATTTATAGTACTAATCGTGTTTCGTGGCAAACGATCACGGGAAGAAAAAAGAAATCTTGAAATTGTTTTCCAGGAATCACACCTTTAACGGAAGAAAACCAAGAACACTAATGAAAGTCCAAACAATTATCTTTCGGAACTTAAAGGAGGATGGTGAAGCGCATTTTCACCCTTTTTGCAGTTACGTAACGAATCCTGACCTGAATGGTATGTAGCAAGCATACAAAGCAATGGAAGGCGGGAATATGTATTGAAAGCATCCGGTTGGAGTATTTCGAAGTGTTGAAATTAACCCACCACCCTTTTATATATACTCTTTATCTCTCTCTTGGCTTGTAATATAATAAAGTTTTTTTTTCTACTAATATAATATAGTTAAAAAAAACTCTATGCTTTATGTATGGTTACATTAAAAAAATATTCTGTATACGCGCGCGCGCACATATATATATATATGTATATATATACTAGTAAATGCACATATGTGATGCATATATATAAAAAAGAAAATAAAATCACTAAATTAATCAAATAAATTGTGAAATTGTTTTTTAAAAATAAAATTAATTGCGAAAAGTATGGTATCAACAAGACTTTTTTTTTTCCTTAAATATTGAACATTGATATAAAAATTTTAAAACTTAACAAAATGGTAAACAATATCAAAATACTGTTTCCGTACAACCAATATGACATATCGCATCAAAACATGGGAAAATAATTTTGAATAAGCAAATAACCTTATTGTATAGGATATTTATCTAGACTTTACTCAATCAAGTAAGTTTTGAATAGGTATTTAAAGTTATAGAGTAGCTTTAAGATAGTAATTTTCGAGAATTTGTATCTATAAGGTAAGATATTAGCATGAGGGTATTGTGAATTATATAAGGTATAGGTTCCGTGATACCTCATACCTACCCCCATAATAATAATGAAATGAAATTAATAAACAAAAAAAAAAAAAAACATTTCATCTCTAAGGGTTTAAAAAAATAATAAAATGTAGCCATTGAGTTCCCATTATGTCCTCATATTAGTCTGTTCCTCCTTAATCTTTTTTTTTTTAATTGCATTTGCTTTCCACTCCATCTTCCTTATTTACTAAATTCAACTCTAGTAAAATTAAAAAAGAAAGAATCTGTGTGAATCTACACTGTGATTATGACAAAATGAATATTTTATTTACATAATGAATATTTTATATAATGCTTTTATAAAAATTCATCTATTATAATAATAGTTAAAGAACCATTTAAAAAAAATTGATTAGAAATAAACTTTAATGTACTTTATTCATTGCATCATTAGAAAGAATAGCTAAATTAAGCAATAACTTAAAAAAAAGGTAAGGTTTGTTTTGTATTTTATAAAAACAGCCATATTAAAATATAAGGAAAAAAAATATAAAATCTATCAGGTATCTTATACAATTTACAAGATATATGATATAGAGTGGTTCTAAGATATCATGGTGTAAGATATAGGTAGTAAAGTTTCGAATTTTATACTCATAAGGTAGGGTATAAGTAAGGCTCATATCCTCCCTAACATATATTCACTCATCCATACTTTCTATATAGATAAAAGCAGTTTTAAACATTTAGCTAAAACGCTAGCAGCTTAATATTTATTTTGTTTTAGTTGTTTTTTAAACTTTAGTTAACTAAATAAATCAATACATTGCTACATAAGCATATATGTTGACTTATTTTACAATACATATCCATAATACGCGGCATATGTTACTAGTTGAACTGTTTCTTTGAGTGCAAACTTTTGGAAAAATAGTAAGAATTTTTACAACTTGAAAAGTTTTCAATAGTTTCAACGAATTTACTTATTTTTTTTGAATTCCTCTCCTTAGGAAATAAAAATTTTAGGTAACGAAAATTGTCGCAAAATTTCAAAAGCTTTGAGTCCTTATCCATCCCAATCAAATATTAGTCCCAAATTTTAAGAGCTAAAGTTTATCAATTAGCACTGGCGCTAGTATTGATATCCTAATCAATCAGTTTTTTTCCAAGTAATTGGTAAGGACATTGATGGAAAAACAATTCCCTACAGAAGAATCTAGTCCCTTGACATGTGTAGGGCTTAAAATGCTGTTGTAGAGTTGTTGGTTTAGCGAGATGCACGAGGAAAAAATAGAAAATTGGATTTGCTCTATTTATTTGAATTTACTTTTTAAGATGTTATAATGTATAACTAATTGTTAAAAATGAAACAATTCAATAATCAAAATTGAAAGTGATCGAATAATAAAAAAATAATTAAGTAAACAAGTCAAGAAAAATAGATTAAAAATTTCAAGAAAATTTAATTTTCTTTTAAATCAGGATAGTTGAGAAATTCGTAGTAGTGATTAATATTCATTTTGATTTATGGATATTATTATAAAGTTATTATGAATATAAATATGTATATATATTTCCATGAATTGACAACAATTGATAAACTTGTTTTTTATTACTATAATATAGTTTACTATTTTGTATGACTTAATGTATTAGTATGGTAGTAATTTTAATAATTAAAATATTCCGCTATTGCCTGATACACTGCAAGTTATTTTACTCTTTCTTAGCCAGTTAAAATTAGACAGTCAATTATTGGGTGCATGTAAATTATTCGGTATATATAAACGTGACATATTATTACTATTAATTTATTTATTTTTATAATTCTCTCTTTTATCTATATTTACTAATAATATACCTTTTAACCTCGTTGTATCGCATTGCTATCCTGTTGGAAAAGAAACCTACATACTCTCGCTCCTACCGTTTTGAGCACCACGCACAGAATACACACACTCTCTCGCTTCCTCTCCGAATCTTCTCTCTTCTTTCAACAGCTCTCCCTCTCGTCCCTGCATCCTCTCTCCATCGCTCCTTGTTCCCTCTCTCTATCTCTCTTCCGAACAACCCACTCTCTCTAACACTCTATCCCTCTCAATTTCATCTTCCAACTGGACTCCATTGGCCACCACCTTGGACACCGTCACCGAATCCTTGTCCGTCTGTTTGCATCCATGGAGCTGAAACAGAGCAACAAAGCTTGAACTGAAGACGGAGGAAGTTCGACTAAATCGGAATTCTGAGATTTATGTATGTATCTTCATTTTCATTTTCATTTTCCATTCCTCTTAGTCCTTTTAGTTAATTAGTAACGACTCTGGTCTGGTCATTCATCCACTGATGTAACTATGCTTTGTTTCTTCTGAAAGTCGCTCCATGTTTTCCGGTCATCCGCTGTTTAAGTCCCACCATAATGTCTCCCTTTATCTTTTCTTGGTCGCGTTCAGCAATCCATTAGACTCAGAATCTTCGTGTTGACCTCCGTTTTACCGTTTCGAAGACCAGCCGCAACGGGTTTTATGTCGACGAAGGTGCGCTTATTGTTTATTTCTATTTATAACACACAGCTTTAATAATAAATAATATTATCATATTTTCTGTGAATGATGCTTATTACTTTGCGATATCATAAAGTTATAATACCTTATATTTGATTGTTATTTTAATATATTGATTGTAAGTTATGAAATATATTAATAATCAATATTTATCGAACTCACATACTCATATTATTATCTTTAAATTTGATCGAGGATTTGTCCGCATTTCAAATTTTGGAATAATAGGCCATAAACTATGTTATTGTTTCTTTCATTCCTTTTCATTTTCGGTTTGTTGTATAATACGATATCAATAAACATATTGTCATTTATTATTAGTAATTTGTCTTGGCTTTACTTTTTCACTCCAGGTCGAGTATATTCCGTTTCCGAATTGAATAAGACGAAGAAGATGGCTTATCATTTGTGACTCCATATTTCACTCTCCAATTCGTCATTTTGCTAAAGAAGGCAAGCCATGCTTTAATTTTCCTTTCACTTACTTATTAATCAATTACCCTTTTGCACTAAGGAGTTGGTAAACGGAATTCTATTAATATCATAATAAATAAATTATTCAAGGTGCTACACATTTGATGTAACATAATTCTACATATGAGTATATTTAAATAATGTCAACAATATGTGGGAATTGTTAATAAGAAGAAGATGATTTGTAGTGTTTTTGGTTCGCATTATATGAGCAATGCTAATTAATAAAAACTATTATTGATGCTAATTATTTTGGTTTATGGGCTATTTGATTATCGATAATATGATATTGCTAAACTAATTAGCAAATTTACTGAATTAAATAATAATTTATATGAAATGATTTTACAGTATAATCCTCTTATGATTGAGCCAAATCCAAGTTAATTCCAAATCAATTACTCGGTTTGACTAATTTTACTCGAGACATTTAAATTAATAAAATCAACTATAGTAACAAGTAGTATATTAATAAAAGATTTTTGAATAATAAATAATGACTTATTTGATAATCATTTGAAGGTTAATGCATATCTGTTTTCATCCTCAAATAGATTGGCATTAGATTTCAAGTTTCTATTTTGATGGATGGTTAGAGGTAATCGATACAAGATTTAAAGTTATAGAGTCTTAGTTAATCATTGTTGAGATGCTATCCTAGGTACATAGTACCTATTTGTTGTTTGTGCGTGTTAGGATAAAATGTAACAAAATAAACTAACCCATATCATACTTCAAACAAACTTGTCTTGGTAATTGTGCTTTCTCAACTTGTCCTCATTTTTAGAGGGTCAATGTTGATCTCATGTGAGGTTTTTTCCATGGACTTACATGTTGAGATGATGCAACTAGATCTAGGTTGTTCATAGTTCCTAGTTCATGGGTGTTGTGGTCTCAACTTAACCGACATTATAGTATATATGTAGTAAATTAAAAGTTACATTCTATTTACCTATATATATAAAAGATCATAGTACAACGAGGCCATGAATATCATCTTATTTTATGTGGGTTTAAATTCAAGAAAATTAACTTCTTTGATTGTTGCATTAAATGCATGTAAACGGTTGGTGTAGCATCTATATGTGCTTATACATTATATACTAGGTTTCGGCTTACTCTTTATTTTTATGGTTATAGGTATTAAGTTGAATTTGTTACTTATATTGCTATCGAGACTACAACCAATAGGTTGAATATAGGAGGTTGGTTTGTTTGTTTATTTTGGGAGTTAGAAATTCTAGTTACTAATTATAATTATGGTAGCTTTCCTGTGAATCAGTTGTCATAAATGGAGAATTATTCTTGATACAGATGATTATAGAGATTATAGTAGTAAATTAGAGTCTTAAAATGTCATTAGAAAACTAGGGATAGGGTTATGGCATCCATTAGGGTTTGGGGTATTATATAAAATTATAATAAAGATGATGACATTATGATGATATTATAAGGTACTAAAAAAAATTTAGAAAATCTCAACATTAATTTGTGAAATTGATAGAATTTAAAAGAAAATAAATTGAGAGGATACAAATAGGAGAAAACATAATTGGAGACACTTGCTACCGTTGGAGTCACCTACATGAATTCTTATCGGGACAATTTACATTTTATGCATTTATCCATTTACCCACCTTCCATAAAGACAAACAATTTCAAAGTCTAGAAACACTTTTGTATCATTGTTAGAAAATATATTTATAAATTCAGTTCTTTCTCTTACGTTTTAATTAATAACCGGAAAGACTAATAGCTTTTTTATAGTGTCATTGATATAATATCATGTATTCGTACAAGCTGGTCTACAATGATGGGTCATCAATAACATTAAAAAGAAAGTCGTTACGAGGATCAAAACCTTGATCTTTGTCTTCTGTATTTTTAACAAACTCATCGTCTAGTGGGGCTTCCTTCTCCATCTAATACGCAGCATCATCATCAGAACAATTGGATGCAAAAATTTGATGCAAGTTCTCTGATCCCATCACCTCTTCTTGCTGGGGTTGCAGGTAATGCCCATTTTGCAAATCTAGATGTGCAATATCAATTATTGGTGTGTTACTGATAGGATGGTCGGCAGGCCTCCCAGTTGTATGCATTCGATAATGCAATTTCTTTGATTCTGTTAACCTTTGTTGCTAGGTTTGCATTCAATAACTTGTTTCCTTAGCTTGATCTATTGTATGTTATTCCATAAAATCTGAGATGTTGCCTAAACTACCATGCTTCTTGTAAGATAACATCTCCATGCCTTTAGTCAAATTTTGCTCCCTTTTTTTTTTCTTGAAATTCAAATTTAATCAACCCTTTTAAGCTTAATCGAATCAAACATCAAAAACACGAGGTCTTGGAGTCCAATATACTAACATGCTTTTGTGCAAAAGGAATTTTTGCAATAATCAAATTGACATTCACGCCCGCATCCAGAGCTAGATTGAAGGTAGAAGAAAGATCCCATTGCACAGATAAAAACAAATGGAAGAAACCTATGTGATCGCAGAATTTTCGTTTATTAGTTTAATCCAACATTAACAAGATTTGTTAAGTAGTAATAGTAATTTAACCACTTATAATATTAGTATGTCAAAATAAATATGGAAAATTGCAAACATACCCTAAAAACTCTTAATACAGAGCAAATAAACCCTTTGCAAAAACTACCTCTTTATAACTTTCTACCATATATCTATTTACAACATAAATCTCTCTCTCTCTCTCTCTCTCTCTCGCGCGCGCGCGCGCGGGGCACACATCCAATTGTTCTGATGATGATGCTGCCTACTGGACCGAGAAGGAAGCACCATTAAAAGATGAATTCATTAAAAATGCAAAAGACAAAGATCGAGATTCTGACATTGATAACGAATTAGTATTTAACAACCACTTATATATATACATGATAGGTAATATTAGCAGATTTTTTTAGGAAAAGTACGTCTTTAATTATTAACATTTTGCTATTTTTTATTTAAATCCTAAACCTTTCTTGCTTTCTTTTTTATTTAAGTCTCAACATATGTAAAAGTTTATAAATTAGTCGTTTTTAAACACCACTATTTTTTCTATTCATATATGATATGCATAGCAACCTCCAATTGGTCATGTAATAAATTTAATCAAATAATGTATATATCTATTAATTAAATCAATAAAAAAGTTTAAAAATTAAAAGAAAAAGTAAAACATTTGAAAAAGTGGTAGTGAGGTGGTTGAGCAACCCTTTGACCCTCCTTAAGATGGTAGGCAATCAACCTAACCAAAATTAAAAATGAAAAAGGAAAATACTCGAAACACCCATTGAGGTAAAATGAGGATAATATGATAAGTGTGCCTATAATTAGGTTTTACCATAGTGTCGGTAGGTCTTTTAAAGATATCAAAGAAAAGACAATAAGTTTTGGTGTATTCTTAGGAAGAAGGTAAGCAATCCATGAGTTGTTGAAGTATGTGTGATGCATTACTCAAACACTACATGACCAACAACTTGTTGAATGTAACACATCGGTTTAAGTCAAAGGTTTACTTATCACAATCCTTGTTTAAAGGATTGATAAGAGCTAAAGAGGTTGGGTTCCTTATAGAGGAGAGGTTCTCCAGAAAATGATTGGAAAAATTTAGCATTCTATTAATGAAGAAGATTCCTATTACAACGATTCTTGTAGCAGGATATTTATACCCACTTTGCTAGGGGTACATAAGGTAGATTGTATTTACTAAAAAAGGTAAATTAATATATACAATATTGTTACAAAAAAGGGTAAATCCATAATAACTCTATAAAAGAACATTTTGGTGCTAAGGTATGCGAATCAAGTAGTGGGATACATATCACTTAGGAAGAGACTTGAAGATATGTTGCATAATGGTTTCAGTTCTATTTGGATAAGATCGGTACTAACTAGTACTTTGAATAGCTTAACGTTTGCACCTTGGAAATGCTAAGCTAGTAAGGTAAAGTGATCTATAAAACAGGTTAGCAATGAGAGTTGGGGGTTCCTAGATGATTCAGACTGACCTTACCCTTACGTTAAGGCAATACTCCACTTGCTACAACTTGAGTACGTGAATAGATTAGCTTAGTAGATTAGGTTAGCTTCATTCAGACTTGGGTAATGGTTGAGAATTCAACAAACCATGTTGCTTAGACCTTTAGTTAGGGAGCGAGTGAGGGGTCCTTGATGTTGATTCCTATAATTCCCTCCAAGTTGTTTTGGACTTCGGATTAAATATGAATTTCTCTATGTGTATCTTCCTTGGGTTGGTGCAAACATAGATTAGCAATATTGAAAACATTAGAGATTTCATACTCTTTGAGAAACTCTAGTATGTAGGCATTGTCATCGATCCTTTGAAGCACTTTGATAGGGTGATAACTTGTTCTTTCTCTTGCTCAGAAATCTGTCCCTACTAAGGTTAGCCATAAGAGATCTCTATGTCGAAACAACGTTTTCTTCCTCCATCCTTAACTTCCCTTTCTAGTTTCTTAACTGCTCATATTAATTGTTCATTTACAAATCTATCATAAAGTTTTGGCTATACCTTTAACTTTAGGTCTCTATGCTCGGTTCTAAGTATTGATTTCTAGTTGAGTGATAGCTTTAGGTTGAAATCATAAATAACCTAAAATAGGGTCTTGCTTGTGGTATTATGAACAGATCCGTTCTAAGCAAATTCCACTATAGATAGGTAGGTAACCCAATTAGGTACATTCCTTCCAATAGTAGCCTGGAGTAATGAACCCCATGTCTTGTTGACGACCTTTGTTTGACCATTAGTTTAGGGATGGCACAATGTATTGAATAGCAACTTAGTTCTTAATCACCGTTATATGGTTTTTCAAAAGTAGCTTAAGAATTTTAGGTCTTGATTAGAAACAATACTCCAAGGAACTTTGGGTAACTTCATGATCTCTTGCAAAAAAAGAAGCAAAATAACCAAATCATCATTAGTTTTGTGGTAGGACAAAAAGCATACCATCTTGCTAAATCTATTGACTACCATTATAATAGCATTTTTCTCATAGGTCATTTCGGGCAGGTTAAGAAAAAAATCTATACTTAACTTTACTCAAGGTTTGGTCAATATAGATAGGGGCATAGCCTTTCTTTGCATGACTCAACTCTTTGCCTCTTTGCTAATCATGCATCTTCCTATAGTTCAGTAGACATCCCTCAATATCTTAGGCCAATAGTATCTAGTTTCCAGTGGCTTGTACATTCTCCTTTCTCATAAAATAACTAGATAATCCCTCATTATATGCTTCCATCACAAGTAACTCTCAAATAGAATAGGTCACCGAATGCAATTTTATAGCTAAAAAAAAAATAATCCATCTTTAATGAAGTATTCATCCACTGCTCTTCCTTTAATGCATTGGGCATAGATTGGACCAAAATATGGGTCTTGAAGGTATTGCGCTTTGATGTTAGCAGATCTTATCAGTCTTAACTATAGGCTAGGAAGCATCACATGTTGCCCAGATAAGGCGTTCACTATTATGTTGGCTTTCCCTCTTTTGTACTTGATTACAAATGAAAACCCTTTTAGGAACTCAATTCATTTGACTTATTTCTTGGATAGCTTTAGTTGATCCTCAAATATCTCAACATTTGGTGATTAGTATTCATAATAAACTTTTTGGGTAATAGATAATCTTGCCATGTCTGCAGAGATAGAATCGGTACATATGGTTCTTTCTTGTACATGGAGTAATTTATGGTAGCTCCATTAAGCCTTACACCAAAATAGACAACAAGACAAAAATCTTGCGTGAGAATAGCTCTAATGCCAATACTAGAAGCATTACATTCCAAGTTAAACGCCTTATCAAAATCAAGTAGGGCTAGAAATAAGGTTGAAGTCAACCTTCTCTTTAGCTTGGAAAAACTCTCCTCCTCTTTGTCTTCCCATCGGAATTCTATGTTCTTTTTGTTTAGCTTTGTTAGAGGCATTGCAATAATACTGAAGTTCTAAATAAACCTTTGGTAAAAGGATTTTAAGGCAGGAAAACTCCATATGCCAGCATAAGAGGATGAGGTAGGCCATTTGAAAATTGCTTTGATCTTATTTTCATCTGCCCCTTGGACTCCTCTACTAATAACATAGCCTAAGAATATTACCTCTTCCTAAAAGCAACAAACTCTCCAATTTGATTCCGTTACACATGATTCATTAACCTTAAAAACATGTTAGGGGCATTGGATAATCTTAAGGCATGGCTGGCCATTCATACAGTTTATGCCTTATCATAAAGGTAATCTTCTATTCGTCGCTTGGCCTCATGCGTATTTGATGATGCCTCGATTTGAGATCAATTTCAAAAATAGCTTGGCTACATATAGCTTGTTTAACATGTCATCCAATCTAGGGTTCAAATATCTATACTTGATGGTGATTTTACTGACAGCTTGGTTATCAACACACATTCTCTAAGTCTCCTCCTTCTTTGATACTAACAATGCAGTCACAACAAATTGACTTAAACTTTCTTTGAGACAATCTTGTTCAATGAGCTCATTCACTTGCTTTTATGGCTTGATAAATTGTTTAGGATTCATCTTACAGGCTAGTTGATTTGGTAGGGTAGCTTTAGGCTACAAATCAATATAGTGCTTTATCCCACATAATGGGGGTAGGCCTTATGGTAACTTGAGAAATAGGTCGATGAACTCCTTTATCAATTGTCACGCCACGAAGCGGTAGAGTCGTAACAGCCTTGCCGTGTAAACCATCCTAAGATAGAAGTTGGCCTTATAACCGCTATCTTAGACCTGATCTACACAAGGCGTCCACGACTAACCCGCTTTAAAGTAAACGGTTTGTAATTTAGATAAAGCATTTATCTAAGAAAGTGAGAAAATTTATATATATATATATACTATAATTCAGTTATTACATTATTCAGAAATGAAAAGTAATAATATATGTGTTGATTCTTTAATGTTTTTCCTCACTCCCCAGGATCCAGTAGTTGCTAGCTTCAGAGTAGTTGTTGTCGCTTCTTAGCCAGCACTTGCACGACGTTTATAGGGATGTGAGCAACCACAGCTCAGTAAGTTAGGACGGAGGACTTAAAACTATACCATACACACAACAAGGTTTTCAATTACCTATTAGGTGCAATGCATGTGCAAGCAAATGCCATCGTACGACGTTGTCCGGTCCGTCGTGAGATTAAAGAAATTGCGCCCGCTTTAATCCAGGTTGAGAAGTTGCCGTTAATGCAACAGCTCACGACCAAACCCAGGCTTGTGTAATGGAGACCTTGCTCCTTCCGCGACTACCTTCGAACCACTGTCTTCACCCTCGCCGCGACCTCCTCTCCTGTCACTTAGTTCGACTGAGGATGAAGAAGGGACCATTTTGCAATCCTGCGCTATCCCTTCCGAAGGGGTCGGTATTTGGCCGGAGAGTCTTAAGTTCCCCTAACAGGTTGCCATGCATGTCCGATTATGATTACTGGTCAGATATTTGATTAAGTCCAGTTTAATGTGATCAATCCTTTCATATAATTCATACAATACATGCCAGAGCAACAAACATAATCATAGCATCACCCATAATCAAGCACATGCGCACATGCACACATCCAACTATCTAACAAGCACAACCAAGTATAATCTTAAGCCTCCAAAATACAGCATCATATTAATCCCAACTTACCTTAACTCCTTGCTCACTTACTCGAGGTCCGATTTGCTCAGGCCATCGCCGATCATCCCTATAACACAAACGTGGTTTCAGTTTTTCATATAACTATTATAGGTTCATTTTATCCTATAACGCTTATCGTTATGTTTTATTTAGGGTTTAAGATACTTAATTATCTAGGTCTTAAGTCTCTTACAATTATTCTAGGTTTAGGATTAGGTTTGGGTTCGGTTTTTGCATTGATTTCTAAATTAGGTTTAGTTCGATTTTCTAAGTAGCGTTTTATATTCTAACCCTATAAATTCGTTTCAACCCATAATGTGAAATTAATCACATTATTTCCCGATCTCCTAAATACCATCATTACCCCTAGTCAGTATTTTATTTCACCTGGTACACTTATATCCTTATTAGTGTACTGAATTTACTCCTAATGTGAGAAATTTTTACATTTTTCATATAATTACATAAATTCAAATTTCCTATCAGATTTATTGTACATTTTTATTATTATCACAATATGAATTTTTATTATAATATTTCCTATTTATTATATTTCCAATAATTACCTATTATGTATTATTACCTTTTATGTATATATTACACTTCTAATATTTATATCACTCTAATTATCATCTCTAAACATCAATTATCATTTCAAAATGTCTAAATTCATCCTAAATCAGATTTTACTCCTAATTACCCCAATTTACAAAGTTAACTTAAAATGTACTATTTTTTCATATTACTTATTTACTACATAATTAACCTAATAATTACATCTAACACCATAAATGCTACAAGTATTATTCTCCATCAGATTTCAACATCTTAAAACATCTACTTATTCACTAAGTCAGTAATTAATAATTTAATTACTTAATTTACCTTAAATTACACATTTTATGCCTCATTTAAATGCCTAAAAATTATCTAAAAATTTCGAAAATTAATTTTTGAAAACGGGCTTCATAGCACTGTTCTATATCATCTAAGTAATCTACACAAAAAATTTGGGTTTGAAAATACACTCCTAAGGTCATTTATTTCTAAACCGAAACATGCTCGGTTTTGCATGATTTCTTAAGGACCATATATTACGGGGCATGTTTTCATCAAAATAATATTTTTCCTACAAAATACATACAAAAATATCTCAGAATAACAAAATTCATAATTTTCTAATAATATTTACTATTTTTACAAAATTACACAAGAATTAGGCTGGAAATCAGACTCACCGATCTGGGTGGCACCGGCCACCGTGGCCTTGTCGACAGGCCTGGGCGTTGCCACCACCGTGTGGTGGTAGTGGCCATCTACTTCTAACTGCTCGTCTAGTGTGGGTTCCCTTTGAAAGCCCTAACTGCATGGTTTTTTCTATTTTTTTTTAAACCGATTTTTTCGCTCAATTTTTGCCTCTCTCTAATTTTCTCCGATTTGTATCTGTCCAAATGAGCTTCTGAATTTTTCTTGTTATTTATAGACAATTGTTGTAATTAATATACATTAATTTGACAAGACTTTGCCCATTTTCCTTGATTTTTGGCTTTTATATTGTTCAAATTTTATTAGTTGATTTTTCTTTTGCTTATCCTGACATGCTACGACCTGATCTTGATTCATCTTATCCTCTTCTGATTTTTTTTTTATTTTTCCATAATTATTTTATAATTTTCTTTAATTATTTATTTAGTTTTTAGCCAATTTAGGTAATTTCGCGTATTTTTATCTACACGTAAATACATGTGGGGTACACGTGAATATTCCTAATTATTATTTTGGTCATTTTAAAATTTTTAGTATACATCTAATCTATCTCTAGTAATTTATTAGTTATTAGATTATATTTTTTGCCTTTTCGGTAATTAGTACTTATTATGCTTAAAATTTGAAAATTTTATAATCTTCTATTTTATTACTTATTTTCTTAAATTCAAGTTTACGGGGTCAATTTTACTAATATTTCTCTCGTTAGTTTATAATTTAGGGTTTGATCGGATTCTTTAACCGATCGTCCAAAACCTTATGTTCTAAGTTCAATCTTATGGTCAATTGGCTTAACTTTAGAGCTTACATCAACTTCCTAACTTCTTCTTGCAAGTCAATCTATTCTCTTAGTTCCAACAAACTTTAAATCAGTAGAAAGGTTGACTCCTTTCCAACAAACTTTAGATTAATTGAATGGTTGACTCCTTAGGTTTTATGATTCCCTTTAATTTAGATCTTTTCATTACTAAGGTTTTCTTAGTTTATCGGCTCAACCAAGATTACATATTGCTAACCTGACTAAGTGCCATTGATTTGAGAGCAATCCTTTGACCATCTTTCTTGAACATATAGTTGTTCTTGAATTCAACCTAGTAGGATGTGTGAAGCATACATTGGCAAAACATCACATAAGATCTCATCCTTGTAACTCCAACTAAGATAGGTAGTAAGAATTGGTGCAAGACATGTAGTGAACCCTTTTTGTTCAACCAGTGTAACTTATATGGCTTAGAGTATAGGGAGGTTAATAATTGTAATTGCTTGACCATGCTAGTAGAGGTAAAATCTATACAACTTTTACTATCAACTATTAATGCATACGACAAATCTCTTGTCTTACATATAGTGTAGAACAAATTCTCTCGCTGTTTATTCTCCTTATAGGGTTCTAGGCTCATAGCTTAGCGAACAACTAATCTCAACACGTCTCCTTCCTTTGGATAAATTTTATCTCTTGTAACTTGCACCTTTACTCCATCTTTTAGTTCTTCTAGAACTTCACAAACTACTTCATCAATATTGTATACTTTAAAGATTAGAACATCCCCCTTGATTGCCATAGTTCATTGGCTTAGACATTAGGCAACCATGTGCTTAAATCCCTTGCATTTGAATCACTTGATCTCACTAGTCTTCCTTCCAGAAGGTTATCCCTTTTCAAGCCATCTCTCTACCCTTCCTTGCTCCGTACCAACTTCTTTAGCTTATATTATCTATCCTTCCTTCTTGCTTAGTGTAGAGCCATTGGACATTCTAACATTTCCCTAAACAGGTTAGGCCAGTTGAATAGGTTAAACTGGTTGGGCTCGGTAAGTTCGGCTCTTTCTTTACTCTTAACTCGCTGAACGACATTAATAGTACCTACAAGAGTATCAAAAGGTTGTACTTCAATTATGTCCATGAGCTCATACTTTAAGCTAATGACAAAACTAGAGATAGTTTAAGCTTTAGTTTATCTACATCACATTAGATCACGAACATTTGAAATTCTCCTACATACTCGTCAATAGTTTGATTCCCTTGTCTAAGCTCTTATAGCTTGGCAAATGTATATTGGAAATAAGAATCAGGAATGAACCTCCTACACATTATCCTCTTCATTTCTTCCTAAATCTTAACATCTTGTTGTCTGTCTCTTCTTTTTGCAATGTGTAACTTCTTCCTTTACATGTAAAAATACCTAGTAAATTCTAAAGCATTAAGTTGGACTTTATCTTTTTCAGCATATCAATAGCATTCAAATAGCTTCTTTACCCTTTTTTCCTATTGTAAATTTTTGTCAACACTTCTACTTTTAGAAAAAGATTAGAATTTACACCTTAACATTGTCAATGATTTTAGGAGCTCGAATACCACATTCTCCTTCCCCATGATAATCCTCCTCGTCAACTTCTCCAACATCATGACCAATAAATCGGTGATGAGCTGGTTGCACCACTTTACCTCCATAAGCATGTCGAGAAAGGTACTCGACCCTATCAGGTTGGACATCATACCATTCACCATGTGGGACTTGTCCTATTCTTTCATTGTCCTCAAAGAATTCTTCACCATCACTCTCATCATCTTCTACAACTTTTAATCTTCTATTAACTTTTTGATAAACTCCTATAACTTGTACTTGGCCAACTGGGTAGAATTCCCTTTTACACTAGGCTTCATTTATAGCTTGGTCAACTTTATATTCAGCTTAGTGTTCTTCATGGACCACTTCATTTACTTGACCTTCGACCTGACGAGCTCTTTTAATTTTAGCATCTGCTTCTCTTTACATGATGACCAACATATTTTCCAAAAGCTTGGTAAGTCAATCTATTTACTCATCTATTGATTTCAAGGTTTGCTCTATACGATGTCCTCTTCTTAGTGCATCACTTTCATTGCCACCAACCACTTCATTCACATTAGGGTCTATCATATTTTCACTTAGCAATACAATATACAGTGCTCCTTCAACCAATAACTCCAATAATCGCCTTTACCACCATGTAAGTAAAATAAAGGGCCTCACATAACACTCTAACCATAGTTTTCCTTGTCTCCTTAACACAGCAATTCCCTATTCTTTTTAAGGGGTGAACATAGAGCAAAAATGAAATATTGCAAAATTGTAAAAATTTCAAGTCAATAACTGCAATTCAGACTTCACACATAGCTCAAGAACATACTTTTTTACTCAAAACCTTGAGCTTTGATATCAAGATGATGTATTTTGGGGGTAGTATGGTAAGCATGCCTATGACTAAGTCTTATCATAGGGTGGATGGGTCTTGCGAAGATATCAAAGAAAAGACAATGGGTGCAGGTGGATTTTTAGGTAGAGGTTAAGCAATCCATGAGCTGCTCGAATAGATGTGATGCACCATTTGAACATTATGTAACCAAAAACTTAATGGATGAGGTACATTGGTCCAATTAGAAGGGTTACTCACCATAATCTATGCTTAAGGAATAAATAAGAGCTAAAGAGGTTAGGTTCCTCACAGAGGAGAGGTTCTTGAGAATGAGAAGTGAAAATTTGGCGGTCTATTAATAAAGAAGATTCTTTTTACAATGGTACCTGTAACGGGTACTTATACCCACTTAGTTAGGTTAAAAGGGTAAATTAATATATAAATTTTGTCAGGAAAAGAAGGGTAAATCCATAATAACTCTACAAAGAACATTTTGGTGCCTACATGTGAGAATGAGGTAGAAGGACACGCGTTGTCTAGAGAGAAACCTAAAGATATACTACATAGCAGTTTCGATTCTATCTAGAAAAGATTGGCAGCAATTGGTACTTCAAATAGTTGGGCACTTGTACCTCTATAGTACTAGGGTAGCAGCGTAAAGCGATCTCTAGAATAGGTTGGTAATGAAAGCTAGGGGTTCTTGAACAATCCAAACAAACCCTACCTTTGCTTTAAGACAATACTCCACTTGCCATAGCTCGTATACATGAACATATCAGTTCAGCAGATTAGGTTAGCTTCATTTGGACTTGGACAATGGCTGAGAATCTAATAGATTATGTTAGCTAGATCCTTAGCTCAAGAGTGAGTAAGGGGTCCTTAAGGTTGATTCTTATCACCGATTGTATTGCACAATACGATTATGAACAATTAATTTTTCACTTATAATTATTATTATTATCGTAGGGGATGGTTGCTCATAAGTTGAATAACCCACTTTTTAAGTAGGTTAAGACCCACTTCTAAAAAGTGGTCTTTTTGGTTGTCCCATTGGCCTTAGGGTGGTTAAGGCAACTTTCTTTTATTTTTCTAATTTTTTTTAACTTACTTAGTTTTTAAATTTTTAATATATTTTTTAAATGTAATTTATTAATATTATGTTATTAATTTAAATAAATTACTTGAATGAATAAGAGGCTATTGTACATTGTGGCCAAAAAAGTGGTTGAAGATTTTAGCTATAGGAAAATCCATGCATGTCCAAATAATTGTACATTACATTGGAAAGAGCATGCATAAGATAGAGAATATCATGTTTGTAAATTTCTAAGGTATCTTAAGGTTGAAAATAATGAAGAATAAAAAATAGAATCACCTACTAAGTTTATAAATATTCATGTGAAAGTTTACTAGCATTTTCCTTTAGTCCTAAGGCTCTAAAAACTTTTCATGTCATATAAAACTGCATCATTTATGAGATGGCATAAGCAGCATTAGACGAAAGATGACTATATGAGGCACCTTATTGATTCAACTGCTTGGCAAACATTTGACATCATGATGGTGAATTTGCTAAAAATTTAAGAAATTTCAACTTAGGATTAGCTTGTGATGGGTTTAATTTATTTAAAACTCATAGTGTTTCTCATAGCACTTGGCCTATGGTGTTGATTTCATATGAAATGCCTTGTATGAAGCAACAAAACTTCATGTTGTCATTGTTCATACTGACCTTTTTTGCTCCTGGAAATAACATTGATGTATATTTGTAGGCTTTAATTAAGGCGGGTAAAAGAATTGTGGTGTTTTGGAGTCAATATTTTTTATATATCCACTAACCAAAATTTTTCATATGTACAACATTATTATAGATAATAAGTGGCTTCCCCGCCTATGATAATTTATTTAGATGAAGTATAAGGGTGAACTTACATGTCTTTTATGTAACAAGTACACTTGTTCTAAATGGCTAAAATATAGTGGTAAGTATTGTTACATGGGTCATTATCATTTTCTTAACTTAAGTAATCCCTTTTGTAGAGATAATTGATCATTTGATTGATTAGAAGAATACGAGGAGCCTCCACCTTGATTAACCAAAATCACAATGCTAGATTGTTTGGATACATACGATCATACATTTGGTAAGCTAGTTGACAATAATCCTAAGTTGCCTTTTAATTGGAAAAAAAAAAAAGCATATTCATTGAGCTACCACATTGGAAGGATAATTTTTACGGCATTATCTCAATGTTATGCACATAGAAAAGAATTTGTTTCCTTTTTTTCCAGATTTTCTCAAATTTTGTGCTTTTTTTTCTAAATTTTCATTTTTTTTTTGTATTTTTCAAGAATTTTTTCATTTTTTGGTATTTTTTCCAAATTAGGGTTTTTACTTCATTAATTGGAGATTCTAAAACTAAGGGGAGAAAAATTAGGGTATCCACACATATTTTCTTGAAAGGAACAATACAATCTTGAATGAAGCTAATATTTAAGTTTTTTTCATTTAGTGAAAGTGATAAACATTTGTTGTCCTAATTTGCAACCTCAAGCGTGTTGTAGCCAATCACATACATATACATGTATAAAAAATTAATATATAATTATAAAAATTCATTCCACTTGTCCATAATGTGTATGTTATTGTTGGGGATATGCTCGAGACAGAAAATTAGGGACGACAAATGTTTATCCCGGCAAAAGCATCATAAGGAGCTAGTTAACATATACATCTAAGAAAGAGGGAATTACAAATTATAATAGTGCTTGTATGTTTTACAAAAAAAATAGGCTGTCTCTCTCTCTATATACAAGAAAACAAGTTCTCAAATCTTCGGAGACTGTTTTATTTTGTTATGCATGCATATCCAATGTCATTAGCCACATTTTACGCATCTTTTGCTATACCATTTAATCTTCTTGAAGCGAAACCAACACAATAAAAACCGTTTTTTCGTTTCTAATGATTGGTGAAGATCATTTTTAGTAGATCCTTTTCATTTATAAGATAGTATCCTCCTTACATATGCATATTAAGAAAAACAATTAGGTTATATAGTAATAAAATCTTATATCATAATAGCATAATTTTAGCTTTTAATTACAAAGAACTTTGAGCTACGACTATTGCATATTAAAAGATGTATGAGAACATTGATTAATGAAACATTAGAATAAGTGTATATTTTGTAAAGAATTTCCAAAGTTATTAGACAAAGTATACCTTTAGCCAAATTCTGATCGATACTTTTGTAACCGGTAGCAAATATTATTGCATCAAAGTTATCTGTTTTATCATTTGCAAATGTAACCTTACGCTCCTTTATGTGTTTTATTGAAGGATATACCTAAGTTATATTGCATAGAAAAGCATCAACAAAGTATAAGCACAATAAAAACAGTTTGAGGGACAATTTGATACCATGATCTCACCTTTCTTAATCTTTGTTATGGCTCTAAGGTTGATGGTTGGGCTTTGTCCAGTTATTGCTTTTTGCATAAATGAACCTACTTTTGGCCTTTGGAGCCTGTACTTAGACAAGTTCCCAAATATTAATATGGCTAAAAAGACCATAAGTGTATCAACAATCCACATAGGAAGAAACTTCAATAGCATCATTTCGAATTAGACTAATTCTACAGTAAGGATAGATATCCGGTAATTACATAACAACCGTACCATGTCAAGTTTAATAATATTTCCTACATGAATCTAGGGGGATGTGAGTGAACAAATTTATTATTTAAAATGTTTGAATTATTTGATTAGAAAAACTTTTGGTGTATTAAGCATGGACACAAAAATCGCTTGGAAATCGATAAATGCATCATATATAGTAATGTAATATTAATTTTTGGGCATAAAGTCATCTTGTGAATCATCAATAGCATCAAATAGTATAATTATTCTATAGTATATTTTCAATATTGAGCTACGTGTGACGATCGAGATCTTAGCACCATAGTTTGATAAGTCATAAGCAATTTCCATTCCCAAATTCCCATAGCTAACGACCAAAACCTTCTTGGCAAAGAATCTTTTGCCATTTTCGTATTTGCTTGAGTGCATAGCTTCTCCATCAAAACTATCTAGACCTTTTATATTGTGAACATACCCTTCAATGTTTTCTCCAGTTGTAACAACTAAGTACTTAGCAAGGCACATTTCGAACTCATTAGAAGCTAAATTTCCCACATTAATGTGCCACTTTCTTATCTCTTTGTCAAAATTGGCACTTTCCACACATAAGAGATAATGTAAACATATGCGAAAATACTTCATACATTCATCCGAGTAGCAAACAAAATCTTTCTTGGGAATATAAGTTTGTTTATCGAATGGATAGGGTAAGTGGGGAAGTTGGCAAAATTGTTTTGCTATGTGAAGTTTCACTCGATCATATGTTCCTTGTTTCCATAAGGATGCATAACAATCTTCTCTTTCCAACACAATGTTTTGAATTGAGAGGTGATTTAGGTATGCTGAGGCTGCTATGCCTGAAACAATAGCCACAATAACTTCCATTCGCTAAGTATATTAGTGCAAGTCAGTCTTTGATTCAAGTTTAGTACTCCAAATATATGGCGACTTTATGCAATCTTTAACTATGTTTATATAGGAATCGATGTAGCTCAACATTTGTTCTTGTATCTTTTATTATATCTATCTCTCTAAGATATATATATCTAAGGATATCATGTCTCATTACGTGCCTTGCTTGGGTATTATAGGATCAACAATGAATTTGCTGAAGAAAACATGTCTTATCTATTAAATAAAGCCCATTCATGAAATTGGATAAGATAAACCTAAAACAATAAGGATAATTTTTAATGTATTTATGTATAACTGTTAGACTAATACAAAATAATTGATGTTCTTCCAACAAAGTGGGATAAATATCCATTCTTCAATCCCTTGAAAATACCTATCTAATTGGCGAAAAGAAAACATTAAAAAAATTAAATAATGATAACGATAAAATGCTCACTATTATGATTTTGCACAATCTACTTACATTCTTTCTACTTTAATTTTAATAAAAGAAGTGTATATGCTTCATAGCTCTTTTTGCGAGTTCAAAAAGTGTTTCTTTTTATTACTGAAGTCTATTAATGAACAATAAGTGGGAAAATTAAGTATTGCAAGTGTAGCCAGTCCAAATGGCAAGAAATTAGGTGAATTTGTAAAGGCACAAGTATTGTTTATTATTTAATTGCAATTGGCCCTAGCCTATTTTAAGATTTTTTTTTTAATTAAGATTAGTTGCAAGAAACAAAGGATCGAATCGCTTTTCTCATTACATGTAATTAAGCTTTTGTTTAGTAAATTAATAGAAATAGGAAATCAGTGGAGGATAAAGGGAAATAGAAAAAAAAAAAAGAAAAAGAAAAAGAAAGGGAGAATAAGGGAAGAATGGTGATGTTGCAAACAATTTTTTTCTTCCCTTCATTTTCGGTATTGAAAAATGCAGGAAAAAGAATGGAAATAAATTAGCTATTTATCTAGATTAAACTTTGCTTTTTCACAATAACGACGAGTTGTTTTGTCATTAACTTGGGAAACATCAATTTTGTGTGATTTCTTGCCTTTTTCTCATTTCTTCCCAATGTTGGGGAGACTTTCAGCGTTAACAGGATAAAACTTTTCCTATAATTTCTTTTACTTCTCTACTCTCATTTATACTACCAAATTAGGATTTTTATATCCTCCATTTCCCTAATCTTTCTTTCTTAGCAAAAAGAGTGTTAATAAGAGATTTTCTTTGACTCTTACTCATCTAGAATTTAGAGTTAGGTATAAATAATGCTTTTCTGAGAACTATATTCAACGAAGAAATAGTTTATAAAAAGTATTTTGTCTGAATACTACCATAAGATCACAGCTTTGCCATTCATTTTTATTATGATAAGGTTTAGAAAAATCCCTTCATATTAGGAATTAGGATCTCCTATGTAATTTGTAACATATAACAATTATAAAAATAAATCCTATTGTGAGTCAATGTAGAGCATTGTTCTTTGTCAACAATTTGTAATTTTACTTTAAAAAACGCAACCTTGCTTTGGATTGTTCATAGAAGCACTTTAAGTCTATCTTGGATATTCATTTATTTTTAGAAAATTATAGAAAAAGAAAACTATAACTATTATTTTTATTTTATCTTTTCTTAAAAGTAAGGTTGCAAAAGTTGGTAGATTTGCCTCGAATTTATAATTTTATCATCTTCCATAGCTTAGAACATTTATTTAAGCCATAAGCCAAGTTCTAAGAATTATGTGATTTTTATTTTGAAATTCTCCAAAGAAATTTCCATACCATCATTTTAAAACCTAATATTGTTTCTCTCTTTGGATGGTCTCTTAGGTACAAAATTGAAATCCATAATGCTCTCTTTCTCTCTTCGTAATTATTTTGTCTCTTGTTTATCCTCCATTTTTAGTACTTTGACCAGAGCTTGACGATATAGGTGTAGTGCTTAACCACTAAGGTAGATAGAATCTGCTTTAAGTCCCTGAAAAAAAAAAAAATCAAAAGGTGCTCGGAAAAAAAAAAAAATTGCATCTAAGGATTGTGGATTTGCGCTTTCAATTATTTCAAAGATCCATATGTTTGCCTCTTTTATAAAAATACTAAAGGTGCACATTTGGTATGTGCCTTCACTATAATCACCTACATAACAAAAATAAAATTAATAGTAATCCCTTAAAAATATAATATAAAATAATAATGTTTTAAAAAACATATCAAATGATTTAACTAGTAAAACCCCAAGTCTAAACTCTACCTTATGTCCCTGGCTCCAAATACAAAACATATATTTGTAATAGAAAACTAAGTTGCATTCCCAACACCTAATCAGGTCCTTAAGTCTAAACATCAAGTCAACAAGATCTTAACCCAAACATACTGATAGGCCAACTGCTGGCCCAAGCCCACTAACTCTACACACATATTACTATGACACAAAATATCCCATGAAAGATAATGCTTGGTCAGAATTCAAAAAGGAACATGTAATGCTCTCTCTCTCTCTCTTCTCTCTTCTACACTTTCTTTTCTCTTGAACCTTCTCTCAAATTAGGGTTTTAAAGAAAATTGATTTCTAACTTAGTTTCACAAAACACAAATCTGTAATGAACGTATTATGATCTATTGATTGTTACTAATATCTATGTGTTTGATGACTATTTTGTAAGGTATGATAGGGTGATGTGAAATCTGGATTTCGAGAGATCCAAAAGCTCCAAAATTTAAGTCAAAGCGACTAAAGGAAAATTTCTTGGTATCCCTTTTCTGTTTCTTTCTTTTCTTTTTATATGTTGATTCATTCAGTTGTAACCCTAGTCTCTAGTTTGTTACATTATGTTTAAAACTGTAACTGTAGCCTTTTGTTGTGATAACTACTTATGACTTTTAACTACTACAGAGACATAATCTCTATAGTGTCTTGACACTCCTCTATTGTTTGTTTGACTTCTTCAAAACTCAATAGTTTGATTTGGCTATATTGTCATGGTCATATCATTTGCCTCCCCCTTTTGAGAATAGACCTTGTCCTCTAGGTCAAAATTAGGATAATCCTATTGAAACTCCTAAAGATCCATCTACTTAGATTCTTCTAAATCTAGCAACTCCTACTTGTGTAACTTTGGCTCCTTATTTATAGATGATCCTTTTATCTAGAATAGCCAAAACTTTCACAATAATATGTGATGTGACATCCTCGGATGGCAAATATCTAGGCTCTTCTTTATTACCCTCGGCTTTCTTCAATAAAGAGACATGGAAAATAGGGTGTAACCCAGATCCTTCTAGTAGATTAAGTTTATATGCAACGGGCCCAATCTTTTGAATGACTCGAAAAGGTTTGTAATATCTTCTTAATAACTCTTGAGATAGTCTATTAGCCACTGTAGATTGTTTGTAGGGTTGAAGTTTAACATAAACATAGTCCCTAATCTCAAACTGTCTATCTACACATTTAAAATCTGATAAGGACTTCATCCTTTATTGGGCTTATTTTATATTCTCTTTCAATTTCTTCAACACTTTGTTTCTATGCAACAATACTGGATCTACAACTTCAATAGCATTAGACCCTAAAACATAATGTGATAAGATAGGTGGGTCCTTACCATACAATGCTTAAAAAGGGGTTATCCTTGTGCTTATGTGATAGTTGGTGTTGTAGCAATATTTTACCTAAGGCAAATATTTAGGCTACTCCTTAGGTTTATCTATGACAAAAGATTTTAAGTATTGCCTAATACATTTGTTGAGCACTTCTGTTTGACCATCCGTTTGAGGGTGGTAGGATGAACTCATCCTAAGTTGAGTATCACTAAGCTTAAAAAGGTCTTGCCAAAATCTACTTTGAAAAACTTTATCTCTATTCGAAACAATTGATTTGGGTATTCCATGTAACTTGACAATCATCTCAACAAATAACTTGGCCACTGGCTCTCAAATGACAGTACTTAGTAAGCCTATCTACTACTACAAAAATAATTGAATACCCATGAGAAATTGGTAATCCAATTGTGAAATCTATGGAAATGTCCTCAAAAACCTTTTGAGGAATAGGTAATGGTTAAAGCAATCCTGTTGGATACATAGTCAAGTATTTTATTTGTTGATATATGTGACATTACTTTACAAAATTCTTCATTTCCTTCTTCATATTCCTCTAATAGAAAGTAGCACTCAGTTTTTTGAATGTCTTCAATACTTCCATGTGACTACCTATTGGTGTAGCATGATACTCTAATATTAATGTAGAAATAAAAGAGCAAGAATTTGGAATAAAAATTCTAGATCCAAACATCAACCAATCTTCTTTCAACATTAGTGGTGGTGGTTGCAACTTCCTTTTTTCTACCTTGGCTTTTAAAGCTAACCACTTCTCATTATTATGCAACCCTTGCTTTAACATTGTCAATGAATCAAATGATGGCATAGACAATATCAATGGTTAAAATTTGTTTGAAAATTGTCTTGATAAAGCATTTGGTACTTTGTTGTCAGCTTTTGGCTTATATTTCACATGTTAATCATATGCCATTAACTTCACCAAAAATTGTTAACGCTTTGGAGTTTGAATGACTTGTGTCATAATTTCTTTCAGGCTCTTTTGATCAGTACAAACAATGAAATACTTACCTAAAAGATATTGTGTCCATTTTCTGTCCGCTTCCTTTACCGCTACTAATTCTAGAACATATGCCTCTACTTTTTGAAGTCTTATAACGAACTTTTTATTAAAAAATGCGATAGGTTTGTCACCTTGGTGAAGCACAGCTCTGATTCTTAAACCTTGTGCGCCTATTTCTACTATGAAAGTTTTTGTAAAATTTGGTAAGGCCAAAATTAGGGCATTTACCAATGCATCCTAAAGCTTTTGATATGCTTGGGTTGTTTCATCAGTCTAAATAAAAGAATCCTTCTTTAATAAATTCATAAGTGGCAAAGCCTACTTAGCATAATTCTTAACGAATCTTCTATAATAGCTTGTAATACCAAGAAATCCTTGTAAATGTTTTATACTTTGAGGTTGCAACCAATTTGAAATAGCTTCTATGTTCTAAAAATCCAACTGTAACCCTTATTGAGAGATAATATGACCCAAGTATTCCATAGTTGTTTGAGCAAATGAACTCTTATTTTTCTTAAGATAAAAAGTGTTCTCTCTCAAAGTCAAAGCCTTCTCCAAATGCTTTAGATGCTCCATTATTGTCCTATTATGGACCAATATATCATTAAAAATATTATAATGAGTTTTCTCAAATATGGCTTAAAGATGGAATTCATCACTGCTTGGAATGTAGATGGTGTGTTCAATAAGCCAAAGGGCATTACTAAAAATTCATAATGACTCTTGTGAGTTCGGAAAGCAGTTTTGTGAATATCACCTGGATTCATCTAAATTTGATGATAACCTACTCCCAATTCCATCTTTGAGAAAAATGTAGCTCCCCCCAAATCATCTAAAAGCTCATCAATTGTGGAAATAAAGAACTTAGCTAAAATTGTGGCTTGGTTTAAAGCCTTATAATCTATACAAAAGCGTTAAGTACCGTCCTTCTTCTTCATTAGTAATACTAGTGAGGAAAATGGTGAAGCACTTGGCCTAATAACTCTAGATTGCAACATTTCTTAAATAAGTTTCTCTATTTCTTCCTTTTGAAAATGTGGATATCTATGCAGACAAACATTGATAGCTTATTTTTCATCTCTTAAATGAATCTGATGCTGCACTGATCTTAATGGTGGCAATGATGATGGAGTTGTAACCGCATCTTTGAATATGCCTAATAACTCTTGTAAAGAGTCATTTCTGGTAATACATATAGATGAATCACTTGTCTGAGCCACTAACTAATATAAACAAGCCACATTGCTCGAATGTACTAATTTTTGCATCTACTTATGCTCAATATGCTTGTATTGTAACTCATTTTGACCCTTCAATTTGATATTTATACCACAAATTGTAAATCTCATGGTTAACAATGAATAATCAAATGTTACTGGCCTCAATGTTGTTAAGCACTGAATACCCAATACCACTTCAGCACCTTATATCTCCAATATGTAAAAATCCACTAGAAATTCCACTTGATTCAACTTTAACGGAAACTTTTTACACATTCTTGAGTAGACCAATCGATCTTTAATGCTAATTATTACTGAAAATTCAAGAATAGCTATAATTGGCAAACTTAAATGCTTTGCTACATGTGGCTACATAAAATTGTGGGTACTCCCCGAATCTACTAAAATAGAGACAACTTTCCCATTTATAGTGCCTTGTAATCTAAGTGTTCTAGGTGCTAAAACACTTGAAAAAGCATGGTAACTAATCTCAATTGTATCATTCTCATCCAATTCTTCTTGAAAAAATTCTTTATTGTCTACTTGTTGAATTTTACATTCAAATTCCTCATTATCCTCTTGCCTATTTTCATCTAGTTGAATTATCATTAAGAATTTTTGTTTACACATATGGCTTTGTGGAACATCTCATCATAGTTATAACACAATCCCTTTTCTCTTCTAATTGCTAATTCAACAAGAGTCATTTTCTTAATTGGCAAAGATTTTGGTAGTTGAGTTTGTGTTTGAGATTGTTGTTGTTGTGAAAAATGTAGTTTATTTGGTGGTTTTGAATTGAAAGGTTTTGAAACAAAGGGTTTAGTTGAAGAAATAGCAAGAAGAAGTAACTTGTTTTGAAAAATGTTGCTGTTCTTTATGTTTAATTGGTTAAGTTTGGATACATGTAGTTTAGTAAGGCTCATTGCTTCAATCAAAGAAGTGGGTTGAGTTGATATGACTTCTACTTGAATATTTGGGTCAAGACTTGAAATGAAACAACATTGCAAGAAAGTTTCTAATAGACCACGCACATGATTTAACAATGATTCAAATTCAGCTTGATATTTTTCAATAGTAGTCGTTTGTACAAGTTTGGTTAACTTACCTTGATGATCCTTAAACATTAAGGGACCAAATCTTAATTTAAGCACTTATAGAAATGGTTGCCATGTAGAAATGAAACTACTTTTTGACATCCATTAAAACCAATTAAGTGTGCTTTCTCCATCACAAACAATGCCATTCTTAATCTTTCCTAATCTGGAACTTCATGGGAATAAAAAAATTGTGTTACTTTAAATATCCACCCTTCTAGATTTGACCCATCAAATCGTGGCAACTCCAATTTAATATTGCAAGCATACAATGATTGCTTTTGATTATCAGTTTGAGAAGATGATGAATGCTCTACATTAACTTTGCCATTAGCAACTGCATTTTGATTCTCCTTCCTTATATTCAAGGACTCTATGATCATCACAATATTAATATTCATTGCATCTATAATATTCTCTAATTTATCAATTATGAGATTAGTTTCCTTACTTGATTCCTCCATGCCTCCCATTTTATCTGCATAAGCATGCAACTCTTCTTGTAATTGAGTTAAACTTCGAGTATTGTTAGCTATTTTTTCACTAAGAACTTGATTCTTGCAACAATGAAAGCACCAATGATAGGCCTACTACTAGTCCAAGCCCTTTAACTCTACATAATACTCTTATGACACAAAATATCCTACAACAAATAATGTTCTATAAGAATTTAGAAAGGTATGTGTAATGCTCTCTCTCTCTCCTCTCCTTTGTACTTTCTTTCCTCTCGAATCTTTTCTCAAATTAGGGTTTCAAAGAAAATTGATTTCTAACCTAGTTTCACAAATCTAAACACAGATCTGTAATAAGTGTATTATGATCTATTGATTAATACTAATATCTATGTGTTTGATGATTGTTTTGCAAGGTATGATAGGGTGATGTGAATGTGAAATCTAGATTTTAAGAGATCTAGCAACTCCTAAATTCAAGTCCAAGTGACCTAAGAAAAATTTCTTGATATCCCTTTTTTGTTTCTTTCTTTTCTTTTTGTATGTTGATTCATACAGTTGTAACCCTAATCTCTAGTTAGTTACATTTTGTTGGAAACTGTTACTGTAGCCTTTTGTTGTGATAACTATTCGTGACTTATAACTACTACTTGTAATCTTTTCTGTTTATTAAAAAGAGACATAATCTCTATATTGTCTTGATACTCCTCTGTTGTCCCTTTAACTTATCTGAAACTCAGTAGTTTTATTTGGCTATGTTGTCACAGTTTTATCACATATACAATTATAATTAGACATCCAAGACTCAGAAAGAGAGAAAGAAATGTTGGTGATTTAACCTCAATTAAAATGCATCTCAATACAATGTTCAATCAATATGTTTATACAATAATGAAAAAACCATACATTTATTTCTTCTTTCTCTTAAATCTAGTAAAGACACGGGTTATTCGCATTGTGATCCCTCTATGGACATTCTCTTTTCAATAATGTTAAAAGCCTACAACTCTTGCATTGGAATGTTCTACAAGAGTGACTTGTTAAACTTTGGAAGATCTACCACCTACATCTAAGAAGGATCATCCACGCAGGAACTTATTGATCTTCTTTTCCTAGGAATTGGTGATGTAAAGGGATGATATGGTTGAGTCTCGACAAGTGGAGTCACAAATAAACTTCAAAAAGGGCCCAACATGCTGCTAACATTTAGATATGCAAACAAGATTGTGGCATAAGATGGCTTTGGAATGTATACATCAATAAATTTGAAAAGGGTGTGCATATACAATTAAATAAAGTTATCAAAATGCATTCACAGAAGAACTAAATGCGATGACAAAAAAAAAAAAGAAGTATTTAAACTAGCCTACGAATTGCTAAGGCTGTTATAGCCTAGTGGAATCACCACTTCACATCAAAATAAACTAAGGTTCGAATCCTCCCTTCTTCAATAGTTGCCTCCTAAAAAAAAACCCATGAATTAAAAAGGCATGTAAAATTAAGGATGGCAATATTATTGTTTGTCTTAAACTAAAAGCTTAGACTATGTACCTCACTATGATAAGCATATTACTCATGAAAAGAAAATGTATCCTCATTTTCCAATTTGCAAATGTGTTCAAGTGAACGGAAAATAGGCAATAGGAAACAAAAACACCCAAATTGTTGTGAGTGAAATTAACAAACATAAATAAGCTACAATTAAAAAAAAAAACCTCATAGAAATTTGGTGTACGATTAGATTCCAAAAAGATGTCTTTCATACCATCTCTTAAAAATGCATATTTCTTTTACAATCATCAAGAATAAAATTTATCTAGTATATGATTGACAATCAAAGAAGCATCCCATGTACTCATAAGCCGTATTAACCTCAATTGAATCTTTCATTTTCTTTGTACTTGTGATTTTTAGAAAGATTGATCACATAATCAAGAACTCAATAGAGGTGCTAATATTGATAATATATCTTATTCCTATAATTAAGTGTAACAACCACTCTAATATGTATCTCTAAGCTTCAAAACAACTCAATTTATATCACACAAAGCTTTACATTCTTGCTCTAATTAAACTCATAAATTGGCACATTCCAATAATAATAATAATAATAACACCTTAGTCATCTAACGGCTAATAATTAACAAATTCAAGTATTGTCTTGAAAATAATTTTTTAATGCCCTAATTAAAGGGAATAATAATAATTAATAATAATAATAATAATAATAATAATAATAATAATAATAATAATAATAATAATAATAATAATAATAATAATAATAATAATAATAATAATAATAATAATAATATCTTAGTGATCTAATGGGTAATAATTAACAAATTCAAGTACTACCTTGAAAATGATATATTTTTTTAATGTGCTAATTAAAAGGAAAAACAAATACATTTTAACACATTGGTGAAGATGATAACTTGAGAAGAGGGCTACTTAGACTTGTGTAGATAAACTTGCAAAGATTTTAGGTTTTCATCTACCAATTTATAGAACAAATAAAAAAGCCCTTTTTTCTCCAATAGATCATTAAAAAGAAAATCCTCATTATGAAAAGGTTCCTGAAAGGTAGCTTAATAAAGAGATTGAGAGAAATGAGAAAATGTAGACATACAATGTTTAAGGTGAGAGATATTAATGAGGTGAGAGAAACTAAAGAGAAGAAAAAGAAGGGTTGTGAGAAAGATATATTGAGCAAGGTGAAAACTATACCCATATTATAAGCCTTTATTATAAAGGTGAGTAGGGGTATGCATGATTCCGTTCGGTATGATTTGCTCTCTTTTTTACCAAATTGAACTTAATATAATGGTTTGATTTTCTTTTTGAAATTAAACCAAACTATATAATTCACTTTATAAAATTTCGAACCTAATTAAAACTAGTTTCATGTTAAGTTTTCGCTAAACATTTTTATCTCAAATAATATGTTTTTCTTTCCATTGAACTTTTTGTATGTTTCCAATTAATTTCTCATATGTTTATTATGTTTAATGATATTTAGTAAAAAGTTACATAAGATCTTAATAAACTCAATTAGATTGAACGAGAATAAAAAACTCTATTCTAACCAATAAACAATAAAGAAGGAGAATTAAAGCTACCCATCAAAAAGTAATACGAAGAAAATAAAAGTGACACACTAAAGATCGAAAAATAAATGAGAGATTCGTAAAAAGTACTAAGATGAAACTCTTGATTTAAACACATATAAGAAAATAACAATTTAGAAAATGAAAATTTCTAAATGTGAAATTTTATATGGAACTCACTTAATTTAATCTTAATAATTTACCTAAAAATAAGATAAAGAAGAAGATACAAAAAATTTGATGAAATCTATAAAGATTGATGAAAAAAAAAATATAACAAAACAATTGTATGAAATTATTTTTGTTTAACCAAATGGTTTGAGTTGGTTCAAAATGGTTTGGTTCAGTTCCCTAAACTGAACTGTGAATTGTTTATATATAACCGAATCGAATTATGACCAAATGGTTCGTTAAAAAAATTGTTTCTTCAGTTCAATTTATGGTTTGATTCAAGGTTTTTTTGCTTAGCCCTAGAGATAAGCAAGTAACCTTATTTTACAAGGTACTACTTAAAGCCTACCTTATTGGCTAAGTTCCAGATAGGCAGTGAAAATCACAAGTAGGTTTCAGATAGAATTTATCGAAATTTGCTCCCATAGGGAAAAGTACGAATATGAAGTCAAGATACCTTATACTTATTATAGAACCTATACTTTAAAGTATATTAGGTACAAGTTGCACTTGTTGGCTATCTTGTACCTATCCTAAGGCTTTTGAAGGTTAAGAAAGAAAAAGTAAAATTACAACATAAGAACTCTTGCAATCTTTACTTATATATTTTCTTTTTGTTTACCCTTTCTTCAAAAAGTAAAAACCAACTTAGTAATACATTAACCATAGCAACTAAATTTTAGAAAAAATCCATCAACATATAAATGTGTATATATTGATATGTTGAATATGAAATTTTCTACATGACATTTTTAATAATTATTAGATTGCAATATTTTTATGGTGCTAACCATTATGTGATCCAAGTAAATTTTGATATTACTATCCTATAATCTTACTAGTATCCTAAAAATAATAAAATAGCATTCAAATTTGTTATATAGAAAAAAAAAATTCAAAACTTGAAGTAAGTTTTTAATTTATTTGAAATATTACCCTATATATTAAGTTAGGCATACTCACTTATAAATATATTTATATATGACCAAATCTATAAATGTTAAAAGTTAGTGCAAATGCAAATCTTTGTGCTTAGATTATATTTGAAGTAATACACACCATTTGCAAGTGTTATCATATATCAACATCGCCTAACTTGTTGCTTTACGTCAAATGAACTTACTACTCATTATATGTACATATTATATTATATTAGATATTATTTTAGCTACCATATTATAGTTTTATTATTTCTTTCATAATCCACACTATTATACTAACACATATATCTATATAATCTATAATATTTGTTAAGGAGTATACGCCCATATTAACAAAAATTCAAACCACCTTATAGCACAAGAATCTTACTACACCAATAGAAAAAGTCATGAATTATGTAATCATACTCACAATGGTGCTACTGTTCTTTTGTATGCAAGCATTAACCAATGCTTTAGCCATTTGAAGGCTTATTAGGTGTTCAAACCCTCTTTAACCTCATTTAAAAGATTCTGGTTAGTGGGTAAAATATAAAGGGCTAAATCCAATCATAAACTTTGAACTCAATAATCAAAAGGTTTTGATTCTTCAAGAGAAGGTGATAGGACCTAAAAGGTTAAGCCTATGTATATTAAGATAATTGTAGAAGATTAGGTATGGTAGGTTTTGAGTAGAACTTGATAGATTGACTTGTCTGATACCAACGCCTTCTCAATTTGTCTCACTCATTAAATAAGGCCTTTACTAGGCCTATATTCAAAGGAGGAGTTCATTTGGGGTCCATCCATGAATGGATTAATTTTGACCATTGATTATCGTCGCAATCCGATGGATAAAATTGCACCCAACCTCTATCAATACCTAGTCCCTTCCTATCTTGTACAAACATTGTCATGTTAAAAATCATAGAGTTTAATACTACTATACTCCTTGCTGGTCACATTAAGTGTTCTAATCGATTTTGATTGCTCCTAATTATTTCTTTCTACTCTTATATGTATCATTTTGATCATTCCCTTAAATCACGTTTAGCGTGATTCACATATAGCATAGACATAATTATCATATTCAAACTCCTTCACCTATAATTACCTTTTCTTCAAGAAAAGTATAGATAATAGGAAGTTGAGATAAGTGCATTAAAAGAAGCTAAGTGTTTACAATTTTCATTTCAAGGTACATGTTCTGTACATGATATAAATAAAGCACAACATATGATCCGATTTCTTATATATCACAACCTAACAAAGGATATTGTAAAAAATACATAGTTTGATGGGTCTATCCATCCATTAATCAATCAAACCAAAATTTCCTTCTATTAGCTTAGTTACCTAAAATCCTATCAACAATATTGCATCTAGAAACTTAGTAACTTTGTTCATTAAAACAACGAACTATGGAATACAATATAGGACTGAGCAAGGCTAAGAGCATTGAGAATATACCCTCACCGGTTAAATTAGACTTAAACGATACACCAGTTTTATTAACAATCTATGGTTAATTGGTACATGTACAACAATATGTAGGCTTCTGAATTTACATTTATATCCTTTTTCAATCACATACTATTACACTAGCAGACAATGCTCTTGCGATGTGTGTGTTAGATTAAATAAAATTAAATTTATATCTTTAAAATTTACAATTATTTATGCAGTGAAAATTATAATTTTTTGTTAAATAATGTAAATATAGATTTATTCTTTTTTCCCTACCTATACTTGCTTTAAATCATTTAGTTCTTGCTTTAAATCATTTAGTTTTTTTATTTATGAGCAAATCAGAATTATGAATAGAATTCTATCCATGTGAGTGGACATCAATCATCATCATGGTTACATTTCATCATAATTTGAATTTTAACTGTGCAATGTACACACATAATAGTAGAAGGTGTGAGAGAAAACAGATAGAGAGAGAAACCATCAAGGAGAGAGATCATAAGACATGCATTATGTAATGTGAGGGGAAGGTAGAGAAAGTGGGTTTTGTGAATGGGAGAGATTATTTAGAGAGAGTTGATTGATATGCCAATTTTACATTTAGTATAAAACAATTACAATTTTAATAAGTAATTTTTAATATTAGTTTTTTTTTCATTAAAATTTTAATTGAAGGGCTAAATGATAATGTTTAAAAGGGTGATTACTTAAGGGCTAATCCATTTTAATAACAAGATATAAAAATATCTTTAACGTATTTTAGTTTATAATACTGGTTATCTTTGGGAATCAATTTCAAGTCACCGTACACTTGTATCATCATTGTTTTCCATCTAAACATTATTATTATTCTTTTAGGGAGAAATTTATTTAATTTGAAAAAAAAACCTTATGTTTTACTATTTTTATGGCGTAAATTAGATACCAATAAGGGGATAAAAAGATATGGAGTAATCCACCAAGAAACTTTTAAAAGATATAAAAATATATTGACCTAATAACTATTAGGAACTAAATAGATGAGATAAGAACAAATCTTAACAATATTCATAATAAATCTAACTAAATAAAATTTTATCAGATTTATAGCATACACCCCTAATAGAAGTTTAACAAGATTGAATTGTATGATATTTACATCAATTAAAGAATAAGAAAAAGTATACACAAAAACCATCCCTCAAAAAATACAAAATTTAATTAGAAGTAAATCGTGAAGCTACTCCAAGTTTTGAAACTGAACTTCATGCAGTCAAAGCAAGAATCAAAACTAGTTATATGCGATAGCGACAATGCAGCTTCTTCTCTAATTCCCTAAAAATTCGTTCATGGAGTTGTATGTCCCTGTCTGCACAGATTGATGTGTAACATCAATTGGTATATTGTTAAAATGATTGATACCAAACCTCTCTGGAATATTTGTCCGTTGGACTTGGGGCCTTGTTATATTGTTGAAAGGAGAATTAGCAGATATTTCCAATGTCTTCGGACGATATACAGGCATAGGAAACCTGTATGGATGCTGCTCAGTTTGTACCATTTGGTTGCTATGTAGAGATATAGGCTCATGCAAGCTGATGCTGGCATGACCATCATTTTCTGCTATCTGGGGTTGGCGATATTGGTGAGCATTTACACATGGATTAATTGGAAGAACACTGGACAGGGGTTGATGATTGGCACCACGATATTGATGAAGTTGGTTAGATGTAAAATTTATGTTGATACTTGAATTATTATTATGCATTTCATAGGATGGCATCTTGAAATCTTTAGCCGAATTTTGCTCAGCATCTGAAATTCAAATTTATTGAACCCTTTAAACTGCGATACAATCCAAGATAAATACTGTGTAGGCAAAAGAGTTCAATATACTAACCTGCTTTTGTGCCAAAGAGATTTTTGCAATTCTGACATTGACATCCACGCAAACATTTAGATCTGGCCTAGAAGTAAAAAGAATGACCACATTATATAGATTAAATCCATGGAAAAGAAACTATTCCTACAAGTTATACCTCTATTTAAGCGCTTAAGCATTAATGCTTCCAATTTCGCAGGCAACTTGTTTGGGATCCATCTACCCATTAATTCATTCACAACTTGCTCTTAAATAATAGTTCAAATTCATTCGGTGAAAAAGTCATATGAACTAGATCTATCAAAAAATATAAACCTCTAATTTCAAGCGCATACCTTAAAGCATTCACAATAATCTTTCTCACACTTGGACTTTTTGCAGTTGCATGTTTTTCTTGGCCTCACCGGCCCAATTTCCTGCATACCCATTTTATTGTCCAATTAAATTTCCTTACCTTAAGAATTTTACAAAGAAGAATTATCTGGTTCGACAAACGATTTACCTGATTAATTAGAGTGGATTCATGGACTTTTGGGTTCATCAACAATCGTTTCTCATCGATTTTTCTTTGAAATTGAGGTTTATTGGAGCAGCTTTCACATCCGCATGAACTTGAGCAATGTGCTTTCTCTTTGAAACACTTACAGTAACTGTCAATTGACAAGAAACAATTAAGAATTTAGATATAGAAAGCCAATGACATGACTATACTTTTTTTTCTGACCTTTTAGAGAAGAAGATACTTTGGATATATAAAAGATTCATATTGATGAAGGGGATCAACTAGCAAGATGCATAAACCATTACCCATTTAAGCATTCTGTCTTTTTGCATTTGCAACCTTTCTTCTCTTTCTCCTCACCCAGCTCCATGGCTCCTTCCCTAGAGTGCATAAGTTGATTCCAAATACTAATGTCAAAGTATCGCATATGGTTTGAAAACAGTTTATATTACAGTTGAGTGCATGAAGATGAACTAACCTCTTCCTTTCGGATTCAACCAAATCTAGGTTGAATCCATAGTTTCCTATACTGAATGGCGCCCCTTCAGATGGAACTACTCCTTGCTCTTCAGATCGTATTGGGGCCACAGTATTGACTTGATCAGGCAGGTTTATATAATTTGACATATAACCTATCAGATTGCAAAGAAAAGAACTGCATTATTTGCCAACTCATATTTCTTTACGACATATTGGTCTTACGTTTGACTATTAGTCATGCCATATCCAACGATCAGACAAATTACCGATTTTATAAAAGTTAGCGTGAATATTCCACTGGTAATTTTAAAAGTTCACTCTTATTTTCGTTTTGCCCATAGGATGTAGTTAGATTTTCTTTTGGTCCTCAAAATCATATGGCCGAAAGCATTATTTTATATGAAGGGAAAGGATTTTCGAGTTGCAAAATGTTGAGACAAGACAAACACATAGGAGAGAATAATTATATTGCGAAAGCGTTAGTAAAAGCAGATAAAAATCAATCGTCTAATTGTTATTTTGTAAACACCCTGCCTGTGGGATCGTTAAATGTTAATTTTGTTGTTTTATGTAAGGGAGTGACTCTTCCAGACTCAAGTACACTTGATATGATGCAACTTTCTTCGATAAATCAATAAATTCTTTTCTCTTTGAGAAAAAAATAAAAAATAAAAAACAATATTTTCCTACAACTGCAGAAGAGAATTATATACATACCATTAGCAAGTTGTTGATCCATTATGTTCGGAATCCTTCCGGGCCCAGTCGCCACAGGACTATTGAAGTTTTTTAGGCTAGAAAGGTGCATCATACGAGGAGTAGGATGCCTGGTTTCATCAGTCGATTCCATGTTGTTACGCAAAAGTTCATCCTCTAGAAGCCTGTTTCAAGCTAACCCTAGAATTATTGTATCCCTGCATTCATGATTTATAATTAATTTTATATTTTTAAATAACGTTTGATTGTAAAGATTAAACTAGATAAAGAAAATTGGTCATAATAAATATAAAGAAGATTGGATAGTATAAGGTTTTTATACCATATTTGATTTATATAGTACTGAATATAAAATTTATATTAAAAAATCAATTATTTATACTATAAAATAATTTTTTTTTGGTAATATTTAATAAAAATAATATTATTTAATTCAATATTATAATACCGAGATGTATTTTTAAGATTGCAAAATATTTTTTGTTTTTATTCAGTAAATTTCATTTTTATACAATGGTATAAATAGAATAAAATCTAAACTTTTTATCTAATCTATCAGCTTAGTTTTTGTCACTAAGTAAAATTATAAATCGAATATAGGATAAAATTTTTCTGTCCAATCTAATATCACAAAAATTATACAATTAAACGCTATCTTAGACACAAAATAATTCTAGTTCATTAAACATGAAACCAATCTATAATGCGATACTAATATTACGTGCTCGAGATTATATGGTTTATCTCTTAAATAAGTTTTTAAAGGAAAAGATAAAAACCCTATTAGGCCAAAAGAAAGGGAGTATTTTTGTTGCACTAAAAATCATAACACAATACAATTTGTCACAAAGAGCACCATTAGCAGCTGATCTAGAAGCTTAACATTTGACTAAGGCCCAATAAATAAATGACTTAATTGATGTGGTTTGACTTGATAATGCAAAAATTTAAATTTAAGATCTCTTGTTTTGATTCCATGTTATGAATAATATTACAATAATTGATCTAAAAAATTAACCTTGCGGACATAGTTTATACTATTATATTTATTATATAACACTATTAATTTGAAGAAAAAAAGCATTAAAAATGTTTCCAAAAAAATCTTTGACTACATAATTAAAATTCAAAACATGCAACTAAAACCGTGGTTTTATAATTATGGAAAAAAGAGAAAAGCTTATTCTACTAACAAAATAACAAAATAAACAACAGTACATTGATTATACATTAACTATTGTTTCGTTTTTGTGTCTTGTTGCTTATAGATCGATTTTTTTTTTTTTAATTAAAGATTCGTAATTTACCAAGCTACTGCGAAACCAGTGTAACGACTTCCATACTACAAAATAAAATATATTTTGCTATTAAAAAAAAAAAAACAGAAAAAGAAGAAGAAAGCGAAGTCTTACCGTGATTTAGACTGAATAAAAAAATCCAATATCGTTCTTGAAATTATAACATAGCTGTTGTTGTGTTCTCGATCCTATAAATTTTTACGAAAACCTTTTGTTTGCTTTGCTTCGATGGAAGTTTTGCCTTTGCAGTTTATGATGTTTTGATCTCAGGTAATATATAAGACATATTATATATATATATATATATATATATATAGAGAGAGAGAGAGAGAGAGGAGAGAGAGAGAGAGAGAGAGAGAGAGAGAGAGAGAGAGCGTGTTTGCCCTAAAATTAGAATCTATTTGTTGTATGCACTTTTCGTTTGGTATCTCGGAGCTCCCTGGAATCGTGGAAATCTTTGCAACTGGGTCCCACATTATCTGTTTAGTACTTTGACTAATCTCGCTCGCTCATCCGGCTGGCTTCAACGAACAGCAATTCCTTTACCAAGAATGCCCCTAATACTATTCCCAAATAATCCATCCACCAAGCACATTCCAGTCATATCACCACCCGTATCCCACTCTTGCGCATGTACTTGCCCACCGAATCTCGTATTTTTCTGATGATGCGATGCTCTTTCTCTATGAGATATATCTGCTTCCTCCTTTAATTCCCATTCTTTTTATAAAAATAAAATAAAAAAATAAAAAAAGTAAATTATTACATCGATTACGTTAAAATAAAATATGAAACTATAAAAATTCTCATGAATCTCTTTTTTATCTATCCAGTTATTTTCTAGATATAATTTAGAATCATAATACTTGTCCTCATTAAAAAAATGGCAACACTTTAACTATAGCAATTAAATTTTAGGAAAATATCAATCAATATATGTGTGTGTGCATTGCATGCGTATATTGAGTTTGAAAATTTCTACTGACAGTTTTAGGAAAATACACCATTTATATTCATATATAGTTATTGATGATCTTCGTATTATATTCAGAGACTTCAAAAACTAATGATTTGATATTTTGGATATTAGAACTTTATAACGATGCAAGCAATATTGATAAATTATGTGGTGGCAACATTTTCAAATTTTTTTTTTTTTTTTTACATAAAAAGACCTGCACGATGTTCAAAACTGGAAGTAAGTTTTTCAATCAACTTGAAATATTACATAATTATTACGTAGGAAGATATTATTTATGTATATTTAGATATGACCATATGTGCAAATGTTAAAAAAGTTATATTTGATATTATATACACCAACTGCAAGTGTTAAATATATCAATATTGCCCAATTTGTTGAAAATGTTGATATAATTTTCATAATTATGAAAGTATTAATTTCAGTTATTCCAAATAGTGGATATTAACATGAGATTATCAATGTTAATTCTTCATTATTAAAAAACATTTTGTTGTCATATTTAGGGATGACATTATTATAGTTAGAAATAAATTGATAAAATGAATATTTATTTTACTTTCTAAGTCTAGATACATCCATTATTGAAAATATATAGACATGGTTAAAGAAATTGATACGTGACAATTGTACCGTTAAGCTATTCTTCATTACGAGAGTTTTATTTGAAGCAAATTGCAAAATTGCAATATCTAGTAAAAGTATCACTTTGATGATCTTTATAAGCAAGACTTAATCAATATAATTATAAAACAAAATAAGTAAAATAGGCATTTATCTCCCAACATGCGTGAGTAATTTGTAGCAAGTATACTTTATAATAGTGACCATTATAATTCACAATATAACACATTCTAGATGCTATTAGAAAACTCACGAAACTGAAAAAAACTTGCAATTTGGAGACTGCAAAGTTCAAAAACATTCATCAAATGCAAATGAATGTCCTTTACATATTTTACAAACCAAGGACATGAAATCATTTACGAAAGAAAAATAACTTAGGCCTTAAATAGTTGAGATATCTATATAATCTGTTAGCATTTGTTAAAGAGTACATTCCATATTTGAGCTTTGATTAAAAGAAAAGGATTTGGTGCGGCAGCAATAATAATAGAAAATTATTTGAAGTATGCTAGTTAAAATTTTTTAGTGGTTTCACAAATAAAGTCCAGTCTACGTGTACCAATTAATCAATATAATTACAGAATTGATTGACACATGCATCTCCAACATAAATACGATGAAAAGTATGGATTGTCATTTTATTTTTTTACTTTGCGAATTCACAAACTTGAGGAACGTTTACTTCTGCAAAAGATAGGCAGTGAAAGCCATCTTAACATAATTTTTCTTTATTTTGCCAATTTACAGGGTTTCTTTAATGGTGCTTTTTATGAGAATGAGAAAAGAAAAAAAAAAAAAAGGAAACTCATTGTTCAGCCTTATTTTCATTAATTATCCATCTTTCCAATGAAATGATATTTTTCAATTTTATGAATATCTATGTTCATGTATAATATCTTTTCGGCATATGCTTCAAATTGATGTATATTAAATTGTTCACGAAATACAAATCATTTTTGAAGGTATGTTTTGTTATATATAGGGCCATGATTATGAGCTATCTTTTATCTATAAAATTAAAGTGGATGGCCTCTTTTTGGTGTCTTATACGATTGGGGGCAAACAGAAAAAAAAAAAAAAAAAAGCCTCTGTATATGTTGCTCAAGAGAACCTACCACATACAATTATAGTTTTACCATGGGAGTTTTAAACTCCATAGATGCCTTTCTACATAATTCCCCACTTCTTAGTTCTCCATATAATAAATAAGAAAACCAATAATCTACTTATTTTTAATAATACCTTTTATTAAGAGCGTTACAGTACATAAGAAACTGAATTAGTAGTGGAACAGCATGTGGGACTATATATTGGACTGTGGGACCGCTTTCTTATGTTACACGTGTAGGACAAAGAGTATTGTTAATGGTCTACCTACTTGCTATTATCGTGATCTATTAATGAATAATAAGCGGGAAAATTAAGCATTTCAAGTAGGGCCACAAACCTGGAGTCCAAATGGCAAGAAATCGGGTGAATTTTTAAAGGCATAAGCGCTGTTTGCTATTTAATTGCAAATGTTCCAAGCCTGTTATAAGATTTCTTTGATTGAGATTAGTTACAAGAAATGAAGGATCGAATCATTTTTCTTATTACACGTTACTAAGCTTTTGTTCAGTAAAATTAATAGAAATAGGAGATCAAGGGAAGATGCAAGGAAATAAAATAAAAGAAAGGGAGAATAAAGGAAGAAAAGTGATGCCGCAAACAATTTTTTTTCCTTTCAATTTTCGTTAAGGAAAAAATTCAAGAAAAAGGGTGGAAATCCATTAGCTATTCATCTAAATTAAACCTGTTTTAATAATAACAACAATTCGTTTACTTTTGTCAATAACATGGGAAACATTAAGTTCATGTGATTTCTTCCCTTTTTTTTTCCTTTTTTCTCATTTCTTCTCAATGTTAGGGAAACTTTCAGCATTAACACGATAAAACTGTTCCTATTATTTCTTTCACTTTCTCTATTTTCGTTTGTACTATCAAATTTGGCTTTTCACATCCTCTACTTGCCTAATCTTTCTCACCCAACAAAAAAAGAAGAAAAACTGTTAATAAAAGATTTGTTTTAACTTTTGTTCATCTATAGTTTAAAATTAGGTATAAATAATAATTTCGTAAGAACTATATTCAAATAAGAAATAGTCTGTGAAAAGTATTATGTTTAAACACTATTGCAAAATCATAGCTTTACTGTGCATTTTTATTATGATAAGGTTTAGAAAAATCCCCTCTATGTTACAAATTAGGATCTCCTATATAGTTTATAACATATAACAATTATAAAAACAAATCCTATTGTGAGTCAATGTAAAGCATTGTTCTTTGTCAAGTAATTTTACTCTAAAAAACAGAACATTTGCTTTTCACACCTATATTCATTGATTTTTTGGAAAAATCATAGAAAAATAAAACTATAACTATTATTTTTGTTTTATCTTTTTTTAAAAGTAAGGTTGCATTTTATTGCCTTTTGTAACTAAAATAGTTATTTAAGCCCAATCTTGTAAAATGACACCATCAATTAGCCCGGTTCTACGAATTATGCAATCTTTGCTCTAAAATTCTCTAAAGAAGTTTCCATATTATCATTTAAAAACCAAATGTTCTTTCTCCCTTCGGATGGTTTCTTAGGTACACAATCGAAAACTATAATGCTCTCTTTTACTCTTTGTAATTCTTTTTTCTCTTTATCCCCCATTTTTACGACTAGAGCTTGTCATGGTTAACGATCGTGCAATATCGGTGGATCTCATGGAGTGATGAAAAACCATACCAGCTTAATGTTGTTGACCATATAGGTGTGATGGTTAACTACCAAGGTAGATAAGGTCCATCGCAAATTAAAAAAAAAAAAGGTCAAAAGAGGTTCGGATGAAAAGTATAACATCTAAGAGGCTATAGATGTGCACATTCAATTTTTTCAAATATCTAGAAAGAAGATGTACATATGATGTTCACCCTCTTTATACAAATACTGAAGGCATACATTTTGCCTTTGCTATAATCACCTACATAACAAAAATAAATTAGTAGTAGCCCTTTGAAAAAATAAGTCTAAAAATGTAAAATAATATCTTAAAAAACATATTAAATGATTTAACCAATCAAACCTTAAGTCCAAACACCATCTTATATCCCTAACTCCAAACAAAAAACATATATTCCCTAATAGAAAACTAAATTGCATTCTCAACACCTAATCATATTCCTAAGTCTAAACATCAAGTCGACAAGATCTCAGTTAGGCCCTAAAGTTCAATTGGTTAAGTGACCCCTAATTCCTAAGCTAGTTTCAACCACAAGTAAGGGCCTACGCTCTTGGTGCCAAAAAAAAAAAAAAAAAAACTCTTTTAAAATAAGCTCTCCTAAAACAGAAAGGACTATCTTTTTAGAAGACACTTTTGACATTAGCCCCATATTGAAATAAATTCTTATGCACTAATTTTTTATCCCTTGAAAATTGTCCATAATTAAACTAATGTGAAAATTTTTGTACTAAACACCATTATATCATTCTTTTCCATGACTGAGCTTTTATACCTTAAAACAATACCTTAGTTAAAATTCCATAAATCCATAGCAATATTTGTTAATTCCAATAACAAACAATTATATAACATAACGACAAATCTTCTCAACTCCACATAAATACATAAGTCATTCATCCATGATTGTAATACTATATTAAATCTTAGATTCCTACAATACTTCTTCAAAATTAAATTTGATTAATGATCTTAACTCTTCTCTTAATAAACCATATAAGAACAAGGGTTTGATAGTTTTATCTTAGATAGATCTTAACATAATTCCCTTATATATAGTACATGCACACTCTCTATAATTTAATACCATAATCGTAAACCTTCTAAAAATAATAAAAAAAAAATTATCTAGGAGTTTACATAACTTAATAGTTGAGAATGAGGAAGGCACTTACTATACTTGATTTTTTTTTTTCTTATAACAACAACATGGTTTGCATAGTCATAGAAGTATACATCATGTTGGTAAGCTTAGCCATCCATTACTCCATAGTAACTTTAGATACATTCATAAGCCTATGCCTAGCATTAATACTATTATCTTGCTCTCCACCACTATTATGATAAATACTTTCTTCCGACATATCATAATAAAATTAACAAAAATGTACTAAGAAACCTCACCTAAACAATTATCAAACACTAGGCATGAAATGTGTGACAAATCAATTCCTTTTCTCCATGCCACATAACACCATACAACCATAAACAACTACTATGTATGATGCCACATAATACAACCTCACTCTTAGTTGAACCATGCTTCAACTACTAATATGATAAGGACCAAATCCAATGTCATTCCAGCTACAAATTTCTCTTAGTTAAAGTTTACATTCTTAGTGTTTTTGAGTTAGTATAATTTGGATATCAACAATCCTCTTGGATATGATGTACCTTGAGAATTGAACTACGTGTAATTGATTTGGTAAGATGTAAAAATGAAAGAGATGATTTTTTCACAATAACCATAGGTTAAGAATAAGAAAGAAAAATTAAGGGAAAACTCAACAATAGTAAAAAAGTTCAATAATAATGAATAAAGTCATCACAAGAGCCTTAATACAAAGCCTAAATAAATCAAGGGGAAAACTCAATAATAGTCAAAAGTTCAATAATAATGAATAAAGTCATTTCAAGAGCCTTAATATGAAGCCCTAATACATATTAAGGGAAAAATGGTAAATAAACCCACTAAACAAATACTAAAACTAAAAGGAAAAACAACTTAAACAAAACAACATAAACTAAGCATAGAGAAGGGGACGGTCGGTCTAACCTATAGAGGGTCCATCATCTTACTAGTTGACCTTAGTCCCTTTTAGATTAGTTAGCCTTGATCTTATTTAAAGTAGTTGATCTTGTAAGCTGCAAGGTCTTTCATTCACATTGTAACTCCTTGTCTTATGATGTCTCATTTGGTAGTTTCTTATACAATGTAACTCTATCTTGAACGTGTATTGGTGCAAACATAAAAAAGTTTAATACAAACTTAGTCTTCCTCTATCTATGTACTCATGAATAACCTATAGACTAATGTTTATAAACCTCTCTCATGCTCGTGTAATTAAATCATATGGAATTTGATCACCATCATTAATGCTTATTTAATCTTATAAATGTACATTTACATGTGTTGTAGTCTTTAAGTATAGATTAGTACTTTTACACAATATTAGGGTTACATAACCCTACACTGTATAAATATATGTCTGTATCAATGTATCATCCGTGAGCCAATACAATTATATTTGTTCTAAACCTAATCATGGTATCGGAGTTACCCTTTACAAAGAGATCAAAACACTTATTTTTTTTTCTCCAACTATTGCAACTATCCCTTCTCTATCCTTCAACCAGTACTATCATCTTCTCCCTCTACACCTATGTAAAACATTAACACCCTTAACCGAACAACATCAGCCCTTTGTTCTGTCACAAACCTAGCCACCACCATTTAACTAACCACCGTCCTCAATTTACTTGACCCAGTCTCCTCTCCACCCACGACCTTTCTCCCCATGACAACCACCCTCATCAACCTTCTACTATCCACTATTATACACAACCCCCCTCTATTTCTCACTTACCTTCCTCACCATACCATCTCAATGGCTTGCTTCTCCACTCTATACCCCTACTTCCAATGTCTCTCCTTCCGTCTCTCTTGTCTCATCCCTTTATCTAAGCACTACCTTTCTCCACCTACCACCATTTCCAAACACCATTGACTAACCCTCTTGCACCCTCCCTTAGTTTTGCTACCTTGCTGATTCCTACCCCCAACCTTGATACCACTTCCCTACCTATACCATCCTCTACCATTATCACCATAGTTGTTCCCATCAAACTTGCATCTGATAACTATCAACTCTAGCTATCTCTCATGATATCTTATCTCATATCATCTTACTTGTATGGATTCATCAACGTTACAATGCGAGTACCTTTAACCACAATTACTCTCTCCTAGCTCTCTACCTATTACCAATCTTAATTATGTTTATTAGCTTCGCATCAATTATACTGTACGTACACTTCTACTTGTAACTATATCAACTAATCTTCTCATTGAGATTCATGACATCCTTCTTACTTATGATATCTAGACTACCCTTAGCTAACACTTTCTTGAGAACTCCATGGCTAGAGAGATGGAATACAAACAACGTCTTCTTACCCTTTAACTGTAAAATCACACCATAACTAAATATCTTCGAGAATTGAAGTCCATTGTGAATTAATTATCACCAATTGGCTACCCCCTTAACAATATAAACCCACTATGAGGCTTACCTAAAGACTAAGAAGCATTGGTGATAACTAATAGGAATCAAGCAACTGGACCCTAACCTTAAGCCCAAGCTTGAGGCCTTGAAGGATTGACAAAGTAGATTCTCTTATCTTAGTCTACAACCAAAGAAGTTAATCCTAACTGCCGACCTATCAAGAATACTAAGCCAAGCAACTTCACAACTGTTAGTAATTGAATGTCAACCTAAGTTATGCTCCATTGATAACTCAGCCTATTCACACATCTGCTTGGCCATGCCTATACCAACTAGTAGTTAAACTATACTTATGTTGAGAACTCTTAATTGCATTCGAGCTAACATCATCTGAAGAGTATCTTCAATTCTACTTGATACCTTTGTTCGACAACAATTGGACTAGTCATATAGTTTTTTTTGCTCTACCAGAAGTACTGCCAATGACCATCAGCTACGTATTCAGCCATCATGTGATGGAATTTGACATGCAAATCTAACACTTTCCTTGATTTCTCTTTTGTACCCTTTTATATTCCTTATACCTCGCTTATTTAGGAAAATTACCTTTTTGTCTCTTCCATTTGAGGTAAGTTACACTAATGTTTCAGGGATAAATACCCTTTGTACATTATAGCAACAACAGTTTTCAACCTTATTACAAAATATTCTTAGTCTCTCTTGCTTTCCTATAAACATTCTTTTGTTTACTTGCTTACTTCGCTCTTATCCTAATCCATAAGTAAGGCTAGGTAGCGAGTACCCTTATTAGATTAGCTCATGCGTCGTATTGAGCTTACTTGTAAGTCCTCAGTAGTTCCTTTACGCATCAAATCCTTGGAGTTGGTTATGGGTTTTTCTTTTTTACTTTCTATTTTGTACATTTCCATCTTCATCTTTAAGCTTTCGATAAGCTTAGACTCACTTCTGATACAACTAGCCTTGTTTACCTTTGGCATGGCCATATTATCTAAGTATTAGAGTGGAGGTTCATTTGGGTAAGTTACATTTGAGCTTATTAAGAGTTTGCCGTGAGTGTTTGAGTAAGTAGGAAACGTATTAGTTTGTTCTTATGTATGTACCTTGTTGTACTTTATTTTGGGCGATGAAAACAAAGCAAGTATTATTTGCACGTTCTCTATAAATTAGTGGGTTGATTGTTTAGAAACTGTGAGTGTGTTGTTTCGCGAGAAGCATTGGTGTCAAGTAGAGGATGATTGATTTAAGTGTAAATGCTGGTGGTAAATATGGTAATAGTGGTGTTGTCTATAATGGCCGACAACCCTAAAATACTTATAGAAGCATTGATGAACAATTTGATGGAATGGCTAACTTAATAGCTGACCTAACCAAAGTTGCTCATTCCTTAGCCTTTCGACTTATTGATGCTATTCAGAATACTCTTAAGATCGAGGTAGAGTAGGAGGATGTGTGTAGAGAAGAATTGACATAAGCGAAGTAGATGAAGAAGAAGGGTATGTTGAGAGAGAAGAGTGAGCTCATAGAGCCCCAACTACTGACCATTTGAAGCTTCAAATGTCGGGTTTTAATGTTTCAAGAGATGCAAAGATCATCCCGATTGGAAGAGAAAATAGATAGGTGTAGGCACTTCATTTTTGTGCCTCTTTCCCTGTAAGTTTAGAAATTTTTAGAATAGGAAAAAGAGGCCCTAATTTAGAAAAACTACAAAAAAAAAAAATAGAAATTTTAGAGAAGTACCAAAAAAAAAAAAAAGGAAGTAGATAGTTTAAAATAGAATAGGAAATTTTAATTTGGCTTTAGTATTTTATTTAGGCCTTAATTAAACAAAGGGAATATTGGGTTTAGCTTTAGATTTAAATCTAGCTCGGGTTAACTTAAAAAAATTAGATTTTCCAAAATAAATAAAAAATAATTAGATTTTTTTTCCAAATTAGGGCATTTTGGAATTTTTCAAATAAAAGTTCCAAGTTATGACCCTTTTTAGAAACTTTTCTTAAATAAACCAAATTGAATTAAAGACGTAAATTTGGTATATTTTCATAATTAAAATAAGACTAATCCACTAAAATTTTCATAAAAAAAACTACATATGTTTGATCCCGAATAGTGGATACGTAAATATTTACAAGGTAACAATGAAAATAAAAAAAAAAACCTAATTTCCCTTTTTCTTTAGCATAGATTATTTTATTTATCCAATTTTAGTAACTAATAACCAAATTCTATTTTTCAAAATTAAAATGTGATTTTAAAGTTTAATTCTAATTTTAGAAAGTCAATGACACTCATATAGGTTTAAGATTCCTAATCTTCGAACTTAAATCTCTGATTTTCAAAAACCGTTTTATAAAATTGGTTTTCATCGTTAGACTAATAGTTAAGTTATAATCAATCCATTCAATTGGTGATAACTTAACTATTTTTCTTAATTTCGGTGGGGTACTAACTCTAAAATTATTTTCAACACAAAAAGAAACGGTTTTCTTTAAACTCTAGTCAAGGATCAATATTAAATGGGTAGGGTTTAGTATTGATCGGTTTAGAGAAGGCCTATTTTTTAAAAAGAACTGGGAGGGTAAAAAATCAAGTTTGACAGCTTGGTGACTCTACTGGGCACGTCAAGAGCATTAATCATTTAACTTTCTAAAATTAAAATTAAACTTTAAAAATCACCTTATTGCAATTTATGTACTTATTCGTTATTTATTTGTAACATAACTGTACTAACATTTTTGCAAGTTTAGTTTTATTTATTTTATTATTTTAAAGAGGGGATTTATTTCTTGATAGATACGGTCGAACCTGAGTTATCTTAGGACCTTAGGATAGGGAGTCACTGTGTAAGTTCCGGGCTTAGTAGGGTAACCATCATTTGGAGCTGATTAGACTACCCTACTTAAACTTCGATGTAATCAAGGAACTGCTTTCTAAAAAATGCACGAGGTCATAGAGTTAAAGAACCTTTAGAACTTACCCTTTTTTGCATACATCCTTTAGGGTTTTAGGGCGGCATTGTTATAAAAGAGAAAAACAAAAGAAAAGCTGAAACTTCTTTCTTTGTATTTTCGTAGAATTCACTCTTAGCTTTTGTTTATCTATTTGTACTATTATCTTACATAGCATACACTTTGGGATATGGGGAGTTCATTTGTTGCATTAAAGATGCAGGGTAAATGTGGTTAAACCCAGGCTGTCATAGAACCTAAGTCGTCATAGAACCCAAGTCGTCATAGAACCCAAGTCATCTTAAAACCTTAGGAGAGAGGCCCTTGTGTAGGCTTTGGGTGCTGTAGTATAACCATCGCTTAAGGTTAGTTAAGTCATCTCACTTAAGCTCACTGTGACCAATGAAAGTGTTCTTTAACAAGTAAGGTCACAAAACTTAAAGACCTTTTAGTATCTACCCTAATTGTATATAGTTCCCCCTAAAGCTTGAGTTAATACACTTCTCTTAAGAAATTGCAACCTTATTGATTGTTCAAGAGTTTTAACGCAATCAAGTTTTTTAAAATAATAGTAGGGTTGCAGCTTAAGGGAATAATGTGCTAACCCAAACGATCTCAACACTTGCATATTTCCATATGCTTTCTTTGTCTTCATTGATGATTGATTGTTGTCCATAAAATATGTACATTTAAAAATGGTGGGTAACCAACAAGAGAATAATCAAAGATTGCTAGTTGTCTTAGGAATCCATGAGTAGCTGCTGCAAGCTGAAGCTACCTACTAGAAGTAGAGGGCTATGCATGCTGAGATCTCTAATAGGGCCTTGTTGGTTCAAGTTGAAAAAAGTGAGAGGACTATGAATTGGGCTTTAGAAATGTTGGATAAGATTAAAGCCTAACTGTAAGAGTTAGATTAGAAACTTTAGATGGAGTTAAAGGGTCTTAAATAAATTTTAAGTTTTGTTATGAATAATTGTTAGGTTTCCTTTTGTTTTGTTCCTTATACTCTGGTCTTTCCAAAATAAAAGTTTTCTCTTTATTCTATCATTCTTTATTCTTTCCTTCTTTGTAGGCAGTCCTTCAATAGAGTTTATCTAACCATTTACTTTCTCACAGCCATAAAAAAAAAAAAAGATCTACCATTTTTATTTGGTTTTTATAAGATAAAGCTTTCTCTCTCTCTCTAAAAGAATATTAAAAAAATAAATAAATAAAAGAAAAGTTGTTAGCTGGTAAAAGATTCTTCCAATCCAGGTTCATATGGTTGATGATAGACTCACCTCCTTGGAAAGGATGATGCAGCAAATGGCCTAACAATGGTAAATTTTGTTCCCAATGATCACCATTCTCCAGATATCTCAAGATTCAAACCTAGAAAGAAGACTCTCGAATTTAGAAGAAAAGGTAACCACAATATAAAAAAGCATTACAGATATAGAAACAACAATGGGCCCCATACTTAGAAGATTCCAACACCAGATGTTCAGTATTGATCAAATGTCAGTAAGCCTAAGTAATGAAGGAGGCCCAACAAGAAAAAAGCCAAGGAGGAATGAGAAAAAACAAGCCTAAGGGACTTAGAGGAGACAATTCAGTCAACTAAAGATATCCATTCCCTAAATCTTTTATCATTTGAAAGCAGCAAGGATTATAGCTTTTGAAGCCCTTAATCCAAATAACAAACCACACAACTTTGACCCAGAAGCATGATGTGACTATCATATGAGTCAGAAGGGGCACTCTATTGAAAAATGTTGGAGATTAAAGAACAAGATTTAAGACTTAATTGATGAAAAAGTTAATCAGCCAGAGCTATAACAGGTCAGTCCTTCTTCAAGTCATGGGGATAGTCCAATTGAGTCGCCTCAAGCTCCATTTCTTTTGAACTTACCAATGCCTTCTAGTAAGCTTATAGGTTGTTTCAAGTAGTTGGGCACTTATTAAGATAGGGGCAGAAAGAAGAAAGTTGTTTTTCAATAAAGTTTGTAATAGTGGGAATAATATAATCTTATTGCCTTTTTCAATTATTGTAGTTTTGTTTAGGCCAAATAAATCGGTAACTCACTTTTAAAAGGTTTAGAATGAAAAGAGACAAACTATTTTCTACACACTAACCTAAAACACTTTGAGAGGTTAAGCGACATAATGATGAGGATACTTTGGGCTCATTCTTTAAAAGAGGTCCACTTTAAATGTGATATACAGATTAAAATGAAGTTATGCATTCATTTCTCAAATCCTAAACACAATCATCTCTTGTTTACCCCGTTAGACCAATTTGAAGAATTTTTCAAATTTAAACCTTGTCGAGAACCACCCCATAATGGGGTAATTTGAAGGTTAGGGTCATTGATAAGGAGATATAGATTAAAATTGGTTTGTACTTGCTTTAGTTACGTTAAATTCAAAAGCAAATTTTATTTCTGATAAATTATATTTTTTGAAATAAGGAAGAACTACATCCTTTTTAAACTCCTCGAGCTTTTACTCATTGAGTCCATATAATAGAAATCTGTGGATTTAGGACCATGAGTTACTTAAAAGGTAAAAACTTGGCGATGGAGACATGGGGCCAAAAGGAAAAGAAAGAACAATAAAAGAACAGTGGGGCAAAGTAATAACAAAATAGAAAAAGGAAAAGATGAAGAAAAGAGGTTGAAAAATTGGACTTAAGTGTAAGTCAATAGATAAGTGAAACCCATATCATATCCTAGTAGGGGCAGTTAAATCAAAAGTCAAAGCCTAAATAGCCCCAAAGATGCAAAGCTCTAAATCATAGTTCGAGCTTAAAAACTCAAAATCTCTACACCCATTTTGAAGCCTCCCTCACACCTAATTTTCTTACCTACAATACCATCCTTACACAAGTAAAAGCTCTTCCAATCTTTAAAGAAAATTTATCTTTAATAAAAGTTGTTTTTGAAGTTAGAGCAAGTATATTTTTATTATTCCTAAGGTTCTTGACTTTTACACCCGGGATTAATATTTAAAAAAAGAAAATGCTTTTTTTATTAGTTCTTTTTGAAACCCTTGGACCTATAGCCTAAATTCATAATGATAAATAAATAAAAAAAAACTAATGGATTGACCAAGGCATATCCCATGCAAAATGGACTATAATTTTGGGACTGTAGTTAAGAGTGTAATCTGGATTGAGAGTTTGGAAGGAAGTTCTTTTCGACTAAAACAACCAAGAGTTACCTTTTTAAAGATGTTTGAAATCACAAGGCCCTACCAAACGGCTTAGCATCCAAATTAGGGGGAACATAAGAGGCCTCATGTGATTATTAAAGATGGCTTCTTTACTTATTAGCAAACTAAAAGAAAAAAAAAAAGGAGTAATAAAAAGAAAAATAAAAAAAATAAAAAAAAAATAAAAAAGAAAGAGAAAGTATTTCAAGTCCATGTCGACCCAAGTGGCTAAGTTTTTAATCTATTGTAAAAAAAAAAAAAAAAGGTTAAGAGTAGGGGCTTTTTTCATTTTTCCTAAAATAAAGAAAATTATCCCCAATGTCTCTTTTAACATAAATGGTTTTTACTCAAGGGATCATCCGTTTCCTCAAATCGGGTAGCCGGCTCTCAAAAGGACTATCCTTCCACCTACTCAACTCTCTTCAAGGTCTTTAGTAAACCTATAAGGCTCTTTTTTTCCTCAATTTCCTTTAGCATGCTCATAGGGCCCTTCAGTTCACTAAGTTCTTTTAATAAGCCCATCGGGCGCTTCTTTTTTCAAAGATCTTTTAGCGAGCCCATAGAATGCTTGTTTTCTTTAGGCATGCTCATTAGGTCCCTTTGTTCACATAGTTTCTCTCAAGCAAGCCTATAAGGCACTTCCCCTCTATTCATAAAGTTTCTCTTAAGTAAGCCCATAGGACATTTCCCCTCTGTTCACTAAGCCTATAGGGTACTTCCCTTAACTAAGTTTCTCTTAGCAAGCTTGTAAGGTAATTCCCTTCATCACATTCTTCTTAGCGAGCCGTTAGGGCACTCTCCTTCAAGTATTCTCATAGGGTACAACATTAAGACCAAGTTTAGGGTTGTTAGTCCTCAAGAGACGCTCCCACCTAGGTTAGTGAGCCTAGTAAGGTATGGACAAGTTTTAAATCGATCCCAGATTAGGATTGCTAGTCTCCGAGAGATGCTATCGCTTAGGTTAGTAAGCATAGTGAGGTACGACCATGTTTTAGGTTGATCCCAATTTAGGGTTGCTAGTTCCTGAGAGATGCTCTTGCCTAGGTTAGTGAGCATAGTAAGGTACGACCAAGTTTTAGATCAATCTCAATTTAGAGTTACTAGTCTATGAAAGACACTCTTATGTAGGTTAGTGAGCCTAGTAATGCACAACCAGGTTTTAAATTGATCATAGTTTAAAGTTGTTAGTCCTTAAGAGATGCCCTCGCTTAGGTTAGTGAGCTCAGTGAAATAGCTAGGTTTTAGATCGATTCCAAATTAAAGTTGCTAGTCCCTAAGAGACGCTTTCGTCTAGGTTAGTAAGCCTAGTGAAGCACAACCAAGTTTTAGATCGATCCCAATTTAGCGTTGCTTGTCCTCGAGAGACGCTCTTACCTAAGTTAGTGAGTTTAGTGAGGCATGGCCAAGTTTTAGATCAATTCGTAAGATTGCTTGTCTCTTAAAGATACTCCCATCTAAGTTAGTAAGCCTAAAGAGGTATGACTAAGTTTTATTTCTTCACTAAAATCCCCAGTAGATCGAGTCTATGATAGCTAAAGTCATTTTAAAGGCAAAAATAGTATCTCTTTGTCTTTGTGGTAAAGTTTTGATCAAACTTTACTACTAAGAGGGGTAACTGTACTAATTTTCTATGAACTAATATTCATAATTTTATAAATTTTTAAAATTAAATTGCTACTCGTTACGTTTATAATATTCGAGAGTTATCTTTATTTATTCGTTAACGATTTAACGTGATTACGCATGTTAGTTGATAATCATATTTTATTAAGGTTTTAATACTTTTAGGGTACATTTACACAATTTATAAATCTAAGTTTATAGTTTTAAGGTTTTTGTCGAATTTGAGTTCGATCTCTAATACTTACGCATATATAAGATTTAGAGTTTTTTTGTACGTAATTAAGATTTCGATAAAATTTTTAGGGTTTTTCATATTTATTTTAGGTTTCGAATTTAAAATTTCAATCAATTTTAAATTTATCGAGTTTGTTGACTTAGAGTAATAATCTACAATATTTGAATTGACTTGATGCTCAAAAACTAAATTTGTGGGGTTTATATAATGCACATACACTAAGTATTGTCTTTGTTCTTGACTAGTACCACTAGGCATATGAATGTGCTATGACTTGGCTTGATTATTCCATTTTCCAGCATCTCCTTTACCATCTTCTCTAAGACTTCCTTTTATGCTACTGAGTGTCTATATAATCATATGTTAACTGGTTTAGAGCCCTCCTTCAAACAAATTCGGTGGTCAAACTCTTTAGGAAGGGTAACCCCTTAAGGTCTTTTAAAAGTTTATAGAATTCTTCCATTAAATCTAACAGTTTAGGCCTCAATTTCCCACAACCTTTCTCACCTTCATCAAGCCTTTCACCATATACTACTTAACATTGGATATCTGCCTTATTCCCAGTAGCAAGTAGCTTAGAAAATGTTAAGCATTCAATGATCTGTAATTCTTCATTTGTAGTAGTTAATCTACAGTAATGTTCCCCCCATGTGAAGTCCATTGTGAGTCGCTCAAAGTTCCAACAAATTGTGCATAACTTGGTAAACCATGGTATACCAAGTATAAGGTTGCAACTTGAAAGTGGTAGTACATATATCTTAGCTACGAATTCCTCCCCTTACATGGTCCACTTGAAGGAGGCTATCTTAGATTGGTTGTAAAGTGAAGTTCCATCAGTCAGGGTCACTTTAGTAGGGTGAATCATAGTTAGTGTGCTTTGAAACCCCTTTGCTAACTTATTATTGATGAAATTTAGCGAACTACCAATATTAATTAAGATGTTCAACCTTCTCCTTTTGTAAAAACCAATGACTTGCACACATCCAATAGTTTCAGGGGACTTGCTCCTCACTAAGCACAATGTGATCTTAGACATTCCACTCTCAATCTCCTTTGTTGCCATAGGCCCACTATCTTTAGTTTCCATATTGCCATCCCCCTCTTCCTTAATTAACATGTTCAACCTTTTGTTTTTACACTTGTGACCTAATATGAAAAGCTTGTTACACCAAAAGAAAATCTTCTTCCTCCTTTTCTCATTCGACTCAGCAGGGGTGAAGCGCTTAAGGGTTCTTTGGTTATGGTAGGTAGGAGCTAGTAGGTGTTGAGTGTTTTAGCTAACATGTGTACGTAAGGTTGTGTTAGGTTTATGTGTAGTGGTTGTCTTGTTTGGGCTGTTTTAGGTAGGAAACGGGGCATTTTTACCAATTTTCAAGGGGTAGCTAGTCTTATGTAAATTAGCTTCTTGTAGATTTGCCAATGTGTAAGCATCTTGCAGAGTTTTGGGTCTAAACAACCGAATAAGGTACTGGATGTTAGGGTTTAGATTGCTTAACAAAAAACTAACAAGAGTAGTCTCGGCTAATTGCACTTAGGTGGTTGAAAACTCAAATTCCTCCAATTATTCTTGTAACATACCAATTTGGCTTAGTTCTTTAAGCTTTGTAGCTGGGTCTTCGAACGCTTTTCGTCAAACCTTTTCAGCAATATGGCTAAAAGGACATTCTAGGTTATACCTTGGGGATTCCCATGGTTCTATGTGAAACAGTAGTATCACTGCAATGATGCACCATTGAAGTGTATGGTAGTAAGCCTAACCTTCAATTCATTTGGCGTAGTATCTAAGTCAAAGTACTGGTTTACCTTGTATAGCCATTCCTTAAGTCCACTTCCATCACAAGTTGGAAACTTCACTCTTGGTGCTCTTGTTTATAATAGAATCTATTTTGGGGTTTGTATTGGTGTCTGGGGCATGTTCATTAATCTATATACTGGATTTATTATAGGTGTTTGCACATCACCTGGAGAATTCGAAGCTAATGCTGCCATCCTTTTTGGCTAAAGAGCGTGCAGTTCTATTATGGCCATTTACTGTTGATCAAAGCATGATTACAGGTAATGCAAGCTTTCGAATAGGAGCCTCAAGTTCTCCTCAAATACAACCTTAAGCCTTTCATCGAGACCAGTTTCCTTAGTAGAACTCATCTTCCTCCCTCACCAAGCTTTGATACTAGCTTTGGTGGGGAATACAAAATGTTATGTAATTTTCAAATCATTGTAATACTAGAATACAAATCACACAGACAAATTTACATATAATTCACATTAGAACACTATTGAGAGGAGTAGAATAGTTTTTTCTTTTTCGTCACACCCTTTTCTATACATGGTGTAATATATTTATATGCCCTTCCAAGGTTTGTAATAAAAATAAATGGTGCATGTGCCAAGTGCCACATCACCCAATGGAGTTGCTGCCCCTCTGCTAATGAATTCTATAAGATTCCTACAGATATGTCTTAACGGATATTTTCTAGATAGCATAGTTGGAATAAGCTGGGCTATTCCTCTTTTATTCATTATATCATATTTAGCCTCAAGGTCCATAAGTTGACCCATCGGCCTGGTCCAGTTTTTCCCCACGTGTAGCATTGTCAACTATCGGGTCTTCTTGAACTAAGTCTTCCAGATTTTTCACTTCACTCCTTGTCTTGTTCCCAACGTTTTCCTCCTCCATTCACAGACAATCTAGTTTTCGTTCTTTCATCTCACCTTTCAACTGTAATTAGTGGCAAGTATTATCAACCTGTCAATTACAACCAAATGGTATTGCACATCAAACAGAAAGAATTATCAACATCCTGTCAACATTGCGTTTATGATTATTGCACATTGGGCTCTGACATCATAAAATAATGTTACTCGTTCTACTGGAGTTACATGATGAATTCTTCTGTAAATACATATAGCTATTCAATCAAACAGTTGAATTTTTTGTGTATTGTTTTAGGCATAGTGCCTACTTGCACGCGTCCAGCTGCAAACATCATCCATCTCCCTAGGGACTGTATTGTGCCCAATCCCGTACATTCAAAGGTCCTTGTCCTTTTGGGATTTAGGCAAAATTAGTTAATCAACTATCAGATACTCAATTGAAAGCCTGCGGAGCTCAAACAGCATGATGACTTCTCTCCGTACTTATAGGAGACTACATAATCAGCTACTGTTCGTTCATAAAGTTTGCTATATAATTTTCTGTATATTTCATATGAAACATCACTGTTCAAATGTTACATAGAACTAATTCTTCGCTCAGGTTCAGGCTCAAAGCAATGAAGACTAGAAGAGGACATGTTTACTACGTGGTACGCGACATGTCCCATGGCAAAGATAAATTGGATGCAGTTCTACTTGCAGCCTCATTAGGTCCTTCTATCTTGTTCTTCAAGCTTTTGCTAGGAAATAATGACTGGTAAGGAACATGGATTGCGCTACCGCCAGATTGAGCACTCTCATTATACCAGTAACTTATGCCAACAGTGTAATGCCTTTCAAACAACACTATCTCTGACAGAATTCTTGATCCGAGCGAGTAAAGGCAGAAGCTAAATGATGTCAAGACTCTATGGTATAGCACAACATAGTATGAAGGTTGAAAATTGTTTTTAAGCGTGGATATTATTTTTTTAGAAGTTCACATACAAAACATTGATGATGTCCTAAACAAAAACTCAAGCTTCACATTAGATAAAAAACAAGGAATATATCATGTAGATTAGTGTAGAAACAGAAAACAAACAGAGAATGGACAAAGTGTTGCCTCAGGCAAATGGTAAGAGCAGAATATCTGAAAATATACGCGAATAGGCATTTAGATGAATCACACTGAAAGAAAGCTCGAAGCACTCTTCCTTACGAGAAAGTTTGACTTGACTAATCAATGACATTGTTAATAATAATAATAAAAAAAAACTATCCCAACTTTTATTGGAGGGTGAAATGAAAGCGTGTTGAAGTAGAATCATACAATTGGAGGGTTAGATTCAGAAATCTTGTTTCATAAAAAATACATATAATATATGCATTTCCCGTTTCCATTTCCGCCCCCGCCTAGGTTCGTCCTTGTCACCTAGTCCATGCAGCCAAACAATGGTGGCTTGATGCCTCCCCTCCCTCTTGCCCTTACCACATAGCGAGTTAATAGGTTCTAGCAAACTCAAACGTCCTTCTAACTGCTCCGATGACCTGAAAGTGGTCTCAACAATACCGAATCTAGGTACTTAGTAACTTCCTTTAAAACGTGTTCTACTATTATGTTTCTAATCTCTGATCAGTTACGTTCACATGTTAATATGTATTAATCCTGTTGGGATTTCTGATTTGTGAACGCAAGTATAGGGATTTTTGTCCGACTGTTTTCTTAAATTAATCTCACAGATTTGATAGATTTGGTCTTGCTTTTCAAAGAGGATGAGTTGTTACGCATGTTGATGCAGCTCTTAGGTTTATATATTTAAAAATTGTTTAGAAAACATAAATAAATTACAATGACCTTTCTTTAAAGCCATCAACACTACGGAGATACCTTGAATTCTTAAAATACCATATGGTTTTACACCTTGATGTTGTAGGCTTATACAGCAACCCAAATCCGCCACCCGACTATTTCGACTAGCCATGAGGCCCATGACGAATTTAGAGCGAGTGGGTAACTAATTTATATGCTACCTGCGTATATGTTTTGCATGATATGTAAACCATCTTATAATAACTATATATGACTTAGATATGTCCGTGTATATATATATATATATATATATTATAATTTTTCAATGGGATAATATTATTCATGTGTATATACTATGCATATACGCAAACACTTTCAAAAGCATTCTATATATGTATATATATTATACATGATACCTTTTTCTACGTAACCTTATATATATTATATTTTATTTGATCCGGACTCACGTGATAGATAGTTATGTGAACAACAATACCATGAAAATATAATTATGTTATATAGGTAAAATATGAAAATAGTTTTTTGTTAAATAAGTTTCTAGTGTTTGGAAAATTTCCGATAAAATCTTCCTAAGTTGAGTGTTTAAATGCCTTCAAATGCTTTAAATTTTTATCATTATAAACCATTTTAGATTTTTTTGAAAATCATATTGCTTTTAGATTTTCGGTATATCAAATAGACAATTGTTAAAAAATTTGCCAATTATATCTAAAATCTATACGTACGCCGTTGTTCTTGTATTAGTATAACCAGACCCCTAAATGCTTGAAAAATTTATCATCACCCCTGGATGGTTTTTATGAATGTAGTTTTAATACATAAGAGAGTTGTCGATGTGTACTTTATTTTTTTTTAAGGCAAGTTTAATGTAAATTTGACGGGTTAGAGGGGTGGTTAGGTATGCAATTGGGCCAAATGCAATATAGGTTTTATGAAACTCGAATTTGTTTCTATAAAGTTTGATATTTTCCAAAATTCTATAAAAATGATCCTATAGAATTGATAGAATTTTATTCTTTATTTCTAAAACCCACCCTTACAAAATTTTTGATCCTATAAGAGTGAGATTTTTAAGGTTTAATGACTTTGTAGGGTAGGTTTTCATAAGGATTCAAATCATCAGATGGGATGAAGAAAGGAGTAGAATAAAAAACCATTATATAGAATTAGGGTTACACTTACTATACATAGAAATGGAATTTGAAAATCAAATGTTTATACGGTATAGACTTGTTTAGGACATGCATGAGGTATAGGAGTTTATTAATATATTAGCTTTTATTGAATTGAATTTTAATCAATTTTTTTTTTAATCTTAAAACTCGATACTAAATCCTATAAAGTCTATCGAATTTAATGGATCGGGTACTATATAACGACCTGATTACATCCCTAAGAATGATGGGCTCAATTTCACTCCACTAAATTGTGATGTGGTACTTAGTTAGTTTTCTTTTGTAAATGATTTCTTGTCCTTGGTTTGTAAAATATATAAAGAATTTTCACTGGCATTTGATGAATATTTTTAAACTTTACAGCCTCTAAATTGTGAATATTTTTTTTTTATTATACGAGTCTAATTATTTCACGCCTCAAGCCCAGCAGTGATGGCAACCATCCTAATGAGGATAGGTTGAAACATAGCCATGAACTGATTTAAAGTCCTCGTAGATGAGAGCTAGAGTAGCCTTAAGTACTGAATGATCCTAGTTAATTTTCTTAGGTAGTGGAAGTGGATTTTGCTCAATAAGCTCCATATTAGTGTCGAGCTCTTAAAATGTGGTATGAAACATACTAGTTGCTCTTTTATTAGGTAGTGCCTTGTCTCTGCAATCACTCTTCCTTAGCAGAGTCATAAAAAATGTAGATGTAGGGGTTCGATTAGAGTGGTCATGTACGTGCTGCATGAGTAACGTGCTACATATAACTTCACAGAAGTGAAGTAAGATTGTCACTTAAAGGGATGATAATGAGTTCCTAATTGCACATATTTTACATGGTGATTTTTGATGGTTTTCTTTAATATTTCAGTTTACTTTTAGATAATAATACTTCATTGAGTATTATTTTATTTTTTAGGTTTTGAAACAATCTATGTGAGAAAATGAAAAGATAGAAACAAATTTCACTCAAATTAGAATTAAAATAAGCAAGTTATAAAGTTTTGAAGATGAACAGAGATGAACGACACGATTGTGTCATTTTTAGGTAAAATTGGAGTTGATTTTCTACTGTTACAACCTAAGACATGACCATGTCGTCGCTTGTATCGTTTCTAGGTTTAAAAACAAAAAAGAAGACAAACATGAAGCATAGTAAAGGATACGACCAAAAGATACAGTTGTGTCCCTGACTATGTCTTTTCCAACCGACCTATTTTTTTTTTAATTCTTCATGTATTAAGCCTTGTTAGGGTTTAATAAAGAGAAGAACTTTTTAGCATGACTTTGAGGGAGTTTTGGAAGTCAAGAATAACCAAGAAAACGAAGAGAAGGGAAGATTTCAAGATTCAATTTTGTTTGGATTTTGTGATGATTCTTTCTATTATTTTTTATACTTTGATTTTAGATTATTATTTTAGGATGTGTAGTGAATAGAATCTTGATATTTAGGTTTTGTTAAACCTAGATCTATTTATCTGACATGATTAGTATTAATTAATTTAATTATTTATTATTTTCTTGATTCAATTATGTTTACTTCTTGATTTAGGTTATTATTTTCATAAATAGTAATCTAGATTTTTATAGGGGTTCAAATCATCAGATAGGATGAAGGAAAGAGTATGAAAAATAGTTATGTAGAATTAAGGTTACACTTACTATACATAGAAATGAAATTTAAAAATCAAATGTTTGTATAATGTAGACTTGTTTAGGACATGCATGGCATAAAGGAGTTTATTAATATACTAGCTTTTATTGAATTGGATTTTCACCAATTTTTTTTTAATCTTAGAACTTAATATTAAATCCTATAGTCTTTAACGAATTCAATGGATTGGATACTATATAAGGACCCAATTATATCCCTAAGAATGATGGGCCACTAAAACTATTTTAGTTTAATTACATTGATGCTAATCTCGCATTAGGATGGATTGGGCTCAATTTCACTCCACTAAATTGTGATGTGGTACTTAGTTTTTTTATTTTTTTCAAGGAAAAACCCAATAATAATAATAATAATAACAAAGGTCGTGGGTTTTCAACGGTTTGAAATACTCCAACGGTCAGCCTTCAGTACACATTTCCCGCCTTCCATTATTTTTGTCTGCTTACACGTACGTAGCTTTCAGGTCAAGATTCGTCACATAACTGCTGAAACGGTAAATCCACTTCACCTTCTTCCTTAAGATAACCGTTTTAGTACGGTATGATGAGTGTTCTTGGTTTTCTTCCATTAGATGGTACCCGTGTTGAAATCAATGTTTACAAGGGTTTTGATTCCTCGAAAACAATTTCAAGATTTTTTTATCTTGCTTTCGTATTACTTCACAGGAAGAGAGGCATGGAACGCGGTGGAGGAAAAGAGTATATATACTGCGGATGCAAGAAGGAAGGATGCGTGTCTCGGTAAGCTTGTGGTTGATGCATATTATAATATAAAAAGGAGTCTGGTCACATGATCCTTTGTTCTCTTGTACCAATCTTCTTAATTTTGATTTCTTGTTATTGGCAGTCGTTGTAAATGCATTAAGAAGGGACGCCGTTGCACGGATTTGTGTTACTGTATTTGTTGCTGCAACAGGGAGAATTCTAAGGGTAGAGTTCAAAAGGTACAGCAGGGGCGGACGACCACCTATGGATCGACTAGTTCTCATCATGCTTCTGAATCGAAAGCGGTTGAGGTTTCACTTTGATTGTCCTGTATTATTCTTTTGGTAAAATCCTCGTATTGGCATCGGATAAAATCTGATTTTTAAGATTTCTTTACAGAAGAACAAACGCGATTCAGGCCTTTCCCTCAGCCATTCCACAGCAAGACATAACAAGAAAGGATGCAATTGCAGCAAGTCTAAGTGCAAGGACAGTTCTTGTGATTGCTTTAAGGTACGCAACCTAATTTTAACAGAACTCAGAATCCATTAACCTGACAATACTACTAAAAGAAATAGTGTTAAATGGTGTGGTTTTTTAATAAATTAAGGTTGATAGCCATGGATCAAAATCAAATATGACTTAATAAGATTTTTCCACTTCTAGGCCAAAATTGGATGTTCCAAGGAGTGCAAATGTGGAGGTTGTGAAAATTCCTTTGGCAAAAAACCAGGTAAGTGAGTGAAATGCTCCTCCTTTCGCTTGTCATCCGGTACCATACTCTTGTACTTTGATTTGCTGTATCTAAAGGGGTTTAATGAATTTAAGTCTCAGAAAAAGCACAAAATCCGAAAGAACAGTCGGAGACACCATCCCATCAGAAGAGCAAGTTTTCAAGCGTTGATCCGAATACGGTCCCAGTGCAATAAGGGAGCCAAACATGAGACTACCCTCCAATTTTGTTCCATCAATTTCCTGTCAACAACACACCAATGAATATCATTGCACATCAAGCTTTGACATCATAGAATCTTGTTACTAGTTCTACTGGAATTACACCATCACATGATGGATTCTTTTTCTGTAGATGCATATAGCTATTCATTCAAAGAGTTGACAATTCTTCTGTCCATTCTTTCTTCAATAAGAAAATGCTTTCTAAGCATAATGCCTAACTGTATGCAACCTCATGGCCAACCCCAGAAATAAATGGCAGAGATTTTAGTTACAACTTCTATTTTCTTACTCTTTAGCTTATTTTAATTTTCCCTTTTTTCAACTATTATCATATCATAACTTCAAGGGTGAAGGGAATATCGTATCCTATCCATTCTACTAACATAACAATGTTTACATAAATGGATTAAAATAGCCCATTGTGTAATTTTGTTAGTGTTTTTATTACATTAATATCTTGTTAAAATATATGGCAATTGTCAAAGAGACATGTTTACCGAAATATAAGGACACTTTCCATAGAGGTTTTCGATAAAACTTTAAAAGAAAGTTTGTATTGAGTTGTAGGGTCGACGTATATGCTAAAAAAAATTATTTTTTACTTTTTCAGTTGATTTACTGTTTTCAGCTTTAAAACTCGATATTTTCGCGTTTCAACATTTGCATTAGGGTTCATATACTATTTGGACAGCGTGACTTACATTTATCCACTTTATTATTATTTTTAGCTATACTTTTTGTCTTTAATTCAATGAATCATAATAGATCGGGCAAAGTATTATTGCAAAACTCTAAACTGAACTTATTAACACAAGTGTTTATATTGCTTCAAATGATGAAACAGAATTTGGCCAAATCTGCTCATTTTGATATTTTCCATACATTTGACCAAAATTTATAACAATAGCATCAATCTCAATAATCAAGATCATTGTAATCTAATGGTATCAATATTAATCTTCCAACTAAATAAATTAGGTTCAAATCCTTCTTCCTTTAAGTTGTAATGCTTTATAGCAAAAAAGAAAGAAAGAAAAACAAAAAAAATATATAAAATTAATAGCATTTTCCATTCGATTTTGGTAATATATATTGTTTTAGTCATCGAGATATGAACTATCATTGGGAAAATTTTCTATTGGGAGTCTAATAAAAATAATAATTATTGTCAATTAATCATTTTTTATTTACTTAAATATTTAAAATTTTATAGCCATCTTGATCACTATTATAAAACAGATAGAAACGAATAAGGTATACAAAATATAGTTTTCCAAATATAAAAATATAGAGAAGATTATGGAAAAAAAAAATACAATAAGTTGCAAAATAAAAAAGAAACAAATGAGTCTTAATGAAATAATCAATGAATCAAATCAAATAAAAAGCCTATCAGATTTACAAGATACATTTTTATCACTATGTCTTACTAAAAACAAAAAACTAAAACAAAATGATTACATTAAATAACCTAGCACTATATAGCATGGATCGTGATCATTAGAACCAAAAATGGTAGTATATCTGACACCATTTTACAATAGAATGGGTATAAAATGCAATAGGTTGGTAATGCTTGTGATGCACATGCTGCAAAGCAATTTATTTGCTAATGTTTCAAAAGATGCGATGCTGCTTAGAGCTGAATATCCATGATTCTGTCTTTTAACCTCTTGCCTACACGTGAGAAGTAACATTGAGAAAAGGACTCACCACGGAAGATTCAAGACATCTTTCTTCTATATTTGATGGTAGCATCATAAATGCTATTTTCTAACCTGTTAGAGAATCCACGTTACGATCCCAACAAACTCAACAAATTGTTCAAGCATCAATCTTTGTTTGTTCTATATGTTCTAATGTTTAAATTCCACGTACGTTATATGCTTTATGTTCAAGCATCAGCCTTTTCTTTTATTTTATTTTATTTAAATTTCGAATGGCCATGTCAACTTACACATGTAAGCAAATTCCACGTCAGCATCTAAAACTCTGCCGTTGATTGTTAATCATCAATTTTTAAGGCTGTTAAGTTAACTCCGTAACATCGTCTCTTAAGTAATTCATTTAATAAATGTTTATAATCTATTTTAACTTCTTAAGAATTGGATCTTTTGAATGAACTTATTCCCCAACATTTATACCCCTACTTGTAATTCTCTCTTATTTATTTGAATGAGTGACAAAAAAGTATTAATATTTAAATATATATTAATTATAACACTTTCACCTATTATAATTTTATTACATATAAATATATGTAATTGAAGCCTTTCTTTGGTTTAGCAGACCGGAGGAAGAAAAAAAAGCATATTGGAAGATGCTCGTTACATTTGGGGCACTTGTGGTCTGTTATATGTTGGTTCTAACAATTCACCATTTGTTGGCTGTTCGGATTGCTATTGGAGTAGAGTTTTTTTTTTTTTTTTTTCGATGGAGGATATCACATTTAGATGTATAAAATAATCGATTGTTAGACATATGTTATTCATACAATACAGCTAAAGAGATTTAATTTGTTCAAGCAATTGGGTCTTATTATGTTATTTTTCTAATCACTATCAATTTCATATGTTTGTATTTTTTCAATCTTGTTGGGACTTGTTCCATAGGAATTCTTGCTAAATAGATAAATGGAGATCTTTAAGAACTGTACATATTGAAAAACGTTGATATTTTAATAATATTGACAATTTTCAAGGTATATAAGGTTGGTATTTTAGAGATTAGGAATATCTTGTCAAAATCTTAATTATATATATATAAAAGAGTAGCTCTTTTGGAGATGCCAAATGCCACAGTAATCAGCATCCCATTGGTTGTTTTATTGCAGAGAGCATAAGTTGAGCTTTTACTCTTAGGAGGACTTACGTTCTATTAATGGAGACCTTCTGCACTATCTCATTTCTCTTGTTTACATTCATAAAAAGGAAACAAAACTATATCCATACTGGTTAATATTTCTCTTAGATGCCTAGCTTGTACCATTTGGCTGTTATGTGGATGTATGGGCTCACGTAAGCTGCTGGCATGATTATCATTTTGTTTTCGTGGGCTGGCCATACTGGTTAACATTTGCAGATGGAAGAACATTAGATAATCCCTCAATATTGGCACTTCGATATTGATGGAGCTGGTTAAATGTAAAATTTGAGTTGCTAATACTTGGACTATTTTGCTTTTCATACGATAGCATCTCCAAGCCTTCAGTCAATATTAGCTTATTTTCTGAAATTCAAATTTATCAAACCCTTTTAAGAAGCTCAATAGCAATCAAACATAAAAACTAGAAGGGGAAAAAGTTCGATATGCTAAACTACATTTGTGCGAATGGGATTTTCGCAATTGTCACATTTGCATTCGGGCTGACATTCAACTCCAGCGTAGAAGTAGAAAAAAAGTATCCCATTAAACAGATTGCCATGGAAGAGAACTTTTCTTCCAATCTAGTTCTCAAATTTATGTGCTCATGCATTAATGTTTCCAGTTTAGCTAGAATTGAATACTAGTATAGCTGCCATCCTTAAGCAATTAGTTTAGGATTCATTTATAAGTTAAATCCAGCATTAAGGAGATTATTGAATTAGCTATAGTCATTCAACCTTTTTTGATTTTGGTATGTCAACTTGAACTATGGGGAATCACAAATACACCCTAGAAACTCTTAATCTAGTATGGATAGATCTTTTAAAACTTTCAAAACAGGCTTTCACCTCTTCATAACTTCTAAAATTAAGTAAAAATATTGTAAAACTTTGAAAAACATAGTGTAAAAGGCTCAACGATTGTTTTGGGACTTTAGCACACTAATGCATATAAGTACATATTTTCAAATGTTATGAGAAGCCAAAAGCCAAGTTTCAATAGTATAGAAGTACATCTATACTAAAACAATAGTCTTGATGATATATTTACAACTGCTTTTAAATAGATGTTAATATTTGGTGAAAAAGATTATGTAGACTAGATCTCTCACATTGTGTAAAATCCTAAATTTAAAATCATACCTGAAAGCATTCACAGTATCCTTTCTTGCTCTTTGACTTGTTGCAATTGCATATGAGCTTGAGCATATTATCATGTACACCCATTTTTATCCATGACATATAAATTTTACAAGCGATTGTGTGGTTTCACAACGGGTTTACCGCATAAGTATTAATTTCAAGAGATATGTGCACTCTTGAATCAACCAATATCATGGATTTCTTCTTGAAGTGAAGCAACTTTCACATTCACAAGAATCTAGGCAAGGTACTTCCTTTCTAAAGTAATCGTAGTAACTACTGATGACAATGAGCAATCAAACAGTTAGAAGCAAAGAGCTACTTTTTTTTTTTTTTTAAGAGAAGTACAGCAAAAGATAGTTTGGATATATAAAAGATTATGTATAAACCACTTATATATTCAAGCTAAACAATTTTATAGACAATCATTAATCAATATATATTGCATTTATAAACGAATTTAAGTTGGTAAATTTTGAAATGAGTCATGCCTATTGAGATATGTAGTTATTCACTTGCAGGTTCTAGTCTGTTCCAACATTTATTTAGTGAAAACATTTATCATATTCCAATTTGTTATATTTACATTATTTGATTTTGTATACTTTAATTCCATAAATACTTTTGTTCGTATGTTCATTATTGAGTAAATAACTCCATTATTTATTAGTTTAAATTTTTTTAAGTGATAAAAAATATCTACTAGCCAAACACATAAACACTTACCCATTGTTACATTGGTGTTTTCGCAATTGCAACATTTCTTCTTCTTTTCTTTACTAGATTTCATGGCTCCTTTCCTGAATTCAATTCCACGTACTATTGTCAAAACCTCTTTAGGTTTGATTCGTAGATTCCTATATGCAACAGCAAATACTGTCCCATTACTAGGAAATGAAGGTAAGAAGTAGTTCCTTTTGGAGGCAAGCCGTTCAATATAGGAAACTATGAATCAAACCTAAATGAGGTTTCAAAGTTGCAAGGAAAAGATATTTGACACATAACCTGTCATATTGAAAGAAAAATTCTCATTATTCGTCTACTCATATTTCTTCAAGAAAATTATATCTACCACTATGTGAAATAAAAAATGACATGGATATATAACATATCATTCCTTTGGATTTATTTTCAGTTTTTGCATTTGGATATTAGTTTTCACAATCGATTTTTTTTTTTTAATTTTTTCTTTTACATATGGAGAAACCTATGAAGTGCAAAGTGAAAAGATGTACCATTAGTAACTTGATCTTTATCATAATTCTTCCAATACTCAAATCTTGACTATTAAAGTTCCATAGATTAGTGATGGGCATCATGCTAGTATGTATGGTTTCATTACTCGATTGCATGGTGAATGCACTTAGCAGTCCATCCTCTAATTATAAATTATATTTAACTAAATTAATTCTCTTAAATTACCATCTTTTATAAGTAATACATCGTAAAAAATAATTATATTGCTCATACTACAAGTATTTTAATTTTATCACATAAACTATTGATAATTAATACCCATTATACAACTTCATTTGTTTAATTACAACTTCATTTGTTTAATTTTTTTTTTTTTACAATTAATGTTACCAAATGAATGTAGGCTTGAATAATTGATTACTTAATAACTTATATTTAAAATAATATTCTTTTTTTTAGCATTGTTAAGAAAATAATAACACAAGTTATTATTCAAAGAAATAGTACAATACTTACTCTTTTTGCTGTACTTGTAATTTTCTATTAATTTATTTTTCATTTATTTTTATTAAAAATAGAACATAGAAAAATTTTATGTTAAAAAAAATTAATAAATCCTTTTAACTTCTTATGAAGTGTATTGACTATTGATCACTCTTAATCATTTAAAAAAAATTCATCTTATTAATTTGAGGAACTATTGCTTATCAAGTTATTAATAAGATCGTTTTACATATATAAGATGTAATATAATTATGATAATAAATAGATATTTTCCTATCCATAATGTTAATTTTGACTTAATTAAGGTAATTTCAACCCCCCTCAATATGATCCTAGATGCATGCTTAGGTAAATTATATATACGTAGGGATACAACCAGGTAGGTCCTTAAAAGGTTTCTCGACTTGCTAAACCCAATAAAAACCCAACAAATATTACCATATAGGGTTTAAGGTTGGGTTTTGAGATTACAAAAAAAAAAAAAAAAAAAACCCAATGAAAAAACCTTACTCGGTAAAAAAGTATATATTAATAAAAATATTTATTCTTAACTTATACAACATGCATATCTTATATAACTTTTATATTGTAAATCGCATTTAATTTTTAATTTTTATTATTATACAAGTCAGTAAATATAATCTTAGTCCTATTTAACTTCTTCCCTTTTATTCTTTTCCTAATCTGATATAAACCCTATACAAAACTCACTCTTATGAGGTCAAGAACCCTATAAGATAGGGTTTGAAGAATAAGGGAATAAGGGGTAAAATCACTCGAACTTGCCCCTATAGGATCGGGTTTGAAGAATAAGGGAATAAGAGGTAAAATCTTATAGAGTTTTTATAGAAATTTAATAAACACCAAACCTTATAGGGAAAGGTTTAAGTTTCACAAAACTTGTCACGAACATACCCCTGTTACATCTTTAGATACATACCCCAACAATGAGAGTTGCAAAGTGGTGGTGTTCAAGTCTCATGATGTCGGTCTTGCTATTTATTATTCTCATAATCTTTCTATTCTTATCATTAAACATTAATATTTTGGTTTTTGTGTTATGCTACTAACGGTTTAATGTTTCTTTATTAAATATTCATACTTTAGCCGGCTAAAATTAAGAACTCTTGACCAAAAGAATGACTACGTAATATCTATTTGTCAATGGACATCAAAGTACCAAGAAGGAAAACAAAAGGATAGATTGCATGATAAAATACACGCATATAGATATGCATATGTATGGATACATGTGCGACAAAATATATTTTACCATGGAAGTTATATAAAGAAGAAGGCGACTAAGACTTACCATCATTCAAACAAGATCAGAAGACCGAATCTTGTTCTTGATTCTTGAAGTTATGGTGGAGAAAAAATTATAGAACGAGGAAAAGTATGTAGTGAGGTTGGTAATGTAGTTTGTTCTATACAAATATACGTTTTCATAGTTAAGAATCAATAAAAATCTATATATTCTCATATTTGCTTTTGGAAAGGAAAAAAATAATAATAATCTTATCCATATCACTATATACTCTCAATATCTATAACTATTTCATTTATTTATTTAACTTTTTTTTAAATCAGATGTAATAAGCCTTTTCTACCATAGGATTTGAATCCGTGTGCTTCAACTTTCTAAGTCAAGATCTCAATCATTAAAATATAACGTTATGGATAATTAAACCCAAAATCCATATCTATATCTGTAAATATCAACTTAAAATTTTCAAGTATATATCACTAGGCATAAAAATAAGACAATAGCACTCCAAATAATTATCTAATCGGCTTAGACCATCGAAAAATAAAAATTTTATAGTTATGTAGCAAATCTGGGTTTGAATGGATATTGCATGATTTATATACTTGAGATATGATTTAGAATCCAGTTATGTCCTCATGTAAATATGGCCCTTCTCTATTATGTCCTTAAGTTTTTAAGGTTAAGAAAGAAGATAAAAAAAAAATCACAACATAAGAAAATATGTTTCCTTTACTAATACATATACTATTTAGTTTTATAATTCGAGGAAAAGAAAAAGAAACAGAATAACACACTAGCCATATCGAATAAGTTTTATAAAATTATCGTATCTGTGTATCAAGGTTGGAATTCTATACATGAATTAATTTTAAAAGAAAAAAAAAGATATACTAGTCATATTTTGTATGATACTATTAAAAACTAATGCTACATTTGATATACGGGAATTTATTCGAAATGGAAAGTTTTATAGCAAAAAGCGTGATTTGAGAGGACAAATGAGAATAGAGAAGTGAAAGAAATTACAAGGAAAGTTTTATCTTGTTAATGCTAAAATTTTCCCCTACATTGAGGAGAAATGAGAAGAAAAAGGAAGAAATCACTTGAAGTTGATGTTTCCCATGTCAATGACAAAGGTAAATGAATCATTATTATTATTAAAAAAAAAATTAGTCTAGAGAAGTGGCTAACTTATTTCCATTCTTTTTCCTACATTTTTCATTAACCGAAAATGAAAAGGAAAAAAAAAATGTTCACGGCATGACTTTTCTTCCCTTATTCTCCCTTTCTTCAATTTATTTCCTTTTATCTTCTTTCATTTTCTATTTCTATTAATTTTACTGAGCAAAAGCTTAGTAACGTGTAATGAGAAAGGCAATTCATTCATTTGTTTCTTGCAACTAATATCAAAGTTTAAAGGCTAAAAAACCATTCTTTGAAAATTTAGAGAATCAATTTGTACTCAAGTCAAAGTTTAGTGAGTTTAGTTGCAATTTCCCTAAAATTAAATGAAGAGATTAAGAACCAATTGATCCAACTTAAAATTCAAATAAGGAATGAAAATTTAATAGTACATGTTTTTCTTTTTTAAAACTAAAGAAGTGAAATTCATCTATTAAAACACACGAAACCATAATTATACATTGTATTGAGAAAATACATCAAATAACGTGGGAATCCAAAGACCCATTTCAAAAATGGATGCATTTCCTAGATGAAGATAGGTGACATAGACTTAGAAAAAAATTCTTGTGCAATCGCAAAAAATTCTCTAGCTTGGAAAAATACCTAATTAGGATGATAAAAGAAATAGAAAATAAAAATGGTGAAAAGAACTTAGATATAAGAATGTGATTCTACCAAGACCTTTATTTGTTGATAAAGGAACAACTACAAATCTTTAGATCTAAATCAAGATACCTTCTCATTGTAGTTATAGTGCATAGAAAAGAGCAATTGTAGTGGTTAAATTGAGGCGAATAGGCAAAATATAATGGTCATTGCCCTTAGATTTTCTTCGAGAAAAACCTTAAGGGAAGAGAGATAGAGAGAGGTAGAACATATATATAAATATATCTTCCTTTGAAACATAGTGTTAGATGCATATATAGAAACCTATAACTACAATACTATCGATCTAACCAATAATAATATCAAAGGTTCATAGATTTTCAACACATTAAATTAGGATAATATGAAACTTTGGTGGCTAGAATTAAAAATATTCTCATAACTAGAAATGTTCAACGACTTTTGCTTAAATTTCTTTTGTATTTTCTATTCATATCACTAAAATAAAATTTTTATGAAACCCTAAGATTATTATACAAAGGATATAAAAAAACTATATGTTGAGTAACTCTAATAAAATATATTGGATGATAAGCGAAGAAGTGGAATGTTTTTAAGACGTTACTAATGTATGGTTAATACAAAAGGAATGATGAAAAAAATGAGATAGTAAAAGAAGAAAGAGGTTTATATATAAAAATTTTTCTAGATCTCATCTACTATTTTACACGATAAGTATAAAAAGAGAGGGGGTTGAATAAGGTTAGTGAGTGGGGAATGACAGTGAGAAGGTGGGGGTTAATGAGTAGGGAATTAGCTATAGAATATAGAATTGATAATTATATATCTATGTTAATTTTACTTTACAATTTAATAAATTAGAATCTAATTGATATTATTATTATTTTAATTATTAAGATTATCTATATTTTTAAAATATCATGTAATGTCATCATAACGTTATTATATTATTTATAATCTCAACCATTAATTACACATCTTGAGGAGGTAAGTTGAGAAAAATTGAGGAAAATAAATTGAGATGATCAATTTTTAAGAATCTACTCTTTAACAAATACTAACAAATCAAATAAATATTTCTATTATTTAAACTCCAACAATTTTGTGTTGTATTTTTCTATTTTCCTAAATTTCCTATTTAATATATTGATATTTAATGTAATTTACTTTTGATAATTTTACAATATATGTTGTTTATACATTTTATTAAGGCTATAAATGTTAATCACTATAATTTAAAATTTACAGTAAAAATGACTATTATATAACATATTTTATTGTTATCACCATCTTTTGTTATCATTATTATATCTATATTATTAAACATAGAAGACCTTTGCATAACCATCTTTTTAAAAATTACTATTTAACCTTTCGATGAAAATTTCATAACAAAGAAAAAACATTAAAAACTACCCATTAAAAATAGAATATTTTATAATAAGGCTAAAGTATTTGACTGAAAAAAAAAAAAACAACTCAAAGTTTATAACTTCTCCCTTATAGTTTCTTTCCCCCCTTCGATTTCCCATTCTTTCTCCAGTTTCACTTTCACAATGCACTTTTCCAATCTTTGTTTGCAAGCTTTTTTTTTTCCTTATTTTTTTTTGTTTGCCCTTTGAATTTTTTTTTTTATTTTTCAGTAAATTTTTTCTTTCTTAAACAAGTGTGGAATATAAGACTTTTAAATAACCAAGTTTTCAATTTGTTAGTTTCATACTTTGTTGTTTAATGTTTTTCTTCTTTATATCTCATTTTTGGTAGCTTTTTTTTCTAATATAATAATTAAATTAATGTTTCTTTTTGTTACCTTTTCGCTCAATACTATACTTTTGCAAAGTTTTTTTTTTAATTATCAATTATTTATTGGTATATATTTCATTGTGCTGAAATTGAAAAACAAAGAAAAAAAGGATCACATAACTTGTCACGACTTGAGGTGGCTAGTTGTAGCAAGCTGTATATTGTACAAAGAATTGTAGATTAATTTCCCTTTTCAATCAATAACCCTTTATACAATATATAAGGCTACTACTACAACTAACAACCTAGAGTTAGAAAGGCATAAGTAATATCATTACATGTTTGTGAAACAAAACTATCGAATTATAAATAATACATATATAGATATTTGTAGATAATAAGTTTGCAATACATTAGATTATAAACTGGTAATACATTATAACACATAATAAGTTTTAAAATCTAATTGCAACAGCATAAGTACACTTTCATCACTAATCTTATACTTACATCAACCCATTGATGATTTACTAACCTCGGGCATCCTGTGACCTGGGTGTTAAGCTAACTAGCTTAATGAGATATTTCCTCAACCATACAATAAACAAGTTATACAACAATTAATTTCACACAAATGAATGCATGAATAATCAGTATACCATACAAATAAATGCAAGTGACCAAGTACTGCATGCAACTAAGATTTAACACCCTATGAAGTGAAGGTTAGAGTATATATAGAACCAATCAAAACTGGGTATCTTACTAGAACTTATATAACAATGAAACTCTGCGTTTCGTATTCAAAAGCACAATGGTATATCTATTTTTAGTTTTATTCAAAACTTAATTTTAAGTATGATTGTAAGTAGGTGCTCGTAGCCCTTACTCACCCTTAAACGGAGGTTTCTAAGCTCAACCCTTAACTAGGCGGCTGGTGCCTCCAACGCTTAGTGTTCCCACAAGTTAGGAAAAGGTCATATAATACATGTGCATCATACTAAACACTATAATTATAACTAAGCAACCCTCATATAGCCTCTCGTTATCTCCATGTGATGTGATAGTCGGAATTAGTTATACAATGCATGATTATGCATGTTTCAATTTAGTTAATTTAAGTATGATAATATTAAGTCTCTTTATTAAGTGATCAATAAAGTCACAGATAGATCAATTCCTGTTAAATTTACTTTGTAGCAAAAAATACATTGTCATATTTTAAAGTAAATTCACTATTGATAAGCAATATCATACATAAACATAACCTAACCTCACACAACATTTCATTATTAATAATAATTAATATTCATTTTCTATATATATAAGCATGTATGGAATTATTAGGAATACTTAGCCATCTTCTAAGTTAGGGATTGTAGTAATCAGTCGATAGGTCAATATCGATTTCGTGATCACTTAACATTAAAGGAATATAAAAAAAAGTTAATGTTGGAATCAAATAGTTAAACTATTATTATATTTAATACTTTTTACTTAAATTAGCTATTTGTTTATAGGGAATTATCGAGTTGAGCTTTTTAGCTAATCGTATATAATTCATTTTGATCTTTTTTTGACGTACTTTTTTTTATAGTAGGGTCTGTTTTGGACATTGTAACCCGTAATTTCAATTATGACATAAAATATTATGAAACTCATTATTTTGACTTAAATAATTATAAAATATTATTTCAAGCTTTTCTTAGTATAATTACAATTCAATAAATATTTAAATATTATATTTCATAATTTTCTTATTTTTAGGTCTATTTTACTATAATTGCCTATTTTTGCTAATTTTGAGGTTTAAGACTTATTAATTCAATTTTCTCTACTTTATTAATTTTCTAAGTAATTAATTATTTTATTATTATTTATAATTAAAAATTTAATTAATTAAGCTAAGTGATGATGTGGCAACATAAGGGAATATCACGTGTCACTTTTGTACTTTTGTCATATTTTCTTTTTTTTTTTTTTATTTTACGTCGTATATGTATATATGTTAATATTTATTACTATATTTCACTAAATTTACTAAATTAATTATTTCTTATAATTTCTTCAAAGTTACAGTATATATATATATACACTCATATTTACTAAATTACTTTATTTATTAAATTAATATTATAATATATTATGTATGTACTATTCAAATATACCTGTAATCCTACATATACTATACTATTTATATATGTATTTTTATATGTAAAATATACTTATGTGTTATAATAACATAACTTTAAATATTACATATACTATACGTATGGGTTTGTATATATATAAATAATTGTATTTTATACATATACATTATAGTTATATTACATACATATGTATATACTAAAATACTTAATATAAATAATATTATACACAAGTACATATACATAGTCATCACATTCAGTATATATATATGTATAGAATTTATAAAATAAAAATACAATATAAATACACAACGATATGTTCTTATACATACTGTATATATATATCCTTTAATGTAGTTATACCATATTATATTCATATTTGTATTTTGTAATTATATATACATATATATTTTGGTTGCATAGTATATTATGTACATGTAATAAAAATTATGTAAACCTAAATATATGTATAGTATACTATGTAATAAAAATACTAATTATATATATACATACTATACATGCATACATATGTATACTATATAGCAATAAAAATACTAGGTATATATATATATATATACATATTCACGTATACGTAAGTATATATGTATATAAATAAAGAAAATACATAGTATATATAAATATTATTATAAGTGCATACATACATGTACAATACTTAATTTCTTATACAAACATTTTGTAAAATCCAAATTACATGTATATAGACATATATGAGCATATATGCCCAAAAAAAAACTCATATTACATATACATATTATAGAATACAAGTATGTACAAAATACACACGATAATTGGTATAAAATAATTATATAAAATACATACTACTTGTTTTTAATACTTTAAGAAGTGAATGGGATATAGCTTCTTCTCTTTCTTCTTGTTTGTAATTTCCAGAAAATTAAAAGGGAAAAGAATAGGGGAAGCTCATGGTTGGAAAAAAAGAAAATGTTGGAGATGTGAAAAGTTATTTTCTCTCTTGTTGTTAACTTGAAAAGAGAACAAATGAATTGCTTTTGGCCTCCAACCAATGTAAACTAATAAAGTCAACAATTGAAGAGAAAATCAAATGCAATATAGGGTATTAATGATGCAGGATAAGGATCATCATTCTTCTTGTTTCTCTTCTCTTAATTGAACACTTAGAGATTAAAAATAGATCATGGGTTGCTATACTAAATCCTATAATCAACGTGGCTTGTTGAGGAAATTAGGGAAAAAAAAGGAAAAGGAGGGAAAAAGAAAATAAAAACAAAAATATTTAATTTTTCCAAACACAAAAATTATAAATTTATTATTTATAAAATTATATTGTGATTTTATAAAAATTTATTAATTTAATTATTACTTGCTACATTTACAATATTCACGAGTTATTTCAACGTGTTCACTAAAATTTATACGCAATTACTCATATTAGTTGATAATAACAATCAACTAAAGTTTTATCACTAATAGGTTATATTTGTTTATTTTATAAGCTTAAATTTATAATTTTAGAATTTTCGTCAAGTTTAAATTCAATTTCGAGTATATACAAATACCTTAGATTTATGGCTTTTATTCACGATTTAAGTTTCAATCGAGTATCTAGGGTTTTATTATCAATATTATATTCGGTTTCACAATTTAACAAAATTTTTATTTTACCTAGGCTTATCGACCCATGATATTCTCTAGAGCACTTGAATCTAATTTATGACCTAAACGGCTAATTACATAGGGTTTACATAACTTTTTTAAATTGTATATATTTTTTATATGGCCCTATCTTATATATGAGAAATTATTGCTAATTTTCTTAGTAGGTTTCTTTATGTTTTTTAATTCCTTCTATCAAACAACCCATAAATCATGTAAATACTTTATATTTTAAGGGGAATAAGGAATGTGGTGTAATAATAAATTTAAGAAATTAACGTTTTGATAATTTTAATCTTAAAAGAAATAATTATGATAATTTTTTAAATATTTTATATAATTCCATAACTTATAGTTTTATATACATTAACAATGTCACGATGCAAACAGCTGTAAATGTGGATGTGTAGTCTACTAGTATTATATTTAAATAAATAAGTAATGGTTATTTGTTTTCACCGCATTAACTCCTTATACCATAATAAGTACCATCTTAATAATATTTTGAACTTTGTTTTTATTAGTTAAGCATAGTAAAAATTAAAGTAGTGATAGATATGATGGCAACATTGATTAGATTTATTGTGTTGCACATGAAACGATGTATGAAAAATGAAAATGGATTGTGGATGATCTAGTGGTTGCAACAAATGAGTTAGAATGAAGAAATCGATTGTGGTTTTAAGTTTTTGCATATGGAACATCTACATGTATTTACTTCTCATTGATTTCTTTATTTATATTTTTGTATGTTGTTATCATTAGTTATTTAGACCTTAATTATTTTTCTATTGTAAATGATTTGTTGTCCTTGGTTTGTAATATATATAAAGAATTTTCATCGGTATTTGATTAATGTTTTTGAACTTTACAGCCTCCAAATTGTGATTTTTTTTTTAATTATGTAAGTCTAATTATTTCACTTCTAATAACACTTAGAAAATGTTATACTACGAATTATAATGGTGACAATGATTAAGTATACATGGTACAAATTACTCATGTATGTTAGGAAATAGATGTCTATTTTATTTATTTTGTTTTACAGTCATAGTGATTAACTCTTGCTTATAAGGACCATCAAAGTGGTACTTTTACTAGATATTGCAAATTTGCTATTTGCTTCTAATAGAACTCTCATAGTGGATTAGTTTTAATACAGTTGTCACGTATCAATTTCTTTTAACCATTTCTATATGTTTTCAATTATAGATGTACTTTGTCTTGGAAAGTAAAATACATATTAGTTTTATCAATGTCTTTCTAACTATAATTTCAACAGTAAATATGATGAAAAAATGTTATTAATAATAAAATACTAATATTGACAATCTCATGTTAATATCTAATATTTGGAAAAAGTGAAATTAATCATAATTATGAAAATTATTTCAACAATTTCATACTATAGCTTTTTGCTAGTAATTTTTACCTTCCAAAATTAATTTATATTTAATTTGATAATATTCTTTTTATTTTATGCATATGAATCACGAGTGGATGTTTGCTAGTAGTATGTATTTATACTCTATCGGGGATCGTGAAAAAAATGATAAAGCTATAATATGGTAACTAAAACAATACAGACTATAATATACGTATATAGTATAATAACGAGCTATGAATTGGAATTGGTAGTAGTAATATTTGTCTTAAAGATCTATAGACACTACTTATATGGTGAGAAATGCAAGACGTATATGGACCACAAAAGTCTCAAGTACATTTTTACGTTAAAAGAATTGAATCTATGACAAAGGAGATGGTTGGAATTGCTTAAGAATTATGATCTTTCGATTCACTATCACCTAGGAACGGTGAACGCAGTTGAGGATGTCTTAAGTAAGAAAAGTTCAATAATGCTGCTATGCTAATTATTGATAAGAGGGAGTTAATTGAAAAGATGTATTGAATGAGGTTGGAAATCTTAGTCCATGGGAGGAGATTGATGTTAGAAAATTTGGAAGTATAACCTACACTCTTGGAACGTATAAAGGAAACTTAGAAAAAGGACATGAAATTAGAAAAGATCAGACATAATTTGGAAAAATATCTTGACTTCTTGATCGATGATAAGGGAATGTTAAAATTCAAGAAAAGGATGTATGCTCCAAAAGTTGTGGAAGTTAAGGATGTGATTTTGGAAGAAGCTCATGGAGCTAAGTATTCTTTACATCTCAAAAGTAATAAGATGTATAAGGATTTAAAGCAGAAGTTTTGGTGGATAAGAATGAAAGGAGATGTAATACAATATATCTCGAAGTGTATGACTTGTCAAAAGGTTAAAGCAAAACACCAAAAGCTAAGTAAGTTATTATAACCTTTCTCGATAACTAAATGGAAATAGGAGAAGGTAACAATGAATTTTATAAGTGGTTTACCTAGAACAAGAAAGCAATATGATGTGATATGGGTTATAGTAAATAGACTTACCAAGTTTACACATTTGTTGGCTATCGAGCAAACTACAACCATATCTTAATTAGCTAAAGTATATATTAAAGAAATAGTTCGTTTGCGTAAGGTACTAGTATCGATCATTTTTTATTGTGATTCTTGATTCATATCAAGATTTTGGCAGTCTTTACAAGCAAAATTGAGAACTAAGTTGATATTAGTACATCATATCATCTATAAAGTGATGAACAATCAGAATGTACTATACAAACACTAGAAGATATGCTTAAGGCATGTGTATTAGAGTTTAGAAGAAACTAGGATGGCCAATTACCATTGGTAGAATTCGCTTACAACAATAGTTATCATAGTACTATTTAGATGGCACCATACAATGCATTGTACAAACGCAAATGTAGATCTCTAATATATTGGAGATGAAGTGGGTAATAAACAAATGATTGGACCAACCATTGTACAGGATCTTAAGGAAAAATTTCAAATGATATAGGAATGAATAGCATAGCATAAAGTCAATATAAAAGTTATGCAAATGTTAGAAGGAAGTTATTAGAATTTCAAGTAGGCAATTGGGTGTTTCTAAAAGCACCTTCGATATAGGGTATCAGGCATTTTGGTATTAAAGGAAAGTTAATTCATGATATGTAGGAACTTATTAGATTAAGAGAAGAAGTGGGAAGGTAGCTTAGGAGTTAGAATTGCTGAAAGAAATGGTTTGTATTCATAATGTTTTTTATGTTTCGACTGTAAGAAAGTTTGTAAGGGGAAAATTTAACATATGTGGAATGTCTAGTAAAGATTTTAGATATCAAAATACAAAGATTAAGAAATCAAGATATTAAGTATGTTAAAGTGTTGTAGAGTCAACGTACCGTAAATGAAGCAACATAGGAGTCTATAGATCGCATGAAGGCTCAATGCCTTGAACTATTTACTCAAGGTTAGTATGTTGATTCTGATAAGTTATCTATAGTTAGTTAGAATTATTGGTATGTGAACTACTTATTATAAATGTAAGTTTCAAGGAAGAAACTTTTTATGGGGGTAGAATGTGAGACCCTAGTCAACTAAGTATCTAGTCACTAAACTAACCAATCCAAGTTAAGACATTTAAGGCATTCGGAACGATTTAGGGCCTTTAGACAATTTTTTTCTAAATTAAGCTAAATCGTAATATAAGGTCATAAAAGTTAGACGAAAATTGCTAATATGATCAATATTTCAAAATAGTTTATATATAATATTTAATTTCAATATAGTATATTCTTACCGAGTACGTTTGTTAATTACTACAAGCTCAACGTTTGAGTCTTGAAAAGTAATAATTCATTAGAAATAAATTATTTAAGTTATATAAATAATATTTAAGGGTCAAATGACATATAGCTTGATTATATAAGCATGTAGTATATAAATTATACACCTGATACGTAAATATATTATAAAATATATCAAATAATTACTAAGATTTATATTTAATTGCTTAAAAATTATAGAAAAATTATAAAAATACTTAGACTTCAAGGATTTAGATATGGCATATCTCATATGCAGTAAGAATAGTTAGAATTGTGAATTGATAAAGGAAAATGACACAAATAAAGTAGAATGACACCAAATAATCCATAACTTTACACTTATAATTTATTTTCCCTACTCCATCGACTTGAGCATTGCACAAAAGGATTCAAACTTCATTCTTCCTCATTTTTTGTCACTCAAACATTAGGAATATTCTCTAGAAGGCAAACACACAAATTTTACAAAAAATAAGGAAAATTCGGAGTAAAAATGGGGGTTTAAGGGTTCTCATAAATGAGCACGTAAACCCAACAAATTTAGCTAGTTAAGAATAAAATTGAACCCTAGTACTATAAATAATCTCGGAAGTTGATAAGCTTAAGTAAGATAAAAATTTAATTAAATTATGAAACTAAATATATTATACATAACAAAAACTTTAGAAATTAGATTGAAACTTAAATTGTATACAACAAACCGTAAACCCTATGCACTCGTAAATATCATAAATTGAACTTGAACTTAACAAAAACTTTGAAACTATAATTTTAAGCTTATAAAATGAATAATTATACCTTAACAATAATAAAACCTTAATTAAATACAATTATCAATTAATATGCATAATTGCGTAAAATCATCAATGAACGCGTTGAGATAACTTCTAAATATTGTAAATGTTATTGTTAACATTATTTTATAATTAGTAAACTTATAATTTTTATATTTATAAATTTATAATTTCTCTTTTCCTTCTTTCCTTTTTCTTTGCTTCTCCAAAAATTTTTTTTCCTTTTACTTGCTACATTGAACTTCTAGAATGTTTTCGGCTGCTAGGTGTATGTATCTTCTTTTTTTCCATGTGCTTAATTGATGGAGTAGAGACAAGATATTGAATAAGTACAAATCACATCAATTAAATGCATCCTTATCTTCTTTTATTTTCTTTTATTTACATTGTTTTGTTTCCTTCTTCCTAGACGTCACTTGCTCCTCTTCTCTTGGAATTGTTAGTTGTTTTTTTTTTTTTTTTCAAAACAAACTCAAAAGAACACCAATACACTCTACCGAAAATTTCCCTTTCATTTCCCTCTTCTACTAATTTTCTTTCTCTGAATTTTCTTATTGATTCTCAACAAACACAAGAGGAAGAAGATAAGGCACTCAGAACAAACATATATCAAGACATCAAATGGAGCAATTAAGTAGCTTTTTAGAGTATGTATTTTGTTAAATTTTATATACTTTATGTATATGTGTATTTTGTAGAAATATATGTATTTAGAGATTTTATAACTATAATTGATTTTTTTTCGCAATTTTTCTTGTATTAAGATTAAGTGCACATGAAATGGAATTTTATGAAAAATTAGTATTTCTTTATGTTTATATAGGTATATGTATCGTATAGATATGTATATAGGTGTATAGAACATGTAGTATATTTGGTATTATACTATTAAATTACATAAAAGTATATGTATAATAAGTGGGAAAAATTAATTACATAAGTATATGTATATATACGCATAAACATACGTATGTTAATAGTATATTATGTATAAGTATATGAGTATACATGAATAGTGTAATGTAAAATACTATAAGATTAAAGTAGTATATAAAGTAAGATATATATGTATAATGATGTATGCCACGAGTTCCAAAGGAAGGAGGAAAATGATTAATTTTCAAAATTTAATGAAATATAATTGTATAAATATTAAGTAAAATACAACATAGGAAAAGTTTGGAAAATATACAAAATTCATAGAAATGATGTGTGGAGCATTCCTACATTACCACGTTAGCAATTAAGAAAAATTAATTAAATTCGTAATTTAAAATAATAATAATCAAACAATTAATTACTTAGAAAATTATTAAAATAGAAAAAATGAATTAAATAAGTCTTAAATCTGAAAAATAAAAGTAAATTGTGGTAAAATAGACTTAAAAATAAGAAAATTACAAAATATAAAGTCTAGATATTCATTAAATCATAAATATGTAAAGAAAAGCTTAAAATAATAATTTAACTCAAATAATAAATTTCATGATATTTCTAAATCATAATTAAAAAATGCGAGTTACAACGTCCAAAACTGACCCCGTTATGATAAATTTCATTTAAAAATAATGAAAATGAACTATAAGTTCATAAAAATCAAAATTAAAATAAAAAAGTTATATGCAATTGAAAGTTTAAGATGAACTGAGAAAAGTAAGTAAAAAATTTAAGTTAAACTATATTTATACCATACTTGAGCTATAGTGAGAAACTAAGCCAATAATAATAGATAGTTAGTTAATCAATAAACCTAGTTTTATGAATATTTATAGATTTATTTATCTTTTAAGTACCCCATTATCAAGAACTCGAAATCTTAAAAGATTAAAGAGTGAGCATTAATCCAGGTGAAAGAGTTCTTATGATCTGTTATCTGCTTATTGTTTGTTATTTGTATGTTGTTTGTTGGTTGATATTGTTTGTTTATTGAATGACTGATTGCTTTGTGTGTTATCATTTGTGTGATCACTTTCTTAAATTAGTAAATATAACTATTCGACTAAAATAATTAATTATATCTGTTGCATGTCAATGACCCAATTAGTATACTGATAGAGAGTACCAGCTTTGTAGATTTTTTAGAAAAGTATTTTTAGTAAACGTTTTCCAAATCTTAAGTATATTTTGTATGATTCTGTGAGGGCTTGTAGCGCCTATTGTCATGACCCTAAGAGGGGGGGTAGGGGGACTTACAAGGATTGCTTAAAATTTTCATATTGTATCTACCCATAATACGAAAACCACTTTGTAAATCAGATATTACAAGACTCTAAATAATTAATTACTAAGGTTTTCGATTTTTTTTAATTAATTAACTTACCAGAAAATATAAATGACTATGGATATTCGATATTCTATGGTTAACCAGAACCATACAAAATCGGTACCTCCTACCAAATGCTAAGATAAGGTAAAACAACTTAATAATTTAAAAGAAACACTATATTACACATAATCTTATCATATAAATATTTTCTATATCAATTGTTTCTATATTAACTATACACATTTCAATCAACTTTAACATTATTAAACATATTTCCAATTTGTACTCTGTTGTCAAGATTTTCACTAATCCGTACTTAAAGGAACTTGCAAAAGAAACTATAAGGGAATGAGCAAATCACGACTCAGTGAGTTTGTTCCTCACTACTACCTTTCAAGCAAGTTATCAAACATCATTAGCATATATGTAAGCAATCTACATACGAAATAATTGTAAGCACGATGAATGCAAGTAACACATCTATAAAAGTTCGAAACTATGGAAGATGTAAATTTATGTTGTTTATACGTCGATTATCCTCCATACTTACCCGCATGGAGCACATCACCTTCATTGCATAAGGCTGCCTAGGGGCAACGTCTTATTAGACGACACTCGAATTTACCCTAGCTGAGAAACAACAATCAATATAGGTAGACCCTAACTAGGGCCATCTACCGAACATATCGAAGGTCATTCGGGCACACAAAGTGAGTCCTCTTGCTATCAAATATATCTAAGAACCCAAGGACACAAATATGTGAGTTTTCTTGCAATCAACTGGAGATGCTATGCTAGCTTTACCTTAATGATAAAAATATTATTCACAGGCACTACGAGCCCTTAAGGAAATCATACAAAATATATTTAAGATTGGAAAAATGTTTTCCCAAAATACTTATCTCAAAATCTATAAAGTTAGCACTCTCCATCAATATACCAATTAGATCACAGACATACAATAGATATAACCAGTTATTTTAGTCGAATAATTACATTTATCAATTTAAGAAAGTGATTACACAGATGACAGCACACAAAGTAATTAATCATTAACAAACAATCAATATCAATAAACAAGTCAGCATATAAATAACAAACAGTAAGCAAATAGCAAATCATAAGAACTCTTTCACCTGGGTTAATGCTCACTCTGCAATCCTTTAGGAATTATAATTCTTGATAATTGAGTATCCAAAAGATAAGTAAATTTATAAATATTCTGAAAAACTAGGTTTATTGATTAACTAAATATCTATTATTATTTGTTTAGTTTCCTACTATAACCCAAGCATGGTGTAAATAGAGTTTAACTTAAATCTTTTACTTACCTTTTTTTATTTATCTTAAATTTTTAATCGCGTATAACTTTTTCGTTTTAATTCCAATTTTTATGAACTTATAGTTTATTTTTATCATTTTCAGGTGTGCTTTCTCATAGTAGTATCCGTTTTGGATGTTATAACCCATATTTTTCATTATGACATAAAAATATTACGAATTTTATTATTTCAATTTAAATAATTATAAAATATTATTTTAAGTTTTTTTTTGCATATTTATGATTTAATAAGTATACAATTCCTATATGTTGAAAATTTCTTATTTTTGATTTTATTTTATCATAATTTCCATATTTCACTATTTTTAAGGTTTAAAACTTATTTAATTCATTTTTTCTATTTAATAATAATTTTTATTTGTTTTATTATTATTTTTAATTAGTATTTTTACTTAAAAATCAATTATGTACTAACGTAGCAACTTGGATAAGCGCCATGTGTCATTTCTGAAATATACATAATTTCAATATTCTTCCTATTTTGTGTTTTCACCTAATATGTATATAATTATATTTATTATTGTATTTTAGTAAATTGTGCAATTAATTATTTTATTTTCTTTTTGAAACTCAAACATATTTTCATAATTATGTATTATCTTACTTTATGTATTAATTTATTATTATAGTATATTATATTTGTATTATCTAAGTATACCTGTATACTTGTATATATATTATACTCTTAAAATACATATTTTATATGTATACATATACTTATGTAATTATTTTCCCTCAACTTATTTATACATATATACTTATGTAATTAAATAATATACCTTAAATATACTATGTGTTCTATACGCATGTAGATACATAGACAATATCTATACATATATTATACTAATATTTTTGTACTTTGTACATACACACACATACATATATATATATATATTCACATTTGATCACATATTTTAACATATATAAAATGAAAATACATAGTATACATACTATTACACATGCCTATATATATATATATATATATATATATATATATATATATACCCATACGATACATATACTTATATTTTTATACTTTATGCATATACAAATATATATTCAGTCTCCTATTTATAAATATATCTATATGATAAAAATACTTAATATATACATGTATATATATACAGCTACATATTATACATATATGTGTATTTATCAAGAAAATAATATACATACTATGTATGTGTATATCTATACATATACACAAATCCTTTTTGTGCCAAATATTGTCTAATAAATTATAATATACATGTATACATAGTAATTTATACATATATGAACACAGGTACATACATTCGCTACACAATACATATACACATAAAGTATATACAATTTAACAAAATAAATACTCCCAAAAGGCTATTAAATTTCTCCTTTGATGTCTTGATATGTGGTAATCCCAAGTGCTTAATCTTCTTCCTCTTATATTTGTTGATAATTAATAAGAAAATTGAGAAAAGAAAATTACTAGACAAGGAAAACAAAAGGCAAACTTTCAGTGGAGTATTTTTTGTGTTCTTTTGAGTTGGTTTTGAAAAGAAAATAGTAGCAATTTAAGTAAGAGCAGGAGGCGTCCAGAAAAGAAAAAAAAAACAAAACAATATATGTAAAAGAAAAAGAAGATAAGAAAGCATTCAAGTGATGTGATTGTTAGTTTATCGTTTGAATTATTCTCATCCACGTAATTAAACATATAAGAAAATAATAAAACACATGGGCAGTTGCAAACCAAATTCAAGAACCCAACATGGCAAAGGGAAAATTTTCAGAGAAGAAAAGAAAAAGGAAAAAGAAAGGGAAAAGAAAGAAGAGAAAAAGAAAAGAAAAATAAGAAAGAAAAATTAAGAATTTCTAAATATAAATCATACAATATTAATTAATAATTATTATTTGAAATTCATTAATTAAAATGTTACCCTTTATGTTTATAATATTTACTAGTTATTGTAATGTATTCATTACTAATTCTATACGATTACGATTATGGATCAATAATTATATTTGTTTAAGGTTTTATTAATATCAAAGTAAATTTATTCATTTTATAAACTTAAAATTACGGTTTTAGGATTTTTATCAAATTCAAATTCAATTTCCGGTATTTACGTATACTTAGGAATTAAGGTTTTCATACACGATTTAGATTTCTATTGAATTTCTTGGATTTTTATTATGTATAATATATTCAATTTCATAGTTTAATAAAATTTTATCTTACTTAACCTTATCGACTTATGAAATTATCTATAGTACTAGAGTTTAATTCTACTCTTAAATAACTAAATTCGTAGGGTTTACACCTGTACATGATATTTTTATCATTAAGACAAATCTAATATGGTATCTCAAATTAATTGGAAGAAGACTCACATATTTGTGCTCGTAGGGCCTTGGATATATATTGATAGTGAGAAAACTCGCTTTGTATGCCCGAAGGGCCTTTGATATGTTCAATGGATAGCCCTAGTTAGGGTCCACTTATATGGATTGTTGTTTCTCAACTAAGGTAATAGTAGAGTGCCATCTTCTGGGATGTTGTCCCCAGGTAACCTCATGCGGTTAAGGTGAGGTGCTTCGTATAAGTAAGTACAAATGAATAATTAATGCGCAAACGACGTAAATCTACATCTTCCATAGTTTCGAATGTTAAGCCCTGAAGTCGTAGAGTCACAATAGTCCCTCCATGTAAACTATTCTATGATACTAATTGACTTCACAATGCCTATCATAGATATGATCTACATAAGGCATCGATAACTCGTTACTTTAAAGTAAACAGTTTAATTAAGAATTTAGCTAGAGTTACAGTAAGTATTAATACTTTAAGTCAATATATATAATTACAAGAACATTATTGTAGAACTCCCTAGTAATTCTACATCATAACATAATAGTTAGCTGGTTTACGTATCAAATATCAATCTTTAAGTTTTAAAGATACTAGTGAGACTTTAGATATAAATTAACTATTAGGAAAATTGATCCTCACACCCCCAGGCTTCAAAAGAGAACAAACCTCTAGATAGTTGTAGAGCGACATATTAATTAGAGTAATTAGAAGTCAGGACCTACAAAATGATCTATACGGGTATGAGCAACCATAGCTCAATAAGTTAAATTGGAGACTTATAAATGTATATAAACACAAACAAGATTATCAAGCAAATATTTTCATGCAATGCAACAAGTAAGTGTTATCACACAACGTAGTCTAGTCCGTTACAAAATCAGAGTAATTTCAACCGCTCTAATTCGGGTTAAGGAGTTTTCATGTTATGCAATAGTTCACAACTAAACCTAAGTTTATGCAATGGAGACACTACTCCTCCTAAAACTATCTTTTGAACCAATGCCTTCTTTTGAACCGCGATCTCCTCTCTTGTCACTTAGTTTGGTTGAGGATGAGGAAAAAACCAAATTATTATCCAGCCTTATCTTTTTTAAAGGTGTCGGTGTTTAGTTGGAGAATCCTAATGATCTCCTAAAAGGTTAAAATGCATGACAATTTAGGGTATTAAGGTTGATTAGGATTAGGTTCAATTTACGGCGTTCGAACAATTTAACACCAATCTAGTGATAACAATCATCAATCATAACATAAATTCCAACATGAAGTCAAATACATAAGCACATGCGTAAAACTACTTACAATCACAATCATATACAATTTTAAGTCTCCAAGTACCCTAAAATAATACTCCAAATACAGTGAAGTAATAAACGCAACTGACCTGGAATTCTCGGTCACTTAATCACTTAATTGCAGGTTGGTTTGCCTTTATGTATCCTATAATACAAATACGTCTTTTTAGTACTTATACTTTAATTATATATATTGTAAGTTATGATTTAACTCACTTCTCTATATATATTTATTATTTACTAATGATTTATTCTACATTAGCTCAAGTTTCGATTTCTAAATTAAATTCTAGTTTTGGTTCTAAATTGTTTTTAACTATAAGGAATCCTAAATATACTCGAATCCTAATGTGAAATTAATCACATTAAGCTAGAGTATTTTAATATCATACTAGGTCTTAATTTAGTATTCCAACCAATTCGATACACTCTAATCCTAATTAGGGTATCGGATTTTACTCCCGATGTGAGAAAATCTTACATTTTTTATCCAATTACCTAAAATTAATTTTTGTACCAAATTTATTTTATACTGATATTATTATTATATTATCCAATTTAACCTATTATTTAATATTTATTAAAATCCCAACTTTACCTATTACTAAATTTCCTACAATTACCACGTAATTCACATATTAATTACAATTAACACTCTAAATGTTAAGATTAGATTTCTACATTAGAGATTAACATCCTTAGACATCTAATTACCCTATAAGTTAGTAATTAATCATTTAATCACTTAATTAATCCAAAATTATCCATTTTTTTCATCATTTTTGGGCTAAAAAATTACTTAAAATTTTTTAAAATTAATTTTAAAGAAATGGCTTCTTAGCATTGTTCTACATCACTTAAGTATTCTACAAAAAAAAAAAATTAAGCTCTAAAATTACATTCCTAAGCCTATTTATTTCTAATTCTAAATATGCTTAATTTTGTCCAATTTCTTAAGAATCTTATATTTACAAACAAGATTAAACTTAATCACTATTTTCTCTTAAATCTATGTATAATAAAACATCAAAATAATAAATTTCATAATTTTCTAGGTATAATTAATAATTTTAAAGAATTTTGCAAAATTGGTGAGACTTGAGACTCACCTAATTCAAGAGCTTTTTGGCCTTTAACACCAGTTCAGTTGTGTTAGCCAGTCCAGGTGGTCAGTGTGGAGTGGGGTAGTGGTGGTGGTGCCTCATGGGTTCTGTCTAAAAGCACTAATTGTACAGTTTTGTAAAGATTTTTCCTAAACCTTAATTTCCCTCTCAAATTTCGGTTCTCTCAATTTTTTTCAACTCCCAACTGACCAAATGAGCTTTGAAAATTTTCTTACTATTTATAGGGTCATAAAGGAATTATTGTGGATTAATTAGGACAAGACAAGGTCCATATCCCTTCTTTTGTTTTTGCTTTTTATGTTTTTGTTTATTATTAGGTAATATTTTCTTTCCTTTCCCCTTGCTGCCATGACTTGATCTAGATGATTCACTATCTCTCTGATTTTTCATTAATTTTTTTATAATTTTCTTTAATTATTTATCAAAATTTTAGCTAATTTCGGGTAATTTAGGTAATTTTGAGTATTTCTACCTACATGTAGATACATGTAGTGTATAAGTAACACTCCTAAATATTATTTAGGTCATTTTATGATTTTTAGTATACATGTAATTTATCTCTAGCGATTTGTTAGTTATTGGAATGCATTTTATGCACTTTCGATAAATAGCAAGTAATATACTTAAAATTTGAAAATTTTATATTTTCTTATTATAGCGATTTGTTAGTTATTGGAATACATTTTACGCACTTTCGATAAATAACAAGTAATATACTTAAAATTTGAAAATTTTATATTCTCTTTTTTTATTATTTATTTTCTTAAATTCAAACTTATGGTATCACTGTTACTAATATTTTTAACTTTAATTTTATAATTTAAGTTTGATTGAATCCTTTAACCAATAGCTCTAAACTTTGTATACTAAGTTCGATCCTACAATTACTTAGCTTATATTTAGGACTTACACCAGACTCCCATTGGTATTTTACATACATTTATTGCATATGAATTCATTGTGCATATAAATAGATTGTATGTGTGTTAATAATGTTTGATAACTTAATTGAACGGTAGTGGTGAGAAACAAACTCACTACGCTGTAGTTTGCTCATTTCCCTATAGTTTCTTTCGCAGGTTCCTTTAAGTAGGGATTGGGGTAAACCTTAAGAGTAAAATACAAATCAGAAATAGGTTTGATAATATTATAGTTAATTGAAATGTATATAGTTGATATAGAAATAATTGGTGTGGAAAATATTCATAGGATAAGAATATGCATAATATAATATTTCTTATAAATTATTAATATCTTAGCATTTCATAGAAGATATTGATTCTTTGCGATTTTGGTAAACTATAAAATATTGGATATCTATAGTTATTTATATTTTATAGTAAGTTAATTAATTAAAAATTGAAAACCTTAGTGACCAATTGTTTGGAGTCTTACAAACTCTAACTTACAAAACGGTTTTCGTATCATAGGTGTACATGTGATATGAAAATTTTAGGTTATTCTATTAAGCTCCACTTAGGGTCATGATAGTGCATAACCTAACATGGCTTGGCTTGGAACTTAAACAAGTGGTGGCAAGGGATGTTAGGCTAACACACCCTATTGGCTTGAGCACCATGTGTTAGTGAGTGTCCAATTTTCTATCCAATTTTGATGTATTTTCTAAAAATACCAAATTACCTCAAAAAATTATGAAATTTGGTTTTCCCATGTTATTTTATATTTAATTCGACCTCTTAATTTTATTTTCTTGAAATAATATCTATTTAGGGGATTTCCTTAAGAACATGCCTTATTAGTACGAATTTTGATTAAAATTTCAAAAATATTAAATGATATTGTTTCAAGTTGAAAAATTTTATATAACACTCTGTAATATATACTAATTTTTGGTGATAAGAATTTTTGAAAATATAATGGTTACTATTTATAATAATTTATCCGGTACTTACTAGCAATTTTGCTAATAGAAGAAAATAAAGGGATTTTAATATGTTTTGTGTATAAAATCAATTTAGCCTAACTTCTTATGATTAGTAATATTGAGATATGTACAATATTCTAAGTTTAAAGTTAAGTGTAATTATTCCCCTATTTTTAGTCATTTATTGAAAAATAGAGCTTAAATATGTATTATTGGATATATAATACAATATGCAATTTTTAGTATTTTTTCAGTCTAGAATATAATCATCATAATTTTTTTGAATATAATGTGTATTTCATGGATTTTGTAAAGTACAAATATTAAGTACTATAAATTTCCCTATTATTTATACATGTTTTGCTCCATATGTTGATTAGGGATAAAATTGGTAAATTGGCGATGTAATGTATAAGGGTTTGAGAACTAATGAAGTTAAGGAAGGTTGTTTAGAGTGTTGCTTGCTATATTAAATTGATCCTATAAATTTAACTCAAAAGAAAAGTGAGTAAATCAACAATATTTTAGGATATTGGTTAAAGGTAAAGCATAACTTAAAGGTTCTAGGAATAAATTTTGCACTATAATGATACTTAGAGAATAAGTCAAAGGCAATTTATAAGTTAAATATAAAAATAGGGGATATAGAAGCCTAGTTAGAAGTTATTTTTCTTAAAAACTGTCAGAATAATAAAGTCAGATGGTAGCTCAGATGATAATTTAGTAAGTAGCATATAATTGGAGAAACTCAGAGGCTGTGTCAAATGATAAAATTGATATTATGAATGACCCCTATGTAGCACAAATGGTAAATCAAAGATTTTTTTACTCGAGAAAGTTACTATAGAATCACTTAGAACCTAACTCAAAAGATTTAACAATTTTGGATAACTTATAAAAATCATTTATTAATCAAGAAATTATGATTTATAAAAGAGGATAGTGTAATAAGCAGCTGTTTTGGAAGCTAACTTAAGATAAAACTCAAAGATTGAATCAAAACCAACTTACAATGAACTAACTACCAACAAGTGAGTATTTAACTAATATATGTGTACATACACTCATGACTTTGTAATTAACTATGGAAGTACTTTCTCTTACTTTGTGAAGTCATGGAGGACAAAGTTTCTACTAACAAGTAAATTGGGATTATAATGCTAGCCAAGTAAGTGAAATTGTGTGTATTGGGTATAGATTTACATCTAACTGTCTTTACACATGATTGTGGTGTTTGTTAGAATGATGCTTGGAATTGTTGTGTAAAGTACTTAACTTACACTTAACTAGCAAATTGTGAATGTTCTAGTTCATGAATAGAGCAATTGTTTGAATATTGCCTAGATTCATGATAGTGGTACATAGTGATGTTATATATTGTATAATGTTGGTAATGTTTGATATGATGAACTCTAGATTTGGTTATGAGTAAAACATATGAAGATTTATGCTATAATGAGTATTCAAATAATAAGCTATTTCAAAAGCAAATTCAGAACATAAAGTAGAGATAGAAAGAATATGATAAGTCTTATTTGTATACTTGATGTTGATTGAGAATTGGTTTATGCATTAACGACATAACACGAAAAAGACCTATGGGTTAGGTTTCTTAAAACTTATGGTTTTGCTAAAATAAGTTTACAAACCTAGGTTTTGTGTATAGAGTTTCACATTGACCAACACTTCAACCATGCTCTATGGTTTTGTTAAGCTGAAATAATTTGCTAGGTTTCAGATATATTCTCCAAATGCTTAGATTTGTAGTCAACTAAGCTAGATGAATTGCTAAGCTAAGTAGGATATTCGTACCAATGCATGTCACTTGCATTAGCATGGCATACAATTTGTATTAACTTATTTGCTACTCGGATGTTAACTCAATATGAAACTTGAGTATTTATGTTTATGTGCTTTAGTGTATTATGCTTGTTTTACACTCTCACTCAACTTAACAATAGTTGAGGGGATAAGTTTTCTGTTATTCTAAGGTTAGGATACAACTTTTTAGGGCATCACTAGCCACAAGGATAGACTTTTGGAGAGCGCTAGATAGAATAAGCTGTTTTGGAAATGAAAGTGTCAGTGGACAAGTACAATGAAGACTTAGAAGTTTAACTATATTTTAGTGTTCAAGTTTTTGAAGTTTGTAAATAATGTAAATATTTATAACAAAAACTTACAGCTAAACTCCTTTAAGTGCCAAGTATATAATAAAGTGTTATTTTGTTAGAATCGAGCTTATTTATAACATGTTTACCTATGTAATGAGACATCCTCTACTATACTGAGATGTGACAAAAAGTTATGTAGGAAATTAGGGTGGTGAGGCCAAGAAAAAGATGCAATCGCAAAAAGTCCAAGTGTCAAAAAGATTATTATGAATGCTTTAAGGTAAGCTCTTGAAGTTAGAGGTTTATATAGTTTGATAGATCTAGTTCACTTGACTTTTTCATCTAATAAATTTGAACAATTATTTAAGAGTAAGTTGTAAATAGATTAATGGGTAGATGGATCCCAAACAAGTTTCCTGCAAAATTGGAAGCATTAATGCTTAAGCACTCAAATAGTGGCATAACTTGGAAAAATAGTTTCTTTTCCATGGATTTAACATATATAATGTTTCTTTGCCATGGATTTAACCTATATAATGTGGTCATTCTTTTTACCTTTGGGCCAGATCTAGATGTTTGCGTGGATGTCAATGGCAGAATTGTGAAAATCTTTTTGGCAGAAAAGCAGGTTAGTATATTGGACTCTTTTGCCCATACAATATTTATCTTGGATTGTATCGCACTTTAATGGGTTTAATGAATTTGAATTTTAGATGATGAGCAAAATTCGGCCAAAAGCTTCGAGATGCCTCCTACGAAATGCATAATAATAATTCAAGTATCAACTTAAATTTTACATCTAACCAACTTCATCAATATCATGGTGCCAATTATCAAGCCTTGTCCAATGTTCTTCCAATTAATCCATATGTAAATGCTCACTAATAGCGCCAGCCCCTCATAGTTCAAAATGATGGTCATGCCAAGCAACTTACATGAGCCTATACCTCTACATAACAACCAGATGGTACAAACTGAGCAGCATCTATACAGTCACACGATATTATTCTTTTAGTAGTTAGACAGTTAGTTATGTAGTTGGTTGTTATAGCTCTAGTATAAATAGGATCAGTTGAGCTCATTTTCATTTTCTTCTTTTGTAACTGAAGATAAACATAACACTTTCTTTTTCTTTCTTTCAAGCTACAAGTAGAGGAGTTCTATAGTTTTTCACCATACAAAGAATATTTCACATTATCAAATAAGACTTCATTTATTATTCATAAATCTTTTATTAATATACTACTTGTTAGTATAGTTGATTTTATTAATTTAAATGTCTCAAGTAAAAATAGCCAAATCAAGTAACCGATTTGGGATTAACTTGGATTTGGCTCAATCACAAGAGGATTAAACTGTAAAATTATTTCATAAAATTATTATTTAATTCAATAAGTTTGCTAATCAAAGTAGTCCGTAAACCAAAATAACTAGCATCATTAATAATTTTTATGAATTAGCATAGCTCTTTTAATGTGAACTAAAAAAATTACATATCATCTTCTTCTTATTAACAATTTGTACACATTGTTGCAATTATTTATGTATATTCACATGTAGAATTATGTTACATCAAATGCATAACACCTTGAATAATTTATTTATTATGATATTGATAGAATTCCGTTTACCAACTCCTTAGTGCAAAAGGGTAATTGATTAATAAACAAGCGAAAGGAAAATTAAACCATGGCTTGCCTTCTTTAGCAAAATGACCAATTGGAGAGTAAAATATGGAGTCATAAATGATAAGCCATCTTCTTCGTCATATTCAATTTGGAAACGGAATATACTCGACGTGGAGTGAAAAAGTAAAGCCAATACAAATTACTAATAATAAATGACGATATGTTTATTCATATCGTATTATAAACAAACGGAAAATGAAAAGGAATGAAAGAAACAATAACTTAGTTTATCGCCTATTATTCCAAAATTTGAAATGCGGACGAATCCTCTATCAAATTAAAGATAATAATATGAGTATATGACTTCGATAAATATTGATTATTAATATATTCTGCAACTTATTAATATATTGAAATAACAATCAAATATAAGGTATTATAACTTTATGATATCACAAAGTAATATGTATCTACCAAGTTACTATTATCATTAACAGAAAGTATGATAATATTATTTATTATTAAAGCTATGAGTTATAAATAGAAATAAACAATAAGCGCACCTTCGTCGACATAAAACCCGTTGCGGCTGGTCTTCGAAAACGGTAAAACAGGCGGTCAACACGAAGATTCTGAGTCTAATGGATTGATGAAAGCGACCAAGAAATGATAAAGAGAGACATTATGGTCGGACTTAAACAGCGGATGACTGGAAAACATGGAGCAATGTTCAGAAGAAACAAAGCATAGATACATCGGTGAATGAATGATCAGACCAGCGTCTTACTAATTAACTAAAAGGACTAAGAGGAATGGAAAATGAAAATGAAGATACATACATAAATGTCAGAATTTTGTTGGTGCTTCTAGAAAAGGTACTCCTCGCCAAGGAAGAAGAAAAAGTCGGAGCTCAGAAGTTGTCTGGAGAAAAGGATGAAAATGTTATGATAGGGGAACAGGAACAACAAAGTACGGAAGGACAAGGAGAGATATAAGAGAACCCACAAAGCTTAAAGACTACAGTCAAATATTGGGTTAGAAAAATAGAATTCAGGAGTCACTTTACAATTAACAATTAGTTACAGAATATGATAGTACATGTAACAAATTTACTTGCATGTAATAGATTGTAATAGTACCATAACAAGAAACAAAAAGAGTATAAATTAGTTCAAAGAGAGAAAGGGAGAGTATGAGAGTTTTCCCTTTGACATTGCTTCTTGCAATTGTTTGGAGCCATTGATCACTCGAAGAGTTAGCAATTGCAAAACCCTATTGTTCCTTCCATTTGTAAGAACCTCGTACAACACTTACAAAACACTTTTAGTATTGTTAGAGACATCTACGTGTAATACACACAAATTTGCTTTTGATTCATGAATATCTAAGCAAGATCAAGAGAAAATACAAACCTTAAATTTCACTGTGAGAAAGGTTCGAGCGAAATACAGAAAGACAAAGTAAGAGAAGAAGAGAGAGGAATAAGAGTATACCTAGAGAGGATAGTGATATTTAGTATTCTGCATGCGAAGGAAGGGAAGAGTAGGCTAAGCTCCCATAGGCCTATCATTTGGTGCTTTCATTGATCATTAGTTTGTTGATCAACATTGTAATCCAATTGTGATGGCTAACAACATAAGAGGAATATCAGGTTTACAAGAAGACATTCAGAAACATGATGCAAGATTTGTATCATTGGAGTCAAGAATTGATAATATGGAACATATGATGACAGAAATGAATGAAAATTTCAAAAATTTTCTCAAGACTTTTCAACCTTTAAAAAGAATTAGAAAAATTGAAGAGTAAATGAGATTCTTTATCATTTTTTTTTCACTTAATAAGCAGAAGTCACATCAGTATCATAGATCCATTAAGTTGATTTACTGAAGTTTTTAAGGACAAGACTCAGAATCTTAGCTTTTTAAAGTCAATCAATTTTTGAATTTCATGAAATACCACCATCAAAAAAATTAAAATGGCTGCTTTTGCCATGGAAAATGAAGCCTTACAATGGTTTTAATGGTTAACAAAAATGATTTGTTAACTACATGGTCAACATTTGAGAAAGTAGTAAAATCAAGATTTGGACCTTCAATCTTTGAAGATTAGGAGGAAATTATCCAATTAGTGCAGAAAAGGTCAATATTGGAGTATCAAAATGAGTTTGAAAATTACTCAATCACATTTCCAAGTTGTTTGAAAGCTTTATTCAAAGTTGCTTTGTATCCAGTCTTGAAGCCAATATTCAGACAAAGGTTATATTAGCTTGACTATCATCTTATCTAGAAGCAGTACATTTGATAAAGTTACACGAATCTAAGTTGCAAAGACTTGTTAACAGGTCATTTTCTTATACAAAATCTTTTTTAAGCACATTTTTTTCAAGTAAAAACACAAACCCATCTTTTCTTTCAAAACTACACTACTAGCCATCTTTTCAAAAACCTACCAATTCCACTGCATCATCTCAAGCCGCAAACAAAATAACCAACCAAAACACACAAAATAAAAACAATTCCCAAATTTTCAAGCATAAAACTTTACTTATAAAGAAAATGACAATTGCTAAATTAGCTTAAAAAAGGAAAGGGGATTATGCTATAATTGTGATGAGAAGTTTCATAAAGAACATGTGTGCAAAGCTAAATGTTTAATGATAATATAATTGAAAGAAATGAAGGATGAAGATATAGTAGAAGAATTGGAGTTTCAACAAATAGAAGGGGAAGATTCTGATGAATTAGAAACATCTTGTTCGATTGAGATCAGTTATCATGCATTGTTTGGACTTTTAGCTCCTAAAACATTAAGGTTAAAAGGAAAAATTAAAGGCAAGTATCAACTTTGGTTGATTTGAGAAGCACACACAATTTTATTCAAGTAAGTGTAGCTAAATTATTAAATTTACCTATCTTTGCTATACTTGAATTCTCAATAATGATTAGAAACGAAGATACATTGATATGTTCATCTATACGTCGTATTGTTTCTTTCATGTTGAATGATATTGCATTTTTGGTAGATTTTTATATATTAGAAATCTAAGGTACAAAATTAGTCCTAAGAATACAGTAGTTGACTATATTAAGACCAATAACTTTTGACTATAAGCGATTGATAATGACATTCCAGATGGATGGAAATGTAGTAGATTTCCATGGCCGAAGTGACACATCAGCAAGGAGAATTGAAAATAATCAATTGAGGAAATTGGTTAAAACAAACAATGTTGCCTATTTGTTTCATTTAAATAGAATTTGACTAAGACACAACAGATAATGAAGTCCTTTGTAGACTAACATAGGACTAATAAAGAGTTGCAGGTGGGAGATTATGCCTATGCCAAATTACAATCGTATAGGCAAACTACATTAGCCAACAGACTTTCTTATAAGCTATTAAGGCATTATTATGGACCATTTTAGGTTCTACAAAGAGTAGGATTGATAGCTTATAAATTAGCTCTATCAGAAACGTCTTGAATGCATCCGATTTTTCACATTTCCTTATTGAAGAAAGCATAAGGCAACAAAGATGTATAGAGAATATTACCAAAAATGGCTATTACTAATTATCCTATAGTAAACCCTTTAATTGTCTTAGATACTTAAGACATACTTAAATAAGGAATAACGGTGACACAATTATTTATTCAAAGGGAGTCATTAGACCCATTAGATGCTACTTGGGTAGACTATTCAGATTTTTGGAGGGACTTTCCCAATTTTGACCTTGAGGATAAGGTCAATTTCTCACCGACAGGGGAAAATGTTATGATAGGAGAGTAGGAACAACAAAGTATGAGAAGGACAAGGAGAAACGTTAGAGAACCTACAAAACTTAAAGACTACATTAGATATTGAGTTGGAAAAATAGAATTCAGTAGTCACTTAACAATTAACAATTAGTTACCGAATATGATAATACATGTAACAAATTTATTTGCATGTAACAGATTGTAACTATACAATAACAAGAAACAAAAAGAATATAAATAGTATGAAGAGAGAAAGGAAAGGTATGAGAGTTTTCCCTTTGAATTGCTTCTTGCAATTGTTTAGAGCTGTTGATCACTTAAAGAGTCATCAATTGTGAAACCTTATTCTTCCTTCCCTTTGTAAGAACCTCACACAACACATACACAAGACAATATTAGTATTTTTTGAGACATCTACATGTAATACATATAGATCTACTTTTGATTAATGAAAATCTAAGCAAGATTAAGAGAAAATAGGAACCTTGGATTTCACTGTGAGGAAGGTTCGAGAGAAATACGAAAAGACAAAGTAAGAGAGAGAGAGAGAGAGTAAGAGTATTCCTTAATTGCACTGAAAGAGAGGGGGGGAGAGAGAGAGAGAGAGAGAGGATAATGATATTTTAGTGTTATGTACATGAGGGAAGAGAAGAGTGGGTCGAGCCTCTCATAGGCTTATCGGAAAACAATGAAAGTTGATGGTTAAAACCATGGATTTATGCATCAGCGGTCACCAAGCTCCAAAAGTCGGATCTAGTTGAACTTCCTCCTTCTTTAGTTCAAGCTTTGTTTCTCTATTTCAGCTCCATAGATGTGAACAAACAAACATGGATTCGTTGATAGTGTTCAAGATGGTAGCTAATGGAGTCCACTTAGAAGATAAAATTGTAAGGGACAGAATGTTAGATTGAGTGGCTTGTTCGAAAGAGAGATAGAGAGAGGGAACAAGGAGCAAAAGGAAGAGAGAATGCAGCGATGAGAGCGAGAGCTGTTGAAAGGAGCAAAGATGAGAGCAAGAGCTATTGAAAAGAGAGAGAGAGAGAGAGAGAGTATTTTGTGTTTGGTGCTCAAAATTGAAGGAGAGAGAGTATGCATGTTTGTTTTCCAATAGAATAACAATAAGATACATTGAGGTTAAAAGGTATATTATTAATAAATATAGACAAAAGAAAGAATTGTAAATAATAATAATAATAGTACCAATACGTCACGTTTATGTGTACCGAATAATTGATATAAAGAGGAGAAAGTTTATGTATTGTCTACTTTTAATTGGCTAAGAAAAAGTAAAACAACTTGTAGTGTATATGACAATAGTAGGATATTTTGGTTATTATAATTACTATCATACTAATACATTAAGCTATACAAATTAGTAAACTATATTATAGTAATAACAAACAAGTTTATCATTGTTGTAAATTCATGGCAATATATATATATATATATATATATACACACACACACACATATACACACACACATATACACACACATACACGTATTTATACATTCATAATAACTTTATAATAGTATCCATAAATCAAGATCAATATTAGTCAAAATCTAATTTCTCAAGTATACTAATTTAAAGGGAAATTACACTTTCTTAAAATTTTTAATCCACTTTTCTTGACTTGTTTACTTAAATATTCTTTTATTACTCCATCACTTTCAATGTTGATTATTGAATTCTTTCATTTTAACAATTGATTATACATAATAACATCTCAACAAGTAAATTAAGATAAATAGAGCAAAATCCATTTTCTATTTTTTCCACATGCATCTTGCTAAACCAGCACCTTTACTATGGCATTTTAAGTGCTACTCATGTAAAAAGGCTAGATTCTTATGTAGTAAATGGTTTTTCCATCAATGTCCTTGCCAATTACTTGGAAAAAAATGTGATTGATTAGGATACCAATACTAGTGCTAGTGCTAATTGATAAACTTTAGCTTTTAGATTTTGGTATTGATATTTGATTGGGACAAATAAGGGCTCAAAGCCTTTGAAATTTTGTGACAATTTTCATTACTTGGAATTTTTATTTTCCGGTGAGAGGAATTAAAACAAATAATTAAATTACATAAAATCATTGAAAACTTTTAAAATTGTATAGATGCCTACTTTTTTTTCAAAAATCAGCACTCAAAGAAACAATTCAATAGATTACACATAACACATATTATGGATATGTATTGTAAAATAAGTTAATATATATGCTTATGTGGCAATGTATTGATTTATTTAGTTAATTAAAGTTTAAAAAAAACTAAAAGATAAATAAATGTTAAGATGCTAGTGTTTTATCCATGTGTTTAAAATTGCTTTTATTTGTATAGAAAATATGGGTGAGCAAGTATGTAGGTCTTGCAATCAAGTATTTGAGTTTTGATTCATAAAATTTAAGGTGATCGGGTAAGCTATCCAATCGAACTCAAATTTTACGACAAAGTTAAAAATATTAGTAAAAATGATCCCGTAAGTTTAAATTTAAGAAAATAAATAATTAAATACTATAATATTAAATTATAAGTATATTACTCGTTATTTATTAGCAACGTATAAAACAAGTTCCAATAACTAACGAATTGATAGAAATAAATTATATGCACACTAAAAGTCATAAAATAACTTAAATAATATTTAGGATTATTTATTTATACCATATATATATTTACTTATAGGTAAAAATATTCAAAATTACTTAAAGTACTCGAAATATTTGATAAAAATACTAATTAATCAAAGAAATTTTATAAAAAATTAAGAAAAATATGGAAAAGTGTGGAAATGTCCAAAATGAGGCGTATCCTACTAGGAATTAAATTAAAAAATAGAACTAATTAAATTAAGACAAATAGAAAGTGAAAGAGAAGAAGATAAGGGACGAATGTCACAAGAAAAATTAAAAACCTCTTCAAAGCCCATTTTGGTTAGTTGACCATTAGAAAAAAAATAAGGAGAAGAGAGAAGAGAAGAAAAACTAATTTGAGAAAAATTAGACAAAATAGTATACATTTGGAGCTTATAAAGGGAACCCACATTCCACGACTACCTAAGCAGAAACAACCACCACCACTAAACAATGGACCTTATGCCTAAAGTTACTGACAATGGTGAATCCATTGCTAGTGGCTAGAGGCCCTTCAATCGATGAATTCTGATTGCCCTGCTAAATTTATTTAATTTACTAAAAATATCAAATATGCATGAAAATTATAAAATTGGTATTATAGAATGTTTTTGTAAGTAGATTTAGGAAAAAATTATCAATTTGATAAAATTAAAGCTTGGGATATGCTTCTCTTAAGAAATGATTAAACTTAAGCCAGTTTTTTATATTGAAATAAATGATCTTAATAGCGTAGTTTTGAGTTCAAATTTTTTTTTAAAGCTATTTAGAGTATTTAAAGTAGTGTTATGAAGAGATTTTTTAGAAATCTATTTTTAAGTTAATTTTGTAATTTAGGGCTAATATGGTATAAATTCTAATTTAAGATATAATTAGACATTTTGATATGTTATTGGATGATAGAGAATGATATATATTGTGTTAGAAGTGTTAGATACATGACATAAGTGTATAATATGTAATAATATATAATATGTGTATATAGGAATTAAATGGATAAAAAATGTTAGGTAAAAATTAATGTTAGGAATATGATACAAATCTAATTTGGAAGGTGAATTTACGAAATTATATAAAAAATATAAGTCATTCTCACATCGAAAGCTAATTCGATAGTTAAATTAGAAATATAGTATACCGTACGGATTAAAATACTAATTAAGGGCTAAATATGATATTTGGGATACCTACGTATAATATGCCTAATGTTACATAATGGTTCGGAATGAGTTTTGAATGTTTACGTATAAAACTTGTAATCATAAACTAAATTAGAACCTAATTTAGAAAATAATTCGGAAACTGAATCAGAACCTAATCTAAATTAAGAATAATTGTAAAAAACCTAAAAACCCAAATAATTAGGTATAATAAAACCCTAAACTAAAGATGTCATAAAGAACCATAGAATAAACCTATATAAGATAGTTATATGAGTACTAAAACAACATTTATATTATAGGGATTATTAGCAATGACCTGAATGAGTTGCACCTTGAGTAAGAAAGTGGGAAATCCAGGTAAGTTAAGATTGATACTTTACTATATTTTAAAGTACTATTTATAGTACTCGGAGGATAGGGATTCTACCCGATTGTGTTTGTTAAATAGTAAATTGTATGCATGCCTATGTGTATGTGTTTTTGGATTTGATTACATGATTCTAGTTTGATGTTTTGGATTGAAAGTTATGTGATTTGTATGAAATGCTTAAACACCTTAAATTGGATATAACTGAATATATGACTTATAGGTCTAAAATGGACTTACATAGCAACCCATTAGGGAAAATGTTTAAGGTTCTCCGGCCAAATTTACTACCTATACCTTATTATATGGTATTTTGGAACCATTTTGTAGCCTATAAATTGTATAGGGTACACAGGGCATAATAAGGTATAGGGTCGGCAAGGTATGAGCCGAGCCCTACCTATACTCTATCTTGTGAGTACAAGTTTCAAAACTTTACTACCTATACCTTATTATATGGTATTTTGGAACCATTTTGTTGCCTATAAATTATATAGGGTACACAATACCCAACATCATGTAGAAGCTATAGATTTTTTTTTTCCTTATAAATTTTAATATGATTGTTTTTATAAAATATAAAGTAAACCTAACAGTTTTTTTTTCTAAGTAATTACTTAATTTACTTGGTCTTTTAAATGACGCAATGAGTGAAGTCCATTGAAGCCTATTTCCAAACAATTTTTTTTTCCTTAAACGGTTCTTTAATTATTATTATAATGGATGACTTTTGATGAAAGTATTATATAAAACATTCTTTATGTAAATAAAGTATCTATTTTGTAATAATCACATTGTAGATTCACCCAAAGTCTTTCTTTTTTAGTTTTAATAGAGTTGAATTTAATGAATGAGGAAGATGAAGTGGAAAATAAATACAATAAAGAAAATACTGAAGAAGAGACTAATATAAGGATATTATGTTTAGTATAGGGTACCCATGGGCTACATTTTCTTATTTCTTTAAACTTATACAAATGAAATATACTTTTTTTTATTAATTTTATTTGATTATTATTACAAGATAAGTATAAAATATCTTAGAGTCTATACATTATATACTTTACAATATAAGTTCTAAGGTGGGTACAAGATACCCTAACCCTATATTTATACCCTATTCTATAGGTATAAGTTCTAAAAAATCACTACCTAAAACCTACCCTATGACTTTAAATACCCATCTAGAACTTACCTAATTAAGTAAGGTTTGAGTGAGTGCTTTGTACAACAAAGTTATTCGCTCACTCCTAATAAAAAGAGAATTATTTTCCCATGTTTTGATGCAATATGTCATGCTCGTTATACGAAAACATTATTTTCAAATTGTTCGCCATGTTGTAAAGTTTTAAAAGTCCTTTACAATTTTACATTAGATATATTATAATTTTTATCACATATACAATATGCATTAACATAAAATTATGTCATTTTTGTCATGTATACTAATGCCTTTCGGATTATATTGTTAATCCTAAGGACGATGACAAAAGTATCATTGTGAAGAAAAGAAAATTAATCCAGTCTTATATTAATGTCTAATATTTAGGGAAAAAATAGTCTTATCAATACCATACTTTTCATAATTAATTTTAATTTTCAAAAAAAATTTCATAATATATTTGATTAATTTAGTGATTTTATTTTCTTTTTTATATATATGCATCACATATGTGCATTGCTAGTATATGTATATATAGAATATTTTTTTAATGTAACCATACATATGGCATAGGGTTCCTTTATTTTAACTATATTATATTATTAGAAAAAAGAACTATATTATATTACAATCCGAGAGAGAGATAAAGAGTATATATAAAGGGGTAGTGGGTTAATTTCAACCCTTTGAAATACTCCTACCGGTATGCTTTCAATACACATTCCCGCCTTCCATTGCTTTGTACGATTGCTACATACCGTTCAGGTCAGGATTCCTTACGTAACTGCAAAAACGGTAACAACACGCTTCACCTTCTTCCTTTAAGTTCTGAAAGATAATTGTTTGGACTTTCACGAATGTTCTTGGTTTTCTTTCATTGAGGGTGTGATTCCTGGAAAACAATTTCAAGATTTCTTTCTTTCTTTTTTTTTTTTTTTTTTCCCGTGATCGTTAACCTTGGTTGCCACTTCCATCATCACTTGCCATGAAACATGATTATTACTATAGTTTATAGTTTCTGAATCGAATTCCATATCATGCCAAGATAAATGGTCATCTCTTTGCGGTGGCATTGATCTTTATTCACTAATGCAGCCATATGTACTAAATGGATACCAAAATTGGGAGAATCTTTAAACTTGAGAAGCAGTGACTATCGCACATTCTCTGTGCAACCCGACTGCAGAAACTAACTCTCCTTCTTCTGTCACAAACTTGGATAGTTCGCTGTGGTATGATCTTGCTCTTTGCACTTCATGACAATGAATTATCAAGCGAAATTCATCAGTAGTATGAATAAGTTTTCCATTTTACAATCATGTACTTCACATTGCATCTGAATGAGGTTTACTTTTGATCGTCCTGTATTCTTTTGGTAATCCTCGCATTGGCATTGGATAAAATCAAAATCTGATTGTAAAATTTCTTTACAGGTAGCACCAATGGATGGAACGACCAGTTCTCATGCTTCTGATTCAAAAGCGGATGAGGTTTACTTTGATTGTCCTGCATTCTTTTGGTAAATCCTCTTATTGGCATTGCATAAAACTCTGATTGTAAAACTTCTTTACAGGTACCACCAATGGATGGAATGACTGGTTCTCATGCTTCTGATTCAAAAGCGGATGAGGTTCACTTCGATTGTCCTGTATTATTCTTTTGGTAAATCCTGTATTCGGCATCAGATAAAACCTAATTGTAAGATTTCTTTACAGGAGAACAAGCCTGATTTAAGCCCTTCACTCAGCCATTCCATAGCAAGACATAAGGAAGGATGCAATTGTTGTAAGTCTAAGTGCAAGGACAGTTCTTGTGATTGCTTTAAGGTATGCAACCTAATTTTAACAGAACTCAGAATCCATTAACCTGACAATACTAAAACAAGAAATAGTGTTTACTGGAGTGGTTTTTGAAGAAATTAAGGTTGCTTTCCATGGATCAAATCAAATACAACTTAATTAGATTTTTGCACTTCTAGGCCGAAACTGGAAGTTCCAATGAGTGTCAATGTGAAGGTTGTGAAAATTCCTTTGGCACAAAATCAGGTGAGTACCACACCCTCTGTTCCTATAATTTTTACAAAATTTTGCAAGTTTGTCTTTTTCTTTCTTTGATTTGGTGTATCTTAAAGGAGCTTAATGAATTTGAATTTCAGCAGAAGTGCAAAATTTGGAAAAACAGCCAGAGACGCCATCTGGTCAAAAGGGAAAGATTTTAAGCATAGACCTGAACAGAGTCCCCGAGGAAACTGATGAGCAAGGGATCGTTCCATCTGGAGGCGAGCCATTTAGTATAGGAAACCATGAATCAAACCTACAGCAAGTTGAAGCCAACAGAACTGAAGAGCAAGGAATAGTTCCATCTGGAGGTGAGCATTTTTATGTAAGAAACTACGGATCAAACCTGCAGCAAGTTGAATCCAAAAGAACTGAAGAGCAAGGAATATTTCCATCTGGAGGCAAGCCATTTAATGTAGGAAACTATGAATCAAACCTGCTGCAGCAAGTTGAATCCAAATGGAAGGGGTTAGTTCATCTTTCACGTACTTAATTGTAATATGATTGTTTTCAAACATATTCGAATACTTTGACCGTAGCATTTGGATTTGAATTATGCACTCTAGGAAAGAAATCGTGGAGCCAGGTGAGATAAAAAAGAATAAAGGTTGCAACTGCATAAAGGTGGATTGCCTAAATGGGTAATGGTTTATGCGTTTTGCTATTTCATCTCCTTTATCAATATATGAATCCTAAATACGCTCACGTCATTGGCTCTCTATATCTAAATTCTTAATTGTTTCTTGTCAATTGACAGTTACTGCAAATGCTTCAAAAAGAAAGCACATTGCTTGGATTCATGTAAATGTAAAAGTTGCTACAATAGGCCTGAAAATCAAGAAAAAATTGATGAGAAACGGTTGTTGTTTGAATATAATCAGGTAAACCCTTTGTCACCCCGTGTCATCCTTCCTTATAAAATTCTTATGGCATGAAAATTTAATTGGACAATCAAATGGTGTATGCAGGAAATTGGGAAGGTGAGGCATAGAAAAAGATGCAATTGCAAAATGTCGAAATGTAAGAAAGATTATTGTGAATGCTTTAAGGTATGCTCTTGAAATAAGTGGTTTACACTTTGATAGATCTGGTTCACATGACTTTTTCACTTAATTTGAACAATTATTTAAGAGCAAAATTGGAAGCATTAATGCTTCAGTACTTGGATAGAGGCATGACTTGGGGAGAATAAAAAGAGAAAAAATTCATTCCAATGGATTTAATTTATATAATTTGAACGTTCTTTTACTTCTAGGCTTGCACTGGATGTTGGTTTGAATGTCGATGTGAGAATTGTGAAAATCCCCTTGGCACAAAAGGTTAGTATATTGAATTCTTTTGTCCTTGTAATTTTTACACTTAAAACAGTATTTAAATGAATTTGAATTTCAGATGATAAGCGAAAGTTTGTGATTGTACAAAGTGATGGTCGTACCAGCAGCAGATTGCATGAGCGTATGTCTTTACCTAACAACCAGATGGTACAATATGAGCAGCATCCACACAGGTTTCCCATGCCTAGACCACAAGTATATCGTCCACATGAGCCTATATCTCTCCTCAACAACCAGATGGTACAATATGAGCAGCATCCATACAGGTTTCCCATGGCTAGACCGCAAGTATATCGTCCTGAGACAATGGAAATATCTGCTAATCCTCTTCTCGACAACGTACCAACGACTGTAGTCCAACAGACATGTATATCGGAGATTGTTGATGACAATCATGTCAATAATACAGAAGATGATATTACACATCAATCTGAGGAAACAGGGACTTACAACTCCGGGAAAGAATGTTGATGGGATTACAGAAGCTGCATTGCCGCTCTGCTGCATATAACTAGGATTGAGTCACATATGAATCGCATTGATTCTTGCTTTGACTACTTGAAGTTCTATTTCTTTTCTTTTTTTTTTTTCATTTTTGAAGGATGGTTTTTGTATACATTTTTTTTTTCTTATTCTTTTATTCATATAAACATCATACAATTTGGTCATTCTTCTAGATTATCTCTTATTATCTCGAAATCATCACTCAAAGATTCAACGAATGTTTTGGCACTTTAGAACACAAATGTATGTAAGAAATATTTTCAAAAGTTATGATAAGCCGAAGGCAAATTTTTAGTATCAGAGTAATTCAGTGACAAAAATCTTATGAAGGATTGTGTGACTTTACTAAGAGTTTACCATATAAGTTTTAAGAGATTCATCGATCTTTGGATCAACCAACAATAGTTTGTCATTGATTTCCTCTTTAAATTGAGGCTTGTTGGAGCAGTCTTCACATTTACAAGAACCCAAACAAGGAACTCCATTTTTAAAGCAGTCACAGTAACTGCGATTGACAAGAAACAACTAAGGAGCTAGAAACAAAATGCCATTTTTGCAAGAGAAGTAGAGCAAAAGATAGTTTAGTTATATAAAAGATTTATGTTTTATACCACTTATAATTAGGGCTAACAATTTTGTAGACAATCTTCATATGGAGAGGCATTGCATTTATGAATGTATTTGGGTTGGTAATTAAAATTTTACTCAATTAATAAATGGGTCACCTCTATTAAAATATGTAATTAATTACACGTGAGTTCAAGTCCGTAGGAACATTAATTTAGTAAGAACACCTGTCAGATTTCAATCTATTATATTTAAATATTTTAACTTTGTATATCTTAATTTTATAAATACTCTTATTTCATTTGTGTTTATTCTTGACATAATAATTCCATTATTCATTCATTTAAAACTTTTGAATTGATAAATGGATCAACTAGCCAAACATATAAACATTTACCCATTTTGGCATTTCGTCTTTTTGCATTTGCAACCTTTCTTCTCCTCTTCTTCTCCTTTCCTAAATTCAATTCCAAACAAACACCAATGTCAAAGCATTTGCATAAGGTAAAAGCAAAAGGTACTAACAATAAGTGCATCAAAATGAACTAACCTCTTCCTTCCAGCTTTAACTCGGTTTAGGTTTGACATATAGTTTGCTAGATTGAATGGTTCGCCTCCGAATTGAATTTGCTCTCCAGTTCCTAGTAGGAGGGCAGTCTTTGAGCGATCAAGCTGGTTTATAAAATTTGACTCATTCTTTTTTACTTTTTTAAGTTTTTACATTCAAATATTTTTCTACAAATGAAGAAACGTGGGAAGTGCAAAATGCGAGGATATACCATTAGCAACTTGATCTCTGTTATGAATCCATCCCAGACTTGAAACTTGAGTATTAAAGTTTCTTAGGTTGGTGGGGGGCATCATACTAGGATGGTCGGTTTCATTAGTGGATTGCAGGATGAATGTATTAAGCATTCCGTCATTCGATTGAAAAGTTTCATATCGATGTATTCCATGGTGGACGTATTGGCCAAATGCAGCGTGACTTGGATCCTGCATTCATGATTTATGTATATTAGTTTTTACTTTAGACACAAAATCAATTCTGCAATATAATTTTCATTAGACATGGTACTAACAACATATGATATTCAATCAATACATGTTCAAATAATTACATAGTTTATCTCTTAAATTAATTTTCAAATAAAAGAAAAACTCTATTTGGCCAAAAAAGAAAAGAGGAGTATTATCATACTAAAAGTTGAATTATATATATATATATATATATATATATAAACACACACTAGTTAATTATATAGAGAGATAACGAATTAAAAATATACGAAGATTTAATATATAACTAAAAATAGATAAAAACTACTGACAAAACTATGTAAAACTTTGTATTATTAATATATTATAAGATAGATAATAAATAAAACTTTGTACTTAAAGATGCAGAGAGAGTAAATGTAGAAAATTATCTGTTAAATGAAGTAGTTAGTCTTTCCAAAGGAGAGAGGATAGAGGAGACAAAAGAAGGGATAGGAAAAGGGGAAAATATAAAGAAAATTGGCTTAAGAAAACAAAGAAAATATAAAGAACTGTGAGAGATATTATGGTTGAGAAAATGTCGTGGGAAGGAATGTGCATTATAACTACATGCAGTTGTATGGACGTGTTAACTGTTGAGCGATTACAGGTAATGAGCATATGGTGGGTGGATGGTTTCTCAATATATAAAAATAACTTGTTGAAATAACAATAATAGACTAAAACATTTTTTTTTAAATGTAGTTATTATAATAACTAAAATGTTAATTAAAAAAAAACGATTTGCTAATTGGTAATTATAATTTAGTTGGTTACACAAAAGCCTTCTGGCAATAATAATAATAATAATAATAATAATAATATGATTAATATGGCTCTTTCTCCCTCTCTCTCTCTCTTAAATTAACATCCATCGGCTTGGCGGGGGAGGGTCAAATACGCGCCTCCATGATGAGGGTCGCAGAAGCGGTGGCGTAGACGACGTTGGCATAGCTGTTTCTCTATTCTCATAATCACACTTCAAATTCACAACTTTCATCAAACATCAGTCTTTTGGTCGGTTTAGTGTTTCTTTATTAAATATTTGCAGTAGCATATGAAATTTATCTAATGTGTATGTATGTATGCATTAACTTATACTTAATGATGAAATATATTTTACCAGAAGTTATTTAACACAGGAAGGCGAGTAAGATTTTACCATCAATCACACGAGACTAGAAGACTGAACGTTGTTCTTGATTCTTGACGTTATGGCTGAGAAAAAAATTATAGAATATGTAATCAGATTGGTAATGCAGTTTGTTTTATATACTTTTCCATAATTAAGAATAAATAAAAGTCTATATATTCTTATATTTGCTTTTCAAAAATAATAATAATAATAATAATAATCTCTATTGCCCATATATCATACTTATCCATGTTTACATTTCATCCAGCTATATTTTCGAAATTCAATATCTATAACTGTATTATTTATTTATTTGCTTTTTTTTATCAGATGTAATCAGCTTTTTCCACCGTAGGATTTGAATTCGTGTGCTCTAATTTTCTAAGTCAAGATCTCAACCATTAAAATATAACCGGATAATTAAACCCAATATCCATATATCTATATCTATATTTATAACTACCAACTTAAATTTTTCGAGTATATATCGCTAAGAAAAAAAAATAAGATAATATCACTCCAAACAATCATAATGGCAATGCAATTCATTATATATACTTCTTCATAGTTAAGAGTAAATAAAAATCTATATACTCTCATATCTGCTTTATGGAAAAAAAAAAATTGTCAAAATCTATATCACCATGTATCCGGCTAAGTGCCATGTCTCTAATTATTGTACTCTCACAATTGCAACCATTCATACATCCAGGCCTTTTAATTAGGACGTTGCACATATATCATACCGATATATATATATATATATATATCTATATTTCTTACCATTATATCCTGCTTAACATTTACAGTTTTTCTTTTCTTTTCTTTTCTTTTCTTTTTTATTTGAGAGACCTTGTCCATAGGATTTGAATCCGTGTGCGCTAACTCTCTAAGCGAAGATCTCAACCATTAAAATATAACATTATGGACTATTAAACCCAATATCCATATCTATATTTGTAAATATCAACTTAAATATTTTTTTTCTATTTTTTAAATCATTAAGCAAAACATAAGCCAATATCACTCCAGATATTTAATCAGCTTAGACCCAGGAAAAATAAAAATTTTATAGTTAGGTAGCAAAACTTGGGTTTGAGGAAATGTTGCAAGGGCGAAAATCGTGTATATACTTGGGATATGATTTAGAATCATAGAAATCTAATTATGAGCTCATCAGGCCCTTCCTAATTATCTCCTAAGCTTTTTAGTTTAAGAAAGAAAAAACAGAAAATCACAATATATTTTTTTTTATTTTAATCCCAAAAAAAAAAGGAATAAGGCACTAACGATAGCATTATAGTTTGATAAGATCATTACTCATCTGTGTATCGAGTTCCAATTTTTCCATATGACTTGATAAGAAAAGATATAGTGATCATATTTTTTATTATACTATTAAAAACTAGTGTCACATTTAATATTTGAAAATGGATTCGAAGTGAAATCGCGATTTTAAGCTTTATTCTTTTTTCCATATTTAGAAGTGGCTTTAGAAGGTGAAATTGCAATCCGAAATGGATGATTTCAGTTTTAAGTAGTGTATGGAAAAATAGAATCGAATTCCATGCAACCATCACTAATTAACATTAATTTCAATTACTTATTTAACTTTGAAACTAATTATGACATCTAATAAAAAACATTTTTACAAATACTATCACGTACACATTCCATTATTCTATTTCAAATATGCTATAACCAAACATAATATTAAAATAAAATCAACGATTTATGAGTTTAGGATGTCTAATTATAATTATTCATGTTTAGGTTAAGATCTTGTCGACTCGATATTTGGACTTAAGGATATGATTAGGTGTTGAGAATGCAACTTAGTTTTCTATAATGGAATATATGTTTAGTGTTTGGAGCTAGGGTTATAAGGTGGAGTTTAAACTTGGGTTTTGACTAGTTAAATCAATTGATATGTTTTTTCAGATGTTATTATTTTATATTTTTAGACTTTTCTTTTTAGGGGGCTATTACTAATTTTATTTTTGTTATGTAGGTGATTATAATGATGGGACACACCAGATGTGCACCTTTAGTATTTTCATAAGGAGGCACACATATGGATATTTGAAATAATTGAAAGCACACATCTATAACTCCTTAGACCAAAATTTTTTATCTAAACAACTTTTGAAATTAGAGGTTTATACTTTGATAGATCTAGTTTACACGATTTTTTCACGTAGTTTAAATAATTATTTAAGAGCATGAATAGATGGATCCTAAACTAGTTGCAAGCAAAATTCGAAGCATTAATGCTTTAGCACAAAAATAGAGGCATAACTTAAGGAAAAAAAGAAGAAGAAAAATTCATTCCATAGATTTAAAACGACATTTGAATGAATTTGAATTTCAAAATGTGAGCAAAATTTCAAGATGCCATCTTATGAAATACAAAAATATAGTTCAAGTAGTAACGCAAATTTTACATCTAACCAACCTCATCAATATCACAATGCCAATCATCAAGGCTTGTCCAATGTTCTTCCAATTAATCCATGTGTAAATGCTTGCAAATATCGTCAGCCCCTCATCGTACAAAATGATGTCCATGCCAGCAATAGATTGCATGAGCCTGCATCTCTACTTAACAACCTGATGGTACAATTTGACCAACATCCATATAGGTTTTCTATGCCTAAACTGCAAGTATATTTGTCACAATTTAAGAAGTCTAGTTGTGGTAGTCGTCGTATACCGTATAAAGAACTGTAGATTAATTTCCCTTACATTCGACAACCCTTTATGTGATACACAAGGCTACAACTATAACTAACAACCAAGAGTTGTGCAAGTGTAAGTAATATCATTTCATGATAATAATAACAAGCTAAAGAAATATAAAACACAATTTATTTATATAGAAGTTTACAGATAAGAAGTTTATAATACTCCTTAACTCAAATTGATATCATTTCTTTACATAATAAGATTAACATTCTAAATACACTATCATAAGTACACTCCGATCATATCTTACTCACACATCAACCCTTTGATGTACAACTAACCTCGAGCATGCGGCAGCCCGACTCCACGAATAAATCAGCTTGTAAAAGAAAACTATAAAGATATAAGCTAACTAGCTTAATGAGATAATCTCCTCAACTATATAGCAATCAAGTTATATATCAATTAAATTCAATCAAATGAATGCATGTTAATCAGTATGCCAAACAAATACATGCAAGTGATTAGGTACTGCATGCAACTCAAATTTAATGCCCTTCGAAGTTAGGGTTGAAGATACATCAGTACAGTCAGATCCAAGTATCATACTAGAACTTATCTCATAATGAAATTCCTCTTTTCATATTTAAAAGGTAATGGTATATCCATTCTCAATTTTACTCAAAATCGAGCTTTATGTATGATCGTAAGTAAGTTCACAAAACCCTCACACACTCCTAAACGGAAGCCTCTAGACTCAACCCTTAACCAAGTAATTAGTGCCTTCAACACCTAGTGATACTGTGGGCCAAGATAAAGTCATATTGTACTTGTATATCATAAGAAATCTATAACAGCAAATAATCAACCCAAGTATAACTTCTCGCTACCTTCATGTGAAGTGATGGCCGGAATTAGTTATGCGGTTTATGATTATGTGTATTCCGAGTTAGTTATTTCAAGTCAAGTAAAATTAGATCTTATTACTTAGTGATTAACAAGGTCGCAAATAATCAGTTTCTATCTACTATGCAACAATCAATACATTATTATACTTTAAAGTAAATTCATTATCAACAGATAGATATCATACACAAGCATAACCTAACCTCATATAATATTCAATTATTAATCGTAATTTATATTCACTAATTACAAATATAAACAAGTATGGAATCATTAAAAAAAACTCACTCAGCCATAATCGACTCAAGAGTCATAATAATCCGATGGCAGCTCAAGGTTAAGGTCGAGATCACCTGAGAATAAAGAATATAGAAAATTGTAAGTTTGGGAATTTAAAGTTAAACTATTATCGTAATTTAAACTATTATCGTAATTTGTACTATTTACCTCACTTAGATATGTGAAATTTTCAATTTAAGCTTTTTATCGAATCATGTATAACTTTTTCGTTTTAGTTCGAATCGTTATGAATTTATAATCCATTTTGATCGTTTTCGAGCGTATTTTCACATAGCAAGGTCCGTTTTGGATGTTATAACTTGCAGTTTGAACAGTGATATAAAAATACCATAAAATTTATTATTTAAATTTAAAAAGTTATAAAATACTAATTTAAGCTTTTTCTTAATATATTTACGATTTAATAATTATTTAAATCATATAATTGATAATTTTTTTATTTCAAGTTTATTTTACTCTAATTACTTATTTTTTCCTATTTTTGAGATTTTAGAATTATTAATTAAATTTTCAATTTTTTTATTGTTCTTTTATTTTACAATATAAATATATATAAATACTTATTAACATATTTGATTTATTTTTTTCTAATTTACTTAATTATTAACTCTTTTTCCTAATTTATAGTACTCTTATATATATACATATTTATTAACTTATTTTATTTATTAAATTAATATTATTGTATATATATATACATACTATTTAACGTATGCTATACTTTATGTAATAAATTATTCTAAATTTAATTATGTACTATTTACTATACGTATAAGTATAATATGAATGTATTTATATTTTATATACACATACCTACTTTTATACATGTACACATATACATATATATAATATAAAATACTATGTTTATATACACATACATACCATCACGGCACCTATATATACATATATATACATAAAGAAATACTTACATAAATACATAAATACGAGAATACCTAATATATATATATATATATATAATATACCAAATACTAATCATCCATACATATATAATACATACATACATATATATATGTGTACATGCACATATATATATATATCCAAATAGTGAAAATTCTAAATACCTACTATATGTATTCTTATTTATACTTACATATATATACATATACCATATGTTCTACATAATAATGTATATATGTGTCTTCATACATATGTTTATACACACATAAAAGAGATACACATATATATTTGTCTACTCATGCATACATATATGTACATGTAATATATAACAAAATACTTAATATATATATGTACATACTATATAATATACATATGTACAAATAAATTAAACATATACTTACTCAATATTTTAGTTAATTGAAATAATATTTTCCTCTTCTTCTTCTTCTTAGTTTTTTTTTTTTTTTTTTGCTTTCTTTTTCTTCTTCTTTTCCTTTTTCTCTTTATGTGTTCAGTTTGGTTTTTATTTTTTTTTTCTAGATTTGGTGTGAATCCTCAATAGAATTATACAAATAAATAAAAAAAATACAAGATGATCATCCATTTAGATTAGACATTAATTAGGAAATAACTTTTACTTTATTATTTTGTCCTTTGTCCCTTAATTGTTTGACACATGTCCAAAAAAAAATCACATGGGCAGCTGAAATTTGCAACTGCAATTCACGTGGGGAAAAGGAAAAAATAGAAGAGGAAAACAAAAGAAAAAAATAAAGGAAAGAAAATAGAAATAATTATATGTAATTTTTATAAACATAAAAATTATAAAAATAATAATTACAAATTAATTTTAGAATTTTATGAAAAATTATCAATTTAATTGGTACCTGTTACAATTATAATTTTTACGAGTTATTTTAAAGTTTTCGTTAAAAATTTTACGCAATTTAGTCGATAATTACAATCGACTATGATTATATCACTATTGGGTGATATTCAATTATTTTATAAGCTTAAAGTTATAGTTTTAGGATTTCGATCAAGTTTGATTTCGATTTCGAGTAATTGTACGTAGATCGGATTAAGGGTTTTTTTACGCGATTTAAGTTCTAATCAATTTTTATTAACAATACTCTATTCGATTTACTAAATTTCATAAAAGTTTATCGTTACTAGCCTTATCAACTCATTATATAGTTTAAAACACTTGGAATCAAATTAAGGTTTAAACTACTGATTTTATAAGGTTTACAATATCATCTTGAGACATTGGAAATATCTACTAATTCTCCTCTCAACAACTTACCAATGCCTCTAGTCCAATAGACATATATATATATATATATATATATTGGTGAGCTTTTATGACATGCTAATGCCTAGAGTCCAACAGACATACATATCAGAGACATTTTATGACATACAAATGCCCCAAGTCCAATAGACAAATATATTAGAAAGGTTTCATCATATACCAATGCCCCAAGTCAATAAGCATATATATCAGATAATTTTTTATGACAATCATGTCAATAATACACTAAATGATATTACACATCAACATGAGGAAGCGGGGACTTATAACTCTAGGGAAAAACTGCGAATGAGATTACAAAAGCTACATTGTCTCTCTACTGCACATAACTAGGATTGAGTTACATATGAATTGCATTGATTCTTGCTTTGACTAGACGAGGTTCCATTTCTTTTCTTTTTTTTTTTCATTTTTGAAGGACAGTTTTTGTTTCTTATTCTTTTATTCATATAAACATCATACAATTTGCTTATTCTTCTAGATTATCTCTTATCTTTAGATTTATTGATATAATGTATCTAAACTCCTATAACTTTTACTATTTTGACTCATTGAGCATTGACCAAACAAATGTACAAGTTTATGTATAAAATGTATAAGTGTGTAAAAATGTGTGTATTGTATAATCTTAAAAATACAATACAGTATATGAGTATTTATATACACATAGATGATCTCGTAACCCTAGAATATGATACAAAGTACTATTATACCCTTACATAATGAAAACATGTAAATGTACAATAATATGCCTCCTTCAATTTCATGATGCAATAGTCAATGTAAGATTGTTACTATAAGTCATAAAGACTACTGCAGAGAGATTCTTAATAAAAATGTCTGCCCGTTTGATAGCAAGTGAGAATGTATTGAACTGAAACCAGACCAGATGCAGACAGTTCTTGCACAAAATGATAGTCGTTGTCAACATGTTTAGTGCGATCATGTTGAACAAAGTCGCGAGATAGATACAACAGAAGATGAGAGGCTGCTAAATTAGGATTCCCACGACTACTTCCCTTGGTATTGATTCCATCTATATTGGAGAAAGGAATGTAAAAAAAAAAAAAAAAAAAATGTTAGTTTTTTAGAATTGATAATGAGTGGTGACCGTTTAAAAAAAATGAACACTAGTTAACAAAAATGTTGTGTTGTCATATTTAATCCGTGCAATTCATCGAATACATAAAAAGGTCGAGAGTTAAAAAGATAAACAGGATTAAACCACGATTGGATTAGACTGATTTTATTGAAGGATGGAGTCGAACTAAGTTCTACTGTAGCAATGAATTCAGATTTGAAATATTCATCAACTATTTTTTGCTTATAAAAGAAACTATCACATTGGGAAATAAAACTAAAAACTGTTGTTGGTATGGGAAAGTGTCCACCTGCTCGGCCTCGCTTCCTGGTAAACTGTTTTTGGTGAGTTCTCACGAGCTAAGTCTGCCCTTAAATGCATATGATATCACTGTGCTCATACAAGGTGGTCTCTACAATGATGGGTCATGAACAACGTTAAACAGAAAGTCGTCAATAGTTTTGAAACCTAGATCTTTGTGTTCTGCATTTTCAACGTTTTCATCTTTCATTGGATCAGCTTCCTTGGCGTTTATAATACCCACCATCACCATCAAAACGATCGGATGCAAAACGCCGATCATGCGGGTTCTCTGATCCCATCACCATTCCTTGCTGGGGTTGTTGCTGGTGATGCCCAGTTTGCACATCTTGACGTGGAATATCAATTATTGGTGCTTTGTTGGCAATATGCTGTTCGACAAAACTCTCCAGTGTCTGCGTCCGGTCATACGACAGGTTCTCTAATTCTATCAACCTGCTTTGCTGGTTTTGCTGGTAATCATGCGATGTTTGCACGTTTTGATATGTAATACCAACTGATGTGTTATTGACAGGATGGTCGACAGGCTTCTCATCAGGCGTATGCATTCGGTAATGCAGGTTATTGTTTGATTCCATCATCCTTTGTTGCAAGTAATACCCCGTCTGCATAGCTTGAGGTGTTGTATTATTGACATGGTTATCGACGAACCTCTCCGGCATATGACTCTGGTTGACTTTGGGGACAACAGAATTAGCGGCCATTTCCAATGTCGTCTCCGGATAATGTTGCTGGGGTCTAAGCATGTGAAGTCTGTGTAGATGCTGATGATTGGCTACTTGAGGTTGATGAAATTGGTTAAATGTGGAACTTGAGATGTTGCTTGAACTGACATGCGGCTTCTTGTAAGATAACATCTCCATGGCTTTAGTCAATTGCTCATTTTCTGAAATTCGAATTTATTTGAACCCTTTTAAGCTTATTATAAATACAATCAAAGATGAAAATCATAAGGGCTAGGAGTTTAATATACTAACCTGCTTTTGTGCCAAAGGGATTTTCGCAATTGTCGCATTCACATTCACGCCTGCATCCAGAGTCAAGCTGAAAATAGAAGAAAGATCCCAAGATTATTAAGACCAATGGAAGAAGTTCTTCTTTCCAAGTTAATTATATCTCTCAACTTAAGTACTCGTGCATTAAATATTTTTCTAATTTCGTTAGAACTTTCGTTTATAAGTTAAATCCAATATTAACAAAGATATGTATTAATTAACTGTGCTGATTTAGCCACTTCTAGTATTAGTATGATCAAAATAAATATGAAAAATTACAAATATACCTAGAAACGCTTAGCAGATAACCCCTTTAAAGTTTTAAAACACAACATTTTACCTCTTTCTAACTTTTAAAATTATGTCCTTTTAAACTTCCAAAGCCATCGCTCAAAAGCTCAATAGCAAATATTTTGGGAACGGTGATGGAAATGTTATGAGAAGGTGAAGGTAAGTTTCGGAAGTTTTAAGGGTTTATTTACACTTGAATAATAGTTCTAAGGATATATTTACAATTTGCTGTTAAAATTATTCAAGTTAGGTAGAAAAGGTTGTAAATGAACTAAATTTGTCAAATTATATAGACCTACAATAATTTTGATAAAAAAAAAAAATACCTGAAGGCATTCACAATATCCTTTCATGCACTTAGACTTCTTGCAATTGCAGCTTTTCCTTTGTCGTTTCTGTATACCCATTTTACTATCAAATTTAATTCCATGTTATAGAAATTTTATAAAGAAGAATTATGTGGTTCTTCAAAGGATTTACGTGATAAATACGAGGAGATTCATGGACATGTGGACGCAGCAGCAATCGTCTCTCGTTGATTTTTTGTTGAACTTGAGGCATGTTGGAGCAACTTTTACATCCACAAGAATCCAAGCAATATTGTTCCTCTCTAAAGCAATTACAATAACTGCCAATAAAAAACAGTAGTTAAGCATTTAGAAATAGAAAAAAACATTCAATTATACTAATACATCATTATATTTGGATAAATATCGTACAAGTACCAATATTAGTATTTAGCTTTCATAAAACTATCATTTACATTTTCATATATTAAAATGTTATTAATATTTATACTGTACTGATTCATACCAATAACAAAAAGCAATTAAACATTTTGTAACAGGGAGCCAATATTATATATATATATATATATATATGTATAATAAGATACTTTGGACATATGAAATATTTATGATGATAAAATGGAATCAACTATGGAAGCACATAAACCATTACCCGCTTAAGTATTCTGTCTTTTTGCATTTACAACCTTTCTTCTCCTCCTCACCAGGCTCCATGGCTCTTTTCCTAAAGTGCACAATTCAATTCCAAATTTATTGTCGAAATATCCATACATAATATGGTTCAAAGCAACTCATATTATGGCTACCATGTAAAGATGAACTAACCTCTTCCTTTCGAACTCAACTTGGTTTTGGTTTGATTTGTAGTTTTGCATATTTAATGGCTCACCTATGGGCAAAACCACTTTTTGTTCTTCAACTCCTAATAGGGGGATGGTATTGGTTTGATTGAATTGATTTATATGATTTAACATATGGCCTGCCGAATTGGAAGAAAAAAAAAATTGCATTATTTGCCTCCTCGTATTTCTTCAAGAAAATTATGCCCAACATTATGTGAACTATAAAATTACATGGACTATGGCCAATTATTCCGAGAGATTTATTTTTAGGTTTTACATTCGACTATTAAAATGATAATATAAACTTAAATCTTCCTATGAATCCGTTTATATTTATAAAGCTAGCTTTGTGATTAGTATTTTACTGTCACTACATGATATTGTAACAATTGCTCGGAATTGTATCACCATTGTATTATCAATAAGGCAATATTTCTACATTTGGAAAAAACCTGTAAAGTGTAAAGAGTAAGGATATACCGTTAGCAACGTGATCACTGTTGGGAATCCTTCTAGGCTGGAGTGATGTGGGAATTGAAACCTGATTGTTGAGGTTTCTTTGGCTAGCAGGGAACATCATACTAGGATACCCAGTCTCATCGGTCAATTGCATGGCCAATCCATTAGGCAATATGGCGACTCCATTAGGCAATATCCCAGGTTCTAGTTCTTGTTCCCGTTCCTGCATTTATGATTTAAAGGATCAATTTTTACTTTATACAAAAACATTCTTCAAATGTAATTTCTATCAGACATTAAACTGATGTATATGGCCTACAACTACTATAGAATAGCATATATATATATATATATATATATCGTATATCCTATTATATGTGTATTAATATATGTGTAGATATAAAATCATATATCTATATAGCAGACTTTATATGGTCTTCACTTTTTTCGTGAAAGTAATAAAAACATGTTTCATTCATAGATATCAATTTAAAGTATATATTTATATTAATCAAGATAATTGATTTATTAATAAGATTGTCACGGTTCACTTAGTAACAATTTATATTTATAGATTGTTAAAATATAAAGTAAAAATTATTATTTAACTATATAAGTATCTATTGCTTATCTTATTAAACCACATGTCACATCAAAAAAGTTAAAAAAATATTTAAATAAAAGAATGCAATAAGCGTTACATCTCCATACATTATATCATGTAAAGATTGTAATTTCTCTACATAATGATAATTTCTTTGTTTTTCCTTTTTCCTTTTTTCCCTCAAAAAGATGTCTTCTACATTGAAAATTTATACATAAAATAATTTTCATAATTACTATAGAAGAGATGAGTAGGAATTATTTCAAAGATGAGTAGGAATTATTTCAACAATGTCGAATATAAAATTTAAAGAAATAAAACAAGAACATGTTTATGGCCAAAAGGATGGGAAAAGAAATAAAGTTTAGAAACTTGCATATATACTAAACCATGATTTAAGGTACAGTATTAAACAAGCTTTTTAGTCTATTGTTTAGTTTGCATACTGGGCCAAATTATTGGATATAAACAACATTTAAGATATTAGGCTAAAACTGAAAAATATCCTTATTGAACTAAAACGTTAAAATCTATATCATATATTTTATAGTATAAAAAAAATCTATTTTATAGTATGAATCTCTCTTTATCTCTCTCTATATATATACATTTAATACTACACACATCAAATTTGATATAAGGGGATGATTCTATTTTATTATTTTTATACTGGGTAAGGCTTTATAATTATGCTTGATGCTCACATGATTAAATATTGATTATACGGTTTATGTGCTATCTTTTTTTTTTATTGATTAATGTCAACATTCGTAAATTACCAATCTAAATTAAAAGCATTCATGAGAATACGATTTCTTTTTTCGTTACAATAGTAGTTTTCAAGCAATTAAACTCGGTTATCACAGCAGATTATAATAAGAATATCTGTATACAAACAATGTCTTCTACTCCTTAGTAGAATACGTTTTGCTTTGGAAAAAATATTTGAAGAAGAAGACTTACCATCGTCCGGACTAAATCAGAAAATTGATGAATGTCGTTCTCGAAATTTTGACTTGCTCAAAGAATCGTTGAAATTACCATCAAATTCTTGGGTCGTCGGCTTGAGAAGAGAGTAGTTACTTGTTCGGTTGATGTTTTGATTATCTCAGGTTTTATATATATATATTGAGGTATGGATAGGTATTTACGTAGATAGATACGGTGATCCTACAACCATTGTCGGTCAATACATAACTCTTGTTAAGATCCCGAAGCCCGCTAATATATAATAGAATCTTTTACAGGTGGTCATCCATTATCCACTTGCTGACTAATAGCGATTTTATTACGGATGATGATTATTGATGCTGACTTTCTCTCTTTATTACGAAAAACTACACCAATATTACCAGCACTTATATGTAATATGTCTGATAAATATTAATAAAATTTAAACACATAATAATTAGTAGTTTTTTATATATATTTATATAAATTATCATTTGCATAACGTCTATTAGTATTTATCTATCACTTTTACATATACGTGATAAATAGTATCAAATATTTTTTTTTAGGAAAAATATATTTTTTACTAGTCATCAAAGTTTTATTTTTATTTTTTTTTTGAGTTTTAAAACATTTTTGGATTCCAAATGTCTATTTCTTTATTTATTTATTCTTTTATTTATTTTTTCACATTGTTTCATACCTTGGTTTAATACTTGCACTCCTACAATGTTTAGCATGATTATTTAATAGTGCATAAATGATGTAATTGAAGAATACAAAAAACAAAAAAGACACACAATTTTCTTGAATTATGTGTAGTTTAACTATGACCCCACCTTATGCACAGATGATATTTGCTAATTTATATATGATGTCATTTTTACTTCTCTCAATGACATAAATTATATTGTAATTAAGCAATTTAAGTAATGTATATTTCTTAGGAGTTTCTACCGTCCCATTGATGCGTGATGAGGAACACTTGAAAGTAAATCAACAATTGGTTGAATACAATTAAAAGGGAGACTCAAATGCAAGCCTTTGGAGAAAGTATCTTTCGTTGCATTAATTCTGAATACTTCTCCATTACTTTCGTAATATTATATAGGTAATATCCTTCAATTACTTACGATGCTAAATGCATGGTATGCTATATTCATGATATGTATTCTGTTACTAAGAATTCTCCTTAGAAGTTCCTAGTACTTGTATTGTATTCTTATGTTTAATGGGTTAAGTGAAATGGACCATGGCTATTAACATATTATTAGATGGGCCCTTTTAAGTCGGCCCATAACTTAGCCCTCATCTTCAACTATCCAGTTCATCCTTATTATCCAACCTAATTTACACTTCTAGGTCATTAGACGATGAGTTACATCCAGTAAGGCATCTCGATCCTTTTATCCCTTGTTTGTTTTGTCTCTACTCGTGCGATCTAAGGTTCCACCATACACAAACCTTAATTTCTCTTCCTTGTTCTTTGACCTCGTATCTCCAATCACTCATTTTTACAAGATCGATCCAGCCTTCCATCTCACCGTTAATTTGCATTCTATTAAATTTAGATCATTGAATTCATAATTAGTTCAATAGTTCAGATTTAAAGAAAACATTAACTACTCTTCCTTATTGTTTAACCCCATATCAGTCATCACTCATTTTTACAAAACTGATGCAGCCTTCCATCCCATCATTGATTTACATTCTCTTAATTTTAGATCATTAATTTCATAATTAGTTTAATGGTTCAAATTTAAAGGAAGGTAAATTAAGAATGAGATGGATGGCATGATTTGTGTAAGAAAAAATAAAGATGAAATAATAGGAAAATCTATATTTCAATATGGATTTTTGATAATTTTTCTTTACACACACAATGTGAGTATATCGACGGTTAATGTATATGTGTGTGTGTGTATATATATATATAAAGCCACTAGAACTTTATTCAACTTTACTCTTTTAACATATAATTTTATTTCTCTCTCTCTCTCTCTCTCTCTCTCTCTCTCTCTCTCTCTCTCTCTCTCTCTCTCTCTCTCTCTCTCTCTCTCTCTCTCTCTCTCCCTCCTCCCCGTGACATTCTCCTTATATATTATTTACCATAGTTTTAATATAACTTTTCAAATCCTATTATATTTTTTTATCCCCAACATTTTCTTTCTCCATTATTTACTCTATTTATTATCTATTATAAAAAATCAACATTATGCCTTTAAATTTTTGTTTATTCCATTGTTATGCTCCTAATGCATGACATCACATGTCTAGTGAAGTTTATGCTAAATGCCAATGTTATTATTTTTTCTTATATATTATGTTGCTTCTATTGCACGATGTACGCATGCATGTGCACATCTATATATTCTTTTTCTTTATCCTGTGTTGTAAAAGAAATGACCAACTAATATTTGCATATAATAGTATAGTAAATATCTATATTATTAAAGCCTTTGAAGGCTTAAGTGTCACGTTTCGAAGCGGCGAAATCGTAACAACTCTATCGTATAAATCATTCTAAGATAGAAGCTGACCTTACAGTTACTGTCTTAAACTTGATTTACATAAGACATCCACCACTAACCTGCTTTAAAATAAACAATTCATAAATTAATTAAATTATATACCTAAGAAAGTTTGAAAATATATATATACACTAGGATTCAAATATTACAAATAATATTTGCAATGTTTCATTGTATTATATTTCCTAAGTAATACATTATTCGAAAATGGAATATTCGAGTTAAGACCTTAAAAATATATATATCTATTCTTCAAATATTTTTTCTCACTCCTCAAGATCAAACAGTTGCTAACTTCAAGGTAAATATTGGCTACTTCCTAACTAACATCTGCAACAACTTTTATAAAAATGTGAGTAACCAATAACTCAATAAATTAGGATGGAGACTTAAAACTACACATCAAACATAAATAAATTTATCAACCAAATTAATTAAATACAATGCATGTACGAGTAAATACCATCGCACAACATTGTCCAACCAGTCATGAGATTAGAGAAATTACACATGCTCTAATATGAGTTAAAGAGTTTTCATTTAATGCAACAGCTCACAATCAAACCTAAGCTTATACAATAGAGACACCGCTTCCCCGCTATTACCTTTAAACCATTGACTTCACCCTAATTATGATCTCCTTACCTATCACTTAATTCGACTAAGGATGAAGGAGGAACTAATTATACTATCAAGTATTATCCCTTTCGAAGGGGTCGATATTTAGCTTGAGAACCCTAAAGTTTCCCCTAATAAGTTGCTATATAGGTTCGATTTAGAATTTCAATTCGTATATTTAATTAGATCCGGTTTAAAGTATTTAATCATTTCAAAAAATCACATAAATACAAGCCAAAGTAATAAATCATAATCACAACATTAAGCTCAGAATTAAGCCCATACAAGCATACGCACAATCAACTATCTAACAATCACATCCAAATATAACTCAAGCCTCCAAGTATTACAAATTAGGACTCCAAAATATAGTAATGTATTAATCCTAACTTATTGAAACTCCTCGCTTGTTCATTTGAGGTGCGACTCGCACAAGCTATTATCAATAATCCCTATAAAACGGATAGTTTAGTTTAACGCCCTAAATTTAGGGGTTTGGATCTTAGGATTATTGAACTGGCTCAAAATCCTGGAGTATTATAAATATATAATTAATTTATTTTTTTTCATTTCTTCAATGCGCAATGAGATAATAATATAATCACATATTTTTTCCCTAAAATACAATATTTATTATAAGCAATGTAAATAAATATTTTATTTTAAGCAATTTAGGAAAATGAATGTTCTCAATATTGATAATAACATAATCATATATTAATTATTTTATTGTATTTGTATCTGCAAAATGAAATCATATGATGAAGGCTTTTAGTTTTTCTAATATAAATTACGAAAATATATTCACAAGACTAGTAAATCAAAAATTGTACTAAAATATAGACTAAGCAATTTTTTATTTAATTGGAGGAACATTTGTGTTATAAAAAAAAGGATTAAAAATATATAATAAAAATAACCGATTTAAATGAAAACTCTTTATGTAATAAATAAATTCCAAAATTTTTTAAAAATTAATTATTGAAATTGAAAATTGTATAATCTAATGGAAAAAAACGAAAACAAATTTTAAAGGACTTTAATTTAATTTTTTTTAGCACACGCATAACGGGTGCACCATTTGCTAATATTATTTTATTTACCATATTATAGTTTTATTATTTCTCTTATAATCCTCAATGAAGTACTAATAAACATATCTATATAATCAATTAATACTTATTAAAGAGTATATTCCATATTTGAGCTTTAATTGAAAAAAAAATATGGAGTTGCCCTAATAGAAAATAATAATTATAGAAAATTTTTTGAATTATACTAGTTAAATTTTTCATTGGTTTCACAAACAAAGTCCAACGCAAGTGTACTAATAAATTAATTTAATTACAAACCTGAGGACACTTATACCTCAAAAACTAATGAAATGAAGAGTATCTAATTTTTTTCTTTTTCTTTTTTGTACTTTGCCATTTCAAAAACTTGAATGGACATTTACTTATCAAAATGAATGGCAACGAGAAACATCTAGGCTTATTTTTTCTATATTTTACCAACTCACAGAATTTCTTCAGTAATGCTTTTTATGAAATACAGGGGAAAAAGTATGATAATTTTTCATTACTTTCATAAATTATCAAAAAACTTTAATAATATTAATACACCATGTGAATTAATAAATAGCGTATAAATATTTTATTGATATTAAATTTGATGAATATCTATCACGATGTATAATATCTTATCACCATAAAATACTTCACGAAATGCAAATTATTTATTAAAAGTAAAAAGTTTTGGTTCTATAGAGGACCGATTAGATGGTTAGGTACTTTCTATTAGCAAAAATAATCGATGCACCAATAGTGTTTGAATCTATAATACTTTAGACTCGAGATGTTAAAATCTATCACATGTTACTACTAACTAATGATATATTAAGACTCTAACTAAGCAATTAAGTTCTCCATAAACACCTACTATATCTATCAACATAAATACAATATAATCATATCTCCACATAATAAATTGAATAACTTATTAGTGAGTTATGCCAACCATAAATAATACTAATAAGTAAATTTTAAGTTTATTCTATAAATGATATCACAAGTTCTTCACATACAAAACCTATAGAACTTTATAAAAATATGTGAAATTAAACAAAAAAAGAAAAAACTTGGTCTACCTTCATTATCTCAAGTTTATATGATCTTACTTCTTAACAAACAAAAAGGAATAAGGAAAAAAAATGGAAAATGTAGACTTGAAGAGGAAAATATGGAAGAATAAGAAAAAGAATGGAAAATGTAAAAATATAATAATATTTTATTAAAACATTGATTAGCTAAAGGATATAATAAAATTATCTGTTGTTTATTTATTAATATTATTTCATAATCTTCTCTAGGTTTGATTCAAGATACAGTAAAACTTGTATTATTTATTTCAAGCCTCAAAACTAGTCATTCAAAGTTTCGATCGGTTAAAAGACCCAATCGAGTCTAAATTATAAAGTAAAACTAAAAATATTAGTAAAATGATCCCATAAGTTTGAATTTAAGACAATAAGCAATAAAATAAAAAATATAAAAATTCCAAATTTTAAGTATATGACTCGTTATTTATCGAAAATGCGTAAAATGCATTCTAATAATTAACGAATCACTAGAAATAAATTATATGTATACTAAAATTATAGAATAACCTAAATAATATTTAGAAATATTTATTTGTACTATATATGAATTTAAATGTATGTAGAAATACGAGTAATTACTTAAAATACGTGTAATGTGCTAAAATAATACTAAATAATTAAAGAAAATTCATAATTAATTAAGAAAAAATCAAGAAAAATAAGGAATTATCTAGATATAGGTCATGGCAGCTGGGGAAAATAAGAAAAAAAAATTAGCCAATTAAATTAAAGCAACACAAAAGCCAAAAATTAAGCGATTTGGATAATGTCTTATCCAATTTAATGCACATTAATTACCAAAAAGCTCTATAAATACCTCGAATTTTTTAGAAACTCATTTGGGCAGTTTAGAGAGTGAGAAAAATAGGAAGAGGCAAAATTGAGAGAAAAATTAGGGTTAAAAAAATTAAAAAAAAAAAACTGTGCAGTTGGGGCTTGTAAAGAGAACCCAAATCCAACGAGCAATTAGGAGTGGACAACCATCACCACCACTTGGTGGTGGCTGCGCCCAAGTGGGTCGACACACCCATGACAACCGATGGTGGCCGGAGCCACCCAAATCGATGAGTTCGATTTCCAGCTCGATTTTGTGTAATTTTATAAAAATAGTAAATATTCTTAAAAAATTATGAAACTTGTTATTATGGAATATTTTTGTATATAGTGTTTAGAAAAAATATTATTTTGATGAAAATATGTTCCATGATATATGATCCTTAAGAAATCATGCAAAATCGAACATGTTTCGGTTTAAAAATAAATTACTTTAGGAGTGTAGTTTTGAGCCCAAAATTTTTGTGTAGATTACTTAGATGATATAGAATAGTACCATAAAGCCTGTTTTAAAAATTAATTTTATAAATTTTTAGATAATTTTTAGGCCTTAAAATAAGGCATAAAATGGGTAATTTAGGGCTAATTAAGTAATTAAATAGTTAATTACTTATTTAGTGAATAATTATATGTTTTAGGATGTTAAAATCTGATGAATTATGATACTTGAAGCATTTAGGGTGTTAGATGTAATTATTAGGTTAATTATGTAGTAAATGAGTAATAGGAAAAAATAGTAAATTTTAAGTTAATTTTGTAAATTAGGGTAATTAGGTGTAAAATCTGATTTAGGATGAATTTAGACATTTTGAAATGATAATTGATGTTAAGATATGGTAATTAGAGTAATAGAATATTAAATATGTATTATGTATATAATAAGTAATAGTACATAATACACAGTTATAAGAAATATAATAAATAGAAAACATTATAATAAAAATTGATATTATGATAATAATAAAAATATACAATAAATCTAACAAGAAACTTGAATTTATGCAATTAGAGGAAAAATGTAAAAATTTCTCACATCAAGAGTAAATTCGGTACGCTAATAAAGATTTAAGTGTACCCGGTGGAATAAAATACTAATTAGAGATAATGATGGTATTTAGGAGATCGGGAAGTAATGTGATTAATTTCACATTATGAGTTGAAACGAATTTTTAGGGTTCGAGTATAAAACAATACGTAGAAATAGAATTAAAACCTAATTAGAAATCAATGCGGAAACCGAACCCGAATCTAACCCCAAACCTAAAATAATTATAAAAGACTTAAGACCTAGATAATTAGGCATATTAAACCCTAAACAACACATAACAATAAGTGTTATAAGATAAAATAAACCTATAATAGTTATATGAAAAACTGAAACCACGTTTGTGTTATAGGGATGATCGGCGATGATTTGAGCAAGTTGGACCTCGAGTGAGTGAGCGAGTGAGGAGTCAAGGTAAGTAAGGATTAATACATTGATGTATTTTGGAGGCTTGAGATTGTGCTTAGTTGTGCTTGTTAGATAGTTGGATGTGTATATGTGCTTGATTATATGTGATGCTATGATTCTGTTTGTTGTTTTGGCTTGTATTGTGTGATTTATATGAAATGATTGATCACCCTAAACTGGACCTAATCAAATATACAACTTGTAATCATAATCAAACCTGCATGGCAACCGATTAGGGGAAACCTAGGATTCTCTAGCAAAATATTGACCCCTTCGAAAGGGATAGTGCAGAATTGTAATAAGTCCTTTCTTAATCCTTAGTCAAACTAAATGACAAGTGAGGAGGTCGCAGCGAGGGTGAAAACAATGGTTTGAAGGTAATAGCGGGAAGAGCGAGGTCTCCATTACACAAGCCTGGGTTTAGTCATGAGTTGTTGCATTAATGGCAACTCCTCAACCCAAATTAGAGCGGGCGCAATTTCTCTACTCTCACAACGGGCCGGACAATGTCATGCGATAGCATTTGCTTAAACATACATTGCACCTAATAAGTTAGTTAATAACCTTGTTGTGTTTATAGTATAGTTTTAAGTCCTCCATCCTAACTTACTGAGCTCTGGTTGCTCACATCCCTATAAACATCGTATAGGTTGTCACGCCCCGAAGCGGTAGAGTCGTAACAGCCCCGCCGTGTAAACCATCATAAGATAGAAGTTGGCCTTACAACTGTTATCTTAGACCTAATCTACACAAGACATCCACAACTAACCCGCTTTGAAGTAAATAATTTGTAATTTATTACCTAAGAAAGTGAGGAAATATATATATAATAGAATTCAATTATTACAATTAGCGTTTTCAACGATAATAGCTTAAACTTTAAAAAATATATGTTTGTTCTTCAAATGTTTTTCCTCACTCCCCAAGATCCAGCAGTTGCTACCTTCAGAATAGTTGTTGCCAGCTTCAGAGTAGTTGTTGCCGCTTCTTAGCCAGCATCTGCACAACGTCTATAGGGATGTGAGCAATCACAACTCAATAAGTTAAGATAGAGGACTTAAAACTATACAATAATCACAACAAGGTTTTCAATCAACTTATTAGGTACAATGCATGTGCAAGCAAATGCCATTGCACGACGTTATCCGATCCGTTGTGAGATTAGAGAAATTACGCCCGCTCTAATCCGGGTTGAGGAGTTGCCATCAATGCAATAACTCACGACCAAACCCAAGCTTGTGCAATGGAGACCTCGTTCCTCCCGCGACTACCTTCGAACCACTGACTACACCCTCGCCGCGATCTCATTTCCTGTCACTTAGTTCGGCTAAGGATGGAGAAGAGACCAATTGCAATCCTACGCTATCCCTTTCGAAGGGATCGGTATTTGGCCGGAGAGTCCTAAGTTCCCTTAACGAATTGCCATGCATGTCCGATTATGATTACTGGTCGTATATTTGATTAAGTCTAGTTTAGGGTGATCAATCATTTCATACAAATCATACAATACATGCCAGAGCAACAAATAGAATCATAGTATCACCCATAATCAAGCACATGTATACATCCAACTACCTAACAAGCACAACCAAGCATAATCTTAAGCCTCCAAAATACAGTATTGTATTAATCCCAAGTTACCTCGACTCCTCACTTGCTTACTCACTTAAGGTCCGATTTGCTCAGGCCATCGCCGATCATTCCTATAACATAAGCGTGGTTTTAGTTTTTCATATAACTATTATAGGTTAATTTTATCCTATAACACTTATTGTTATATTTTGTTTAAGGTTTAATATGTCTAATTATCTAGGCCTTAAGTCTTTTACAATTATTCTAAGTTTGGGGTTAGGTTCGGGTTCGGTTTTCGCATTAATTTCTAAATTAGGTTTTAGTTCGATTTCTAAGTAGTGTTTTATACTCCAACCTTAGAAATTCGTTTCAACTCGTAATGTGAAATTAATCACATTACTTCTCGATTTCCTAAATACCATCATTACCTCTAATTAGTATTTTACTTTACCTGGTATACTTAAATCCGTATTAGTGTACCGAATTCACTCCTAATATGAAAATTTTTTACATTTTTCATATAATTACATAAATTCAAGTCTTCTATCGGTTTTATTATATTATATATCCCTATTATTTATATAATATCAATTTTCATCCTAATATTTTCTATTTATTATATTCCTAATAATTATGTATTATTACCTATTATGTATATAATACACTTCTACTATTTCTATCGCTTTAATTACCATTCCTAACATCAATTATCATTTTAAAGTATCTAAATTCATCCTAAATCAGATTTTACTCCTAATTATCCTAATTTACAAAATTAACTTACAATTTACTATTTTTCCCTATTACTCATTTACTACATAATTAACCTAATAATTACATCTAACACCCTAAATGCTACAAGTATCATACTCCATCAGATTTCAACATCCTAAAACACATACTTATTCACTAAATCAGTAATTAACTATTTAATTATTTAATTAACCCTAAATTACCCATTTTATGCCTCATTTTAAGGCCTAAAAATTTCAAAAATTAATTTTTGAAATCGGGCTCTATAACACTATTCTATATCATCTAAGTAATCTACAGAAAAATTTTGGGTTCAAAACTACACTCCTAATGTCATTTATTTCTAAACCGAAACATGCTTGGCTTTGCACGATTTCTTAAGGATCATATATTACAAGACATATTTTCATCAAAATAATATTTTTCCTAAAAACTACATACAAAAATATTTCAAAATAACAAGTTTCATAATTTTAGAAGAACATTTACTATTTTTTCAAAATTATACAAAATCAGGCTGGAAATCGAACTCACTGATTTGGATGGCTCCAGCCACCGTCGGTAGCCATGGGTGTGTCGACCCACCTGGGTGTTGCCACTACCGTGTGGTGGTGGTGGCCGTCCATTCCCAGCTGCCCGTCGAGTCTGGGTTCTCTTTTGTGTCCCTAACTACACAGTTTTCCTTTTCTTTTCTTTTTTTTCTAAATTTTCTCTAAAATTTTTTAGTCTCTCTATTTTTTTCTAATGTTAAACTGTCCAAATGAGTTTTAAAAATTTTTCCCCTATTTATGGACGATTTTTGTAATTATTATGCATTAATTAAACATGACTTTGCCCAATTTCCTTAATTTTTGGCTTTTGTGTTGTTTAATTTTAATTAGTTAATTTTTATTTTACAGATCCTGACCTGTCACGACTTGATTTGGATCATTCTTGATTTTTCCTGATTTTTATTGATTTTTTCTTAATTAATTATGAATTTTCTTTAAGTATTTAGTATTATTTTAGCACATTTTGCATATTTTAAGTAATTACACGTGTTTATATCTACATGTAAATTCATATATAGTACAAATAAATATTATTAAATATTATTTAGGCTATTTTATAATTTTTAATATACATATAATTTATCTCTAGTGATTCGTTAAGTACCAGAATACATTTTACGCATTTTCGATAAATAACGAATTATATACTTAAAATTTGAAAATTTTGTAATCTCTTATTTTATTACTTATTTTCTTAAATTCAAACTTACGGGATCAGTTTACTAATATTTCTAGCTTTACTTTATAATTTAGGCTCGATTGGGTCTTTCAACCGATCGAAACCTCGGATTGCTAATTTTGAGACTTACACAGGTGCTGGCTAAAAAGCGGCATATAACTATCTTGAAGCTAGCAACTGCTAGATCCTAGTGAGTGAGGAAAAACATTTGAAGAACGGACATATATTTTAAAGTTTAAGCTGTTATCGTTGAAAACGATAATTATAATAACTGAATTCTAGTATATATATATATAATTTTCTCACTTTATTAGGTAAATGATTTGTTTAAATTACAATTGTTTACTTCAAAGCGGGTCAGTCATGGACGCCTTGTGTAAATTAGGTGTAAGATAGCGGTTGTAAAGCCAACTTCTATCTTAAAATGGTTTACACGGCAGGGCTGTTATGATTCTGTCGCTTCAGAATGTGACATTTATACCTTAAAGTATAGATTCCATTGTAAGTATAGGCTAGAAAGACCTCGTATCCATACCTTACCTAAGAGTAAGTTTTGAAAAATCTATACTTAGAAATTACCATGTGACCTTTAGGATACACTTAAAACCAACCTGATTGAGCAAGGTATGCCTCAATGCCCTATCAAATAAGATGCCCACTTACCCCTATAAGTTCCTAAGTGCTACAAAGTATAAAGAAACCATAACCATAACTCACCTTATAGATAGGGTTGTTTATTGAACTAAATCACAAAATGCAATTCTTTTGTGTTTCAATCGGGTTCGTGATTCACTTTAAAAATGGTTCATAATTTGATTTAAGGGATTGAACCAAATCAAACCTCTTAAACCCAAATCTAACCACTTCTTATTAAAAAATAAAAATATGAAAAAGTTTTAAACCCCTATTGACATTTCAATCTAAGTTGATTTATATATATATTTTTTTATTTCTCATTTTACTCTCATCCTCTGCAATTTATTAATTTTACTTCGCTGTTATCTCTCACCTCTAACAAACTCACGCACCTGCACTATTGTAATATACTACTATGTGGTTTTAATTATTGCCTAATGTTCCGTAATTTAGACATCAATATTAGTTAAAAGCTCTAATAATCATTATTATAAAAAAGAAAACGATACCTTGGAAAAGTGGCTCCAACTAAACCAAGCCAATTGAACAGCATTAAAAGCGACTTGGTTCATTCGTATTATTAAAGCCAAAGGATTTTAATAACTATCAATAATTACTAAAATTTGATATCTTGCATATTTTAAGAAAATAAAACGACTAAAATCTCATTTGTATATTTTTAAACTACCATGTAACTTATTGTATAAATAGAAGATAAAATAATTAACAAAGATATTTTAGTAAATTTTTCTATGATAATGTTTTACTTATGCTCATGTTTCTCCTGTAGAAGTGAACTTTTACTCACTATTCATGTTGTACAATTTTAGAAAGTTGTATTACTTCCAAATTATTATCATCCATCTTATCTTTTAAATTAGTGAACATTATGGTAGTTCTCTTTTGATTTACCCCATAATTAAATGTCTTCTTCAACTGTACATATTTATAATTTATGTATTTCATCATTTAAATTTATAGTTTTGAAAAAGTTTTAAGATTTAATTAGTAAAATTAAAAAGGTTTATATAGTTGAGAAATTCCAAACACTTTAAAAAATTGATTAATGAAATGGAAAATTTTACAATTTGATGGAAAAAAAATTAAAAATTCTTAAAGGGCTTTAATTTATTATTATTTTTATTTCTTTAGTACACACATCATTTAAACCAAAACATAAAGACTCTTCTTGTAGATACATGCTTCGGAAAGTAATCATCCAAACCTTCTATGCCATCCTCAACATCTTCCAAAACTAACCCTGGTCATGTAGGGCTTGGGTTGATTCCCCGTATAATGAAGTTACCAAACTCACTCACTCCTTTAAGCAACTTTTTTTTTTTTTGTAGTTTCAATTTTTGACTTATACTTAAATATTCTCATTTTGTATATTGTTCTTTTTTTATTTTCAATTAGCTAATATGATTTTTGCAGTAACACAAAATAAATCAACACTTATAATTCACGTTATCACTAATACTAATCGTGCCCATAACTCATATCTAATGTAATTAAATTAAGTATCACTTTATTTTTTCATATATCTAACCTTAAGTCTTCTCGCATTTTTTTTTTATTCGCATAATAAAAGAGTGTAAAAAAATATTAAAATAATGTAGATCTCACAAAGTTTTTATACATCATTAATCAATATAAGAAAAAAAAATGCATTTACAAAGTAAAGTAAAGAAGTGTTAATTACATTAATCATCCTTGTGAACTTTATAAATAGATTAATACCATAAATGACATGTTAATTTTGCTAAATTATACAATTTACTGTTTGCACCTTAAAAAAATTAATTTACAACCTATTTGAAATTTTTATTATTATTTTTACTACCTAAACTAACTCTATTAAGTATACTTACTAATAGAGCTATGAAGTGAGTAAAAAAAAAAAATGCAGGTTGAGTAAAAAAATTTTGATATGTGAGGTAAGGTTTCATTTTTCAATTTGACATTTCAATTTTACAAAAGCTAAAGATATTTAAAAAAATATTATAATTAAAGAGAAAGCAATATCTTAAGAGTTCAATTCTACGTTGATAGTTGTAAACTTTTTTACTTTATCTATTTGATGTTTCATTTTCTATATTGAATATTTTCTTATCAACATCCTATATGTAATATATAATAAGCACCTTAAAACTTACATAGAAATCCCGAAGATTTATTTATTGATTTATTAACATGCAATAAGGAATAAGAAACTAAAGTTAATAAGCATCCTTCCAAATATCTAATTTATGGCTTAACTCTCTTAGTTTGCAACTTGCAGTAAAGTGGGTTAGGCTGAAAATTTCAGCTCGTATTTATAAACAAGCTAATTTGTTCAATGCGTGAGCCGATGTAGAACGGATTGAATTGGTCTACTTAGTTTGCTTATATAATTCTATTTACTAAGTTTAACATAAAAATAAATTGAAAATTAAATATTCTAACCATCCTATAGTTATGGATGTTTGGATTACTTGCAGAGAATCGCACAACCCCTATTGAGTAACTACTCCTTAAAGTAGTCGGAACAATTAAGTCAATTCATGATTTATTCTTATATTCATGTTAGTAAATGGAGTTAAAATGGTTAGTTCAAGTAATAAAAAACACCATGAAAATTTAAATTAAGAAGTAGGAAAAGGGAAGAAAAAAAAGTGTAGCCGATGAATTGCTAATTCTCTGGTAAAATTTGGATGCTACTTGTAGAATGAAAAAGAGTTAAAAGTCTTTTATGAAATAACACCTTACCAATAGAAATTATAGCTATATATGTAGTACTGTTAGGACTTAGAAATTGGAGGGGCTTATTTCCCATATCAATTTTAATAATGCCAAAATTACTGATACTGTCGGCCTACGTATGAGAACTCAACTCAACTTTTACAAACTTAAACCCTCCATAAACCCTAATTTCCACTACTTCCCTCGGCACTCTCACCCACTTTCCCTCGCTTTCTCACCAACCAAACATGAATTTCCGCTTCCACAACCTCTTGGGAGCGCCCTACAGAGGAGGGAACGCCCTTATAACGAACAACACCCAATTAATCTCACCAATCGGTAACAGAATCTCCGTCACCGACCTTCTCAAATCTCAAACCCTAACCCTACCTATCCAATCTTCCTCCAATATCTCCAGAATCGCCGTCTCTCACGATGGCATTTTCCTGCTTGCCGTCGACGACAAACACCGCTGCCTCTTCATCAACCTCCCACGCCGCACCGTGCTTCACCGCATCACCTTCAAATTCCCCGTCCATGCCATCGAATTTTCCCCTGATGGGAAGTTCATTGCGGTTGGGACGGGGAAGTTAGTCCAAATTTGGCGGTCACCGGGTTTTCGGAAAGAGTATTTCCCTTTTGAATTGAATAGGACTTTAGCTGATTTCGATGATAAGATAAGTTGCATTGAATGGAGTGATGATTGTAAATATTTGCTTGTTGGATCTAGAGATTTAACTGCAAGATTATTTAGTGTGAAGAAATTAAAAAAGGGTGTTTTCAATAAGCCTTTTTTGTTTCTGGGTCACAGAGATTCTGTTGTGGGGTGCTTTTTCAGTGTTGACAAGAAGAGAAGTAATAAGGTTAATAGGGTTTATACGGTAACTCGTGATGGTTATTTGTTTAGTTGGGGATTCAGTGAGAATGAAGGTGATTTGGATGAAATGGAAGAAGATGGGGTTTCAGAACCTCCTCCTCCCGGTACACCGGATAGGGATGAGGAGAAGTCGGTGGTGGATCAGGATAATTCGAAGGAAAGGAAGGATCTTGATGGCAAAGATGAGAGTATTGAGGATGATGAGGATATGCATTTGCATAGGAAGAAATGGAGTTTGCTTAGGAAGGACAGTGTCATGCAAGCTCCTGCCAAATTGACTGCATGTGATTTCCATAGAGGGCTTGAACTCTTGGTTGTGGGTTTCTCCAATGGTGTGTTTCGGTTGTATCAAATGCCCGATTTTGTGTGCATTCATGTCCTGTCCATATCAAAGGAGAAGATTACGACTGTAGTGTTTAATGAACTTGGAAATTGGTTGACTTTTGGGTGTGCAAAGCTTGGGCAGTTGCTTGTGTGGGAGTGGAAATCTGAGAGCTACATATTAAAGCAACAAGGACATTACTTTGATGTGAATTGTCTTGCATATTCTCCTGACTCGCAACTTCTGGCTACTGGATCAGATGACAACAAAGTGAAGGTGAATTGGTTCGATCTTAGATGATCTTTTTGTTTTTGATTCTACAGGATGATATTTCTGAGGCCAAAAACAAATCTCTCTATCTCTATAATACTTAATATTTGTGAGCTATATGTATATCTTATGCTTGATTTGCTCATGTTGTTTGCCCAGGGCAGTCCATTCTCCTTGATTTTGTTTTGTAATTCTTTCAAAATTATAAATATATGCCCATATAATTAGTCAGTTGTAGCCTGCAGACATTTTCCTTTATGTAATCTGTAGCACTTTACGGAAATTATATTTGGTATCTCACAGGAATCATAGTTTATGTATTTTCTGGCGGCTCTCTTCTGTAGTGTACTCTTGATTTTAATCAGAATTTTATACTGTGATCTGATGCCTGGCCCTATGATTTGCATGCCAAAGGTGTGGACTGTCTCTTCTGGCTTCTGTTTTGTGACATTCTCAGAGCACACTAATGCAATCACTGCCCTACATTTCATGGCAAATAATCACTGTCTTCTGAGTGCATCTCTAGATGGGAGCGTTCGTGCCTGGGATTTGTTCCGGTATAGAAATTTCCGGATATTCACTACACCTTCTTCAAGGCAATTTGTCTCTTTGGCTGCAGATCAGAGTGGTGAAGTCATCTGTGCTGGGACCCTTGATTCATTTGAGGTTCTTATATAATGCCTTTAAAAGAAATTCTCAGGCTGTACCATTGCTCCATCTGATTCCAGTCTGTGATATTGCTGTCATGCAGATATTTGTTTGGTCAATGAAGACAGGACGTTTGCTTGATGTTCTTAGTGGTCATGAAGGTCCTGTTCATGGCTTGACATTTTCTCCTACTAACGTGAGTTGCTTGTTTTACATTTATTATGCTATAGTAGACAAATTTTCTGTTCCTAGATCGGGGCATTCAATGAATTTTATTCCTTTTCATAGGCCATCTTGGCTTCATCTTCATGGGACAAGACTGTTAGGTTGTGGGATGTCTTTGAGGGAAAGGGAGCTGTTGAAACTTTTCCTCATACCCATGATGTCCTCACAGTTGTCTACCGTCCTGATGGAAAGCAATTGGCTTCCAGTACTCTAGATGGACAAATCCATTTCTGGGATCCCATCGATGGTTTGTTAATGTACACCATTGAGGGCCGCAGGGACATTGCTGGAGGGCGTCTCATGACTGATCGCAGATCGGCTGCTAACTCCAGTGCAGGAAAGTGCTTTACAACATTATGTTATACAGCCGATGGGAGTTATATCCTAGCTGGGGGGAGCAGCAAATATATTTGTCTTTATGATGTTGCTGATCAGGTAAAATTCAAATTATTTATGAGTTCAAAGTTAAGCTTTTCCTCTGTTCAAGAGTTGCTATCTATTCTGTCTAATACTTTACCATCCTTTGTGAATGCATTACAAATGTGTTGCACAGGTATTGCTGCGTCGATTCCAGATCACCCATAACCGCTCCTTTGATGGAGTTCTTGACTTTTTGAACTCTAAGAAAATGACAGAGGCTGGCCCTGTTGATTTGATTGATGATGATGACAGCGATACTGAAGAAGGTGTCGATAAACAAACCAAAGGGAAGTTAGGATATGACTTGCCGGGATCTGTGGCTAACCGTGGACGACCTATCATCAGGACGAAATGCCTGAGAATAGCTCCAACTGGAAGGAGCTTTGCTGCAGCAACCACTGAAGGTGTCTTGGTTTATTCAACTGATGAGTCTTTTATCTTTGATCCAACTGATCTTGACATTGATGTGACACCAGAGGTAGTTTTATGCATTTAGCTTACTTTTGTCATATCTTTATAAATTATGAAATATAGAGCATAAGCCAAAGTTCATTAGAATTCCTGAAGAAAGACTTCCTTTGGTTGTAGTTGAAATTGCAACAACCATGTAAAACAAAATATAAATTAATTAATTAATAAATAAATTGCAATCTTGATCTTAATTCTTATATAATCTTTCTGCTGTTGTCACAGGCGGTTGATGCAGCTTTGAGTAACGGTCAAATAGAAAGAGCTCTGATTCTCAGCCTTCGTCTGAATGAAGATTCTTTGATTAAAAAGTGTATATTCACTGTTAGTCCATCGGACATACCTGCTCTAGCTTCAGCAGTCCCTTACATTTATTTAAAAAGGTTAATAGAGGCCTTTGCAGATCTTCTTGAAAGTTGCCCACATCTGGAATTTATGCTAAGATGGTGTCAGGTACTTCCCTCTGCTTAGGTTTATCTTGCAAAATCTGCTTTTCTTTCGCATATCATTAAGGGCTTGTCATTGATTTTTCTTGCAGGAACTTTGTAAAGCTCACGGCCTCTTGATGCAACAGAATTCAAGAACTCTCCTTCCTGCTTTAAAAAATTTGCAGAAGGCAATTACAAGAATGCATCAAGATCTGTCTGATATGTGTTCTTCCAATGAATACATGCTTCGTTATTTATGCTCTGCTAGCAGTGGCACCAGAACGTGAGGTGCATTGTCACTAGAGCTTATAGTTACATGATAAGTTTTGACTGAACAGAACTGCTGGTGGTGGTGTCTGGTTCCCAATCTGTAGCCTGAACCTTCTCTTGTTAACCCGCTTTTGCTGTTGGTCCTGACTCCTGAGTTGAGAGATACAAGGCTGTGCCATCGATTTGTTGCGCTTTCAAGAGCTTCATGATTCTTAGGCATATGCAGGTTCTGCCAAAGAATGCTTTCTGATAGAATGCACTTGCAGAGAGCGTGGGCTACTATTTATCCTGGAGAAGTACATTACATTGGCATAGGAGCAGTTCCAATTCTAATGTGCGAGATTTTGTGTAGCTCGCAACATAGATAGTTAATTGTATTTGCTTTTAATTTCGGTATATTGGTTCTGCATTTGGCAGATATTACTTGACCTGTGGATAATGGCATAAGTGAGATCCTCCTTGTAGAATTAAATTTCCCTTTAAACAAATATGCTGAGCAGTGTCTTTGTAATTCACACTTGTGTGGAAGGCAGTAATGTAACAGCCAAGAATTCAGGAAATCGATTCTTCACAATTGAGTGCTTCTTGGGGTTGATACTTTGGGTAAATTTCTATCATGGGATCTGAGTATCCTCTTTCGCTTTAACAAAAAAACATGACAAGAATCTCTGGCCGTTTGGATTTTTGATGTGGTGCAGGTATTCTGTACGGTGGAATAGTACAATGCCCAGCTCATGGGCCGGGTAATTTAGGCTAGGTCAGTCCAGCCATGTGTCCCAACATGGGCCTAATGAGCCCACTACATTCGTTTGGGGAATTTCTTAGCATTAGCGTTATTTTGAGGATACAAAGGAGGGTTAGGTCAACTAGTCAGATAATATGTAACAGAACAGAATTAACCGATATTTCGGATCTCCGTTTGGTTGAAGTACTGCTGTTTTTTCCACTTAACGCTATGTTTGGAAAGAGTGAAAGAATTGGGGAGGAAAGAAAGTGAGAGGAAAGACTTAAAGAGAAAAGGAAAAAAAAAAAATTATGTTTCCTTGTTTTTATTAGGAAGGAAAGATAGTAATATCATTTTTTATTATAGTAAAACAATATAAATGTCTTCATAACTTTAAATATACTTTTATTTTAGGGGTATAATTATCTTTTTTTATTAATTCCTTCTAATTCTCTCCACATTTATAACTCATTTAGTTTGTAGAATGGAATAACGAGGAAACAAAATTGGGATCCTTATGGAAAGGAATAAGGAATGAATATCAATTACAGTGTTTAATAAAATAAAAAGGACATTAAGAATAAACTTGTAATAAAAATTAAAATGAAAATTTTATCCTTACTCTCTCTCTCTCTCATCTTCTCCCAAAAAAAAAAAATAAGAGGATGAAAAAGCCAAATCATATTAGGAAGAAGAACCCAAATTGTGAAATCTTACAAAAAGCCAATAGAATGGAATGATTCTTTTTTGTTTACAAGCTACAACGGAACATAAATCAAAATCCTCTTTGCCATGAAAAAGTCTTGTAATGAAAACCGTAAAAACCTAAATGATAGAAACCCTAACTCATCTAAATTAGATCTTGCAAAAAAATTGTTAAATCTTACAAGAAGAACTCAAAAGATAGAAACCATAACCCATCTACATTGCAGGAGAAAAAGTACACATTTGGTTGGTGCTCATGTAGTGCTTTGGCTTGTCGATTTGTGTATATAGTATAGTATAGCCTGGGTTTAATGGAGAGGTACTCAACTTACTAATCCATGTGTGTGTTGTGGTTATTGATCTATACTCGACTTGTGATCAATACTGATTGGGAGTTGAGCAATAAAGTATGATAGTCGTGTCTTCCTTGAAGTCATTGTCACAAATTGTTAAGATGGTTAGTAGGTGATGGTGGTATTGCTATGTTTGTCAATGATGGTGGTGATGTTGTGTTGAATACTGTAATATAGTGAGTGGCAATAGTGATTTAGTAGGTGGGTGACAATGCCCGTATAGTGGATAGTGTTTATGGGATGAAGAAGATAAGGTATTAAAGGTCTTTTTGTTTTCGAATCCTCATTCTTTGATTTTGGTGGGAAATCCCAATTTAGTGTTTTAAGGATTTGGGACTCCTTAAGAATTGAGATTTCTTAAAGGAAACACCATAATAAAAGTGTTTCAAGGAATAAAAGGGAAGTAGAATAGTTATTTCCTCAAAGTAAACACACCGGTAGAGAGAATTGTTTGTGTGAGTTTAAGAAAAACTTTTTCTTTCCTAATTCTTTCCCTTTCCCTTCCTCTCCTTCCCTAAACAATAGAATCCTTCTTAAAATTCCCGCTTTCCTTCCCTCCTCCATTCCTCCCCTTGATCTAAACATAGTGTAAAAGAGATCCATCTTTACAATTAGTTGGTAGTTCTCTTTATTGTGAAATGAGGAATTAAAATTCATTTTTAGAATAAAAAAAAAATGACATTTTTGATATTTTCCTATACATTTCAATATCCTCTCTGAAAACTTACAACCTTATTTACATGGAAGCACTAAAAAGAGAATATCTATTCTCAATATATTTATTATTATCTTATTTACATAAAAATTGATTTAAATATATTTAGTACTTAATTCAATAAGATAATTAAGAAAGCGAAATTAAATATCAAAACATGTTTGTTTAGATCTTCACCAATAGAATTTTTAAACGAGTCCTAATCATGACATAGGCTAATAGACCTCTGTTCCACTAGGATGGGCCTACATAAAGAACACATTACTTGTTATCTGCAAGCTCATTAACCCTTACATAATCATCTTTCATAAGAAAATATAATGAAATAGAATAGATTGGAATTGAATAGAATAAAATGAGGACCAAAATGAGCAATAATTTCTTATATTTGAAGATGACCATGGAATTAAAATTAAATGGAATAAAATGATATTAAATACTTAAATGATATTATTTATCTTTTTTTATTTCAAAATTAAAAGTAATAAAAATAATTTTAATTAATCATAATTAATAAAATAATAATAATAAAATCATGATTCTGTTTTTTCAAAAATAGAATGAATAAATTTCTTCTTAAGCCAAATTTATATTCTATAGAATCACAATTTTATCTTAAAATCCGAAATCGTAATTTTATTATAGTTCATTCCCACGTATCAAATTACGTAAAGATTATCATTACCGATTTTATTTCATTAAATAAATGCACCATTAAAAGAAAAAGAATTATGAGGCCAACCTTAACGCTGGGCGCTTCTATGATGTGGAGGAACCGCTCGTGTTCCTCGTGCGATAGTCGCTAACCCTTCACGTTGGAACGTTCCCTCGACAGGAGAGATGTCCCTTCACCTGAGGACGTTCCCCTCAGGACCCTTTTTTCTTTTCTTATTTTTTTTTTTTCTAATTTTTGACCAATTGAAAGCAATAATTAGAAGCCATAAAAATTTTTAAAAATAATAATATTATGAAATTTTTGTGAAGTAACTTAAAGTATAAAATGTTGAACTCTTTAGAAAAAATATTCCTTAAAATATCAACATATCATCGAAAATTACAAATAAAGATGATCGGAAAAACGATCATTACTTCTTTATTTAATTTCTTAAAAATTATAAGTATTCCATAAATTAAGTGGGGTCATCCACTACTGGGGTCATCCGCTACTGCTTTAAAAGAGTCTGCACATACTGCCCTTTCATGTATGCTTTGTTTATTTTAATTTTTATTTTCAAATAGCCATTCTTTAAGAATTTTTATCACGTGAAATCAATTAATAAAAAATAATAAAAAATTTTAACTCAACCAAAAAATTAAGATTCCTCACAAAATTTTACATTTTTCCTAAAAATAACTTTATATCAATTTACTAATGACCATCAATACTATAACCATCATCACTACCGATCACTACTACTACTACCGATCACTACTACCACCATTAACACCATCTACCATTACCGCCACTATCGCCACTATCACCACCAATCTTCACTATCATCGCCATCAATACCGTTACCATCACATTACTACTACCACTATTATTGCCACCGCCGCCGTCACTTCTAACCACCACTATTATTATTATCACTGTTATTATCACAACCGCCGCAACTATCCCTATCTCTCCTCCAAGCCACTACCCTAACTATCGCGACCACCATCAACCATCGCTACCGCCGCCGTCACTTCTAATCACCACTATTATTATTATCACGGTTATTATCATAACCGCCACAACTATCCCTATCTCCCCTCCAAACCACTACCCCAGCTATCGCGACCACCATCAACCATCGCCACTACCATTCACCATCATCACTACTATTTATTACTGTCAACCATTACTAATAGTTCTGTCCCTACAATCGATTTTCACTATTATTATCTATTACTTTAAAATTATTTTTAAAAAATTAAAGATATTTTAGTTATTAAAATTCTAAAAATTAAAAATATTTTAGTTATTAAAATTCTATTAAATATCTATTCTGAAGTATTATATCCTTAGCAATTGTCAGGTAATTTTATTTAAGGCGTAATTTTACCAGAAAGGATATCGATGAGTTCATGCAAGTATTAAAAAAAAAAAAACATAATTACTACATTTTTAAAAAATTCATCCATTCGTCTTATAATATAAAAACCAAACAGACAAAACAAACAATCAAAGCATTTAAGTCCTACTTTTTCGAGAGAAACACAGAGTAAACAAAAGAACAGATGTAGAATAAATTGAGAAACCAGCAAAGCAGCCGATGCCATCACTTCCCAGAAAGTAACAATATGCTTTATTATTATAAGGAAAAATCCAATGGAAGTTTGCAATATGAATATTAAGAACAATCGATGGAAGCGGCTAGCAACCTCTATATTACAATGCAACTACTACCTAGCACCGGATGGCGACCACCTGCTATCCCGCCAATGGTAACGCCTATGTACATTCCTGCCATCTCGCGTATTAATATTGCTGCGCCTAGGAGCCCGCCTCGGTCTCCTCACAGAAAATTCATTCCGTGGCTGCCCTCTCCCTCTTGCGACAGGCGGCCTGCTGTAACGGAAACTGTCGAGGAGTACTTCTGCTACAAACAATGCAGAAGACATATATGACCACATAAAATGCATGCTGAGTTCATTGTCATCAACCTCCAAAGGTGATAGCTCATTATCGTTTCCATCATCATCATCAATATTCCCCCTCTCAGGTCCACCTAGCGCTGATTGAAGGGTACTGCGGAAATCCTCGAGTTCCCTTTCACGTTGCAATCTAGTCCAAGCACGCTGCCTAGAAGGATCCACCTCAGATGGCCTGTTAGTGGGGTGAACCAACCTTGCATGCTTTCTTAGCTCAGAATAGGTTCCGTTAAATTCGCAATTCTCAGATGAGCAGCTCCTTGTCTTAGAATTCATGTACTGACGTGCAGCTTCTACCACAACCCAGCCATATATCTGCCCTCTACAAAATGGGCAAACAAGGTTTGATTCTGTGGAACTGCCACATGAGGCAGCAGGATTATGTCTATAACGCAACTGATCCACCATTCTCCCATGTGACATGGTGGCTGTCGAAGGAGATTCTTGCAATACAGCAGATGATGGAGATGGAGATGTTGATTTATGGAACTGATCAAGACAATTAGAATGCCGATGGCTGGTGTTGCACATGTATGGCCTGCATCCCCTTTCCTTAGAGGAGCATATCAAGAGAACAGCATTGTGAGGATGCTCCATGCAAACAGGACACTGAGCTTCATCCCATTCTTTGATATCTTCAGGCAACCCATGCAGGTTCTTGGAGCCCAAGTGCTTCGCATCATAGGAGGCACAAGGATAAGGAGCTGATGAGGCACGATTACTAGTAGAAAAGGGGGTTCTTCTCTCCTTTGGCATTTTCAAATGTGCAAAATATTAAACTTCCCGACCCTTGAAATATCTTAAATTCTTCTAAAGCCCCTGAAATACAATACGTAGATAGGTCATTACACATTGGTCCCCGCTAAAAAAACCTGAGAGTAGGAGAGCAACAACGACAGGCAATCCAAAACTACACAAAAAAATTTTATATTTCTCCAAAGTTGAGGTTGAACCACATGAAAGGAAAAACTTGGTGAATTCTAAAGGGAGCATGATCTAAAATTAACAACTATTGTGATATTTCTATATCCACTCTTATGAAATGACATGAGAATCCTAAATTCATGCTGTTACTCTGGATGATTCACGAATAAAGATGAGTGCTATAGGATCAGCAAATAATACATACATATTAGAATTAGTGCACTGAGGTGGGCGTTGCTGGAACCCCAGAGTGTGAAACCATTTCTCACTCCCATAACATGATAAAAAACTAGATTTTACTGTAAACTGATCCAACGATGACATCAGGCCAACAAAATGCAAGCATGAATAATTCCAGTCCTCCTTCATTCCCTTCCCCTACCACAGCTTGAATAGCCTTTAAAGTACCAAAACTCTAGGTGGAAGGCAATCTAATACAGTTCCATAATAACGCCTTAGAAACTGCCTAAACCATATATCAAAAAGACAAATTTAGCTCTCACTTAATACACACACAGCATATCATCTCCGTAAGCTACAGTTATAATTACGTGGATGCCTTTGAGCGGTTGAAAACTCGCTGAGGACATAATTTTGCATTTACCGACTACCTATATACTGCAAACTACACTTAACCGGTACACGATTCCTGTCGATTAACGATTGCTGAAATAGCCGGTCCAATTACGGGACATGCCTCACCGTGACACTTCCAATTTGACTCGACAAGCACAAGCGACGGTTACACACTTAACCAAAAAACACGCAAGGCAAAACTTTTTATATATTTCAGACAAGAAATGAATGAACCCATAAAAAGATACGAGTAAACCACCTTCAAGACTCGGGCTTTATTCAAACCCCCATCAGATTATATCTATTCTCGAATAGAAAAGGGGAAAAGGAAAAAGAATGATGGAAACCCAAAAGGATAGCATGAAATCTGACCCTAGTTTAGGATGAAGACGGAAAAGTAAACAGACGGAGTAATAGAGATTGAAGAAAAGAGAGAGAGTCATGGTTTATCTCACCAGATGAAATCTCGGTCCGAGGTTGAGGAGGACGCCAGGTTCCAGAAGATGCCTATCGGAGTTTTGTCTTTTAGACCGGTGTTGTTGCATTTATAGGACGACGACACCGCCGTGCTGATGAAATTACAGAAAGCCCCTCCTTTTCTGTTTTTCCTTTTTAGCTTTTTCGCTTTTTTTCTGTTCTCAAACAAAATCCAACTTCCCTTTTTGTTTTCAAATAATTTGAAAACGTCTATATATCATAAACAAGGGCTTCTTTTTTCCTACTACATTATAGTACTTATCATAATATAATTTTCAAATAATATTATGCAATTAAACTTTTGTTATATCTACTATTTTAACTAGTAAATGATAATAGGTATTAAAATTAAAGATAATTAATAACGGTAATTAGTAATTACAAAAAAAAAATATAAATAAAAAATTTTTAAAAATTCTCATTATAATCATTTTCATTCAGATCAAGTGGCTTGATTTTTAAAATTATCACCATAATCGTTTTCATTCAGATCAAATCGCTTGATTTTTTCTTTCTAATAGCGAAAAGGTTATGAAACAATGTTGAAACCACAACTCAAACTTTTGATTTTTTTCTCCTCTAAATTTACTCATAAAGTTTGAATTTTCTATATATTATATCTAATTAAATCTTTGTTTATCGTGTTTACTATTCCACCTACTATAGTTTATACATGTACTCTTTGACTAATGATTCTATGCCCATAAGGGAAAATATTAAATTAAAATATAAACAACATATTGAAGTAAATAAAGGAATTTTGTGAAAAAAAATGATTCCAACTATAATAAATAAAGATTTATATATCAATATGTCGATAACAATTTTTAGATAGGGGTCAACTATTGTAGGCCTCGAGCTCGAGCTAAGCGGCCACTATCTAATTTGGGTATGGCCAACCATTATGGGCTATGGTCAAGTTACTTAGTGATTAGAGTCAAACTATAGTTGTATTTGATCATACAAAGTTCACATTACATTGAATGGGATGTGACTTATGGCAGTTTATCCTCTAAAGAAACAATGTAGTTGAATTACATGATACTGTCAAAGTATTTATTAAGAAAAGATAAGTATAAGCCCCTAAAATAACCATTCCTTACCATTACCAGAAGATCATACCAATCTCAAAACTTAAAGCTATGCACCACAAATTAACAAGGATTTAAGGGTCTAATATATGAATAGTTGTTCTCTTTTCTTTTGAAATTAAGACCATTTTCGTACCTGTCGACACTCCATTTCCTTTTTTTTTTTTATAGCTTCAATCCATTAGACTACATACTTCTGCATAAATTATTTAATTTAGATATCAAAATAGTCCCATAGATAATCCTCCAACCTCCACTATTATACTCACCTCATCTGTTTTGCATTTAGGCATAAGGCATGTTTAATAAGCTTGATTTAGTTGTCTATCCCCAAGGGCTATTATACTTTATTGGCAAAACCTTAAGATGACAAAATTTATTTGAAGAGAGTTTGCATAAAATAAAATAAAAAAATCATTAATTAATGTAAAACAAAGTCTAATGGTGTTGTTTTAAAAGGAAAAACAAACTAAAGATCTCTTAAAATATGTTCTTTTAGAATCTATCCAATATTCTATAATAGACCGTCATCACTCTTACATATCACAGAAATAAGAGTTCTCCGGTTGCTACAAGGAGAGGGGGAAGTAAAGAATACTTAATATTAGATAAGTATTTAATGTTACACTCATCGCATTAGGTGGAATAAAGTTGTAACAAGATAGCTAAATGAAGGAACAAAATGAAACTGTATATAGTTTGAAAATTTATTGTTTTGTTTAGGAATTGCATAGAACTGCTATTACTTTGTTTACGTGGTTGAAGAGATTTCAAAGAATAGATAGTTAAAAAAGTATTAGAATACTATTTTATATAATTACATAATCATAGTAATATAGTCTTAATTATATAATCATATTTTATTTTTTATAATTATAAAATTAATATAATAATTAAAACATAAAAGAAATATTTATTATCATATATAATAATTTAATAAGTAACAATTATATTTATTAAGATATGATTTATTTATTTATGTATCATTCTTGTTGTTGTTACTGTTATTATTATATTATTTATCTAATATTAAAAATATCATTATATATCATCATATTATGAATAGATTTATGATTATAAAATAAATATTGAAATTCATTACAGATATGCATCGTATGTTTTTTTATTTATTATCTTATATAATTTTTTTATTCATTCAATATTTTTTAATAACAGCTAAAAAAGTGTAAAAGGACATGATAACAACTATTCATGAATAGCCAAGTAACAATTATTAATGAATAGGGTTAGAAATTCTCACTTGATAATTTTTACTAAGAGGGATTCATAATTGAATAGATATTAGGTGTTCAAAATGAAAGGACATGATAATAAATATTTAATTAGGAATATGGGAGAATAGGATAGTAGTTTCCCCCAAGTAAACATACCATAAATCTTAATCTATTTGCCATTTATAAATTAAAGTGCAACTAACCCTTTAGTCTCTTTTAAGAATTGTCCTCTCCTTTTATAATATTAATATTCTATTTAATTTATAATTTGTAATTTTATAACACACGCCTTCTTTCTATGTATGTGGTTTCCCCTCCTTTAACACGTACATGAGGCTATAATCAATGTTAATTGCTTTTTTTTTTTAAACATTAATTATTTTATTTCACCCTTTACACTAGAATGGCTATTTTTCCATATACTATGTTTTTTCTTTTACATTTGTGCATCATTATCTTTGCATTGAATTTCATACTCAATTATTTATAAAATACTTACAAATCATTACATTTTCTTAATATAATTTCAAATGCTTAAAGATTTCACACACCAAGGGTGAGGGACTAGATTTGATTTGGATACTTATTAATTAATGTCTTCTTAACCCCTTTATTAATTTAATTTTTTATTCCATTCATTCTTTTGTATATTTTTATTCGAAGTATCTCATCATTCATTTTATTACTTTTCTTCGTTACTTATATCTATATTATTATCATTTTCAAAGTATGATATTTATACTTAATCATATTTTTACTTGTATTTATGTAATAAATGGATTCTTCATATATGTAGACATATGATGATAAAGATCTCTTAATTTTAGATGAACGAAATTTAGCATGTATTAACTTATAATGTGATATATTAAATTGTGGCGTTAAAAAGAGGAAGGTAGAGGAGGTGATATTTTAGGTTATTTATTTTATTTTTTAATTTTATCAGATGAGTTTGTTGTGATCTTTGTATTTTTGTGCTTTGATTCATTGGTAGAATTTGTGGGTATTTAATGTACTAGCTCTCTTTTATTGATTTCGTATATCTCCATTCAATAAATTATTTGAACCATGTATGATTTTTTTTAATGTATATTTTTCATTTCAAGTATCCGAGTAAATATGTGTGTTAAAAAAAATATAACACTTTTTTCATCATCCATATCTATCTTACATTACATTGACATAACCAATTCAACACGTGATGCTACTCTATGGGAAGCTGATTGTAGAAAATGTCCCACTAAATCTATAACTTAACATGTCCCCATCCTTTTGTTGAATGTGTCGTAAAAAATTTAATTTGCTAAAATTTATTAGCTATAATGTATACTTTAATAAGAAGTACATAAGGCGGCATGGTAATTTTTTTTTTAAAGGTTAAAGTAATATAGAGTAATTATTTTTTTTTTCGAACCCATTTTACTAGTGTATTCTTTATACAATAAATTATTTTCCATTCATTTTTTGTGTGTTTTTTATTTGAAGTATCTTATTATATATTTCATTTCAAAATATGTCGTATTAATTCATTATCCATATATATCTTATTATCATTTCCAATTATAATACATAAACATCAAACGAAAGACTTGAGAATAATTTAATGTATGATTCAACTATGTAGAAAAGTTGTATCAAAATATAACTCACTAAATCTATAATTTTGGATATCTCTTTATTTTCGATTGTATGTGTTATTGAAAATTTAATTTGCAAAGATTCATTAACAATGAAGTATACTTTACAAAGAAATATTTGAAGGGCATAAGGATGAACACTCCTTTTTTTTCTTTAATTTTAAGTAATACATGTAAAGCTTTTTTTATTATTTTAAAAAAGAAAAGGTGACAATCATAAAACAGGAATTAAAACAACTGGTCTAGTAAAACAAAAAATTAATATAAAATGGATCATTAATGAAAAAATGGGGAGACAACGAAAAAAATCAATGTGTAAATATAAGTTTAAATAAGAGGTCAATATTTTAAAAAGTTTAAATAAAAAATTAACGTTTAATAAAGTAGATTAAATAAGATATCAATATTTCTAAAAGTTCAAATAAGAAATCAATTTTTCGAAAGTATCTCAAATAATTTTATGAATCGACTACTATGAATCTCTTATTTGAACCATTTTGTAAAATATTAATATCTTATTTGAACATTTCTAAATGTTGATTCATTATTCGAGCTTTTTGAAACATTGATCACCTATTTAAATTTGTCTCAAAATATTGATTCATTTCGTTATAATTATTCTATTAAAAAACTAAGAAACCATGTCATGACCCAAGATGGATAGTCGTGGCATAAAGAAGCTAATCGTGGTAGAAATTGTATATTGTACAAAGGACCGTAGATTAATTTTCTTTTTCAATCAACAATTCTTCATATGATATATAAGACTACTACTACAACCAACAATTTAGAGTTGGAAAAGCATAAATAATATCATTACATGATTATGATCACAATATTATTAAATTATAAATAACACACATTTCAGATAATTACAAATAATAAGTATGTAATACTTCAGATTACAAACTAGTAAGACCTTAAATTACATATCAAGATTTAGAATATAAATATAATAGTATAAGTTCACTTTCATTACTAATCTTACTCTCACATCAACCCATTGATAAACTACTAACCTCAAGCATCCTGTGATCCGAATTCACTAACAAATCGGCTTGCGCAAGCAAATTACGAAGGTACAAGCTAATTAACTTAGTAAAATATTCTCTCAACCATATAATAAACAAGTCATACAACAATTTAATTCAATAAAATGAATGCATGAACAATTGTAAGCCCCACAACTAGTCACTCAAGGTTTCGATCGACTGAAAGATCCGATCGAGCTTAAATTATGAGTAAAGTTACAAATATTAGTAAAAATGATTCCGTGAGTTTGAATTTAAGAAAATAAGAAATAAAATAAAAGAATATAAAATTTCCAAATTTTAAGTATATAACTCGTTATTTATCAAAAATGCGTAAAATGCATTCCGATAATTAACAAATCACTAGAGATAAATTATATGTATACTAAAAATCATAGAATGACCTAAATAATATTTAGGAATATTTATTTGCACCATATATAAATTTACATGTAGGTAGAAATACGCGTAATTACTTAAAATACATGAAATGAGCTAAAATAATACTAAATAATTAAATAAAATTCATAATTAATTAAAAATAAATAAATAAATATAAAAAAAATAAGGAATGATCCAGATTTGAGTCATGGTAGTTGGGGAAAATAAGAAAAAAGTTATCAAATTAAATTAAAACAATACAAAAGTCAAATTGGAAGAAGATAAGGTAATTGTCTAATCAAATTAATGCACAATAATTTCCCTAAAACTCTATAAATACTCCAAATTTTTCAAAAGCTCATTTTGGATGTCAGGAAGTTTAGAAAAATAGAGAGAGGCGAAATTGAGAGTAAATTAGGGTTTTAGGAAAAATTACAAAAAATTTGTGCAGTTGGAGCTTCTAAAGAGACCCTAGACCTGACGAGCAACTGTGAGTAAACGGCCACCATCACCATACGGTGGTGATAGCGCCCAGGTAGTTCGACACACCTTCGGTTGGTCGGAGCTACCTAAATCGGTAAGTTCAATTTCTAACCCAATTTTGTGTAATTTTATAAAAATAGTAAATATTTTTATAAAATTATAAATTTTGTTATTTTGAAATATTTTTGTATATAGTTTTTAGGAAAAATATTATTTTGATGAAAATATATCTCCTGATATATAATTCTTAAGAAATTATGCAAAATCGAACATTTTTCAGTTTAGAAATAAATGACCTTAGGAATGTAGTTTTGAGCCCAAAATTTTTATGTAGACTACTTAGATGATATAGAACAATGCTATGAAGCCCGTTTTTAAAAATTAATTTTTGAAATTTTTAGGCCATAAAATGAGGCATAAGTGGGTAATTTAAGGTTAATTACTGATTTAGTGAATAATTATATGTTTTAGGTGTTAAAATCTGATACAGTATGATACTTGTAGGTGTTAGATATAATTATTAGGTTAATTATGTAATAAATAAGTAATAAGGAAAAATAGTACATTTTAAGTTAATTTGCTAATTTAAGGTAATTAGGTGTAAAATCTGATTTATGATTAACTTAAATATGTTGAAATGATAATTGATGTTGGGAGATGGTAATTAGAGTGTTAGAAATATTAGATGTGTATTATATACATAACATGTAATTATTGGAAATATAATAAATAGAAGATATTAAAATAAAAATTAATATTATATAAATAGTAGGGATATATAATAAATTTGGTAAAAATCTTGAATTTATGTAATTATATGAAAATTATAAAATTTTCTTATATCAGGAGTAAATTTGGTACACTGTTAAGGATTTAAGTGTACCGGGTATAATAAAATAATGACTAAGGGTAATTATGGTATTTAAGATATTTGGAAGTAAGGTGATTAATTTCACATTATGAGTTAAAATGAGTTTTTAAAGTTCGGGTATAAAAGAGTACTTAGAAATCGAATTAGAACCAAATTTAGAAATCGATGTGAAAACTGAACCCGAACCCAGAATAACTGTAAAAGATTTGAGAACCTAGATAATTAAGTATATTAAATCCTAAACAATAAACATTATAGGATAAAACCAACCTATAATAGTTATATGAAAAACTAAAACCATATTTATGTTATAGGGATGATCGGCGATGGCCTGAACGAATTGGACCTCGAGTAAATGAGTGAGAACTCGAGGTAAGTTGGGATTAATACATTGTTGTATTTTTTGAGGCTTGAGATTATACTTAGTTGTGCTTGTCAGATAGTTGGTTGTGTGCGTGTACTTGATTATGAGTGATGCTTTGATTCTGTTTGTTATTCTGGTTTTTATTGTATGATTTGTATGAAATGATTGATCACCCTAAACTGGACCTAATCAAATATACAACCTGTAATTATAATCAGACTTGCACGACAACCGATTAAGGGAAATCTAGGATTCTTCGACCAAATACCGACCCTTTCGAAAGGGATAGTGCAGGATTGCATAATAATCTCTTCTGCATCCTTAGTCGAACTAAGTAACAGGAGGGGAGGTTGCGGCGAGGGTAAAGTCATTGGTTTTAAGGTAGTTGCAGGAGGAGTGGTGTCTCCATTATACAAGTTTGGGTTTGGTTGTGAGCTGTTGTATTAACGGCAATTCCTCAATCCGGATTAGAGCAGGTGCAATTTCTTTAATATCACAACGGGTCGGACAATGTCGTGTTGTATGGCATTTGCTTGAACATGCATTGCACTTAATAAGTTGGTTGATAACCATATTATGCTTATGATATAATTTTAAGTCCTTCATCCTAACTTACTGAGTTATGGTTGCCCACATCCCTATAAACGTCGTACAAGTACTTGTTAAGAAGTGGCTTACAACTATTCTAAAACTAGCAATTATTGGATCCTAGGGAATGAGAAAAAATATTTAAAGAATAAACATATATTTTTAAGGTCTAAGCTTTTATTTTAGAATTTTTCATTTTGAATAATGTAATAACTAGGAAATATATTACGGTGAAACATTGTAAACGTTAATTGTAATAACTGAATTATAGTGTATATATATTTTCTCGCTTTCTTGGATAAATGATTTATTTAAATTACGAACTGTTTACTTCAAAACAGGTTAATTATGAACGTGCTGTGTAGATCAAGTCTAGAATAGCGGTTGTAAGACCAACTTCTATTTTAGAAAGGTTTACACGGTGAGGCTGTTATGACTCTACCGTTTCGGAGCGTGATAACAATTAGTATATTATATAAATACATGCAGGTGACCATATAATAAACAAGTCATACAACAATTTAATTCAATAAAATGAATACATGAACAATTAGTATATTATATAAATATATGCAGGTGACCAAGTACTGCATATAACTTAGATTTAACGCCCTCCGAAATCAAGGTTGGACATATATAGGCACCAATTAAATTTGGATATCATATTAGAACTTATATAACAACTAAATTTTGTGTTTTCTATTAAAAAATATAATAGTATATCTATTTTCAATTTTAGTCAAAACTCAATTCTATATATGATTATGAGTAGGTTTATGCAGCTTTTACTCATTCTTAAACAGAGACCTTGGACTCAACCCTTAACTAAGCGATTGCCATCTTTAACGCCTTATGTTCACACAAGCCAGAATAAGATCATACCGCACATGGGGTATCAATTCAATCGTGCGGTATGATCTTACCTTAACCCGTATGCACCGTACAAAACACTATAATCACAAATAATTAACCTATCTTTCTCTACCTCCGTGTAATATGACGACTGAAATTAATTATGCAGTACATAATTATGTATATTTCGATTTAGGTAATTAAAGTCTAATAATATTAAGTTCTTTATTAAGTAATCAACAAAATCATAGATATATTAATTCCTATTGAATTTATTATACAACAAGTATTGCATTATCATATTTTAAAGTAAATTCACTGTTGTCAAGCAGTTTCATACATAAGTATAACATAGCCCCACACAACATGCAATTACCAATAACAATTAGTATTCACTATCTACATAAACAAATAAGTATGTAATCATTATGAATACTCACTTAGCCATTCTTAGAGTTAAAGGATTGTAATAATCAACCTAGTAAGTTAGTGTCAATATCGTAATTACATGACATTAGGAAAATACAGAAGATAGTAGTATTGGGATTAAATAGCTAGACCATTACTATACTTAGTATCATTTACTTAAATTAGTTATTTGTTTTGTAGTATGATCTGTTTTAGACATTGTAACTTACAATTTCGACTGTAATTTAAAAATATTACGAACTTCATTTTTTTGACTCAAATAATTATAAAATATTATTTTAAGATTTTCTTAGTATAATTATGATTTAATATTTATTTGAATCATATAATTTGTAATTTTCTTATTTTAAGTTTATTTTACTATAAGTTCCTATTTTTACTAATTTTTTTTAGATTTACTTATTAATTCAAATTTTCTACTTTATTAATTTTCTAATTAATTCATTATTTCATTATTATTATTAATTACGAAATTTAATTAAATTTAGGCTAGGCGATGATGTGGCAACATAAGGGAATGTCACGTCTCACCTTTATACTTTTTCCTATATTTTATTAATTTTTGTATTTTACATTATATATATTAATATTTATTACTATATTTTACTAAATTTTATAAATTAATTATTTATTATAATTTTCTTAAAGTTGGGTACATATGTATATATACATATTTATTAAATTACTTTATTTATCAAATTAATATTATAGTATATTATATATGTACTATTTAAATTATTCATATTTCTACATATACAATACTATTCACATACATATATTTATATGTATAATATAATTATATATATTAAAATATTCTAATTTTAAATATATATATACATACTATATGTATGAGTATAAATATATATGTAATTGTACTTTATATACCCATGTACATATACGGTTATATTACATGTATATACGTATATATATATATATATATATATACTAAAATACCTAATATAGATAATATTATACATAAATATATGTGTAAATTAATCACGTCCATCATACATTTATATATATAGAATTTATAAAATGAAAATACCAAGTATTTATACATATATTTACTATACACACATATATCATATAATAAAAATACTAGATATATATATATACACATATTCACGCATACATAAGGATACATGTAAATAAATAAAGAAAATACTTAGTATATATATACACATATATATAAATAAAGAAAATACATAATACATACATATATACATAAGTTAAGGAACACATAGTACATATATATATGTTATATACATATACGTACATGTACATGTACCTAAATTCTTGTACAAATATTTTGAAAAATTACTGTAACATGTACACTACACATATAAATATACTCTAATATTTATACACATATATGAATATACATACTTAATTGCATGTATGTAGAAGCATATATATATATATATAATTATTACAAAATACCTATAATATACATACTAAATAACTTACTTGTGTAATATTTTTTAATAGAGTTCCTATCTTCTTCTTCTTGTGTGTCTTTGGAATTTTTTCTAGCAAATGGGGGAAAAGAAAGAGCAAAGCTTATGATTCAAATGAAAAAAAAAATGTGAAGACTTTTGTATAATTGTTGCACAATTTCTATACATGAAATAGTAGTGGCAATATGGCTTAAAAACAAAAAGAAAAGAAGAAGAAAATCTTAGATTAATCTTGTAATTAACGAGAAGAGATATTTGCTTTATTGAGTTGTTCTTTTTCTCATTATTTTGCAACACCTGGAAGTGAAAATAAGTCACATGGGTAGCTTGAACAATTTGGAAACTAATGTGGAAGTAGAAAAAGAAAATAGGAGAAAGAAAAAAAGGAAAAGAAAAAGAAAGAAATAAAGGAGGAAAAAGAAAATAAAAATAAAAATAAGTAATTTTTCCAAATACAAAAATTATATAATTAGTATTTATAAATTAATTTTGAGATTTTATGAAAATTTATTAATTTAATTGTTACTCATTGCATTTATAATATTTACCAATTATTTCTAGGTATTCGTCAAAATTTATACGCGATTATGCATATTAGTCAATAATTACAATTGACTACAGTTTTATTACTATTAAGTTATATTTATTTATTTTATAAGTTTGAAGTTATAATTTCAGAGTTTTTATCAAGTTTGAGTTTGATTTCGGATATTTGCGCATAAATCAGATTTAGGATTTTTTTGTGTGCAATTTAGGTTAAGATTTAGTTTTTAGGGTTTTTATTACTAATACTATATTTAGTTTCACAATTTAATAAAAAATTTATTTTACTTAACCTTATCAAACTATGATATCATCTAAAGTATTTGGACCTAAATCAGGGTTTATACTTACAAACTATATGAGAGTGAAGTGGGTAACTTTATTGTGTAAGATACCCGTTTCTACCGTACTTATTCGGTTAGGTTTCAAGTGGATATTAAGGATTACAAAATAGGTTATGAGTATCAATTTTTCAAAATTGCTCTTATCAGGTAGGGGACAAGTATTATGTCTTCATACTTTACCACCTTAAAATTGTACCTTTTTTTTTTCCTAGCAAAGAAACACTTCGTTAAAGATAATAACATCCACATTACAAATATAGAGGTTTATAAGGTGAATCATAGTAGATGATTTAACTGGGATAGGAGGATTTAACTGCCAAAAACTATAATACATCCCAATTTTAGTTGGGTTATAGTACAATGAGCACAATTATTCACTTCTCAAAGAATAAAAGTAACATAACAACTACGAAAAAACAACTTTAAATGGAAGATATCACGAATTGAGCCATCAAGCTTCTAAGGAGCTTTTGATAGAGAATTGACTGATACTATCAAAAGAATTAGACTCTATTGCAATATGCTATCATACTCTAAAATACCTAATCATCATTCCCTCTTTAATAGCTGTTAACTCATTAATATCTACATCATAAGTTGGGATCGTTAAAATTGTTGCCTACAAGAGATTTCTCGCTGAATCTTGATAAACTACCCTAACTCAAGGATGTATCACATTTAGCTTTAGCAACAACCTCTGTTGGTCGTTGCCATGTTTATACGGGAGAAGGACACAATGCTAATGACAATAAAGCTTGAATATCATGTTGATGTTGGTGACTTTGACATATGGACAGGAAAGTTTTGGCAAAATCATTCAAATAAATTTCCTTGCAAATAGTTCTCATTATAACCAATGGATTGGGTATGTCATTGTTAAAAACACATTGATTTTTATGCGTCCATAAATAAAAAGGATCTCCGTTGCTCTCTAGTGAAGTGGTTAGAACATTGTAGGAGCTCTTCCATCTTAGAGTCAAACCTTGCAATATTATAGTCTTTAATCTTAATATGGAGAACATTAAACCATACCGCTCGAACCCACTTGCAGTAAAAGAAAATGTGTTCTGCAGAATCAATACAACTACAAAAAGGGTAAGTGAGAATGTATTTTGGGTAGCGTTTGGTTGTAAAGATTGTATAGGACAAAAAAAAATTGGACAGAACAAATATAAAGATGATTGGACAATATAAGCTTATTGTATCATGATTGGTTTATATAGTATTAAATACAAAATTTATATTAAAAAATTATTTATTTATATTATAAAATAAATAAATTTTTATAATATTTAATAAAAATAATATTAATTAACTTAATATTATAATATGGAAAGTTATTTTTAGAAATACAAAATATTTTTTATTTTTGTTTAATAAATTTTATTTTTGCATTGTGGTTTAGATAGAACGAAATTTAGGCATTTTGTTCAATCCATCAATTTAGTTTTTATCCAGTTATCTAACAAATTTATAAACCAAATATGAGACAAAATTTTGTATCTAGTCCAATATTATAAAAATTATGTAATTAGATGCTACCTTAAGATATATAGGATATAAGTAAGTATAAGGGTATTTTGTACCTACTATTTAAAATTTACTGAATAATATAATATATATAAATGAATGAAAAATAACATAATTTTTTTATGAAGAAAAAGAAAAGAATAAAATACTAATGTTAAAGAGAAATGATTCAAGAGATAATATTTATTATTAGTTTTAAGAACTTACATCTTACTTTCTTTTGTGCATGTACCCTTATTCATTTGTTGTTTAATTGTTTTATTGATAAAAAGTATTCATTTAACATTTGGATTTTATTTAATGTTTGAAAAATAATCATTTAATGTGGATTAGGAAAAAAGATAACTAAAATTTGTTATGAAAAGATGTGTGGAGTTGAAACTTATGAAAAAATATAAAAAATTTTCAAGTTACATGGATAGGCTGCTACATTATAACTTTTCTAGATATAACTTCCAGGATGGTTTTATTTGTCTATAAAATAATTTTTATAGATATAAATTTCAGAATGGGTTTATGATGGTTTTACCTGGTTATAAAAATTTAAAAATCTATCCTGACTCATAATTATAAAGCCATCCCTTGGCCACACAAAAACGGGCTTGCTCATTAAAGCCCAATCGTCCAAAAGCGAACCCATGCACACTTCTTCCATGTTCGTTAAACCCCCAGTAGCCTAAACTCATGAACCCTCTTCCTCTTGCTCACTGGTTCTCTCTCCTTCTCTGCTGCGGCTGCTGCTCCGAACTGTGAACTGGCAATTACTATCAAATGGCAAAGCAAAAATTGAAATCGAAACGGAGACCGGAATCTGTGATCACTTCCTTCACATCCGACGGTGAATATTTCGCCATTCTATATCCCGACGAAACTGTCAAGGTCATCCTCTCTCTCTCTCTCTCTCTCTCACTTAGCGTTTTTCTTTTTCTCTATTTTGGATGAGTTCTCGAATTAATTATATAAGTGGAAGTGAAAATTATTATTGTTATTATTATTTTTTTATGTGTATTGGTTGTATTTGGATTTCTTGGTTTTTTAAATTGGATGTCTTACTTGTATTAATAAGTTTGAAAGAAGATTGCTTTACCGGGTCTTGTAGGATGGCTTATGTAGCCGTGGTTGACTAATTTACTCTTTCTTTTGAAATATGATAACGGCTTTTTCATCTTTGAAATGTATAATCAACCTTGGAACATGTAAACATGAGTCCAGGACTCGGAAGCTGATCGCAGCTTGCTTAATGGAAAGAAAATGTTAGTGATTTTGTAGGAAATCTTTTTTCCGCGTATCTTGTGATGCTTCTGTAGTGAACTTGTTCTAGGTTCCTTCTTCTGTCTTGATGGAATTCCAGTTTATGCTGTGTGAGGTTTCTATTCTTGGGTTAGACCTTCTGTAGTGGAACCCCCAGCCCGTGTCTTCATCTTATTGTTATGGATTATAAATGAATCTTACACGTGGCTCCCATTCTGAAAGGGGAATGCAGTAATAGGATTCAATTTGATTTGCTGAGACAGGGGAAGCTAGAATATTGAAATTGTGTGGATATTGTTGCTATTCATATACAAACAGATTGATTATTATTGTCTTTATTTAACAGGCTAATAAGTAATAAGATGCTTTATATGCAGGTTTGGAGTACAAAAGATGAAAGTTTATTTTCAGAATGGAAGGCCTCTGGGGAGGAGGCTAACTATTCATGTATGGCTTTGAGTTGTAATAAGAAGAAGGTAGCTTTTAAAAGTGCTAATCTTCATGTTGACCTTCCCTTTATTGTGCATTGATGTGATAGTTATATGAATGGTTCTTATTCTAATTTCAGGGTAAGAAAGGATGGAATTGCTTATTAGCTTTGGGCACAAATGGCGGGCAAGTCATGGTCATTGATTTATCCACTAGTCAAATGAAGTGGGAGTCTAGCCATCATTCTAGGTAGAATATTGATATCGAATGGAAATTCACTGAGTAAATGTGCTTGCTGTTGCATCGTTGCGTTTATTAACTTGAGTGGTTTTGCTTTTAATGTGATGAATACGTGTTCATTAAATTTAAGAGATATTTCTCTTAATTTGTTCATATGCTTGCACAGTGATGTCTATGATAACATAAACCAAGTACAAGGATGAATCAAACTACTCATAGGGGGACTAGTTGGCCATCTGAATCAACTTTATTTAATAAACATTAACCTTTTCTCCTTAATTGCATATTGCTAACCAGATGCACTTTGCAGAAACAAAGATGATAAAATGGTTGTCTTTTATTTTTATGCAGAGAACTTGTAGGTATCTCATTTGTCAACAAAGGAAACACTTTATTTACGCTAGGGAAGGATGGATTGGCAATTGAGATGAATCCAGGGAATGGTGAAATATTGAAGGAGCACAAAATTTCTAAAAGACCCTTATCTTCATTTGGCTTTTCTTCTGGTGAGGAATCAACAATTTTGATTCTATTGGAATTGCTGATAACATAATGACACTCACATTATCTTCAATACATGTTTTACAGACCAGAAAATCTTTGCTTTAGTTGAGGAAAAGATACGTGTGATGGGATTAGAGAGTGGGGAAGAACTTTTAAAGCTCTCAGACAACATTGTGAGTTAGATTACATGCCATTGAACAATTTTTCTTCAAATTTATTATTTTTTTTCCTCATCTGCTAGTTTTTCTCTTTGTGTATGGTCTCCACCTTGTAGGGTCCTGTGCACCATATATCTCTATCCAATGATGCAAAGAATATGGTCACATCAGGCCCTGCTGAAAAATGCATTCAAGTCTGGACGTGTGATGTGAATTCGAAAAATTTTAGACCTGGTCCCAGTCTCCCAATTAAAAAGCCTGCTACTACACTTGAATGCTTGAATGTTTGCAATCATGAAGACAACTCAATTGTCCTAGCAGTTTCGGGTGTAAATCTTGCATACATATGGAGCTTAAATTGTGTCTTACAGGATGACATTAAATCCACAAAGGTCAGAATAAAAGCTCATGAAGATGGAACAAGTACAGAGAGTACTAAGAGCAGATACAGTTCTATCATAACTGCAAGATTGGGTGCTATACAAATAGATGATGGGATAACAGTTCTCATAGTTCATGGTTCTATTGATTCTCCGCAATTTATTTATGTAAAGATAAAAAATCCAGGTGAGGACATTGTTGTGCCTGCAACAGATGACACTGGATCTATGCAAGAAATTGATGGTTCTCCAGCCAAAGGTGGTCTTTTTGTTTTCTTCATTGAGATTCTTGTTATTTTGTCATGCTCTTGCTTGTGCTAGTAGTGCTATCACTTTCAGTTTTTCTTTTAATCTTAATATGAGAAAATTTCTCTCATTTTCCTACCAATTGAAAATGTGACCTTCATATGCTCTTGTTTTAGTACTACAGAGCTATGCATGTGACAAGTGCGCTCCTTGTTAGTTTTTCTTGAGCCCTTTCATTAACTAAATCAGTGAACCCATGTTTTTGGACATTTTACTCCATGGATGGTGTAGCTTGTTCTATCATGACATTAACAAAATCTTCTTTCTGCCTCTGATGCCTTTATTCCTTTTGCATGTTTGTTAATCTTTTTTTCCAGAAAATAGTGGTCCCTTGGGTATCTTATTTGTTTTCTTTTGAGTGCTATTATTCATAAATGACTGTTGGAAGGGCCTGAGCATTTGACGTTTTTCGCAGCCATAAGCCATGCTCAAGGAAAAAAGTCAAGTAAGAAACGAGCTGCTTCTGATGCAGAGATATTAGATGGAGATGCAGTTGACACTGGTAAGAGTTTTTAACTTATTCTGCTAATTCTGTATCAGGAAATCAGATTTATGATACTTACCCAAAAAAGAAATCAGATTTATGATTCTAGCTGATTTGTCTTCTGGATTGTAGCTTGCATGACAATATAGGATTTTTTTCCTTCAATTTCTGATCTAGGCAATCCTAAAAGTGATTATTCTGCTTTGAGATAATTACTTTGTCAAAATGAGTTCAAATCACTGCTGTGGGGAAGTGTTACTAATCTTAGGTCAAAGGATGTTTTAGGTGCTATAATTTAGCCATGTGTTTATGTTTAAAAGAGGCGCAATAGGAGGTTTGATGCACCAAGGGTTCAGCAATATTTGAAGTCTGTATTTGCTGATTGTACTTTCTGTATTGTGACAATGACTAGGTAGTTATGTAGCAGTTTGTAGGGTTTTTATGCATGTCTTGTGTGTATGGCAGACATAATACTTTTCAGCCAAGTGCCTTCAATAAATCCAGATAATCCCATTCACAACAAGGCAGCTATATTTTCTTCTAATGTCAGAGGAAGAGCAGTTAGCCTCCTTGTAACTATATATTCTCAGTGGAATGAAAATAATGCGAGAGTTTGCCATAGGATATTGCAGAACAGAGTTTCTAGAGTTTTCTCCTGAATAAGTGCTAATTTTATTGAACAAAAGTAGTTACACTAGACAGAAGAAAGAAAGAAGAACCAGGGAAAATTCCTTTGTTTATAAACTTAGAACATCCTATAATAAGATCTCAAGCTTGATTTTATTACAAGGGGCTGGGCAGCTGATGGTTTTTTTGTTGTTGCTTTGATAGCAGGGAGGGTACTTTTCTGCTGAGCCTTTGTAAGAAAGCATTTTTTCTTCTATTCTCCCATGCAAGAATGACTTAGGCTAATTATAGGGGGAGGGAAAAAACAAGAAGAAAGCACTGACTTAGGTCTTCTGTAAGGGATTGTTCAGATTGTCCTTTTTCCAGTTTAAATGTTAGACATCATAAGATTATGGTTTGTAAACAGTTTAGTAATATCTCTAGAGGACTGGCTAGCTTTTCTTTTCTTTTCTTTTTTATTTTAAATTTAATATTATAATAACGTTCCTGTGATATTATCTTTCCGAAACTTTGGTTTGCATTGTGTCCTATTTGTTCTTTTTCATTATAGTGAAAAAGAATAAATAAATAATAGTAAATGGTGGTCTGTTATCTGTGATAGCTCACTGGCCGTTTGTTTGAAAAGTAGGCCATGAAGAAATTGCTGATGGAGCAGTTGAAGAGGATAATCTGAATGAGCCAACCATGGGTGAAAAATTGGAAGAATTGACTCTAGCGGAAGATGGTAAAAAGAAGAGCAATACAAGAGATGAGCAGTCTCCCATTGTGCAGCCTCCAAGTGCTGACTCTGTCAATGTTCTGCTTAAGCAAGCACTTCGTGCAGATGATCGTGCCCTCCTGCTAGATTGCTTGTACACTCGTGATGAGAAGGTTGTTCTTATATTCAACTGTTTTTTCTAGCACTTGTTTTTGTTTAGCCTGACTGACTTTTGGATGCATTGGTTGCAGGTTATTGCGAATTCAATTGCTCTTTTAAATCCTTCTGATGTTTTCAAGTTATTGCAATTCCTAGTCTCGATAATCCACTCTAGGTAATTTGATTGCGTAGATATCTGTTTGGGAATGTTAATATATATCAGATTAATCCTTACAGACATCTAAGATATCTTCTGATTAGGGATATAATAGTTTGTGGCTTTTTGGTATCTCAAGAGAGGAAGGTGGGAGAATTCCTTCTGATTAAATTATGCAGGTCGTCTGTGTTATTGATCAGGATGGGGTCTGACCAAATAATCTTGAGACTCACGGCTACTGCCTGTTGTGCCCAATATGATTTCATTAAGTTTTATGCTTTATCATCCTTGTATTCTCTATATCGGGCTTAATATAAATATTTGTGCCATTATTGTAGGGGTGCTGTCCTGGTATGTGCGCTTCCATGGCTTAGAAGACTAATTATTCAACATGCCAGTGGGATAATATCACAGGAATCTACTTTGGCTGCCTTGAATTCCTTATATCAGGTTTGAGTGCTCATCCCTATAGGCTCAGAACTCATAATTAAGTATAGTTTGTGGGGAATATCCCCAATTCATATACTATGATATTCTGGCATTGTTTGCATGAAAATGTAATTCTTATTGTTGCTAATGTTTTTCATTGTCTGTGTAGCATATTATTAAAGAAGTGTTGACTGCACAAGAAAATATGTGATTTATTCAGCATGATAATTGTAATTTTGTGTATCTTCTGCATGGCCTATCTTATGGATGTAGATTCTGCTGTCAGGGTCTTAGAAGTTAAAATATTACCAAGAATTCTGCTGCTATTTGTATAATTAGTGGAGATTATTTTCTTGTCTAATCCATTGTTTTCTATGCAGCTTATTGAATCCAGAGTGGCAACATTTCAGCCAGCTCTTGAGTTATCTAGTCATCTGGACTTCATCTATGCAGGAGTATGTGTAGTTCCAACATTACCCGTATTCTTGAAATTCATGTTTCAGTTACTAATAGCCCTTTCTGGAGCAGGATTTGGATGAGATAGTTGAAGAACAGATTTCCACAAAACCGGTTATATATGAGGACAAAGATGACAGTGAAGAAGAGGAATTGGAGGATGCAATGGAAACAGACCATGAGAACAATGGAGAGGAAGCATCTGATGTTGTGTTTGAGGATTTCAGTGATGCCGAAGGAATTGAGGAAATGGGTGATTAACATTAACCTGACGAAACAAGCATGAGGTAACCCCTGCATTTGTTATGCTGCTATGGATTTCTCTGCTGGAAAATGTTTTGTGTTTTGGGACACTGGAACAGCCATGGAAGTATAACCTATTCCTGATTATACATGAAGATGCTATTCATTTCGGAAGGCTTGCGTTCCATTATACTTCACATCTGCGGCATTGTAGTATGTGTTTGTTTATATGCTCTGAGAAGCATAACACTCTGGCTATTTTGATGAATCTGCCATGAGAAGTCCCAACCACGATTGAAAAGGACAACTATCTGAACTTTCGGTTGTTAATTTTCATGGATAAGCAAGCTTGGAAGACTTTTAAGGTTGTAATATTTTCTCCCTCTTTTTTGTTGACTGGAGGGGGAAATCAATTTTGCTACCTATTCATTTAGTAAACACATCCCTTATACATAAGAAGGGCTTCATTCAGTTTTGTACAAGGGTTGTTACCCCTTTGTTGTCTTTCTAGTGAATGCTTTCTGGAAGTAGTGTCGCATATGCAAATCAAATGATTGTTAAGAAAGAAATTTCTATATTTCTATGTATTTCATGCTGCAGAATTGAGCTCAGGAACTATCGTCGTGTTCACTTGGTGGAAATGACGTTACCATTCCCCCTTAATTCCTTATGGCACCCTTATTTCTTTTTTCACTTCACGGCATCGCAATTCAATGAAAATCAAGAATTGGGATTCATTAATTTCACTTCTGAATTGGGATTCCTCGGATATTTTACACTCTCTACCTCTTTCCACTTCTCAATACGGCGGAACCTAGAAAACCTATGAGTATTGTTCGAGTTTTGTACTTCTGTAATATAAATTTAAAAAAAAATATATTGAAATGACATTTTATGAAACTTTAAGCGTACTTTCCATATTGGAAGAAAAGCATATAAGGGGATTGTACTTTTCTGGATTGTAAGATAGGTGAGTAGAAGGATTGTAACTGCAAGGAAAAAACACGTTTTCAGTATTAGTAAATAACGATTCTCTTATGCGCCTTTCATTCAATATATATATCCTTGTTTTGCTTTCCTCTTTCATTTGCATCACTTTTAAACATCGAAAACTTTTGATATTCTACCTTGAACTGAAAACTTTTGATATTCTACCTTGAAGTGATGGTTTAGTCTTATTTTTTCCTTCCAAGCAATAGTGTTTTCGGCAATATTATATATAGCTATTTATCATCTTTGTTTCACAATAATTTTTTTTAAATTATTAATTACGTTATATTTACACTTATATTTATGTTGTGCATATAAAATGTATTTACATAATAATTTTCGTAGTATTTATATTTTCGTAATATGTATATTTAATTGTGTTTATTATTCTTAATTTTGTGTTATATATAATTTTTTGTAATTATATAAGTTATAGTGGTTACGTAGAAATATATATATATGTGACTCGTATATAGTATGTAGTATATGATTTTATTGATATATTAGTTACGGTACACCAGGAAATGAAATCGTGTAGAAGATTATAGTTATAGTGTGAAATAAACCAGCCTACGTAAAAGTGTAATTGTGTGAGTGCGATGACATGCCTTATCGAGATGAAATTGTGTGTGCGTGTGCGATGAGACGCCGCATCGAAAAATGATGTCGTGTGGGAGCGTGCAAGTTATAGTGTGAAGTTATAGAGTTTAATAAAATATTTCACCAAAAAGTAAAATTATGTGGGTACGATGAGATGTCTCGCCGAGATGAAATTGTGTGGGTAAGATGATACGCCTTACTGAAATGAAATTGTGATGGTGCAATGAGATGCCTTACTGGAAAACTAAATTCTATGGGTGCAATAAAATGTCTCATTGAAAAATGAAGTCGTGTAGAGCTTACAATTATGGTGTGAATTTATAGAGTGTGATAAGATACTCCACCGAAAAGAAAAATTGTATGGGTGCAATGAGACGCTCTGTTGAAAAACACAGTCGTATAGGAGCTTACAGTTATATTATGAATTTATAGAATGTGATAAGATGCCTTACTAAAAAGTAAAATTGTGTGGGTGCGATGACATACCCTATTAAGATGAAATTGTGTAGGTATGATGAAACATCCTACCTAAAAACATAGTCGTGTGAGAGTTTATAATTATATTGTGAATTTATTGAGTGTGATAAGATACTCCATCGAGAAGTTAAATTGTATTAGTGCGATGATATGTTCCATAAAAAAATAAAATTGTGTGGGAGCTTATAGTTATAATGTAAAGTTATGATTCCCTACCGAGAAATAAAATTGTGTAGGTACTATGAACTGTATGGATTTTATTGATTTTGTCATTCATGATTCAATAAGTTGTTAATAGCTAATTACGTAAAATAATTGTGTATACAGGTAGGGATATTGTAAATGGAAGTAACGGTCTACAATATGATAGGGACCTAGTAAAAAAGTTGAAGATGGGGAAGGATTCTAACTATAACTATTTTCTTCAACAGATCTGTACGAGTATCGAAGTTAATTCTTGTGGGGTTGAGCTTGTTCATCAATGTTCTTATTATTATGAGGGAGGTGTTTCGTATACTCTGGTTGCTATTACAAATGATGATGATGTAGAAAACTTTACAGAAATGATTAACGTGTTTAGAGAAAACCGGATACAAGAGATATATGCTAGGGTTTCTAGTCAGCCTAGTAGATTTATTACCTATAGAACTTTACGAGTCAAATCTATTAGTGTTTCTCAACCTCATGTGCTGCAAACTAATGAAGATAGCCTTATGTATGATGAACCAGAAACTTATCCAGTTTAAGACTCTACTTTTGGTAAGGGTGGTGTAGAAGAAGAGGCAATTGATGCAGAAATAGAGTTAATCTTACAAGATGACCTGGGCTACGACCATGTTGAAGATATGATTCCAATGGGACTTAGAATTGAGGTTAAAGGGGAGTGTGTAGGGGTTGAGTATAAAGTAGATCATGAAATTGTGAAGGTTGAAAATACTGTAGATTATATGGCCACGTCAGAGTATATATCGAGCAGCATTCCATATGTATCTAAGTTTACTACTAGCTAGGGGATTATGATGATTCCCCAATATAATTAGTCTGGGATGCCGACATCCTATGTTAGAGATTCTATTCCGTATATAAATATTGGTGGTGATAGTAGTTACGTAGAATTCAAAGAGGAGATGAATGTGGAGAGTAGTAATCAGGTTGATGGTGTGAATTTATTTGTCGGACAACACTTCAGTATGGAGGATGAGCTTATTGACACCATCAAAAGATATCACATTAACAACCATTAGGACTACCGCATCGATTAATCAAAACCAAATTTATGGGTCGTTTATTATAGAGAGAAGGATAGTAGATGCAAGTGGAGGCTAAGGGCATTGTATAAAAGTTTAATAGGGCTATTCGTCATAATAATTCTTGAGGGTCTATACACTTGTGTTAACTCTAATGTGATGTAGGACTATAAATAAATAGATAATAGATTTATGACCAATTGCTTCATCACTAATGTTAAAAAGAACCTTGATATAAAAATTGTAGACCTATAAACAAATATTTTAAACATGTTTGACTATAATGTGACTCGAAAGAGAGTTTGAAATGCGAAAAGAAAAGCTATGAAGATGGTATATGGTAATTGGGAAAAAGCATACAATGAGATTCCTATTTTGTTAAATACAATCAAGATATCAAATCCTAGCACTAAGGTGGTGTAGGGATGGAGGGATCCCTTAAGCCTAGTGTTTCGATAATGAATTGGGTCTTTTGGATAGTTGGTCCATACATACACGCATTCAGGTATTGTAGACTAGTGATTTGTATTGATAGCACATTTCTATATAGAAAGTAGGATCATATACTATTGATCGCTTATTCTATGGATAGAAATAACTATATTGTCCCTTTAGCGTTTACGCTTGTTGATAAAGAGTCCGTAGAGACTTAAGCTTGGTTTCTTAAAAGATTAAAGCAATTTGTTGTGAATGGTCAAGATGAAACAATTTGCCTATCTACGGATAGACACTCAAGTATCGAGAATGTGCTTGGAAAAGCAGAAGTTAGTTGAAAGGAACCATTTACGATTTAGAGATGATGCATATGGCATGTTGTTAGCAATTTCAACAAGGCACATAAAAACCAATTGTGCAAGAAACTTGCTATTATTGCTGCCAAGTAGGCATAACCTAGGAAATTTAAATACTTAATAGGTTGGATGGTACAAGTTAAAGTCGACGTTCTATTGTGGTTTTCATTATTTGACAAGAGCAAATGGACATTATTTTATGACAATTTTTATCGGTTCGGATATATGACATCCAATATCATCGAGAGCTATAATGCCATTTTGAAAGGTTGTAGAGGATTGCCTTTAATTTTCCATAACTATGTCAATTATTGGGTAAGAAGAGTCGAACAAGCGAGAGAAGGAATATACGTGAGGCGAGTAAATAAGAAGTATGCTGTGGAAAAGCTAAAAACGTAGGCTAAGCGAGCTCTAGCACATTCTATCAAGCAATACAGCCGTGATAATGGGATATGGGAGGTAAAAACAAGTTGGAAGCACAAAGCAAATGGAGTGATGAAACAAGGTGGATGAACACACATTGTAGACACGAATAAAATAACGTATTCATGTAGGAAATGGCAAATCTATAAAATCCCGTGCTCACATGCGATAAGGGTACTTAATTCTATTCGAGTAACTACTAGTTGGTACATTGGTGTATGGTATATATGGTCCCATTAGTTAGATATTTACGCTAGACACTTCATGCTAATAGGTGATGAGTTAAATTGGCACCGCCTCGATTACCCGTTCCTCATACCCAATGGGAAACTGAAACATGGTTTGGGTAAACTAAGGAAGAAAAGATTCCATATGAAGATGGATTTAAGGGAGTCTTCCAATAAGAGTAGGTGTAGCGTATGTAAAATGGAAGGACACAATAGGATAATGTGTCCTTAACTTAATAGAAACGGTATAGACGGACATACAAGTGTTGTTTTCTTACATTAAATTACATATCATATAATATTATGCTTTCATAAGTCAATGACATAACATACTTTTTTATTGTTTTGTAGGTTAGATGGATTTAGTGTCACGCCCCGAAGCGGTAGAGTCGTAACAGCTCCGCTGTGTAAACTATCTTAAGATAGAAGTTAGCCTTACAACCGCTATCTTAGACCTGATCTACACAAGGCGTCCACGACTAATTCGTTTTGAAGTAAACAGTTTGTAATTTAAATAAATCATTTACTTAAGAAAGTGAGGAAATATATATATACACTATAATTCAGTTATTGCAATTAAAGCTTACAATAATTCTCCGTAATATATTTCCTAGTTATTACATTATTCAGAAATGAAAAATAATTCTAAAATAAAAACCTAGACCTTAAAAGTATGTGTTTATTCTTCAATGTTTTTCCTCACTCTCCAAGATCCAATAGTTGCTAATTTCAGAGTAGTTGTTTGCCTCTTCGTAGCCAGCACCTGCATGACGTTTATAGGGATGTGAGCAACTGCAGTTTAGTAAGTTAGGATAGAGGACTTAAAACTATACCATAAACACAACAAGGTTTTCAATCAACTTATTAGGTGCAATGTATGTGCAAGCAAATGCCATCGCACGACGTTGTTCGACCCGTCGTGAGATTAGAGAAATTGCACCCACTTTAATCTGGGTTGAGGAGTTGTCATTAATGCAACAGCTCACGACCAAACCTAAGCTTGTGCAATGGAGACCTTGCTCTTCCCGCGACTACCTTCGAATCACTGACTTCACCTTTACCGTGACCTCCTCTCCTGTCACTTAGTTCGGCTAAGGATGAAGAAGGGACCAATTGCAATCCTACGCTATCCCTTTCGAAGGGGTTGGTATTTGGCTGGAGAGTCCTAAGTTCCCCTAATGGGTTGCCATGCATGTCCGATTATGATTACTGGTCGTATATTTGATTAAGTCCAGTTTAGGGCGATCAATCATTTCATACAAATCATACAATACATGCCAGAGCAACAAACAGAATTATAGCATCACCCATAACCAAGCACATGCACACATCCAACTATCTAACAAGCACAACCAAGCATAATCTTAAGTCTCCAAAATACAACATCGTATTAATCCCAACTTACCTCGACTCCTCTCTCACTCACTCGAGGTTCGACTTACTCAAGCCATCGCCGATCATCCCTATAACACAAATGTGGTTTCAGTTTTTCATATAACGATTATAGGTTTATTTTATCCTATAACGCTTATTGTTATGTTTTGTTTAGGGCTTAATATGCCTAATTATTTAGGTTTTAAGTCTTTTAGAATATTCTAGGTTTGAGGTTAGGTTCGATTCGGTTTTCATATCGATTTCTAAATTAGGTTTTAGTTCGATTTTTAAGTAGTGTTTTATACTCCAACTTTAGAAATTCGTTTCAACTTATAATGTGAAATTAATCACGTTACTTCTTGATTTCCTAAATACCATTATTACCTCTAATTAGTATTTTATTTTACCCGGTACACTTAAATCCGTATTAATGTACCAAATTCACTCCTAATGTGAGAAATTTTTACATTTTTCATATAATTACATAAATTCAAGTTTTGTATCAGATTTATTGTACATTTTTATTATTATCAAAATATCAATTTTTATTATAATATTTTCTATTTATTATATTCTAATAATTACATATTATGTATTATTACCTTTTATGTATATAATACACTTCTAATATTTCTATTACTCTAATTATCGTCTCCAAAAACACCAATTATCATTTTAAAATATCTAAATTTATCCTAAATCAGATTTTACTCCTAATTTTCAAAATTAACTTAAAAGTTATTATTTTTTCCTATTACTCATTTACTAAATAATTAACCTAATAATTACATCTAACACCCTAAATGCTACAAGTATCATACTCCATCAGATTTCAACATCCTAAACTATGTACTTATTCATTAAATCAGTAATTAACCATCTAATTATTTTATTAACCATAAATTATCCATTTTATGCCTTATTTTAAGACCTAAAAATTTCGAAAATTAATTTTTGAAAATGGGCTTTATAGCACTGTTCTATATCATCTAAGTGGTCTACACAAAAATTTTAGGCTCAAAACTATACTTCTAAGGTCATTTATTTCTAAACCGAAACATGTTCGATTTTGCACAATTTCTTAAGGGCCCTATATCACAAGACATATTTTCATCAAAATAATATTTTTTTAAAAAACTATATACAAAAATATTTCAGAATAACAAGTTTTATAATTTTCTAAGAATATTTACTATTTTTTCAAAATTACACAAAATCGGGCTGGAAATCAAACTCACCAATTTGGGTGGCTCCAACCGTGGGTTGGCCCACCTGGGCGTTGCCACCACCGTGTGGTGGAGGTAGCCGTCCCCTCTCAGCTACCCGTCGGATTTGGGTTCTCCTTTATGGCCCTAACTGCACAGTTTTCTTTTCCTTTTTTTATTTCTTTGGTTTTTCTCTCAATTTTCGCCTCTCCCTAATTTTCTTTGATTTCTAACTGTTCAAATGAGCTTCTGAATTTTTATTGCTATTTTAGAGCTTTAGTGTAATTATTGTGCATTAAATTGGACAAGACAATTGCCTTATCCCTTAATTTTTGGCTTTTGTGTCGTCTTAATTTAATTGGCCGATTTTTTTTTATTTTTCTTAGCTGCCACGACCCAATTCTGGATCATTCCTTATTTTTCCTGATTTTTCTTTATTTTTCCCTAATTAATTATGAATATTATTTAATTATTTAGTATGATTTTAGCACATTACGCGTATTTTAAATAATTACGCTATTTTTACGTACATGTAAATTCATATATAATACAAATAAATATTCCTAAATATTATTTAGGTTATTTTATGATTTTTAGTATACGTATGATTTATCTTTAGCGATTTGTTAATTATTGAATTTTGATAAATGACGAGTTATCTACTTAAAATTTGGAATTTTTATAATCTTTTATTTTATTACTTATTTTCTTAAATTCAAACTTACGGGATCATTTTACTAATATTTCTATATTTATTTTATAATTTAGGATTGATCGGATCTTTCAGCCGATCACAACCTTAAAAGACTAATTGTGGGGCTTATTGATAACTCTAATTTTAAACATATTTCATATGGTGATTTTATAGTATTTTCCGCACATTTTTGGTTTTCTTTAAAGAAATTGATACTTAATTGAGTAAAATGTTAATTTCAGGGTTTAAACGCGTTCTAAGCTCGAAAACGAAGAAAAGGAATCAAATTTCACTCAATTCCGAGTTCAAACGAAGAAGTTATGAATTTTTAAAGTTGTGTAGAAAATTTGCCTAAGTGCAAAAAGTTACACGACCTGGGGACACGGTCGTGTCCTAGGTCATATCGGGTAACGAAAACAAAATCTTTTTGATACACTATAAAAAGACATATTAGGGTTTCAAAAGAAAAAAAGAAGAGACATTGCAGAAACGGAGAGACTTAAGGAACAACATCAAGAAAGAGGCGGAACAACATCAAGAAAGAGGCGGAACAACATCAAGAAAGAGGGAAACAACATCAAGAAAGAGGGAAACAACATCAACTTCAAGATTAGAGAGATTGTTCATCAATAAAAGGGGTTTCCATGTTTTATTTTATATTATTGATGAAACTCGTTTTTAGATTCATTATGATAGCTTAGAATTCGAGTATTTAGGATTATGGAACCTAGGGTTTCATGGAACCCTTGGATTGAATTATAATTTCAATAAAGTTTCTACCTTTTCTTGATTCGATTATGTCGTTAATTATGGATTGATAATTCTAGAGTGTCAATATATGATATTATACATGTTAATTGAGAAATTGCATATGTAATTATATCTAGGCATAATTGAAGAGAATTACATGTATACTTAGAGATAAGATACATGTATACTTAGAGATAAGATACATGTTTCTTCCGGAAAGTTGATTGTTTGCATAGGAATTCATTACACGCTAATGCAATTCTAAATTATATTACTAAGTGAAGAGATTCCGGTAAATAATTTAGGATTAGGGTTAATATGCTTGAGAAAGATATTAGCATTAATTGTGAATCCCTCCGGTCAAGAATAATAGAAATTGAATTAGATATATTTTAAAAAGGTTATATGTTAAACACTAGGGGAAATAATTCTTAAATACATTATTGCATACTTGAAGTCGTTTGTAATTTATTGCTTTCTAATTTGCGTAATCAAGTCTCATAAGTAGTTTAGTTGTTAATTTCAGTATTTTTAATTAATTTAAACTTTCACAATTTTTCGGTTAGATAATAAAGCTAAAGTTAATATTAGTACTCAAAATCTCTGAGGGATCGACTCGGACTCACATCCGCTATATTAAAACTGATAGGTGCACTTGCCTCATATCACTTACATTTAGGACCAAGTGACCTGTCGGTATTGCATAGATAGGGACGACATTAATTGCAGGACGTATGGGATCGTCGAGTATATTTTCATATTAAATCATCTATTAATTTGTACAGTTCAATAATTTTATAGCGTTATACTGAAATTAAATCTAATATTACAGGAAGGCGAGTACATTACGATTTGTTAAGTAGAGTCCAGCCTGCGGAAGGCCATGTCCCATATACCATTGGATGATTGCTTCAAGACTCATCTTACTAATGCTGGTTTCTTGGGAGTCACATGGCTGCCATTTATTCAAATCAATCATCACCTTATCACAGTATTAATTGAGAGGTAAGGACTCAAGACCCACACCTTCCATATGGCACACGAGGAGATAATGATCATGCTACAGGATATAGATGTTTTGTTTAGTCTCTGTGTGAATGGGGTTATAGTGATTAGGCCTATACAGTTGGTATGGCCTCAGATAGCTAGGGGATTACTAGGAGACTACCCTACCAACAGTACTAGCAGAGCGGGACATGTTAGTTTGTATTGGTTACAAGATAGATTTAGCATTCTTCCTGCAGGTGTAGATGAGGAGACTATTCGTTGGTACCCCCGTGCATACATTCTATAGTTGTTTGATGGATTTTTATTTGTGAATAAATCTTTGTCCCTCATTCATATGATGTTTCTACCCATCTTGGAGTATTTCCCATATGCAGCAATGTTCAGTTAGGGATCAACTTTTTTGGCTTGGCTATATCGCCAGCTATAGGGGGTAGCACGATTAGAAGTGCAGGAAATTAGAGACATCGCCATACTACTGTAGATATGGGCATAGGATTATTTTCTCCACATTGCACTACGGATTAGGTTCGGCTTCACCATACTGGAGGGCTTACCATTAGTTGTTAGGTAAGACATATCATGAGACACTATACATCATGCTACGCATGTTACAGATGCGTACTGGACAACATTTGATCTGCAGACGAGTAGACAGGTATGTACTTCTTCAATTTTGTTTCTATTGTTGATCTTTATTGAAAAATTAAGCATTATTAATACACTTTCTTTGCAAATGCATTGTTGGTCATGTGGGAGCCGTACCCGGATGATCTTATTGATCTCCCACCAATGTTTTGCAGTGCTGGTCGAGCTGTTTGGGTGGCCAGGGTTTCACCGATATATTTCCACATTGTGGAGTTCTATTTCCTCGACTGTGTTCTACAGCAGTTTAGAGGATTCCAAACGATACCGGTCGACGTTCATATGAGTGATGAGCTATATCATATCAACCTTAGAGGTAAGATAGATATAGATTGGTTGATCGCCCATTAGGGATACATATCGACTTGGGTGGACTGCCATGTATGAGTTGTTGATATTTAGAGACTAAGGGGTATCGATTTAGCTTACCATGATTGGTATATGGATCATATACACTGATATATTACCCATCATGGGGCTGTGATGGGATACTTAGTAAGGTTTCCTTCCATCTATCTTATTTTATTTTTTTCCAAAGTAATCTATATGAATGTAACTTGAACTATTTCATTAATTGTAGGCGGATATTCTACGTTGGGTGAGATTAGTAAATGATGTCCATACTACTCATCATATTATTGATGGATGGCTTCATCATATCGAGGAGCATGGCGGTTTGATATTATTTCTTGACCAACTGGCTGACTCCGCTGTAAACCTATAACCAGTTACTCAGGATTTCGATCGATTGAAAGATCTGATTAAGCCTAAATTATAAGTAAAGCCAGAAATATTAGTAAAAATAATCTCGTAAGTTTGAATCTAAGAAAATAAGTAATAAAATAAAAATAATGTAAAAATTTCAAATTTTAAGTATATAATTCATTATTTATCGAAAATGCGTAAAATGCATTCCGATAATTAACGAATTGCTAGAGATAAATTATATGTATATTAAAAATCATAGAATGAATTAAATAATATTTAGGAATATTTATTTGTACTATATATGAATTTACATGTAGGTAGAAATATGTGTAATTACTTAAAATACGCGAAATGTACTAAAATAATACTAAATAATTAAAGAAAATTCATAATTAATTAAGGAAAAATAAATAAAAAATAAGAAAAAATAAGTAATGATCCAGATTTGGGTCATGGCAATTGAGAAAAAGAAGAAAAAAATTAGCTAATTAAATTAGAATAACACAAAAGTCAAATTGGAAGAAGATAAAACAATTGTCTAATCAAATTAATGTAAAATAATTTCCTTAAAACTCTATAAATACTCTAAATTTTTCAGAAGCTCATTTTGGATGTCAGGAAATTTAGAAAAATAGAGAAGCGAAATTGAGAGCAAATTAGGGTTTTAGAAAAAATTATAAAAAATCTGTGCAATTGGGGTTTTCTAAGGAGAACCCAGACCCGACGAGCAGTTGGGAGTGGACGGCCACCACCACCACCACCATATGGTGGTGGTAGCGCCCAGGTAGGTTGATACACCTATGGCCACTGACGGTAGCCAGAGCCACCCAAATCGGTAAGTTCGATTTTCAGCTCGATTTTGTGTAATTTTGTAAAAATAGTAAATATTTTTAGAAAATTATGAATTTTGTTATTATGAAATATTTTTTATGCATTTTTTAGGAAAAATATTATTTTGATGAAAATATGTCCTGTGATATATAGTCCTTAAGAAACCATACAAAATCGAGCATGTTTCGGTTTAGAAATAAATGACTTTAGGAGTATAGTTTTGAGCCAAAAATTTTTTTGTAAACTACTTAGATGATATAAAACAGTACTATAAATCCCGTTTTCAAAAATTAATTTTTGAAATTTTTAGATAATTTTTAGGCCTTAAAATGAGACATAAAATGAGTAATTTAGGGTTAATTAAATAATTAAATAGTTAATTATGATTTAGTGAATAATTATATATTTTAGGATATTAAAATCTGATTAAGTATGATAATTGTATCATTTAAGGTGTTAGATATAATTATTAGGCTAATTATGTAATAAATAAGTAATAGGGAAAAATAGTATATTTTAAGTTAATTTTGTAAATTAAAGTAATTAGGTGTAAAATCTTATTTAGGATGAATTTAGATATTTTCAAATGATAATTGATGTTGGGAGATGGTAATTAGAGTAATAAAAATATTAGATGTGTATTATGTACATAATAACTACTAGTACATAATACATAATTATTAGAAACATAATAAATAAAAGATATTAGAATAAAAATTGATATTATGATAATAATAGAAATATACAATAAATCTGATAGGAAACTTAAATTAGGGTAATTATATGAAAAATGTAAGATTTTCTCATAACGAGGGTAAATTCAGTAATTAAACTAGGATCCGGGTGTACCGCACGGACTAGAACACTAGTTAGAGACTAAAAACGATATTTAGGATATCCAAAAATAATGTAATTAGTTTCACATTATCGGTTGGAATGATTTCTTAAGGTGTACATATAAATTTTTAACAAAAAATTGAGTTAAAAACTTAATTGAGAAATCGATGCGAAAACTGAAACAAAATTTAACCTAATTCAAGAGGAATGGTAAAAGACTTAAGACCTAGATAATTAGGTATATTAAAACCTAAACAAACGATAACAATAAGCGTTATAGGATAAAATGAATCTATAATAGTTATATGAAAAATTGGAACCACGATTGTGTTATAAGGATGATCGGCAATGACCTGAGCAAATGGGACCTTGAGTGAGGGAGCGAGGAGTTCAGGTAAGTTAGGATTAATACGTTGCTATATTTTGGAGGCTTGAGATTATACTTGGTTATGCTTGAGATTATACTTGGTTATGCTTGTTAGATAGTTGTTTATGTGCATGTGCTTGATTATGAGTGATGTTATGATTCTGGTTGTTATTCTGGCTTATATTGTATGAAATGATTGATCACCCTAAACTGAACCTAATTAAATATATAACCTATAATCATAATCAGACTTGCATAGCAACCCATTAGAGGAAACTTAGGATTCTCCGGCCAAATATTGACCCTTTCGGAAGGGATAACGCAGGATTGCATAATGGTCCCTTCTTTATCCTTAGTTGAACTAAGTGATAGGAGAGGAGGTTGCGGCGAGGGTGAAGTCAATGGTTTGAAGGTAGTCGCGGGAGGAGCAGTGTCTCCATTACACAAGCCTTTGTTTAATCGTAAGCTATTGCATTAACAACAACTCCTTAACCCGGATTATAGTAGGCGTAATTTCTCTAATCTCACCATGGGCCGGACAATGTCGTGTGATGACATTTGCTTGAACTTGCATTTCATCTAATAAGTTGGTTGATAACCTTATTATATTTATGGTATAGTTTTAAGTCCTCCATCCTAATTTATTGAGCTATAGTTGTTTACATCCCTATAGACGTCGTACAGGTGCTGGCTAAGTAGTAGCATATAACTACTTTGAAGCTAGCTATTGTTAGATCTTGGGGAGTAATGAAAAAAATTTGAAGAATAAACATATATTTTTAAGGTCTAAGTTTTTATTTTAAAATTTTTCATTTCTAAATAATGTAATAACTAAGAAATATATTTGGAGAAATATTGTAAACGTTAATTGTAATAATGAAATTTTAGTGTATATTTATATTTTCTCATTTTCTTAGGTAAATGATTTATTTAAATTATAAACTGTTTACTTCAAAGCAGGTTAGTCGTGGACTCTTTGTGTAGATCAAGTTTAGGATAACTGTTGTAAGGCCAACTTCTATCTTAGAATGGTTTACATGGTGGGGCTGTTATGACTCTGCCACTTTGCGGTGTGACACTCGCTTCTGTACTCGCCCCTCCACTGTGTGCAGGACCTATAGTTTGCATGAAAGGTTATCCACTAACACAAACACATGGTCGAGGACATGATGCTGATTTTATGCAATTGAGATCTCGCCATTCCATTAACTTAGGCGAAATTGGTAGTAGTACAACATCTGCTTTTGCCTTTAGTTTGAGTCATACCTCATTCAAGACTCCTAATGTTCGCGTATGAATATATCCACAATCGACATCGCTAGCTTCCCATAAATGTCGTATAGGATGGCCTCAGACAGTACACATAGAGGAGGCCGACTCTCAACTACCTCCATCATCGCCTACTCCAGTTCTTTATATAGATTTTGCTGATACTTCTTTGTAGCCATCTAAGCCTCAACCATGTGAGCCTCAGTCATTAGAGGGTCCATCTACTAGCAGACCATTATTATTAGCTTGTTTCGGAAAATAATTAACTAGATCTAGGAAGAAAAAGTTGTAAATAACTATATTTGTATTACTTAGTTTGATTGTTATGTATTATTGATATTTATTACTCACCGTGTATATGGTTTTTATAAATTATTTTTCATATTATATTGCTATTTCCTTAATACCGATTATTTATTGTGTGTCTGTGTGTATATATATACACTTATTTTTTATATTATAGCTGCTTTTAGTTGGTAAATCATTTAAGTCGATCTGTTACATTAATACTTCTAGTAGGAAGTACACTTAACGAGAGGTAATGTGAAGCGTAAATTTAACTTAGGATCGAAATTGGTAATTAACTTATCATTTTCAAAGTATTTAGTCAAGAATAGTGTTAAGTGTTAACTAAATTTGCATAGTAATGACATTGAAAACACACGTTATTAGATATTGAAGGCGTACGAAAGAGACGCATATCAATATAATAGCTTAACTATTAAAATAAAAAAATATAAAATAAATAAATTAACATTGAAGGCACATTGTGTGTGAAAGCAAAAAAAAAAAAAAAAAATCGAAGGTATGCATATGGCCATGCCTTGCTTGGATATTGAAGGCACGCCTTCATTAGATATTGAAGGTGCATGCCATCTTTACGCTGAGCATGCCCTCTAAGCGTACCTTCAGTTAAAAAGAACGATGAATAGTGGAGGTACGCATTTTGCATACGCCTTCATTAAAAAAAAAAAGAAAAAACTTAGTATTGTTCACCACCTTCTACTATCCTCTACCACCATTGCTGTTCCTTACCACAATAGACATACCACACCACTCATTAAACCTACTCTCATACAAACTCACTTGTTAGAATCCTGCTCACGCACCACGAAACCAATCATCAACTTTCTCACCATCATCATTGTTATCTCGTCGTCCTTAACTCTTTCCTCATCATCTTTCTCCTCGTTGCATCTTATAACAAAATAAACATACTCTTTCTCTTTAAGTTAGGTTTTACATGATAAATTGATAAATAGTTTGCCCTTTTCTTAATCTATAAACACCTAAAATCATAAATCTACCTTCAGTTTCTCTTGATTTTTCCTATTTTCCCCCTTGTTGCATCCTGTAACAAAATAGACATACACTCTTTCTTTAATTTGTGTTTTACAAGATAAATCTTGCAACAAAATAAACATACTCTCTCTCTTCAATTTAGGTTTTATGAGATAAATTGATAAAAAAGTTTGCCCTTTTCCTGATTTATTAACACCCATAATCATAAATCTAACTTTGGTTTCTCTTGTCTTATCCTAAACTAGAAAAATGCTAGAAGGAGAAACTTGATTATGTTTGAAGCTTTTAGAGAGAGAAACCAACCTTTGTTATAGATAGTGAAAGATAGAGTTAGCTTTTGGTCTTAAAGTAATATATGATGGACGTTTTATCGTATTTTACAAGATATTGCTCTTTTGAATTTTATCTCACTATCATTTAAAACTTTTGGTTTTTTCTTTGAATTTCATACGAATGGATGTCCATTTCTAAATTTTTTAAGATAGGGAGATATAGAGATAGCTTTTGGTGTGATTCAATTTTTGATCTGGAGATGTATGAAAAGAAGTTAATTGGGAATGAAAAGGGCAAGATGTTAATTTTGATTGTATCATACATTTATTCTTTGTGTGTGCGTTTTTTTTTAAGCTAATGATGTTATAACTATTATTTTAGTATTCGATTCATAAGGAATGGGAATTCCATTACATGTCTATTATATTCAATGAAGTGAATGTATGTGTAAAAAAGGATGGGTAGTCAAGGTCACCAATTCAAGTACATGCATTCCTTTTCAAATTGTTGATAGAGCCGCAACAACAAAGGTATTTTATATGAGGTTTTAATGGGAGGGAGGTCCCTATTCATTTTCTATTTGTGGACAAGTTTGAGAAACTAAAAAGACCAAGTTTGAGAGTAGTTTAGCCAAGGGAGGGTAGATATTTGAGCCTTCTATTAAGGAAACAATAGTAAAATATTGATATGTCAAATAGGATTATTTGGTATGTGTATTATGGGCATATATTTTTATAATTAAAAGAATTATAAAATTGAAAAAAAATTAATTATTCATCTTTTAAATTACAAAATGTTAGACAATTCTAATTCTCATAGTAATCTTAACAAATGCTTAGGCCACCTCACTTTAAACAATGTACACACAAGACAAACACAACTCTCGCATAATGTTACTATACCCTAATCAACAAAACACTTCTAGTATACAATAACAAGTCTATAATCCTTACAAAAATCAATAACAACAATGGCAATACTTTAACTCAACCCCAAATCATTAACAATTTAATGAGAAAGAGTAAAGAGAGGTAAACTTACTAATGAAGAATGCCATCTCAAGACCTTTAACATTAAATTATTGTGAGCAAGGCGAGAAACTTAAGTTGTTCTCACTAATAGATAGAGCTAAAGAGGATGAATAAGCCTTTTATTTTTTACTGACTATGAGAAAAGGGGGATTTAAATCCTAGTTTACCCCAGTGTGATGCGTAACATATGTAGTAGTTTTAGATGCCAATGGGGTTTAAATGGGAAGTGAGAATGGGGTTTTGATTGCAAATGTGCATAGATATCACACAAAATGCACAGACACAATTAGAGGTTGAGCTCGAAATAGAATTCAATATAACTCATGAACATTAAATGTCATTCGGGTTTCAAATGAGAGGTTAAAGACGACTCGCCAACTCACACAAATGAATGGTTCACCACAATCTAAAGGCAAGATTGATAAGAATGCAATAAAGATTAAAAAGTTATTCGACACTTGATAATCTGAAACGCTAGCTCAAAAGGGCTCAAGAATATCCTTACTTTCAGAAGGAAGATTCAAGTATAACTCTCTATTTGAATATTCTTCACCTTCTGACTAATTACAAATGTTACTATTTATAGTAAGTTCTAAAGCCTAGTGGCCAAATTTTAAATAATATATATGGCCTTAAACTCTAAAGAATGGCTTACAATTGAAATAAGAAAAACATTTACAAGGTATATTGTACATTTAACAGAGTGGTCGAAATGTAGTCATTCGAACTATTTTTAGGGTCGAACTCAAGTAGGGACCAATTGGCAATTAGATGACTGAGCAAGGATGGGATGTTTAGAAGTCTTGTTGTGCTTGCCCAAGCTCTTAGTTAGGTCGGCCCACAGCTGCTGTACTCTTAGATTGCTTAATACTAGCTTTATTAAGCTATTCTTTAACTTAGGGGCTTTAGTTGTTTGGTTTATTGTCATCTTAGTAGACGGCAAGCTTGATGTCGGATGGTTCCTTTTCCTCCCTTCGGCCTTCAATCATCAATCTAGCTTCGACAAGAGTAGGTCATCTTTGGGTTAGGATAGGTCGGCTTCGGCTGTTGGTTGGTTGATTTGGGCTTTTGACAATTCGGCCTCGACAAAAGGGTTATTGTGGACTAATTCCTATCATAGTAAGCGACCAATAGAGATATCACTAGATTACAACAGCTTAGGTAAAGAAGACAAATAAGTTGAAATCTATGTTTTTGAATTCAAGATGTAGATGTAAATGGAGCTAGATATACCACACAGTACTAAATATAAACTAGTTTTGATTAGTAAGACCATGCTTAAGAAACTTACAGTTGACAACGCTCTTTAGACATGTATCTCTCAAGGCCGTTTAGATCTGACACGCTTCTTCTATTAAGGCCCGCTGCCTTAGGCTTAAGCCTTAGATACAGCTTGACAAGGTACAAGACACTCTTTAATGGCTAGAAATCATAAGATAAGTATAAGAGACTAAGTCAACACTTACTATCGATATATATGTATCACATTGATAGTACGATCCTACTCTCTCTTACTTACGGGAGATGATCTCTCCCACTAATTGTCCTTCGATTGCAAGTGTCACTTCACTATAAATATCAGCTTATTACATAACGGTAAGGCTCTCAACACTTTACGTATCAAGTTTGCTTATTACTCTAAAGCATTTTATATTCTACAAGAGTTTAATGTTGATTTAAGTATTAGAGTAGTCACGTCGAATAATACTCTAGCGTCCCTTTATAATATTTTATTTTATAGGCTTATTATGTGCAAAGCTCAATCACTACCGGCGAATATGTAAAAACGACACTTATAATTACTAAAATAGGTTCAAGGTGTTAAAGAGTTTAATATCAATAATAAAATCTAGTAGCAAGTTCGCTATAATCTTAATATATTGATAAGAACTTAGGATTAAAGCGGAAATACTCAATGATCTAAAAAAAGTCGAATTGAGCTCTTATATTCATGGTAGATAATATGAAGGTTTAAATGAAAAGCATAAGTTTTGAAAACCTTAAATAAACCCCTTTAAAAGTCCAATAGCAAATTAATGGAAAGTTTTAAAAATAAAAATAAGTAAAATATGGCATGATAGTATGTGCAAACAAACTGCATTCCATATTGTTATGCTACTACCATTTCAATGGTATAAGAGATGGTTTTATGTTTAGATTGCTTGGTCTCATTCAAATGCAAGAATTATCATCTTCTAGATGCTAGGTCTTTTAAGGCAAGGCTAGTCGAATGGAGCCATCTAGTCAGTCGAATGGAAAGTCTTGGAGCAAGCAATGGCTATCCCTAGAATACCCAATACCCATTTCCGATGCATAATTGGTCGAACATGCATGATGCTCCATGGCATGTTGGTTAGAGCTTGCTTTAAGAGGACTTTGGTTAATTGATTCTTTGCAGTTATATGAAGGGGTTTGCTTTGCATGTTCCAATTGAGTTTTCTCCGAGCCTTGATCGCTTTGTTGATTACTTTATGGGTTCAATTCATATTTTGATTCCTTCGTTAGTGGTTTAAGTTTGCAATTGCATCACTTAAAAGTATGAATTTAATGATGAATATAGAATATGAAGATGCTATACATTTTACCTAATTCGGGAGGGTAAAATTTGCAAGATTAGAATCAGAACATGTTCTATGAACTTCAATATCCGTTGGGGGATCTATTCTATTATGTAAGGTAAAGTAGGTTTCGAATTTTATTAAATTAGTATGAAATTAATATTTTTTAATTCGATAGAGTTCTAATGTGTTATTTTTCACTCAAAGTAACCATACGTAGAACAATCTAACAGACTTTATTATGTTATGTAGCTAAAAAATATGGTTACTCTTGATTATGTCCCTCATGGTAAAAATTTTGTCGCCCAAGGCTCATTATTATCCATTGCTCAGACTCCCATCTCTTTAATTTAAATACTATATTTTATTAACAAATAATTTTTTTATTCTCGAAAGGTAAAAGACTCATTTAAATGTATTTTATAAATTTATATAATTTCTACTCATTTGCACCGATATCTTGCCAAATTTACTGATAATTTATTAAAAAAAAATCAATAATACTATTACGCCATAAACGGATGATTCCAATTTAACATGCACAAAATCATTCTTTCCTTTTACATTCTTCCAATTCCAACGTCACCTTGGAAATAAATAGAAGTGAAACCCCCCGGTGCAAGTCCCCTTTTATATTTTTTTCTCTTTCTTCTTCTTAGGTTTCCCTCTGTTTTCCTTCTAGCGATACAGTAGGAGGGAGGGAGAGAGAGAGACAGGGAAAGAAGAAACAATGTCTTTAACATGCGTGAAAATGTCGGAGGAAGTGTGGTTGACTTGCCTAACACACGCATTGTCTACAGAAACAGAAGAAATCATGGGTCTTCTTCTCGGAGATATTCAGGTTCTCTTTCATTTTTATTTCTTTTCCCTCTGAATTCACTGTAAAGATGCAATCTTTGCATGCTTAACGGCTTTTATTCATAATTTGGACTTCTGGGTGTTCCGAAAACAGTGAAGTATTCAGCTCTTTCCCGATCGTTAATTGAAATTTATTGTTTCCTGTAGTCAGTTTTTTTTTTTTTTTTCATTGATTGAATCGGGTGTTCTTTAAATTTCGTACTTTTGCGTGTTTTGAGTGAGTGAAAGTTTAGGACTTAATTATGTAATTGATTGAATAGCTGTGAAATGGATCTACCCGGCTTCTTCTGCTTGACAATTCCGATGAAAATGGAGTGAAAGTTGTAATCCTTGAACTTTTTTTGGAGATGCTAAGTCTTGTTGTGGAGGTTCAAAAATTTTAAGTTTTGATCCAATGTAATGTGAAGAATGTGAATTTTGCAGTATTAGAGGCATTTAGCACTTCTGGGTTTTGTGAAAGACTGGTGTTTTAGCTGGCTTTTTGATTGTTAATTGAAACTTGATGGTTTTTGAAATTACTTCCTTTCATTGATCAAATGGTTATTTTCAAAATTTAAACTTTCCGTGCTAGGATATGTTGCAACTGAGCGTTATAAAGTGATCGATTGAATAGTTGGAATTCAAACCACTTGGCTTCTTCTGCTTGACGATTTGGAGTGGAAGTTGGTACCTTTGAACTACAGGAGGTGCTTAATGTTGTAACAAAAGAGTGAAATATGTAAGCTTTGGTTTAATTGATTCAATGCTGGTATGGGCTAAAAGCTATTTTAAATAGAGCTAAATATCAGACTTCAGATATGGGCTTGGCTACTAAATATTTGATCTTAGTGCTTCACGATCTATTGCCTCTTTTCTGGTATTTTTGGTTTTATGTTGTGTTAATGTTGAGAAAGCACCATATATGGGTTGTTACCGTTTTCATTCTCGTTAATCACTTTCTTCTGAAGATGTTTTAATTTTGTTTTATCACAAAGTGCTTTCGAACATTTCAAATTTTTGCTGTGGTCTAGAAACCATTCTTTTCAGCTGTTACTTGGAAATCCAAAGCAGGTGTTCTAACTATGACTGCTTTATGGCATAATAGCTGATGGAGGCTGGTGGTTATGATCGTATTAAATGGGGTTATGATCATATTAAATGTGTCCAAGAATTACAAAAAATGGCTTCCATTTTTAGAAGAGGAAACCTTATTAAAATATTTTCGTTTGATTAAAAATTACTTACCATTACCTTGTCAATATGTTTATGAGGTGGTTATATTTCATAAAGCAAATGCATATTAAATTGATTTTGTCTGGGAACATCTAAATTTTTCTCTTCATGATAGGATATAGGATTAACGTATAAAAGCCATATTTGAAAGATTTCTTAGTAAGAGGGGCATGCTATATAGGATCCATATAATTGACTCTACCAATGGGAGTAAGGTGCAAGCATTGTTGTTATTGATGAACTTCTTAGTCAGATTGTTATATTATGGTAACTGCAGCTCTACTTCCAATACAGCTGAGATGTTATTACTTTTGATTCCACTTATTGAAATTGGGAAAGCTGTGGTATTCATTTGTTGGTGCTTTTGGTTTTGTACACTCATATACCATCTATAATTACTGAGAACTTTAATGGCTCGACAATAGCACTATTGGAATGGTTTGTTGGATTATTCCTTTTACCTTTTGAAAAACCCACCAATTTTTGGCCTTATTACCAAGTATAAAATACTTAAGGGAACCATGTTCTCCAAGAATATGTTTTATGTAATTATTATTCTTTTTTTTTTCCCTCTAATTTACTATGTAATGGGCAACTGCTTCTTTGGAGTTCATGAAAATTGATTTTGATTATGGTGCAGCGCTCAAAAAATGGTGGTGTTACTGCATTTATATGGGGTGCATCACCTCAAACACGATCAGATCGTCAAAAAGATCGAGTGGAGACTAATCCTGAACAGTTGGCCGCTGCATCGGCGCAGGCAGAGATATCCTTAGTTTGCCATTATGGTTTCCTGAGCATATTTTAGTCTTTCTTTTGTAAATCGATAAAAGATTTATGCAATTTCTATAGTTATCTGTGGTTTTCCCCTTATTTAATTCTATTTTTGGATAATCTTTTGCCCAATTCGTTTCTTTCCTTTTTTCCTGTTTGCTTTTGGGATAGGTAAGAAAAAACAGGTTTGTATGTAAGAAGGAAATCAAGTATGCTAGTGAATATACTAAGGGTAGAGAAGATAAAGAGTTATGGATAAAAGAAAAGGAATAGTCCCTGAGAAGCATAGGTTGTAATGTGCTGATGTATTGGAAGGTTCCTCATTTTGGAACATCTAATTTTTTCTTATTCTTTTTAAAATTCTCAACATGGTACATAGGACCATTCTGCAGCATGCCTGCCACAATCTTCCATGCAATAATGTTCCATGATTGAAGGAACTATCCACAGGCATATTGGTTCTTGCTACTTATCACAAATGAAGCTTTACTTCTTATTTTTCATCAATTTTCAACAAGCTTGAGAAAGAAACATACTTAAGGTCCAATTTAGCTAGGAGGTCCATTTGTCTAAGTTTATGCAGGATGCCAACTAATTTTAATCCGAGAACAATGGCCTGCAAAAGTTATTTCTCTGATTTGGATATCCTGCTTCCGTTGTCAATACATTCCGTTTCCTCTCTTGTGCATTGCATGTAACCAATGTTTCCATCCATAAATCATGTTATTGTTGTAGAAATCCTGGTAATATAGTTGGATCCTAAGTGTTTACCCACTAACTCTGCATGATGGGATCTTGCAACCTTTTCTTCTTCCCTTCTCCCCTCCTCTCTCTCTCTCCCCTCTTTTCTATTTAAACACTTCAATAATGTTGTGGAATTAACAAGTTAGCACAGGATGACAATATCAACTGGAAGAACAACTAGAGTTATTGGTTGGTACCATTCACATCCTCATATTACGGTGCTCCCTTCTCATGTAGGTAAGGCTACAGAACTGCGATGTCTCTCATTTTGTTATTAAGCGTATTACTTGTCATGCAATCATAAATTATCTCTGTTAAGTAATAATTCAATTAGTCCATATAATATATAAGTTTAAGCTTTTTAGTTAGATACTCATGGTGCTAGATTCAACATGCTAGCAGAGCCGGAGATCTTGGATTCAAAATTTTGCATTGTTATCTAACTCCAACTTAATTAAGATGTCCACTTGGTGGGCCTTAATCAAAGTCCTAACCCACAAGTGAGGGGGAGTTTAGAGTAATAAATATAATAGTTCACACCATATCTACATTTTAAGCTTCTATGTTTGGTGGTCATGGTGTTTAATTTTAACAACCACATAAGAAAATATTTCTTAGCGTGAAAATGTTTGTCAAGTTCATGTTTAATTCCAGATGTTAGTTTTAATGGTATTCTGCAACTGTTCCTTTCTATGTATGATAGTCCTAATGAGCCAGATCCTAAAGGAAAGGGTGAATCATTGTGTGGAGGATTCTTGTTGAATGTTAATGCTGCTGTTTTCTGTGTTAGATCTTCATTTGATTATTGATCTTTGCAGTTTCTCCATTCATGTACAAATTCTTGTTTAAAAATGCATGACTGGTCCTTTAATTTGTCAGTGTTTATGCACTTTACCCCCCTTGTTTTAATAAATAAAGGTTAATTGTGCATTCTTTTAGAACACCTCATTCATTGAACGCTAATAATCCTGTCTTTTAGTTGCATTCCATGAATTTTCAAAGTTCCAGGATTACCTTGTTTTTTGGGTCCAGGATTCATAATTCTATACTAAAGTAACTAGAACTCTCAAATCAAAATATTTTCAAATATAGCTATTACCTAGTTATTTTGGAGTTAGTCTGTTGTATCCACGTATATCTCTCATCTTTTGAAGGAACTCTATATTACAGAAAACTTTCTGGTATAAATGTTACTTATACATATTAGTTCTAGTCATTACAATCAGTTCTTTGTGGTACTTGATTACACTCCTTTGAGTTACTTGTTTTTGAGCAAATTGAGCCTTTTGCACATGAATTTTGGTGTTTCCTGGATGGAAAGTTGAAGTGGCACTTATAGAAAGAAAAGATCACATGGCATAACAGTGGAAGTGAGGTGAAAGTAAAAAAAGGATCAGCAAGTAGGAATACAAAATTAGCCTACTTTGGTTCCACAAGTACAGCGATCCTTTCTTTTTTGAAAGGGTTGTAAAATTGGTTGCTGCCAGTGAAGTGACATGTGACATGAGCTGTTGCAGTTTAATTTCTTCATCTTCTTTAAATTTTCTCCTATTAATTAGTATTTCCTTGTAGGAAAGATATTAAACATTGTGGGCCTTGTATTAGGTTGACCAAAAAGTAGAGCATAACTCTGTTTCTGTGGATAAGAAGTGTACGGACTATTTACCAAATGAAAAGCAAATAAATATATCAAAGGTGCATCAAATCCATGATTGAATGAGTAGACAAAAGTTTCTGTTTACTAGACCATGATCATTGTTCAGCGGAAAAGTGATAGGATTGTCCTCATCCAAGAAGTCTCTATCATTGCTTTGTTTTTCTGTTAAATCAATGGAGGCTAAGAGGAACAAGCAATTTTTCTTTTGTTTATAATTAAAATTCATATTTCTAGCCCAAAATTTATTCATTTGATAGGAGTGAGGTACCCATGTAAACGTATGGATAATGCAACGTTTCACCTATCATTATAGATTGGTGCTATGTGAAATGCTACTTGAACTCAGCTGATGCTATGCAGGGAAGTGCCAATTTAACTAAACTTTTCTTCTTCTTTGCTTACTGTTGGTTGTCAGAATCCTTGAGAACAACATTGTCTTTCTGATCCTGAAATTGTGGAAATTTTGGTATGTTTGACCTAATTGCTTTAGCCTCATAGATCATAGTGGAAATGTTTTGTTGTAAGGAGCACAATCTGAGGGTATGAGCATATTATCTGACATCCCGAGTTTGCAGCTCCCAATTTTCTATTCCAAAACAGCTCACAAAGCTCTTCTACTGTTCTGCAAGATGGTGCTAAATTCCTAAGAGGCATTTTCTCTTTGCCAAGAAGTGGATGCTGAAGTTGTCTTTAAAGGATTGAAATTGCAGCATCATCTTGTCTACCTATGGGCAATGGTCTGAATAGGGGGCAGCCCAATTCTTAAGAGCTCAAAGAGCCTAACTTTGGAAGTATTATGGTTTAAGAGAAAAGGGCATTACATTGATGATTTCTGTAGAAACGACTAGCTTTTGTTCCCTTAGTTTATCCTGGAGGACATGGAGATGGAGCGTATTCTGAAAGAGAGGGATACGATCAGTCAGTTGCTGGAATATTCATGCTTGCATTAAGTTTTTTAACAGCAAATCTTACATAATTGTTATTAAAACATATTTCTTATCTAGAAGTAATATGGTGATTCTACGATATCATTAGTACAATCATAATAATTTAACAGAAAATATTTCCCTTCACATATTACGTAAGTCAAGGAAAAATTTTCCTGTTCTTCCTGGCACTTGTTGGTTTAAAACAGATGAGATTAAATTACCTAAATGGAAGCAAATGTAGGAGTTGTCTTTCCTAAAAGTTGGAAATTAAGTTTCCTTTTGCCCAGATGCTCCAGTTTCCTGTGCTTGTATTGGAGGCACATTGTGCTTGTTGATGACTACTCCAAAATATTGTAGTGTCATTTGTGTTGTCACAACAACAGTCTTTTTTTTTTGTTGCCTCTGTTGCTGTAGAGATTGTTCACTGTGAATTTTGATGTAATGCTAATAGGTGTATTGTGTTTTCAGTAGAAGTTTTATTGCAATGTGTAGCTTTCTAAATCCAGAAATCACTTTTGCTTTCCTCTTACTGCAGATGTGCGAACTCAGGCAATGTATCAACTGCTAGATTCTGGGTTTGTTGGATTAATATTTTCCTGCTTCAGTGAAGATAGTAATAAGGTTTGAATCCGTAATCTTTTGGGTTTCTCTTTTATTTGACCCTTTTCACAAGCTATTCAATGCTCAGTAAAGTAAGTTATATTAGGTTGGCCTATTGAAATTAAACTCTGTGATACTACAGGTTGGAAGAATACAAATAATTGCCTTTCAATCATCTGATGGGAAACAAGGTCACATGTTGAGGCCCATACCTCTATCTCCAGTTAATAAGAGTTCTGTCATAGACTTGGAATCATCCTTGAGTTCTTCAGAGACTGCATCAGGAAGATCTGGCTCTGTGCGGGGTGATAACCCTGAAGAAGATACTGGAGATTCAAAAGCAACAAAGGTACACATTGTTTTCACTACTCTGAGCCTCCTTAACTTAATGGACCAAATGGCAGTTGAAAGTCGCTTAAAAGGTATGCGGAATGCTGGGAGTATTATGGGATATAATTACAATATAGGAGAATTAGAGAGATTTATTTTGTTTTTCCTTTTTGATATTTACTCCGTTTGCTTTCTTCCTATCCTTTTATCAAAGGCATATCTAAAAATGCAACTCCTATGAAATATAACAAGCAAGAAAGTATTATTGGTATTCTCTCAAGTCTCAATTAGTTTAGTAAGTGGTAGTTAATACTTACTTATGAGATTAGTGGATTGTCTCTAATGAGCCCTCAAGTTTAAGAGATTGGAATCTCTTTGATGATTCCTCAACCCCATTTTATGCAAATATTACTTGCGAGGCTTGATAGATAATTTGATAAGCCAATGATATTTTTGCATGTTTCGGAATACTTTACCTATCTCTGATTGCCATGCTGCACTTTTCGCCTTTTCAGTACAAAAAAAATCCTTAGTAGGTTCAATTATAGCAGTAATTCAAAGTATATGAAAACCCCAGAATTTAAGTTGTTCTATAAGGTTTCTTTTGCATTGGTTTAATGGAGTTCTTATTTCAATTTGTCAAACGATAGATCTTTCCTGATCGATCCTTGTGAGGTACAACTAAAAAGTCCTATTTATTTGTTACTTCCATAACCCTCTATATGAACTTTTTGGATATTTGTTCAATTTCAATTATGATGCTTCTTTTTTGTTTTGGCCCATCTGTTATGATGCCTTTGGTTGTTCCCTGAAGCCTTCTGTGATTTGCTAGGGTCGAGGAAAATCTACAGACTTGGGGGGTTTCTTTGCTAATGCTGATGCAAACTACCTAGGAAGAGAGGTAATTAGAGGAAACTACGTGAAAGAAAATCCTGGCAGCACTTCAAGTATTGATATAGATCCAATGGATATGTCAGAGAGCATGCAAGAGGCTATGCATCGCTCAAACTTGGAGATGAGGTATATATGAGTGTGCACTTGAGACTTTAATCCTTACCTTGCTTGTATCGTCTTAAAATTCTATGCTCAATGTGCATAATTTTCATGAACTATGATCTTTCGCTTTGAAATTTGTTGCCTTTCTCCCCTCTTAACCATATTCTTATTAAATTCTTCTTGTTGTTTGACAGTGGTGCTGAATATATAAGAAAGGAAGTACCTTTATATGTATTACCAAGTTCATCTCTTTTAAAGCTTGATTCTCCTCTGACGTCGTTTACGGACTTGCAACATGTTATATATGAAGAGGAGTGTGCAGCATATATTGAAGCACTGGGGCAAAACGTCAAGTGAGCTCTATCAATCCTATCAACCTTGCCTATAGACATATGAGGAGTCACTTCTATTTGTCTTAAATTATATGTTCTTTATTTTTTGCGATGTTTCTTATGCAGAGGTGGAAAAGCACATCCACTAACTTTTATCCACCATACATCAACATATCAAGCTTCTATGTGCAAACTAATAGAGTATTGGTCAGTAGCAATTTCCTCCCCTTCTCCAAAAAGTCAATCGCTGAGATTTTTGAGGCTTATAAGCTCATCTTCTTATTTGATCATTGCAGTTTAACCCCTGCCATTAGTGCACTTCAAGACCGGTTGAAAGAGAATGACATTCGGGTATGCAAGTTCCCCAAACATGTGTTCAGGATATACTTTTTCCTCAAATTTCCAATTATTAACTGCAACCCTAGCTTCATTAAGAGCCAAAGTTGCAAACTCCAAGACATTCCTTTCTCTAAAAACTTTGTTACTACACTGCTACATCAAAGAACTGACTTTGTACTTTACAGTTAGCTAAGTTGACAGATGAAGCAAAAGATCTGGAGCTGGAGATTCTTAGTAGAAGAAGTGGATCTGCAGCAGCATCTGCTCACGTTGCATCTCAGAGTGTCCGGGGTAGTGCCGCTCTTAGTCATAGAAGCATGTATAATTCATCTGAAATTGGCAATATAAGGAATGTTGGCAGTCCTGTTAGCCGCAAGAAAGGGTCGTGAAGGAGTCCGGGAAAGGTCCTCTTTCCATCATCTACAAAGTTGTAATCCACCATTATGTTCGCCTCCTTTTCCCTTCTTTGTTTGTATTTATGGAATAATCTCTTAATGCGAAATGTAATATAAGGTTGCATGTTGTTCTTGTGCCGCATGTTGGTGTTCATTTTTGGGAATACTGCCATGAAATCTCGTCAACCTTAAATTATTAGCAACTTCTAATGTTCCTCAACCTCCACCTTTTACTTCCTAGACTTGTTTTTAATCTGTAGGAAATTTTTTGGGCCAAAAGGTTGAGTAGTACCTACATGTTCCATGGTATTGACGTGCAAACTTAGTGTGTATAAGAGTGGTTGTGTGAGAAATCATTCTTTAGCTTAATTGCCATGAACTTGATATACTTAGAGTTGTAAACGAGTCAAGTAGAGATGATATAACGCTAAGTTTGAGCTAGAGCTTGATTTGATTCTTTTTTTTTTAAATTGAATTTGAATAATTTACTAGTAGTTTGACTCATGTATGCCTTTAAGTATAACTCCATTTTTTTTTTTTCTCTTAGTTTTTCCTTTAGCTGCTGGAAGGAGTGAATTGAATTTGGCCAATCCTATTGAAAGATTTGTGTTTATGTTGCTGAATAATGGGAGTCTTGATAAGTAGGTGTACCTTCCTAAAAGACTATTTCAAACCATATTTATGGGCAGCTATGGATGATGGGGGTTGACTAATCATATCTCTACTCAAAGAGGGGTGTTAATACTTCTTATTCATCTATTTGCCGATTCTTATGAAATTAGAGGTACGTTTCATAGATTTTATGGTACCCGTCTTGCCTTTATGACTAAATGCGCATTAGGTGCGGTGGAAATGACTAGATTTGGTTATGTTTTAAGGTTTCTCAAATTTGAAAATTTTCAATCCAAAACTAAACAGAAGCTTATACAAACTATAAGGTTCCGATTTAAACCAGATGGTAGGTGAATTCACAAGTTAGATAAATGATTATGATGGGTTGTTGTGTACATTATGTGGAATGGCCCTTTAATAAACTAAACTCTAGGGTTGTACTAATAATAATGTGGGATTAAAAATGGAATTTCAGCCATTTGGGTATTATTATGGAAATTTTACCTTCCTCCTTTACTACATTTAGATTAAGAGCCATCTTAACCTTATGGAAGCTTTAGAAGCAACTAAGGAAGGAAGGACGAAGAAGAGAGGGATTTATGGGAAGAATAAGAAGCCACTCCTAAGTATTCTTCGTGGTAAGCTAATGCATCATATGAAGTTTGATGTTTTTTTGGAATGCTTGAAATTCCGGTTAAATGGGTCTCGTTAACTTTTCTGTGTGAAAGGGAAGTGAAAGAGCAAGGAGCTCTACAAGAGAACCATTATCCTTGGAAACGATAAACGTTTAAAACTGTTGTAACTTTGATTTAATTGATGAAATGGGTTCAAGAACAAAGGGTACTTTATTAAGATTAGATAAATGGGCTTGTAAGAGTTCTGATGAAGGATCGAATAAGTTAGTATGCAAACAAATGATATGAGATGTGAATGACCATAAGATGGATGTTTGGGATGATGAAATTGATTAACTTGGATTGGGTTTAAAAAAGGAGGGTAGATGTTGAATATCTAGCTTTTTACTAGAAGTACAGGCTCGATAAATTAAACTGTTATAATAAGTTTAAATAGTAAAATCTGCATAGCTTAATCAATTTATGTTTCAGTTTAATATAAACAAGGGGATTTGGAGACTTAGGGTTAATTGATTGAATGCATAAGAGGACAGTTGATCGAACTACATGTTCAATCAATCAAACTAAAGATAGGTTAACTAAACTAAGACAATTTTGGAAAAATGGATTATGTCAACAAATGGTCGACTAATTTATGGAATAGGTCAACCAATCTTCCTATTTTAGGCTTAGTTGTGTACTAATAATTAAATTCTAAAGTTGCAAAATTTACTAAGTGGAAAAGATTTAACCTTCCTTTAAGTCTAAGCAATCTAGTTGAGAACCTAAGGTAAGTGGTTGACCTAATGGTTTATCCTATAATTATTATAGAAACCAATGAATCTAAACTAATCTAGTTAAGAACTTAAGGTAAGCGGTTGGCCTAATGGTTTATCCTGTAATTATTATCGAAACCAATGAATCTAAACTTGGTTTGACTAAAATGATATGTGCCAATTGTTTTCTATTAGATCAATTGATTGTTGAAAGAGAGATACTCTCAACATGGCATAAGTTATGTTGGTTACGAATTGACTTTTAATGGCCTTAGAGTGGGTTAGAAACAATAAGATGAAGTAGTAAGGCTTGATTATGGAGCAAGTCATATAATGCTTATGGCCTAACGTTGAGTAGGCATACAGGTTATGACATAAATGCACATAACTATGCCATAACATATTGAAACTAAGGAAAACTATTAAGTAGGTCTAATCCACATCACTCAAATTTTAGAAAGAAAAAATGTAAGGGAACCTTATATATCATTGAGATTCATTTTATCTAAAGATTACAATCGATTGTCAATTATCACTATGATAAGTACGTTTACCTATTATTGCTAATTCCACCTACTTATATACATTGAAAATCGCTAAATGTAATGTGGGTTTGTAAATGGAATTCTTGAGGTCGAGAATATAGGTTGTGATGGAAGCACATTATGAGAAATTGGATTCAAAACTATCTTATAACGTATAATATCCACCTTACGACCTACCTAACCATGCAAGATATGATACATAAGTGATTATAAAAGTAGCCCGTAAGTGATTATAAGTCCTATATGGATCATAGAAGAGATGTAATAATTTTTATAAGACCAAAGGAAGTGAATAACAAGTTAACATTAGTTAAAAATGTTTAGGCAAAGTAGACAAAAAGACCTAATGATAACTTGTTGGCGTAATTATTATCTACATTTGAGATGAAAAGTTATAAAGTCATGTTTGATACCCAAAAATGGACCCAGAATAGAATCATAATTTCAAGTTTCTTTCCCTTTTCCATGTTTGGAAGTACTTTTAAAAGGTAGAATTGCGGTTCCTTAAAATCAACAATTATGGATTTAAGAGAGAATTCAATTCCACCTTCTTCTATTGTCATTAATCATCATTAATCAAAATTACTTATTCGAATTTTAATTTAGTTATAGCATCCAATAATTAAAAGCATATTTTATAAATAGTACTATAAAATATTTCATATTTCATTTCATCGGCATTTCCAAATACAAAAATAGATTTATCATTCTCATCTTAATTTCATTCCATTCTATTTTAATACATTTCATTCTAAGCTATTTTTACTTACTAAACATGACATAAATGGTATTAGAGTCGATTCTTGATTAGTAGGTATATGATTTGAAGATGAATTAAGGTAGAAGCTGGAGAGCTTATGGCAACTCGACTTGAAGTAGTAAAATAGAGGTAAGAATTGTCACTTAGGTACTTCGAGCAAGGTATGGCTTAGGCTTCTAGGATGGCAAGGTCTCTAGGGGAAATGGGGACATGGTCACATAAATAAATTGAATTGCACATTGAATTGAATTTCATTCCATTTCATTTCATTTTAATGCATTTCATTCTAGACTATTTCTACTTACTAAACATGACATAAATGGTATTAGAGTCAATTCTCGACTAATAGGTATATGATTTGAAGATGAATTAAAGCAAAAGCTGGAGAGCCTATGGAAACTCGACTTGAAGTAGTAAAATAGAGGTAGGAAGTGTCACTTAGGTACTTCGAGCAAGGTATGACTTAGGCTTCTAGGATTGCAAGGCCTTTAGGGGAAACGGGAATAAGAATGAATTGAATTGCACATTAAAATTGAAGAAGAAATAGCTCCAATTATGAGGTAGCATAACGAAAGCGTTACATGCTTAAGGAGGGAGGGAAAATTGTGATAATTAAGTGATGAAAATAGAATGTAAATGATTGTGATCTCATACTAATAGTAGTTTAATAAGGCAAAGTAGTAGGTACTAAAAAACAACATTAGTTAGGAGTTTTTAGAATAAATGTTTAGAAGTGGTCATTGTCACTTCTTCACCTAATTATTCATTATTGTTGCAATAGACATTAGACATGATATATGAATAGGTGCATGGGAATTGGAAAAGGCTTCGGTTACCTTGAAAATTCTATGTGGTCTTGTTAGTTAATAGTAGTTGGTCTCTAAAAAAAGAAAAGAAAAGAATTATTAGATTTAGTTGTAAGCCTCACAATTGGTCATTTCAAATTTGATATGCAAATTTAGAATGATTGTGAAAGTTTTATAATTGAGCCTGAATTTTATGACTAAGTGACCTTTTGGGTTTGCATTTAGAAAAATAAAACAATTAAATATTATATTAGTAGGGTAAATATATATTAGTTGTTATTTATCGGAAACGCGTAAAATAAGCTTCAATAATTAACAAATTTTTAAAAATAAACTATATCTATACTAAAAATTATAAAATAACATAAGAAATATTTAAGACTATTTATTTGTATTAAATATAAATTTACATGTAAGGAAAAATACCTCAAAATTACCTAAAATACCTAACATATAATTAAATATACTAAATAAATTTAAGAAAATTAATAAAAAATTGGTGAAAATTAGGTGGCACTTAGGGAAGTTTGTATTATGGTGTAGCTGTTAGGGGATTATGGTTTAGTGAGATTTGGAAAAGGATTAAGACAAGTAACATGAAGAAAAGTAACATGAAGAAAAGTGGAAATTTAGGACATTTGGTAAAAAAATTATCCTCTAACTGACCTAACACCGCTTATAAATTCATAATTCACCCTGCTTTACTTCATTTGGTCATTCTGCTATAAAAAAAAATTAGGGAGAAGCCTTGAGAGTGGAGTAAATATTTATAAAATTATACAAAAAATAGGGCATTTAAGACTTTGATGGAATAATGTCTCAAAATATATCGCTTTTAAGAAATCATTAAACATGAGTTGATTTCGTCTTCATTTTCAAAAACCTTATCAGTATTGTTTTGGCTCCAAAATTTTTCTATGAAACACCTATTATACGTATTAAATTACTATGAAGAGTGAAAGCTATTTTTCATATTATTATTTGATTTTTTCATTTTAGCAATCCTAATAAATAGCTATTTTTCTAAATACACTTAATGATTTTCCAAGAAATTGACCTATATTCTAATTTGGTGTGTTCTTTGGTATATTGTAATATTGAAAGATGTTGAGATATGAAATTTGTAGTGATGGAAGTGTTGGATTTGAATATTGTAGATTTGGTATTGATATATTTGTAATATGTAAAGTGTTGAAATGATGAAGTAAGGAGTATTTGATTCAAACTAAAGTGATGTTGGGCTATATGGTATATTTAAATTCTGATTAGGAATAAAATTGTGGGAAATTATACTAAAATATAGAGTCCATTCTAATAAGAGATGAGGTGTATATAGTGAACTATGAAGTTGATCAAAGAATCGGACTTTATATACCTAAAAGGTAGTTAGTTAAAATTAGAGAATGGATTGAAAGGAATTTTTAGGACTTATGAGTAAATTGTAATTAGGAGCTTAATTATAGATGAAATTAGAGACTAAATCAAAAGATGAATTAGATACTAGTTAAATGTGAAACCAATCACAAGAAACTTAAAATATGGATAATTAAGTATAGTAGAGCCATAAATTAAAAAGAATAATCTGAGTTATAGAATAAAGCCTATACATATAGTAATTGTATGAGTACTAAAATGATATTTATATTATCAGGACTAGTGATAATGGCATACCACAAGTCATACCTTAGTGAGCAAACAGAAGATTGAGGTAAGTTTGGAATCAATACAATACTGTATTTCATAATACAGTTTTATAGTATTTGAAGGCCTATGATTGTACTTGGTTATGCTTATAAGTAGTTTGCTTATGTACATGCTTGAGTATCTTTAAGCTTCATTGTATACTACTATTTTGTTGTATGATTGTGATTTTTGGTGCTGTGTGGAATTGCTGATCACCTTAAATTGAATTTAATTATGGCTAACTTTAAACTATAACTGGACATGCATTGTAACCTACTAGAGAGTGCTTAGGATTCTCTAACTAAATGGCTAACTTAAAACTTTAACTGGACATGCATTGTAACCTACTAGAGGGTGCTTAGGATTCTCTAACTAAATACCAATCTCTTTAAAAGAGATAATTGAAATGGTTCCTTCTCCATCTTTAGTTGAACTAAGTAATAGGATAAGAGGTTGCAACAAGGGTGAAGGCGGTAGTTCGAAGGTAGTTGCAAAAGAAGGGATGTCTCCATTGTACAAGTTTGAGTTTGGTCATAACTTGTTGTATACGTGTTGAAGCTCCTTAAACTAAGATTAGGGTAAGTAAACTTTCTTTAATTTCACAACGAATTGAATAATGTTGTGCGATGATATTCTATTACATTGCATCATCTAATTAATTATTTGACAACTTTGTTTATGTTTGTAGTAAAGTCTTATATCTTCATCCTTATTTACTAAGTGATTGGTTACTCATTCCCTATAGATCTCTTTGCAAGTGTTAATTGCAATGTCGTATTATAACTACCTCGAGGTTAGTCATTGCTAGATTCTGGAGAACAAGAACTTAAATTGGAGATTTTACTAGACTTTTTAAAGCTTTTTCTTTTATCCTTTGGTCTTCTATAGACAAACTATGTAAAATATTATCTCAGCTTAAGTTTCTAGGTTATGTAAATATTTCCTAAACTATTAAAGCTTTTAATATATGTTTTAAGGCTCTTGCATTTAAATTTATGGTATTTTTATATGAATTATTTACTTTAAAACAACTTAATCGTATATACTTTATATAAATCAAGTTTATAATAGTAGTTGAAGGCCAGCTTCTATCTTAAATTAGTTTATATGGTGGAACTGTTACGATTCTGCCGTTTCAAATTGTAACATTAGTTATAAATAATATAATTTTCAATGTACTAATCACAAAATGTATAAATAAAAAAGTCGTTTTCTTAGAACACATATCTATACTTACAAAGTATACGTTGATTATTTTTACTTTTACTTCGTATTTATGGTATTGCATGCCTTACTTTTTAAATTTCTAATAAACAAAATATCTTGTAAATATAAGTAATAATTGAAAAGTAATTTGTAAATATACTACATGTCTTTTTATAATAGCCCTTAAAAATAGCCATTTTGCATATTGTTATCTTAATGAGAATGCAAAAATTCATTGTGAAGTTACCATTTTTGTTGTGAGGAATTTAGTAGTCATTTTTCGTTGTATTACATGACTTACTATATCAAATTTATACATCTATATTATTAAATTAAAATCTCTTTTTTATCTATCATAATTATCAAATTTTGGTATCTTATGGTTCAATTTATAAGTGACCTTCATCCATATTCTTCTTACCTACGTCTTATTTAATAACTACTATTTTCTACTATAAAAAAAAAGTCTACTATTTTCCATTTTTTAATTAAAAACTGTAATTGACCTATAGCTACATTTTCCTTTTCATTTCTCTTCCCACTTTATTTGGTAAGTGTTTATTTTATATCTTTTAACTTTTTTGGGAAAAAAAATCATCTAATATGCTACTCTTTTTTTCTTTCTTTAATCACGATTTTTTTTAAGATCATTTATATTATATTATGTTTTAAAATAATTGAGGTTAATTTTAGAACATAACATCTGCTAGTATTATATTGAAGCCAATAAAAGCCAACAGCTACCATTTAACTCCACTTATTTTTAACTCATTTTAAGATATAGTAAGATAGTTATATTTTATTATTAAAATCTTATCAATTTCTTTCTCTCCCTTCAATTTGACATTTCCATCAGTTATTTTTTAGGCAGTCACTTTAGATTTGTATCTACTATGAACAGGAAAGATTCTATGGCCTTATCCTTTATTTTGATGGGTCGATCCCACTCATTATTTCACAATTCATTTTCATATTCTTAAATCTAAAATATCAAATTTACAATTTATTCAATAGCTCAAATTTAAAAATAATCAAATTAAGATAGATGGTAGTATCGATCTCTTTCACCTTCTCTAATTTTTTCCATCTTCCTTGAAAACCTTAATGCCTCTTTCTTCCGAATCCCAATCCATCTCCCTTAAAAAAAAAAAAAAAAAAAAAAAACAGCCTTAATTTCTTACCTGCTGGGCTTATCTTTAAGCCCTGACTAGGACTGATAGGCTTCTAAATATGGTATGTACCCTTAATTATAGTATTTACGTATCTTCTTCCCATAATAAAAGCGTATGTTGTAATTTCCTTTTTATATATACACAACAAAATTTTATAATTTTCATAAGATACCCCTAATAAGTATGTTTTCACAGTATTTTCCCTCGAATGGTTCACGCTGGCTTAAAAATAGTTAATAATCAAACCAGTAAATATTAATGGAAAAAAAAATTTAGTTAGTAATCACATATTATTCGCTATAATATTTATGCATTTTCTTCTCATAATAAAAGCATATACTGCGATTTTCTTTTATATATACTAAACAAAATTTTATAATTTCCATAAGGTTTCCCTGATAAGTATGTTTTCACAATATTTTCCCTAGAATCACTCACTCTAGCTTAAAAATAGTTAATAACCCAACCAACAAATATTAATAAATATCTAAAAAACTTTATTTAGGATTTCCATATTATTCACTACTTGAACTTCATAAACTAATTCCAATACTCTTATACAATTCATGTATAACTTTATTGCGTGGGTTATCACAGGTTTAAAAACATTACAACTGACTTTCAATTTCAAAATTTGAGAATACGCATGTATGAAATAGGTACCATCTTAATAATATTCAATCTGTAATTTCAGTCTTTTATAAAATAATTAAAGTGGTATCTCGTACTTATTGTAATGTGGCACTTTCTTGGTGACCCTAAATTCAAATCACGGCCTCAAAGAAGGGAAGATTTCCAAGTAATGAAATCATAGAAGCATCCATAAGAAAGATAATCTATTCAAATAATAAAAAGAAAAGTGTTTTATCAACTAAAAACAGAAAGAGCTTAAAAGAGAAAAGTACGAAGTTGAATACTTACGTAGACGTTTTGTCGCTTGAGCTGTTGATATTCTTATCCCGCTTCAACATGATTGTTAGCCCCCCCCCTTTTTTTTAATTTAATTAAGTAAAGAAGAATCTTGGGTTTGTATCATGTAATGGAAATAGAAGCTATGGATTTGCTGCTTTATTTAATAAAATTCCTTATCTATGCCATGCTCCTAAAAAGCAAAAGGAAAATCAATTCCTTAACCATGGAGCAATTGACTTTTGTACTTTTCAAATTACTTTAGTGCAATGTCAAACTAATGTAGTTTAGTATTATAAATATTGGATTTTTAATAGAAAAAAAACATTCGATATGTATTATATATCACATGTTATATATATATGTGACATGTAAATATTAATAAAATGTAGATATAAATTATAATAAAAAGAAATGGTTTCAAAATCAATTACTATAGATGATTTATGTATATCATAAATATCAACATTTTATTAATACTTATATACCGCATGTATATAACACTTGACGTATATTATTTATTGAATCTTTTATCACTAACGGGATGGAGTAAGTTTGAACTGTCCCTTCTCAAGTTTGAAACATAAGAATTCCCTCAATTGTCATGAAATCTTTAGTTCATTGCTCCATTTTGCTATTATTATTATTATTATTATTATTATTATTATTATTATTATTATTATTATTATTATTATTATTATTTGCATTGAGGATTATAGTGACTAAATGCATATGCAGTCTTCATAATAATATCCGAAACATACAAAATCTAAGGTTTTAGGTTTATAATAAGGCATGAAAAGCTATCAAAATAATATATAAATTGCACTTATATCTGTTGAATTTAGGGTTTATTATTTGATTTTGATGAGAACAAAATAAAAAATGTATATCTAAACATATTATTTTTTAAGAGAACAAAAACAAGTGAATAATTAAACTAAGCATTATTTGATTATTTTGAGATAATTGAATAAGTTCAATTATCTTGCTTAATAATTGAATATATCAATTATCCTTATAAGAAATTTAATCTTTTGAAGTAACGATTAAATAATTTTGAAGTTATATTGCAAAGAGTATTTGTTTGTTATGTATTAAAAGAATTTTTAGGTGATATTTGGCCTATCGGGTTGACGGTTCAAGGAAGAACTAGGTTGACGGTGTAAAGCCTTGGAAAATACAGAGAAAAGCTTACTGACCTAGAAGAACTAGCTTATCGGTAGAGTAATTTTTACCGGCTTACCTGTAGTTTAAGGTACCGGCAAGCCGGTAAGTCTGATATAACTAGCCGTTGGAACATTTAATGTATTATAATGGGAAGAATTGAATGGGATGATATAAATGCTCAACAATTCGAGCAAGGGCAATAGAGAACTGATCTTTTATTGCAATATTTCAACATTATTTTATATTTAGAGAGATTTGAAGTGCAGTACTTGTGAGATATTAGTTGCAAGTATTGAGAGTTAAAAGCACTACACCAATAATTCTCGAGAGTTATGAGTGTGAAACTTGTGTAATTAAGTTTGCATTTATGTAGCTCTTGGAGCTTGGATTGAGAAATCAATAAAGTGGTGTGAAGTCTTCGGTTGGAGGCATTGTGTGTCTGTGGAGATTAGGGAGCAGTCCGAACTCCACATTATATCCGAGCTTGATCTTCTTTATTCCTATTTCTTTTAATTTCCGTACTTATTATTGTTCTATTGTTGTTTTGATTACTCTTATTATTACATTTAGTTGTTTATATCGAAAAAGAATTTCAATTTATCCGTAAACTCAATTCACTCCTCCCTTCTTGAGTTTAGCCTAATGTTCTTCAATTGGTATCAGAGCTAGTCTCTAATCACTTGTTTAACTACTCATTAGAGTAAAGGTCATGGCATTTAATACATTAGGCTTAATGGAAGGGCAAACTATAAATAAACCACTACTCTTAACCGGAAATAATTATCCTTATTGAAAATGTAGAATGAGTATATTTTTAAAAGTACAAAACAGATTATTATGGCAAGCAGTAGATAAAAGACCATTCAAGATAAAAGGCAAGGAAGAAGATAATTATACCAATAATGATTGGAAATTATTAGACTTAAATGAAATAGCTATGAACATCTTGCATTATGCTATTAATGAAAATAACTTTAATAGAGTTTGTATATGTAAGAGTACTAAGGAAATTTGGGAAGAATTAAAAGGTATATATGAAGGAACTAGTCGAGTAAGGGATACAAAGATAAGCTTATTATGTGGACAATTTGAAAACTTTAGAATGGATCCAAGTAAAACTATTGATGAGATGCATAATAGATTCATTAAAATCATTAATCCTTTAAGTGTTCTTGGAAAGACATTTACTAACTTTGAAATAAATTCTAAAATTTTTAGGTCTTTGTTAAGAGATTGGGAAGCCAAGAGAACAACGATTATGGAAGCTCATGATCTTAATACAATGCCAAAAGAGCAACTTCTTGGAACTCTTAAAACTTACGAAATGGTTGAAAAGCAAGAAAAGAAATCTAAGAAGAAAACAATTGCTTTAAAAGTAACTAAAGAGAGCTCTAGTAGTGATGAAAGTGATGATAATGATATGATGTGGCAATGATCATGAGAAATTTTAAGAAATTCATGAAGTTCAATAGGAAATTAGCAAAAGATAAGGATGAAAATATATCTCGGTCAAGGAAGGAGAAGAAGAAAGTAATCAAGTGCTATAATTGCTAAAAACCAGGTCACATTCAACAATATTGCCTAGATCTCAAGAAGATCGAGAAAGGAGTAAGGAAAAAGGTTATGATGGCAACTTGGAGTGATTCAAGTGACTCAAAAGGAGAAATGTGCTGTATGGCAATGGACAACAAGGTATGTTTTACTTCTAATGATTTTTTATTTAATGAGCTCAAAAATATGTATGATGAGTTACTGAAGGAATTTATTAAAGCTCAAAAGAAGAACAAAAAGATGAAATAAATGATGATTGAAATAGGAAGTGAATTTGATTCATTTAGAAATGATTATAATAAAGTGAATGATGTCAAAGAAAGCTTAGAGGAGGATAATGAGCACTTAAGAGTAGAAGTTGATAATTTAAATAGAAACAATGAAGCCTTAAATCTTAAGAATGAGGAGTTGGCTAAGGAAAATGATCAATTAAAAGAAAAGTACAACTCTCTCAAAACAAAACTTGATAGCATGAAAAATGAAGATAATATGATTGATAGGCTAGGAGAGTTTCAAATTGAAAATCCCAACTTGAAGTTTAGCCTAGATGATTCAAAACAAACTATAACCAAGTTCGTAAATGGAGAAAAGAATTTAGATAAACTCTTTGGCTCTCAAAGGTAAGGATTGAACAAAACTGGAATTGGCTATAATAGGAAATATATTTATAAGTCTTACAAAAGTCACTTTTTAAAAGTAACAACTAAGACTTGTAACTATTGTGGTAGATATGGCCATATTGCACATACATGTGCAATACGCCACAATACTGATTTGAATCATAAAGGTAAAATGGCTAAAGGACAAAAATATATTATTGTAACTAACCACAAATTACCCAAACTCACATGGGTACCAAAGAAGTAATCATATGTTTTTGTAAGAACTTTAAGTGGGAGTAACTTAAGAAGCTCGAGTGGAAAATGCTCAAAGAAAATACGAAGTGCCTCTAACATGGTATTTGATTCAAGAAATTCATTCAAGTAGTTTCCATACAATAACTAACATATTTTGTGTACACTTAAAGTTCTCTACATTTGCTTAAGGTTTTCTTGTGTACATATCTACCATCTTTTAATTTTAATGTCAAATGTTAGCTCCCACATATTTAAATATGCTAATATTTTATGGTTGAATGGTTGGCTTGATTTGATTATAAAGCTATCCATAATTGATATATCTTCAACCATATTTGAGCTCAAATAAGTATTTAGGGATTTAACTAGTATTTTTGCAATTACTAGCTTTACAAACTATGCTTAAACTCTTATCATGTCATAATGCACACATAAATCTTATTTAGATGAATAATTGCAAATATCATACCTTTTGCGTATATTTAAAGTTTCTCATGAATACTTAGAATTATTCATCAATAGTAACACTGGTTTGACTAGTTGAGTCGACCGGTCTCACCAGGTTTCTATAAGAACTTATTAAGTTTTTTTGGATTAAAATATATTATTTTCTTTTATATTTTTCTCAAAAACATACAAGATTTCTAAAAAAGTAAATGTACATAAAAGAAAAAAAAAACCTGTAAAAAGCTCTTGACTTTTAATTCTCAAAACATATGTAATTTTTATTATTTTAAATATAAATAAATTATATTATAATACTTTTATTGACCTCCATTCGATCGTGATTCGATCTTGGTTGACCCTCTTGACTTTTAATCTCTTCTCGTTTCGAAGTCAACCTTTCAGTCCAGATTTGACAACATTGCATGAAGAATACAGTGTTGTTAAATTTGAATTGACTCTTACAGTTCAATCCGGTTTGATGTGGTTCGGTTATAAATTTGATTTGGTCTAATCTTAGTCTAACCTAGTTAAATTTTAGATAAATCTGGTTTCACTCCTTTAACTTTTGATCTTTTTATATGTTTAGGCTAATCACTCAGATTGATTTTAGCAACTTAAAAAAAAATGAATGGGATTGTAGAAGTAATGTTTAAAATATAGCAAGCATAAAAAAGTTTCATAAAACGTATTCAGTAAAACAGACACAATTTCTAAAATTGAAAAAAAAAATAATAAGAAGAAGAAGAAGAAGAAGACAGCTAGGTTGAGTTGTCTTTTGTTGCAATTTTCCCATGATATTTTAATCAATTTTCCACGTTTGGAGTAGGAACAAAGTTGTTTGAATGACATATTTTCCTAAGAAGAGATGGATGATTGGATTTGGTCATGGTGGTCATGCATGGAATCGATTCCCAAAGCGAATCGAATCAGCCCACTTCCTTTTACTGCTCTTTACAGTTTGCCTCTTCTATCTTTAACGACACCCAAGAATATGGTGGCCAGGTTTTTTTTTTTTCTATAATTAATATTTTCATTTATTTATTTTTTAATTATGAAGAGAATACTACTCAGAAAAAGTAGAAAAGAGAATTTAGAAAAAGAGAGAATCAGCCGTAGGAGTGAATGGAGAAAAAGAAGGAGAGAAAAAAAGAAAAGTTGGTCAAAATAAAACCTCGAAAATTCCATTCTGCTCCAATGCTCCCATCTTTATTGAAACTCACCAATTTCCTCTTTTTCCTTTAATTTGTGTGCTTTTAATTCTTGATTTGCAGGAATAACAAAATTAATTTGTACAAAAGGGTCTTCATGATGTGTATATCTATGTGTAGCTCAATCATGGAAAAGGAAAGGATAAAATTAGACATTCATTTGGATATTCTAATCCAAGTTGGTTTCCAAATCAAATTCCTATTTGGATTTTACATTGTATCCTCAATTATGTTTCACCTTAATCATATACTGTCACGTATGAAAAATGAAAAATGAAGTAATGCTAGTATCAAATATTCTTTCCTCGTGGTAATATGTAATTGGATGGAACATTGGCACAGGGGCTTATCCCAAGTTTATTTATGAGATGATTAATACATACTATTTAGTTTTTATGTGCGATTTTATTACGTTCGTCTTATTTTTTATTAATATGAATATATAGTGTTAAAATAAAATGAAAAAACAAAAAATGGGCCCATAATTTTGTATTAGGTTGGTATTATTGTTTTGCTCCAGAACAAAATCCTAACATTGAGATTTAGGATGTTTTCACTTTTTTAACTTGTTCCTTTTTCTCTCTAATCAAATACCCAAGTTTTTCTCCTACATGAAATCGTTAAGCTGAAGACATTCAAATATAACAATAATCAAATAAAAAAATAGCTTCTAATTAAGATGGGGTTCGAAAACTCAAATACCGAGACACATCTTCAAACGGGTTTGAGTGGTCATCAAGTCTGCTACTTTATTAGCCTCGGGTTTGATATAAAAACATCCTCAAACGCTACAACTCAGATTAGATTTTTTAAATTCATCCTTCTAAAGATAGACTATGACCATCACGGATATAAAGCATGGTATTGATGAGAAAAATTCACATGACGATATATACATGTGGTATATGATTTCCATGTACTGTCTTTATCTCAGTGACAAAGTATAAACTTGAAAGAGACATCACCAAATTCGGCTACCATCGAAAATATATTCGTGTGGCCCCATACATGTTTTTTTTTTTTTTTTTTTAGAATATTCATTTCATAAAAGAGAAAATTCTGCTTATGATTCTTTACTAAATTGCATGGTTTTATATGATGAGCTTTGTGGGTCACATGAATCAATTGCCAGTAGCATTTGTTGAGGACCCCAGCTTGTCCTGGTCAAAGAGAAATAATTCAATAAATATTACGTATAATATATATATAATATAAATATTAATAAAATAATATTATATATGATAAATATAAATTATAAATAGTAATCGATTTAAAAATTATCCATATAATTATTATACGTGTTAATATTTTATTGATATTTAAATTTTAAGTATGCATAACAATGGCATATAATACTCTTGATAAATCTTTTTTCTTGGTCAAAGGGCCTTTACTCATATCACACCTCCTTACATGCCGTCAGAAATTATACGTAGAGATATCAACTTATGAAAGGGAACTCTGATAGATGGTGAAATTTGTGTTTGTTAGATTTGATTTTTCTTTTTCTTTTTTTTTTCATATCGAATTAGTGTTGATATAACAAAAAAATTGAAAATTTGAGATAAGTGGTGATGGGTTTTTACTTAATGGTTATTTTAGATATTCTCAAATTCTCGAATAGATACCAAGTAGATAATGAGCACCTCCCCATATGCCGTCACAAATTATATGTAGAGATCTCAACTTATGAAAAGGGACTGTGATGGATGGTGAAAGTTGTATTTGTCATTATTGAATTCGTGTAAGTATAATAAAAAATTGAAAATTTGGGATAACTGGTGATGGATTATTACTTAATGGTTGTCTCGGATATTCTTATATTTCCGAGTAGACATAAACTCACACATTCAAAGAGAATAGACTAGTACTGCATCAAGATAGGCAAAAGAAAATAAAAAATTAAAAAAGCAATGAATATTGTATGGAAGTAAAGTACTTTAGTGTTAAAGCAAATATAATATATGTACGTGGCTACGTGCACTTGTAACAATATATATATATATATACGTGTGTGTGTGTAGTAAAACCAGAAAGAAGAAAGAAACAGTACAGTACACTAAAGCAATTCATCGAAATTCAAAATGTCCTGTCTTTGGAATCGTGGGTCGAATTTTCCTTTTTACGGTTTCATTTATCAAGGTTGTTTGGTGACTGAAAAACAACGAAAATTTTAAATAAAATAAAACAAAATGGGAATTAAAGTACTGACGTGACCCTCCATTTATTCTCCTTTTTCATTGGCCTATGCCTGTATATAAGCACACCAAACTTGCTCAAATCCTTCAGCACCCTGCACTGCACGCCACCACCACCCCCCCCCCCCCCCACTCCTTCTTCCTTCATACACTGCCTTTCAAAACTTCAAAATTTTTGTACCATCATTCACATTTTTAAGGTTAAGGTAAGGTCAGTAATGTTCGTCTTACTAGATTGTCTGATTCATCCAACAGCCTTTCATTTGTATTGCTTAAATGCCAAATATAACAGTTTATGTAATCCAATACACGTGATCGTACTAATGATAACAGTCATATTATGTGATCTTTGTACATAATCTGACGATTATTAATAATATATGATCAAATAAATTGGGTCCCAATAAATACTTTTTTATTTTCGATCGGAGCCGACTCCATAGCATGCTTGATATACGAAGCTTGTATATATTGAAGCATGTCAAGATATTAGATTGTTTTTCTTCTTCTTCTTCTTCTTCTTTTTTCCTTAAAAACAGAAAAGGAAAAGTTTTTGCACATACGTTTCATAAATTTTCAAAGTGATATTAGCTATAGTCTAGAACTACCAAATCTTAATATATTTTTTAGTTAATTAAATTTTTGTTAGACTGATTTTTCTTTGTATCTACATAAACAGTGTGCAGAATTACATGACTTAGTAGTTAAATTTTTTATATTACAACCTACAATTTGATAAAAATTGATGTATTAAATAAATTAATTAAATTGACCATAGTAACGGTATACGATTCAAATGCAGGGAAAAAAAAAAAAAATGAGTAGGCCAGGAGATTGGAATTGCAGGTCATGCCACCACCTGAACTTTCAAAGGCGTGACTCGTGCCAACGTTGTGGCGAACCGAGGGCCGATTTTGGTGGTAGTGGTGGTGGTCGGATTGGATCCTCAATGTTCCCTGGCTCCGACGTCCGACCCGGGGACTGGTATTGTACCGCTGGCAATTGTGGGACACACAACTTTGCTAACCGTTCAAGCTGCTTCAAATGTGGTGCATTCAAGGATGACCTGGCTGGTGGTGGCTTCGACGCCGATATGCCGCGGTCCCGTGGTTTTGGCTTTGGTAGTGGCGGTGGCGGTCGGGCTGCATGGAAATCTGGTGATTGGTTTTGCACCAGGTGAACCATATTGAAACTTTATTCATTCATCCATGGCATTTCATTAATTATAGGGAAAATTTCTATTTGGTGCATAGTAACCATATTTATATTTAGGTTACATTTATATAGCCATTTTTATTTTGAGACAATTAGATTAAATTCTTTCTAAGTATATAACAAGCATTTGGTTTTATAAAACTATATAAAAAAAAAAAACTATAAATTATACTTTGTCCTAATTAGTTATAGGCTAAGCTAAATAAATCCAAGAAAACATAGAATGGCTAGAGTGACAACTAAACCACACGATGCACGTTTAAAATACAAAAAATGTATATGTGAAATTATAAGATATAAAAATATATACTTTTAATTTCTTTTTTCAATTTACTATCTAAACATTTTAGATTTGTGGATAATTACTCTAATGTCATGGTACATCGTAATATTTATTATGATTTTTTACAAGTAAAATTAAAATATGAAAGTATAAACACTTCATATGATTCTTTTAGTGTCACGGTTTCGTAATTATTCTCTTCCCCTCCAAACAACTAACTATTAATTTGAATGTCTTAGGCCGGGATGCAACGAACACAATTTTGCAAGCAGAACAGAATGTTTCAGGTGCAATGCCCCAAGAGAGTACCCTAACAATCGATCATACTAGAAGTTCACAAGCTAATCCTTGAATGAATGAATGGCCAATGTACAACTTCTCTCAATTTGATCCATCATGCTTGAAGAAGGTGCTGAAAGGAAAACGATAGCCTGAGGGAGACAGAAAAGAATCATATGTATTTTTCCTTTTCTTTTTTTTTCCTTCATTCATATGTTCTAGGGTTTTTTATTTTTCCTTTATTATTATTATTTTTTTTTTTTGGGTTTTGGAGCTTTAGCGACGTCAGTTGGACCGTGTCATATAGAACTATATTTCTCGCATTTAAATATTAGGTTCCCGAGAGAAAAGAAAAAAGCAAAAAAGATGAAAGAGCATGATAGTGTAGTAGTTTTTGGTGGCTTTTTTTTTTTTTTTTTCAATTGTTGTTTTCTGCTACTAGAGAGAGCTTATTCTATTTGTATGATGAGTGTTCTTTTTAATGGTCATGAAAAGTATCAAAATTTTGTTTAATCCTATTGTTCCCCACCCCACCATCCCCCTCCTCCTCCCATTATTCTCTCTAAATAGTTTGATTAAGCTTATTGAAGTGGTTACTTATTTTTCACATGAGTTTCATGTTATTTGTGATGTCAATATTTCACATGGAGGGATATTTTAAAGAAAATGTTAATAAGGAAGAACAGACGATCTCAGCTTCTTAAATGTATAAGTGACAAACAAGAGTTCCTAAACTATCGATCTTGCAATTCTTGAGTAAATGAGACAATTTTTTACCTAAATAGCTTATTTGATCTATTTGAGCAATGATTTTATAATAGAATGTTGTTTTTCCAATCTCTCATAAAGGTCCCATATCTAAAGGTATGGTTTGAGTATTTATTAACTCTTGTTCTTGATAGCATCCATCATATCGTTTTGATGATTGATAAATAAGATAAACTTACTTATTTTAAGTTTATCTTAATAGGTTTGCTATTGGCCTGAGATTGATAAACAAACTTTTATTAAGCATAAGAACTTGCTGTTTCAGAGAGGTTGGAGTGGATAAATCATTTCACTTTTTCTCTTCCAAACTCATCAATCATCCCTAAGTATAGAGTGGTTTGGCCTATCACTTTCCAAGAAGTAAAACCAAAATAAATAATGAATTTAGCTCACTATTTTAATATGAAAGAATTTAGAGCCCTCTATACCTTTGATCTCTAAGCAAAATTCTTTAAATAAAATCTAATTTTTTGGACATCAATTTTTTTTTTTTATATAAATAGCTAGATCGCTGCTTGATACACGTATATAGTAGAGTGATTATATAGTTATTAGGTATACTCGTATAACTGAATTGTTGATAAATCATAATAATATATAAGGATAACACCAATGGTATTAATTTTTTTATTGTATATATAAATATATGCATACGTGTGTTTAGTGTGCAACCTTGTGTATCTTCTAATTATATATGTCGACCAACTTTAAGTTTTAACGCACGTCTTCTGGCATAGTTTTCATGGTCAAGCAACTCCATCCTTATTTCTCCGGTAATACAAGTTGCCGACATGGAGTTTCTTGGCTGCCTTAAGTTTCTGACAAGTAATATGTTACGAATTTTTAGTGAAGTAACTCCCGATAAAGTGGGGAGTTGCTTAAAAGAGCGAGTTTCTTATAGCATGAATACCAACGTTATTTAGTCGCGTTTTTCTATATTGAAGCAATGACATGGAGTTGCTTCTTCATTATTTACAATTGAGCTTGCGTTTCCGTTGCTTGTCAGGTAACTCTGACAAATAACAAGCAGCTCTTTTCTTTAAGAAAAGAACAATTATCTAATGAAAAGGTTAAAAAATTTTGGTGATGAAGTGATTTAAAATATGTGAAGAAATTTAAGGATAAAATATAAAATTATTTAAAAGATAGAATTTCTTAATATGTTAACATGGTAGTATAAGTAATTCTTAAAGTTATTCATAAATATTCATACTCTTAATATATTAATGTGACATTTAAAAACACGAAATGAATTACTATAAGATGGAGATAATTTTAAAGTAATATTGCCCTAAGAAAATATATTAAATAAATATATCTTTAATAGTCAATTTTCTTTATGTAAGCTAATTTGTTTTCTCTATCTAATAAAACCAATATTATTAGAAACGGCTCAAATAGTTAATTAAGATATATAAGAAGATAAAAAAAAAAATCGGATAATAAAAAATTTAATCAAAATTAAATTAGAGTCGAACTGGATTAAACCTTTATAGTTAACTCAAATTTGACAAGACGGAATATAACTAGAGAAAAATTTTCATTTTAAGTAAACGATTCCATTATACAATCAGCAATAGGTGATCGAGGCCCAGGTCAGGTATGTAGCGTGGACGATCAACTTGGTCAAAATAGAACAATAACGAAGGAAAATAACTAGTTCGGCAAAAAAAAAAAAAAGAAAATAGCTATGGATGCAGGTGAAGTTTAACAACCATGCTACAATCTTGTCTACAAAGTTTGTGCCCGTAAGACGACAACTTCAAGGAACACTCGTCCATAGTTATGTATGCGTTAAAATAATATTTTATACGTCGTGGTGATTTCGATGGGCAGGCATATAAAGACAAAAACGTAAACTATCTTATAATAAAGAGAAATAGGGAAAAGGAAAAAAAGAAAAAGGATATCTGGATTTTATGGGAAAAATCCTAAATCCTAAGCAAAAGGTTAGTTAGAGTTAAATGCTCTTGTTAATAGGATTCGGCCTATATATATGTATTTATAGGCTTGTAAAAAAAACATAACGAGAGATATTAGAATATTCTTTAATGTTATAAGTCAACAAAGATTTATATGTAGAAAAGTAAAACAGCTAGAGAACTTAATGTATTAAATGTGTGTAAACGTATTACCATTAAAATGTTTGGGCTATTTATAGAAATGGGTTGATGTGAATCTATGAGACGTACTGTACATTGACATGCTCACTGAGTCTAGTAAGTGAGATTGTGCCGACCATCGTGCTCCAATGATAAAGGAATTCTATAGTTGATTAAGTCTTAGAGCCTTATCCATTTAGCATACAACCGTTGTGACCATCTTAGTGTGGAGGCAGAGACTAGATGATGTCTCATTCTTGTTTGGAGGCTCTTAAACCAAGTAGTTCATGAGGTAGGGTAGGCTCATTGGTGGGTAAACATGTCGATCTTGGGCTCGAATAGATCAACCTAAGGTTTAAAGAGATCAGCTTAGGTATAAGGGATCCATATCCAATATCTCCTATTGATAAGTTCAAAATAGATTTACTATACTATAACAACACGATTATAATATGAGGTTCTCTCAATTACAATCCATATTCTATCTAACTTTCACAATTCATTAATATACTATAAAATCATAGATATAGCATTAAACAAAGTAAAACCCTAATAATAACTTGGTATATGGAATAGTTTGAGCTATAAGCAATTATAAAAAGAACAAACTCAATTCAATCTATTGATATGGGACACTCCCTTTTCCAACCAACTAGCCAAGACAGAGAGAAAGGCTTCAATGATACTGATATGCTATGTTGATTGATATGATATTAACATACTACATAAATCGATAAGTAGTATATAAGTATTAATACATTAAACATAATTGATATTTTGTTAAAATGTATATTTTTTTTATTGTCATATGTAAAATTTTTATTGATACTTCTATATTATTCATTGACCTACATAGTATATTAATATTATTTAATTATTTTTCCAAAACAAGGTGTGCAATATGCGACTCTATAGCCTTTAAGAAAGGCTTTTAATTGACAATATTCTTCCAACATATTTTCAAGCATTTTATATATTGATTTGGCTTCCACATGATCTGAACTTTCATATCCTATGCTTTATTGAAGGATAAATTACAAACACGCCTCTTTATACGTGCTTTACATGAATTTAGTCTTCTTATTTTTTAAAATCGAGTGTCTACACTTTCAAATTCCTATAGATATAAAGCGTTTCCATACCCTATTTTACTATTTAATTTTTAAATAATATGATAAAAAAAATACTAAAATTAAGAAAATTACATTATTGCTGTTGTCGTAATCTTATTTGTTTTTATTAGATCATTGAGATTTAGTCTCATGACTTTATAAATATATTATTGTTATAAGGCACTTGTGACTAGTGAGTGCAAAATAGTAATATTATTAGACTTGACTTGATAGTTGATTGGGTTATATAAAATAGTTAAGAGTTAAAAAGGGATAAATTAGAATGGAATAAGGGTTAAATGATAATTAAATCGAATTGACTCTATTAAAAAATTAAGTCAAATCAAGTTTGATCATATATGGATCAACTTTTGAATTTGAAAACATTGCAAAAAAGGGATAAAACCTTGTATGGTGCCGTAGTATTGACCGGCCTATTTTAACACTTATCCAGATTTTGGATTTTCCGTGTGATTCCTCGTGAAACACCGAAGTTAATCATACCACTCTCGGGTATGCAAGATTATCCAAGGGGAGTCGTATTGTATCGATAATTGCTATGCAGTAGTACTAATGAAAAAGGAAATGAAAGGGGGAAAAAAAAAAAAGTAGACGGAATGAAAAGAATAGAAAAGAATGAAACAAATTATGATGGGTTTCACATAGGATTCTCTTCATTGACCAGATGCTTCATCTTTAAAAAGCCATGTCTATTTGGGGGATTCAAAAGCAAAAACTATGCATGCATGCATGCATTATAAATGTCCCTTCATGCCAACACCAACCCATTACCCTAAGCTTTAAGCAAAAGATTCTTGTCTTCCCTTTTAACCCTTGCTTTATGTAACTTCAATTTTTTTTTTTTTTCCTCATTAATAAAGCCCCAAAAATCAAGATGGGTTTCGTTCGGTCCTTTATGTTTATGTAAATCACACGCATTATAAGGCGGTAGTACTCCCTTACATGACACTACATCTTTGAAAAAGCGTTTAGAGGATTTAGGTTAGAACATGTTATGGTTAGTTCAAGTCATTTCTTTTGAGAAAAAGATTGGTATCTACGGGTGGACAAAGCCCTTTAAGATTTTTACTTTAAAGGGAACATTTTTAGCTTAATTTGACCAGCAAATCCTTTATATAACAGAAAGCCAAAACCTACATCAATGAAAGTAGGCTCAGCCGTCAAGGGAGCAGCTAAAAAAATATAAAAGCATGGGATTTTTTAGTTCAAAAGTACTCAAATTTTTAGTAGCAACAGTTAGTTAAAGAAAAGAAAAAGACTCCCTAGGAGATTACAATCTATCACAATCTTTTAGGTTATAAAGTAATCTTTTTTTTTTTCTTTTTTAAATCAACTGTGCATTTTACATAGACAAAGAAAAGAGAGCTAAGTGCATCCAATTTCCAATAGGAGTACTGCTCATGCCAACTGAACTATAAGATATTAACTAGGCCATAGATCAACATTTGCATGCATTAGTCGATCGCACTGTATACTTGGGCAAGTTCTCACACTCACTTGATCATTTGACGAGGATCGAAGAATTTAAATTCATAGTTAATTGATTTAAAAGTTTAAACTTATAAATATAATATTAATTTTTTATATTTATTTTATAATACATCTTCTCACTTGTAAATAGATTAAAATTCCATCATATAAATGAATCAATCAAGTTGGGGGTAAATGAACAGTACAAAGATTTCAACTTGTACATTCCATGCTAATATTATATTAAATTGACGAACTAAGAATGGTATGGCTTGGTTGCAATTACATGAATAAAGTATACATTGAGTGTAAGTAGGTTTTGTAGCCCTAGTGATGATAAAATGATTATCAATCTTTTTAATACGAAGAGTGTAGGAAAAAAGATTTAATAATACTAACATATTACGTAGATTGATGAGTAGTATAAAAGTATTAATAAAATTTTAATACATAATAATAAAAAAATATACTTTTTAAAATAATATCGTTCATTGGATGGTTAATAGATCTTGTGGCGTGTTAATATTATTGAAATCTTTCTCAAAATGTTAGTGTATTTCCTATCAAAACAAGTCACAATGTACATGGTTCCTGTTATCAAATTGTGTGCAAGATTATGTATACATGATCTGCAATGTTTAATGAATCTTCTTTTTTTTTTTTTAAGATTAGGGAAATATTTGATCCAAAGACATAAATAGCAAGGTATAATATTATTTATGAATTCTAAAAAATCTAAAATGCAACGTGGAAACTTGCCTTTAGGATTTTAGATCTACAGTTTATACCACTTAAATCTAATTTGCAAGTATGTATTTATTATCGATGTTATAATTTTTATTGGTACTTACATTTCACTAGTCAATCTATATGGCGTATTAATTTATTGAATATTTTTTCTATATTTGAGGAGGTTGGTATGCGTAGTTGTATTTCTTTTCCAATTTTTTAAAAAATATATTGTACTAACAGTTATAATAAACTCCAATAAAGTAAGCTGCTGTCAGTCAATTAAATAATAATAAAAGTATATTAATTTATCCAAATTGGCTGTCGGTTATACTTTATATTAAGTGGTAGTTTAATTACAAAATGTCATTGTGAATTCAAAGAAAGTAAGAATATCCATAACCTTTTTATCTCATACTATATTTTAATGCAATATTGGCCTCCTAAACTAAAGTTTAATCAACAATAGGAAAAAGCCAAGTTCCGGAATATTTTCAAGCTCCTCATATGTCTGGATTCAAACATTCACACAACTATGGAGGTGGGTACGATTCGTTTCGGACCAAATCGTGACACTGAACCAGCAAGCTATGCCAGTTTTGAGACCCCCCCCCCCCCCCCCCCCCCCATGGCCGGCTCTTAATAAACTATCGGGTCCACAGGTCATGGGTGGTTCAATGAGTCAAATCCATGGAACCATTGGTTCATATGTCTAGCTTGGAAGCACCGATCTATTATGTGACAAAGGGTTACCCGAATTGGGTAACGATACTTGAAAATTCAATAAGGCAAGTTGTCAAAAGTAATTAAAAAGGAATTTGAGCCAATTCATTTACAATAAATTTATGCTTTCATTGGCAAATCCTTGATGACTCACACAAAGCCACATAGAGGGTTTATAATCTATATTATCATATCATATCTCGTTTTCGTATTTAAATAAGTTTGTATTTGTAAAACCTAAACTAGGACACATTTACTGATTATGTGTGAAAACCTAAATTCATAACTTAGCCTTTTTTGTGTCTGAATTAAATTTGTTTATATTAGGATTGATAATTTGTACTACTATATCATATCTTGTCTATTTTAGATTTGATACCGTTTATTAATTAAAAAATTATAATTAAATCTATTAAATATATATAGATATAAAGGGAAAAGCATGAAGATAATATTTAAATTTTATAAAGTCAAATGATATAGTATATTTATACTTAATAAAAATTTAGAACCTAAACAAGTTTTTAGTAAAACAAAATTTCACTAAATATAGAAAATTTGAAGATTTAAATTATATAACATCACTAAATTAAGTTGAACCATGAATTGAATGGATAATAATATTACTACAAATGTTGGTTTCTAAATTTATCACATTATTTCTTACATTTTTTTAGTTAAAGAATATATACATAAGTTTATAATTTTTTGTTAATTTAAACTATGATATAGCAATTAAAATATATAACTAAACATATATCATATCTTTAATTGAGATCTTCGAGTTAGAAAGAAATTATTTGTACAACAAAATGTAAATACAAAAGAATATACAGAGTGTCCTGTATTTGTGTCTGGAAGCTTAATCCAAATTTGGACGTAAATTTAACTATATTTAAACAAATCTTACCCATTTGTATCTTATGTCAAATTTTTTTATATACTAACTCATTTAAATCGTATCATATTATATTCAGATCTATTCTATCGAAGCTTCAATTTGTCAACCCTACTATACATGCAGAGGTGTGCTATACAGTTTGTCTGAAGGTAGTTTGCTAATGTTTTCCCCTTCCCCTTCCCCTTCATAAGGTCTCATTTGTTAATACCTTCTACACATTATTAAAATTTTCAAACTTGCCAACTAAGTGGTATAATAAAACTAGTATATTTTTATGCCATGCTACTTTGTACTTTCCTCTCTCTTTTTTAAATTCCTAAAAAATGAAATAGATAATTGGAATGAAGAGGAATATAAAGTTCAAGAGTTAAAGAGAGATGAAAAGGATGTTTATTTCATTTTGATAAAATACAATATTTTTAAACTTTAAGAATATATAGAAAAAATTTATAAATAAATATATACTACATTCATTTTTACTATCACTTTCTATGTAACTATTTTGCATCAGTTATTCACGAGTTTTCAATATCCTCAACTTACATGAAATATTTGCTATGTAATCCGACTCTAAAATAACAGCTTGGTTGAATATCTATATCAATTAAGAAAAAGTTAACTGATGCTAAAGTTCAAAGAAGTTGAACTGAAGTGAACTAGATAACATATAGCTTATTATAAGTTGAGGATTCCCGAAACACTAACATAACCAATCCAAGTAGCAATACAGAAGGCAATAGTAACACTAACTGCAATAACATTTAATTACAAATATTTTCCACACTTCTTTCTAAAATTAAAAGTATTTTATAATCTCAATATTAGTATCTATGAAACATTAAAGGGATATCCATTTTCATCTTCCCATAATTACTCTATATTCTTCTTCATTCCAATCCCTTACTCCAACATCTAAAGACATTTCAAATATGATGAGTATAAGATTAATACAATACGTAAAAATACCAACCCGACAAAAATATTGATGCAATTATATTAAGCGATATGTAGATCGTTAAAAAAATTTTTAATATGTGAAATATGATGATATTAGTGAGTCATGAAATTATATAGATTTTAATGACTTTTTTATATTATTTTCTTTTAATGTAATAGTAGTTATGATGTATTATTTATTTGTGGCATACTTGTATTTTGTTGTAAAGGAAGCAATACCGTATGTATCTATAATATTCATAAATAATGATGTAATGCAATTTTATTATACTTTAATGGGATAATGTGAACTAATCAATTGTATAATTTTAATATGTCGTATAATATGAATTTTATTTTGGAAATTAACATGCAAAACTGGAGAGAAGGAGATGTTAGCAGCTAAAATTCGACTTAGGCCTCGATGCCCAAAAGAGACTAAGAGGCTATAGAGGACTAAGTCTGAATTTGTGCCTTAAGCCCAATAATCAAAATAGAATTGACTCTTTAGATTAAGGTAATAAGATCAGAAGAGTGAAGGTCATATATATTTGGGATAATTAAGGGAGATTTGGCATGATAGAATTGGAGTAGATTAGCCCATCCGATCTAACCTTTCTTGGTTTGGCTCACACTAATGAAATAAAGCCAATTGGGCCTAAGCTTATAAAGGGTGATAGGAATCAAGCTACCAGATCTTTGACCCACAGCCAAGCCTGAAGAATAGAAGGACGGGTACGATAAACCCTTTTGTTCCAACCGACCCCTACCAAGGCTGAGTACTTTCTTGCCGAGTCACCCTTCATGCTAAGCCGTATGATTGCCCATCTTTCTATAGTGCGCCGAATTAAAGATTACTCACTTGCGCTCGAGCTGACCAATTGCTCAACATCTTCCTTGCCAAGAAAGAGAGACTATGGATCCACTAAGCTATCCCTACTCGGACAAACCAGTTGTCTGTACTTTTTGCTCACATCTTCTAACAACCTCGCCAACGTAGCATCACTACGTGTACAGTATCGTATGTAGAATCCGTTACATCAATACTTGTTTTTTTTTTTTGTATATTCATTTTTACCCTTTTGTATCTTGTTTTTTACTTCCTTAGGAAAGACTCTTTTTATCTTTTCCTTTTTAGGCAAGTTACCTTAACTTATGGGTATAAATACCTTTATACTTGTAGTTGTAGGAATCGGATTATTCTTAATACACTTTTGAGTATTTTCTTCCTTGCGTAAACACCTTGTTTACTCTCAGTATCACTCTTATCCTAATCCTTAAGTAAGACTAGATGGTGAGTAACCTCATCGAACTAATCTATACGTCATATCGAATTATGCCGTGAGTTTTCGAGAATTCCATTAGTTCGTCATATCCTTTGGAGTTGTTCATGGGTTTTGCTTACCTTTCATTCGTCATTCATTCCTTTTACACTTTTTTCCATTAGTTCTTTTGAGTTTTCTGCAAGCTTAGATCCATCCAATTACCAGCCTTATTTATTCTTGGTCATGATTTGCAACAAAAAGGATCCATCTCAAGTCCATTAAAAGAAGGATTCAATCTTAGCCATTAATTACTATCGTGATCCAATGGATATGATCAACTACCAATTCCTATAAATACCCCCATCACTTCCTTATTTGGACAAGAGACAAATTCCAATCAACGTCATTACTTTACTAGAATCTTCTCTCAAAGATCAAACACTTAAACACCTTAAGAACATTACCTCATTCTTCATTGATTGTGGAGTTCGATGACATTGTGCTCCTCCATTATCACCATATGTACTAGAGCCCTATTAAGATTGCTTACTCTTTCTCCTCATCTTACCTCTCTTGATCATCTTATACGTATAAGTCAAGCCATTTCCTTATTCAAGTAAAGCATGATCTGTCATATGGTAGGTACGTAACTCTCACACTTGAACCCTCACCCCTACAGAAGCTCACCCTAAAGAGATTAGGAAGCTCAATTAGAACATCACAGGCCCAGTACATAAAGGGAAGTAATTCAGATAGCCAAGAAGATGCTCAAAACCCCGAGCTTCCTAACAACATCTTCCTTACCTTATGTGAATCTTCGAGCCTTACTATAGCAATGGATTACTAGAATGTTCTTAACCTCAATCACCTTCCTCCTATTAGCTCCTTATCCCTAGTAGGGCTTAAGAACCAAAGTGCATTAATGTGATGAGATGATTAAGAGCAAGATATAAGCAAGCCTATCATCAAGCCATTATGTTAAGATTCAAGGCCTATTTGATGAGATTCGTTAAGCTTTAGCTTCGCTGCCTAAGCTAGATCTAACTCCTTCAACCCAGAACTATAAATAAAGCCCATCTAAGTATTTGGAAGAGGCATTCCTAAGAAATTTACGATGATTTATACAATCTCTACTACACATATTAAGCTTCTCTTATTAGTTGGAAACTTATTTAAGTATCAAAGTAGTCACGTTAGAGGAAACTCCAATGCACATTCTAATGCTTTATTGTTATATAAGCCTAGAGAAGCCCAATAAGAGCTAGATGAAAAATCACCAGCAACATTTGCTGCCCACATGTAAGTAGCACATCAAAATCACTTCTAAGCACCTCAAAAACTTTAAACACCACCCATAAACTACCACCTTAATGGATGACACATGCGCAATTCTAAAAACAAGCAAGTGGGAGACCTTATGTCACGACTTAAGGGGTAGCCTAATCGTAGTAAGTGTTGTATATCGTATAAAAGATCGTAAATTTATTTTCCTTCCAATTGATAACTCTTCATACGATATATAAAGCTACTATTATAACTTGTCACCCAAGAGTAAACGTGCAAAGATAATATCACAACATATTCATATTAACATAAAGTTTATAAAGTAATAGTACCAAATAAGTGATACAGTACTCTAACATATCAGTAATGTAACTACAGTAATAACAAAGTATCGTAAGAGTTATATCTAAGAGTCTACATATATCTACTCGACTCTCTTCATCTGCATGACACTTTCTCAAAAGTCCCAAAACTAACCTTAGGCATTCCTCGATCAGATACATCAAAAAGGTGATCCCATATCAAAAGTCTACAAAGATGTAAGTTATAAAACTTAGTAAGATATCCTTAAACCATACTAACAAATAAGTTATTCAAACATTAATTACAAACATATGAATGCATGAACAAGCAGAATGCCGAACAAATATATACAGTTGACCAAGTATTGTATGCAACTCAGATTTAATGCCCTTCAAAGTCAGCATTGGAATAAATACGGTACCAATCAAATCTGGATATCATACTTGAACTTACCTAACTATGAAACTCCACGTTTTATATTCAAGTAAAAAAAATGATCTATTTGTATTTAATTTAAAATCAAGTAAGCCCCTACAGTCTACATTCGCTTCTAAATGAAGACCTCTAGACTCAACTCTTAGCTAGGCAATTGGCACCTCCAATGTCTAATAATCCTACAAGCCAAGGTAAGGTCATGTTTTACGTGTACATCATACCAAAACACTTTAATTATAATTAATCAACTCCCGTATAGTCTCTCGCTACCTCCATGTGATGCGACGGCCAGATTAGTTATACATGTTGTATGTTCATGCATGATTCGATTTAATTTAATAAAATAAGATATAATTAGATTTAATTATTGTATGACCGAATAGTTTCACAGATAACCAAATTTTTACAAAATCTACTATGCAGAAAACATTTCGTTATCATAAATTAAAGTAATTTCACAATACAGTAAACAATAGCATTCACATATATGTCCCGACCTCACACATCAATCAATTATCAATAACAATTAAATAATACTAGCTACAGGTACAAACAAGTATGGAATTATTATGAATACTCACTTAATTATGGCGAACCTCAAGGATCGTAATAATCAGCAAAGAGGTTCGAATCCTCGTCAAGATCACTTGATTATTATAAAATAGAAATGATAATAAGTATGAAAGTGAATTAACTAATCTATGTAATTATTTATCTAAATCTACTTAAGTTTTTAACTAAATTTCCTAACTGTAAGTTTTTTTGTCAGTTGCATGTAACTTTTTTGTTCTAATTTCTATATTTATGAACTTATAGTTATTTCTTATCATTTCTGAATGTACATTCATATAATAAGATCTGTTCTACACTTTAAAACCTGTATTTTTCAATATGGGCATAAAATGTTATGAATTTTACTATTTTGATTCGAATAATTTTATTTATTAATTTTGAGCTTTTATCAATTATTTTATAATTTAATTAATTTATAAATTTTTATGTTTTTATAATATTTTATTTTTGAGTCTAATTTATATTAATTTCACTGTTTCTTTACTTTTAAGGTTATTTTACTATTTATGTTAATTTTGTTATTATCTTAATTTTTCTTAATTAATTAATTATTATCATTTTCTAATTATTTTTTAAATTAACATTTTATTTAGGTATTTTGAAAAATTGCTGATGTAGCATTTCCTTAGTGATTCATGTGGCAATTTGTCAAATTTTTTCCTTATTTTTTTATATTACTTAAATTTTGTATTATTATTATTATTATTATTATTATTATTATTATTATTATTATTATTATTATTATTATTATTATTATTATTATTATTATTATTATTATTATTATTATATAGGCCTTAACAATTCCTTATGGGTTTTGGCCCATTTGTATATATGTGTAATATATATATTTTATTATGTTATCTTAAATAAGTATATTATAAGTATGTGTGTGTGTGTGTATATATATATATATATATATATATGTACATATGTATTCTTAATTATTCATGTATTTAGCATATTAGTATGTATACTTGTATATATACATGCATGTATACTTACACTATACCATTACCATACGTTTATCTATACATGTATATATATACGTATACACATGTATTTATACTCTTAGTATACTACTACTATACATATTTATATACATATAGATATACATACATGTATTTATACTTAGTATTATACATATTTTTTATATATGTATATATATATACATATTTTTATGTTTTCTTAATATATTTTTAAGGAATTTTTATAATATATATATACATATCTATATACCCTTTTGGTTTTCATATATATATATATATATGTATAAATACTTAATATTCCTTATATGTATGTTTATGTACATATTATAATATGTATGTATAGGGCTATACATGTATTTGTATTTATAGGTTCTTATCATATTTTCTTATTTACTCACATATACATATATGTATATGTACTATATATATAAACCATATATATATTACATATATGTACATATGCCTGACTAAACTTATAACATCTCTATACATATAAGTATATCTCTATATGTATATAAGTATATATGCACGTATAAACATAATTTCTAAAAGAAGTAAGATTATATACATAAAATACAATACATATACATGGAGTTTCATTTACAAAATATGAAATTATATATACAATACATCAACTATAATGACATACCAAAAATATACAAGAAAATACCTAAAACCTAATTTACATAATAAAACAAATACAAGCAAAATACCAAGAAAATGTATTACTTGTTTTGGAAATTATTTGGTGTAGAAATTCTTCTCTTTCCCTCTTTAAATATTGGTAAAAAGATGGAATATATAGTGCAGTCGAAAGTGGAATGGCAGGTAGAAAAATTTAGAGAAAAGGAAATAAGGATGATGAGAAAGTGAGAGAGAATTTTCAGTCCAAATGAGGAAGGGAAAATAAGAAGTTTTGGGTGTAATTTAGGTTAAATAAAAAAGATTTAGGACGGTTCTTGAGGGGTGAGGTCGATTTACGGTAAGGGGGGTGGGGGGTATGGGGGAGAAGAAATAAAAAGAAAGATGAATTAAATGCATTGAAAATGACCTTTTGTCTTTTGGTCAAAATTAAAATAATAATATAGTAATAATATTATGTACATCGAACAATTATAATTTAGAAGGGGAGAAAGAAAATAAAAAAGGAAAATAAGGAAGAAAGGAAAAATATGGGAAATAAATGAATAAATAAACAAAATAAAATTTGAATTTTCTCTAAATAATTATAATCCTATAAATAATATTTAGAATAATATATATTATAATTATAAAGAAAATTATAAGATATAAAATTAATATTGACTATATGATACATAAACAACAAATAGATAATAAAATTAAGTTCGAATAATTAAATTTATATAACACTAATTTATTTATACATCCATAATTATTCATAATTATAAAATAGTATTGTCAATTTTATAAATTAATTTAATATTCTAACGTTTAATAGCATTTAGAAATTATCTCTAATTGTTCGTTAGTAATTTTATATGATTATGTGTATCAATCGATAATCATACCCAATTATGATTTATTATCATAAAAGCAAATTTGTAAGTTTATAAGCTTTAAATATTAGTTTTAAAGTTTTTGTCACATTCGGTTTTAGTCTCTAATATTTACACACAGATAGGGTATAGGATTGTTGTTCGCAATTATGATTTCAGCTAATATATTAAGAGTTTGTTTCTCTTTAGAATAGTTTAGGGTTTATAATTTAATCAAATTTTTAGTTTATTTGATTTTTTTTACTCATAAATTTATCTAAAACATTTAGGTTTAGTTTAAGGATCCGACCAAGAATTTACGAGGTTTACACCCTATACCACCATTGACTACCCAACTAAATACCCTAGAAATAGTTCCTCTGTTGAGCCATCAATCAACCTAGCTTTAACGTCTTCAAGGCTAATCACCCATTTTGACAAGTTATGATTTCACGAGAGATGACACGATGATTTCTTTAATGCCACATGCAATTATAGCATCGTACATTGATAAATACTACTAACAGTTGAAATACAAGTTATAATACTATCCATAAAATTCCATAATGTGTGGAAAATGTTAACATCACAACAATGCAATAACTTTTAATTATAATTGATTTGTTATTTTCATTTATAATTATTTCATAAAAGGATAATAGTATTACCTTATTTATTTCTAGCATTATATTTTCTTGTGAGAAGAGTAGTGCTTCTCTATACATAACTTTCTCTAAATAAATAAAGATATTATGTGTTCTTCCACTTGAATAAGAGAATATTGAATAAGCAATTTTCAATTTGCATTACTAACAAACTTATAGGTATTACAATGTGAAATTGTGCAAGACGACAGAAAGGGAAAAAAAAAAGCAGAATGTGGTTGCTTAAGTTTAGGAAATCGTAACCTGGTTGAACCGCCATTTGCATAAACTTGAAAATGAGTTAGCCCTTCATTAGCCAACAAATGTTTGTCTTAAAGGCCTCCCAACCTATTAGTTCTGTTGAGCCCTATTTCGATTTTCTTAATTTAACCTATATTAACTCCAACCCATTTAATATAAATTATTTTACATTAAATTAAGAAAAAAAATTCAAAAAAAATTTAAAAAATGGAGTTATTAACCAGTTTAACTGGTATAAAACAAAATTAGGGTTTTTTGGTGGGAAAACCCTAATTTGGCCATTAGTTTACGGATATTCTAAAAAATTTAATATTTAGAAAATTGAACCAGAAAACTAGGTTCGGGGGCTAATCTGTTAAGACTAAGTTACTATGTGAAAATTAAAAAAAAAATTGATGGGCTTTATTTTTGTAATTTTTCTAAAAATAGTAAAAATATACCTAAGTTCACAAAATGTAATTAAAAATGATTTTTTATTACAATTTTTTTTTTAAATTATTTTTAGACAATTTCCCTGAAGGTACCTACGTACCAACTAATAAGGATCAAACTGAGCGTAGTTCTTTTTTTTTTTTATAAAATTTTTAGTGGGTGCATTATTTTTATTTCGAAAACTGAGATAAGTTTATGTTTCTTATCAATTTATTATTTTAAGAAAAAAGAACTAAGAAATCTAATTTTTTCGAATTAAATAAAAAACCCTAACTAACCAAATCTTTAAAAAAGAAACTTAATTTAAGATTTTTTATTTTTTTAAAACCACTATATGTTAAAAATATTTTTTATTATTAAAAAACATGATTTTTCCATAAAAAACTTAATTCAACTAAAAAAATTTGCAACAAAATAAACAATAACCAAAAAGAACATTGCACTTAAACAAAAGAAAAAAAATTAGTAAAGGAAAAAAATAAATAACTAAAAATATTAATAAAAATTAATGAAATAATAAAAAATTACTGAAAATTTACTTAAGTCAGATCGCATTGGTGTTGAGTGAGCGTATGGGTGAGGATAGGCATTGGCTAGGTGACCATGAGTGTGTTGGGCGACGGTAAGCGTAGATCTAAGCGATACTGGTGCTGTAGACGTGTTCTGGGTGAGATACGGGCAACAGTAGGTGAGACGCGGGCTTTATAGGTGTGATCTGGGCGACTAAGCGTGAGCGAGGGTAACGTGGGTGATAATGGGCGTAAGCAAGGGCAATACGAGTGACAGTAGGCATAGATTTGGGCATGAGCGAAAGCGACTCAGGTGACAGTAAGCGTGGATCTAGGCAATATGGGAGAGCGACTGGGTGGCGATGTTTTGGTGAGTGTGGCGGTACGTAATGTGTGGCGGTGGTGCTTTGGTGGCACATAGTGTGTGTAGTGTTTTGTAGTGGTAGTATGTATGGTGTGTGTGGTGTATAGTTAAGAAAATTATCCTTTGAATCCCCTACTGATGTGTTATTTACAAGTTCAAAATCGAATCTTTCCTATCAAAGATGTAAAAGATACAATTGCGATTCTTCCAAGATTTATCCTAGTTTTTAAAAACCCTAGTTATTTTAGGCTTTCTATTTCAAGCTCGATCCAATCTTAATTAAATATAGCCCAATAACTCAATAATTCCTTATTTGAACCCCTAAATTAGATGAATTTGTATTCTATATTGGTCTGGTCCAAAATTAATTAATTAATCACATCTCATCACTTGAGCCAACAACCCAACTTAATTCAACTTGACACGACTCGACTCATGACTCAAATTGTTATGATTTGACTTAATCTTTTGTTTTTCATTTTTCATTTTTTCTTTTAATTTTCGTTATTTTTTTTTCATTTTTTATATTTATTTATTAACCTGGCTTAATTAATAAAAAATAAAAAATTGGCAAAAATTAAATGTCTACAAGTTCCAGTCAGGTTTGGTCAAGGTTGCATCCTGAGCCTTTATCTAATTGCAAAGATATACAATTATGTTATGTACAGAAGGGAAAGTTTCTAAAATTATATGGCGTAATTTTTAGACAACTTAAAATATATAGAGTTACTTATATAGTGTTTGCTATTAGGGAAAGTTGGTTTTATGCGATCAATTCCTAATATAGAATTATGTATAATCTAAATACTAATTCTTTTTCATAAGAATTTGATGGGAAGGATAAAGAGAATGAATGACTACAAGTTTCCCAACAACATGGAATACCAATTAAGAAAAAAAATTGAATTTTTTTTAATCGTTATGTGTCCTTAAACTCTCTCATAAAGCACTCACCAATAGAAATACATGTGCAAAAATAAAAGATGTTAAAATTATTTCATATATGATTAAATTATTTGAAGAGTAAATAGTAAATATAACATCTTATATTTATCTCACGTATACTTAACCCCTAATTTTGAAATTGAATATTTATATCCCAAATGTTTGAAAAACATGTTATTAGACTTTGATAAGGAAAATTATAATAGAATGGATAAACGTTTTGAGGTAAGTTCAAATGAAAAATTAACGTTTTGAGGTAAGTTCAAATGAAAAATTAACGTTTTGAAAAGTTCAAATGAGGGATCTAGTTATTAGAAGAATACAATTTAATAGTCATTCCATAAATTATTTGAACTATTTTGTGAAAAGTTCACTTTTTATTTAAATTTTTCAAAGTGTTAATTCCTTATTTTAACTATTTTATGAAACATCGATTCCTTATTCGAACTTTTTGAAACATTGAATAGTTATTTGAATTTACCCTCAAATGTTGATCCCTTTTATTATAATTATCCCGACGTCAATATGATCTTATTCATTTTATATAATTTTTTATTTTATTAATTTATTTAAAGGTAATATTGTAAAACTAGGAATAATGGCATGTTTTTCGAAATTTAGGTTTTTCAGGTGAATAGCTACACATACTATAACTTTGGAAAAGAGAAAGCGGGGGGTAGGGAGGGGGCAGATGTTGGGGATTGAACTTGGTCTATAATGTTGGGAGACCAGTTTTTATGTTTTTAGGTTACAATGACTTTGGCAAAGAAAGATTTAGGTTATACACTCAATTTTAAGGATTAGAGACTAAACAATAGACATGAAGCAATGAAGCAAATACAAAGGAGTGTATTTGCAATTACTTATTTTGTAATTTATAAAATATCTATATAGTTTTTTTTATATAGGAAAATAAATTATGACAAAAGTACCTACAAAATTTGTAATTTGTAAGCCCTTGGAATTGAGTTTAGGATAACCGAGCTCAGATTTAGAACTTTTAGGAAAAATTAATTGATTAAGTCTAAATTTTACAACTAAGATAGAAAAGTTAAATGAAATGACAAAGTGAAGTTAGATTTTAAAAATAATGACTCAAAATCCCAATTTTTCCCTTAGAAGTAAAATTATTTAATATAGTACTAAAATGCTCGAAACCCTTAAAATAGAGCTCAGATTGCGATGAGAACTTAGAGATAAATTAATTGAGATATAAAATAAGATAATATAGTATAATTTACTATATGAATATACACGTATTTTTATGAGTATACCTAGTATAAATAATAATTATATACGTAAATTATCCTTAAATTATATAATTATATATATATTGCATTGAAATCATGAAATTTATTAAGAGAATATATCCTAAAAAATAAAAGATATATTAGAAACTTAATTATATAAGTATAGTTATATATATTACGCGTGATATATATAAGGGATTGCCAAGCCTGATCTTTCGGTTTATGTTTAAAATTGGTTTTTCATTTTCCGATTAAAAGGAAACCTTAACTCATTTAATATTAATCCTTGACTAAAAAAATTGATAAATTTCGGTTTTTTATTGAAAATAATTTTTGGAGTTGCCACCCGACCGAAGTCTAGAAAAAAAAAAGAAAAGAAAAAAAACCGTAACCAATTAGGTGGATTGATTACGATTTAGCTACCAGTCTTTGACTTCAATTTGAATAAGCCTATTAAACTCTAAAGAGTACCACTATTTATTTACCGAAATTAGGACATATTTTATCGTCGCCTTGAAGGTGCCTACGTACCCGCTGGCCAGATCAGACAATCGTAGTTATTTCTAAAAAATTTAATGTGTTGGTTCTTTTTATAAAAAAATAATTGGTTGAATTTGAGTTTTTATTAACCATTTCATTTTTATTAAGAAAAATTCTTAGAAGCCTAATTTTTATTCCTAATTATAAAAAAAAAACCTAAAAACCTAATTTTTAAAAAGTTACAAATTAAGATTTTTATTTAAAAACAACTAAGTGATAATTTTTTTATTTTCAAGAAAAATCCTAAAGACTTAAAAGATGCAATTTTTATAAAATATGCAATGCTCTACATGATGAATCTTATATATAGAAAAGATGCTTAAAACATAAAAAAGAAAAAAAAATTCCTAATTATAGAAAAGATACCTAAATTATAGAAAAGATACCTAAATTATAGAAAAGATATCTAAACCATAGGAAAAATGTCTAAATCATAAAAAAAATATCTAAACTATGAAAAAGATGTTTAAACCATAGAAAAAAAAATCTAAATTATAGAAAATATATCTGAATCATAAAAACGAAACCTAAATAATGGAAAAGATGTCTAACCATAGAAAAGAAACAAAAATTATGGAAAAGACATATAAATTGTGAAAAAACAAGTCTAAACTATAGAAAAATGTCTCACTGTAAAAAAAGAAATCAATTAAAGATTTTTTTTAATTTTGTGAACAAACGATTTTTTTTTATCTAGAAAACCCAAACATGCCTAATGCAATTTTTCTAAATTAATACAATATGCAAAGAACGAAATTTTGTGAAATATGAGATTTTATAAAAATGTTATTTTAAAAATATGAAATCTACAAAAAATAATAAAAAATAAAATAAAATTTAACTTAACACATGTTTACTAGACACTAATGTTATAACTAATTACTAACAATTCAAGATGTGATAAAAATAAAAAAAAATTAGTATAAGTCTTAAAAATAACTGCGCATATACTAAGTGAGATAAAAATAAATAAATAAGATAAGGTATAAACAATCATTAAAAACCACTATAATGTACTTGTAAGGCAAAGTATGCAAAGTTGATAATAGGGAACAGATTGGATCCCCAGTCCTATTGCGCGCACAATTATAAAATTGGTCTAAGAAGTGGGTTTGAGCGTGTTTTTAACAAATGTGTAATTTTTCTTTTTAGCTCACACCATGCAACCCCTATTTATAAAACTCGAAAACAAATCTTTTGAATTGAATTGAATCCAATCCAATCAAATCAAATTGAATCAAAATTGATAAAAATCCAAAATAGATTCAAATCTTACAAATCTTGATTTTATTAGACTTAACGTGATCGTATCAGATTTGCTTTTTTTTTTTTCAACAACTATTTAGTTAAGATTCTATCAAATTAATTTTTTCGAATTTTTCCTTTTTAGTTTTTTTTCCTTTTTTTTCCAACAATTTTCTATTTTTTGTCTTTTTTATCATTTTTCAATTTTTTTTATTTTCTAAATTACGACCCAAAAAACAAAAATTATAACTACTATAGGCAAAAATTTAGTGTCTACAGGGATTATACTTGTATATTAATAAATAACTATGTATTAATAAAGTATTCTCAAAATACATAAATAATTGCAAATCTTATCCAAAAAGCCTTCAAAATTGCTGATTCAAGTCTAGAAATTGCTGGGACTCATTGAAGGTAAACAATTGCTGAGTAAGAAAGCAAATTCAACAATCAAAGGACACCTCTTACTTGCATTTATGAGAAAAAGCAAGGAAAAAATTAGAAAGAAAAATAAAAAAAGCAGCAACTGACTCCAACATGCATAAATAGACTTCATTACATCAATTCACAACTTTACAAACAAAAAACAATAGAAAGAAAATATTAGAAAAAATCATAAAAAATAGAAAATAAAATAAGAAAAACAAAGCAATTTTCGTGCTGGGCAAGAACTTAAACCAAACATGAATCTATTGTAGAACCCAACCGTCACCAAGTAACCCACCAACTATGCAGGCGTTCCGATAACCACCTAACCACTATCGGCCACCGGAGTACTCAAAAAATCCAAGGTTGATTCTCTAACTTGTTTTTCGAGAAATTATAAAAAATACCTAAACTACCCAGAAAATTATTGAAAAAATTGTACTTAGGTTACTTTGAACATGTTTTTATGTGATATTCTTATTTTTGAAAAATTCATAATATTTAATATATTTTCTTAAAAAATCTACTATTCATCTGAATTTAGAATTGTAAAATAAATATACCAAATGATATTGTTTTTAGCTAAAAATTTTTGTATAGGATGTATATGGTATATAGATAATTTATATGTAAAATTGAATTTTTATTTGGATATTTTTAATATTTGTTGCATTTTTTGACCTAAAAATAGCTTGAAAATATGCTAAAATTATGAATTTAATAGAAAATCATGAAATTAATTGATCAAATGGAAATGTATCGATATATAGTGAATAATAACATTATTGGATCAAATTGAAATTAATTTAGTGTAAAAAGAATCATAATTGAGTAATTTAAGATAATTTAAAGATAAAATCGTAAATACGAATATATAAGCGATAGGTTGAAAACTTAAAACCAAATGATAACTAAATTCCCTATATTTTTAGGAGTTTATAAAAAATTTTGAGAAATTATTTGGTAACCTGAACTATTTATTATGAATTTACCTAGTAAAATGGCTTAAATTACAAGTTGGGATATATTGTTAATATTAATAAGCTCAAATAAACTAAATAGTTAAATAAAAAATATATACATGATTACTAATCAGATTGGATTAAATGAGTATTTTTATTATATTTACTGATATTTTTTAATTGGGATACACTTTAGGTATATTAGGGTTAGATAAACTCATATTGTAATGATATATGGACAAATTAGGTAAAATACAATTTACTAACATAAATTATGTATAATACGGTCCAATCTAGATAGATACGTATAACTGTTTTAAAAAGTCAAATTACCTGTTAAAAGTCTTTTCTAGGAACAGTACTCGTAAAACGTATTATTAGGTTTATACAAACCCAACAACACTAATTTTGTTAAAATCGAATAACCGTAAATAACATAACCTATAACTTTATTATATTCTAGAATGTACATATTTCGGCAACCCTACTAAATTTAAAACGTGATTTAATAAATTAAAAGTATATTTCGATACAATCGAAACAATATATAATACGTAATAATATAGATGACATACAATATCAGCAATTAATAACTTAATTTGATATATAATGATAATACGACTATATATTATGGAAATAATAATAATAATAATAATAATAATAATAATAATAATAATAATAATAATAATATATAACCATTTTAGATTAAACCTTAATGTTTTTGTAATTACTACGAAAGCTGAATTTAAGTCTTTTGTGTAAATAGAATCTTCTTGTACAAAGACAACTAATAACTCGAGTTAGTAGTAGTGAGCGTCTAAACAAGTAAGTTGAGATTGTAGCTTTTATGCTTGTTGGGATACTATTTTAAAGTATCTGGAGACCCAAAGTACTTCTGGCTATGTTTATAGTTAGTTGATCGTGCTCATGCCATATGTGTGTATGATATTCAGTTATGAAAGGAGTTGAACACCTTAGTGTGTTATTCTACATTTTTGCATTATTTTTGTACTGTATAAACTTGTTTGGCCACCCTTAATTAAAACTAACGTCTATTTAACTAAAATGAAACTGAACATGCATAATACCTATTAGGGAAAATGATTAAGAGTATCAAGGCAAATACCGATTTCCTTCCATGAAGATAGTTGAAATGGTTCTTTTTCCAAACTTAATCAAACTAAGTGATAAGAAAATAGGTTGCAGTAAGGGTAGGGGTTGTGGTTTGAAGGCGGTCATGGGAGGAGAGTATTCTCCATTGCACAAGCTCGAGCTTGATTTGACTTGAGTTGAGATGAAATTCCTTAATCCGGGTTGGAGCGGACGTAATTTCTCTAACCTCACAATAGACTGGATAACATTGTGCAATGTTTCATTTGATTGATTACATCGCATTTTATCATAATTAATTACCTTTCTTGTGATTGTATGGTACTCTTTTGGCTCCGTCCAACTTACGGAGCTAGTTATGCTCACATCCTTATAAACTCTTTTGTAGGTATTGAGTAAGGTCAAGATGTTTTGATACCACTGTTCTTAAGTTAATGTGTCGGTATTTGGGGAAAGTGAGGAATAAGGAATCAACTGAACCTGGGTTTTTTACTTTTTAAGTTTTTAAGGAAATAAACTAGGAATTCCCTAGGATACTCAATAGTTTCCTAACTTTTATGAATAGTTTGCAAACCTATGGCTTTTTAATAAACTTTGATTGTAAATTATAATTCTGATGTAAGATGTTTATGTCAATACTATTGTACTATGAGACAACGGGTTATATAGAACAGGTATTTTGTAATGCTATACCATAGGTTTGATTACTCACAGATATCAGAATAGTTGCTTCAAGCTAGTTGAGTCATGTATGCCTTGTGTGAACTATATCTACGATAGCAACTGTGAGGTCAGCTTCTATCTTAGATTAATTTAGACGACGTGACTATTATGACTCCTCTTGTTTGAGACATAACATAATTCCTATAAATTCCTACTATTGAGTTTGAAATTCTAGTTATTACTTAATTTTTAGTTTATATCAAGTCTAACCTATGAAATACATATTGTTCGGTAAAAAATTAAGGAAAACATTTTCTTTTAAAATATTTTTCAAAACATTTTTTTTTTTGAAGTTGTGACCAACTAAGTTGGAAAAACAAAAGAGTCAAGATCAAATGAGTAGACTGGTCTTAACTATGACCTAAGTCTTTGGAAAACCAACTATTTATGGTTCGAGAACATTAATGTTGAAAGCTAAAATAGCTACCAAGGAGAGTTTTTTAAAATAATAGGTTTCACTTATTTTTCTAAATTTGGCTAAATAATACTATTAGCAGATAAGAAAATCATCATTAATTACTAAAAGTAGGTTTTTTATCTTTTACATTATAGAACCCTCATCTTATCCTAATTTTTTTTCTTTTAGTATTAAATGAAACCTATTGTTGGTAGTTCTTAGACATGGGCTAATGTGTCTCCAAGGTCATATACACAGAGCTCGCACCACAGTGGACAGGAATAAAAAAAAAAAAAAAAACTATAGGGTTTTAGCAAATCTAAGTAGCTGCCAGTTAGATATGACACACTAACCCTATCCAGTTTAATCTTTATTTGATATGACATATAAGTAAGGATTAAGGTTGCTTACTACTAACTCTTACTAAAAGATTTAAATAAGAGCTAAGTAGCCCCATCCAAGATAAGAATTCTTATCTTGACCTCTATGTTTCACTCTACCGCCGACCTGAATACTAAGCTCTCATGTACGACAGCATAATTCCTGAAGCTATCGAGTAAACATGCTGACCTACTAAACATATAGACCGACCTGTTGAGTAACCGTACCATGACATAGACAACATCCAAGCATATTAGCCTCAAATGACTGTTTGAGTCGATCTCCCGAAAAAACCACCAACATTTGACCTTAGTCCAAGCCGAATAGTCTCTAGTAACTGATTGATTGAACTTTAAATTGAACTAGATTAGGTTGGCTTTGACTATAGACTCTCTTTTCTTTATTTTTTCTAAACTGTACTAAATTTCAAAACACCAGCCACCATGCGACATGGGTCTTTTGGTATAATATTCTAGAAAAATTCTTTACTTTTCTGTACAAAATATTCTTTATCTCTTTTATCCTTTTTAGTATCATTTATGTATTCCAATTTTAAATTACCTTTTTATCTTTTCCATATATGTTTGTAACCCTAGTAAGGCTAGTATATAAACCCCATTATATAGACATTACCTTTTGATGATCATAACATACAAGTTTTCCTTTTGAGTAACCTTAGTACTTTTATTTACCCTTAACTTTTATTTATTCCCTTTAGTAAAAAGCAGTGGCGAGTGACCTTATAGTTATGACCGATACATCATATCTAGCGAATTGTAAGCCAAGTAGGATCGATTGGTGTATTATGTTAGTTGGTAGCTGCCCGGACTTTGCTAGTCTTCTTTTACCTTCTTTTGGTTCACTTCGTTGTGGTGCTCCTCTATGTATCTAACCCTAAAGATGCATCAGTAAGAGGGAATACACAGGTTGCTCTGCAAAGGGAATTGAAATTCAATAATGAAGTACGATGTCTGAATATAAGAAAAAAAAAAGAGTTTATATACTAGCCTTACTAGGGTTATAAGTGTACCAGGAAAGGGCAAAAATGATTAAATACAAAAGATTTCTTATATATAATAAAAAGGGTAAAAATGACAAATAATGTTTTGTACGAAAAAATAGAGAATCCTTTTGGAAGGTTATGCTAGAAAACATATGTTGGGAGGTAGTTGGTAGATCATAATGTGACTGGACCTGTTGATGGAAGTCTTTGGACAACTCAACACTTACAGGATTCAATTTAGATGAAGTTAGGAGAGAATTTGGAAACTAGGTTAACCTGATCAAGGTTAAGTCAAAGCTTGGGCATTTTGGAGTCTCTTGAGGTTGGGCAGGTAGACAACTTGGCTCAGATAGATGCCCGATGCTCGATAACTCGGAAGTTGGGTTGATCTTAACTAGAGCTTGGCACCTAGGTTAACAAAAATGTAGGACTTTGAGGTTAATGAATGAATCTTTTGTAAGCCTTGTAATTAGGTATTTGGGGTTTGGTACGTAAAATTTAAGGTAATCGGATAAGTTTTTTTAATCTAGCCTAAATTTTATGAGAAATTTAAGAATATTAGTAAAAATGATTACGTAAACATAGATTTAGGAAAATAAAATAATTAAATATTATAATATTGATTTATGTATATATTACACATTATTTATTGAGAATACGTAAAACGAATTTTGATAATTAACAAATTAATAGAGATAAGATAATATTCATGTCCAACAATCACCTGGAAGTAGATGGCTACCACCACTGAATGGTGGACGCATCACCCAAATTAGCTAACAAAGCCATCATGTCCAGAGCTAACAACGCCGGTAAGTTTTAATTTCTCTTTCAATTTTTTTTTATTTATTAAAAATATGAAATAATAATGAATTTTGGTATTATGAGATATTTAGTATGTAAATTTAGAGAAAAATGTCAATTTGATAAATTTAAGGCTCATGATATACTACTCTTGAAAAATGATTAAACTTAACCTAGTTTTCGAATTTGATTTAAATGACTTTAATAATATAGTTTTAACCTCAAAATTTTTGTATAGATTGTTTAGGATATATATAATAACGCTATGAAGAGATTTTTCAAAAATTAATTTTCTAAATTTTTACTTAATTTTTAAGCCCTAAAATTTTGCATAAACAACAATTTATGGTCTTACTTTAGTGCATGTAATTAGATATCTTAGGATGTTATTTACTAATGTAAGATGATATTTGTGATGTTTGAGGTATTAGATGTAAGTATTATGTGGTAAATATGTATAAATAAATAGTAGACTAATGGTATAATTAAGTTAATTTTATGATATAGGGTTAATTAAGTATAAATTCTAATTATAATATAATTAGACATCTTGATATGTTATTGGATGATGAAGGATCATATTTGTAGAGTTAGAAATGTTAGATAAGTATTTAAGGTAAATTATGTAATAATGCATAATATGTGTATATAAGAAATTAATAAGTAGAAAATAATAGGTTAAAATTGAAAATAATAATAATAATAATATGATATAAAATATAAATTTAGGTAGTTATATAAAAAATATAGGTTATTTTCACATTGGGAGCAAATTTAGTAGTTAAATTGGGAATATGGTGTACTGTATCAACCAAAATTGAGGCTAGATAAGAGATATAAGATACCAAAGTGTAATATGATTAATTACATATATTGGTTTGGGAGGAATTCATAAGGTTTACAAATAAAAATAATAATAAAAAACTAATTCAAAAATCAAATCAGAAACTAGTTTAGAACTAACTTGATCATAAGAAATATAAAACTTAAATAACTGAGTAAAATTATAATTTTAAACTAAAAACTAATGACTTAAGCTTATATGTATATACATACACACATATGTATGAGTGGCTATGTTAAAATGTAGATAATTTTAGATCAAAATCTAATTCAGAAGCAAAATCAAACTTTAGGGCTAATAGAAGTAAATTAAAGAGTTAGTCAAAATATGAACCAAAGGTTATATTCACCTAAATAAAGTGTAAGAAAAAGGGTAGAACACATTTATAAGATTAAGAATAAAGAGTAATTAAAAGGTAAACTAAAACCTAATTCAGACACTAAATTAGAATTGGAATAAGTAAATTTAGAACTTAACTGAATAAGAAGATTAATGACAAGAAAACTAGACTTAAATGACTAAATATAGTACAACCCTAAATTAAAGATAATAATCAAAATTACAAAATAAAATCTATTTATGGTAGTTATATGACAAAATAAAACAGCATTTGCATTATAGAGATTATCAGAGACAATCTGTTGCAAGTTACACCTTAGTGAGCTAACGGAAAGTCCATGTAAGTTTGGGATCGATACATAATTGTATTTTGGAGTACGGTTTCATAGTATTTAGAAGCTTAAGGTTGTACTTATTTGTGCCTATAAGTAGTTTGATTATGTGCATGTCTGTGCGTGCGTATTCTTGAATGTACGGTGTACTATTAGCTTGTTGTATTGGTTTGCAATTATTATATATTGTATGATTGGACTAATCACCTTAACTAGACTTAATAATATATAACTTGTAAAATTAACCGGTTAAGCATTTTAACCCATTAGGGAAAATGTTTAGAGTTTTTTAGCCAAATACTGACTCTTTCGAAAAGGATAACACTGGATAACATAATTGGTCCCTTCTCCATCTTTAGTCAAACTAAGTGACAGAAGAGGAGGTCGCGGCAAAGGTAAAGGCAGTAGTTCGAAAGTAGTAGTTCAGAGGTTATCATAAGAGGAACGGTGTCTCAATTGTACAAGCTTGGGTTTAGTCGTGAGCTGTTGAAATGTGTGTTAGACTCCTTAACCTAAATTAGAGTAGGTGTAATTTTTCTAATCTCATGACAAATTGGATAACATCATGCGATAGCATTTACTTGTCGCGTCGCATTAAAATAATTGGTTGATAATTCTATTTATACTTGATATATAGTTTTAGGTCTCTACCCCAACTTGTTAAGCGGTTGGTTGCTCACGTCTCTATAGATGTTGTTGTAGGTGTTAGCTAAGAACCAACTATATAACTACACTAAAGCTAGCTACTGCTAGATCTTAGGGAGCAAGGAAATAAAAACTGAAGAATAGATATGTCTCCAAGGTTTTGATTCTTAATTTATCATCTTCAATTGTTAAAGAAGGTATTATTCAGGTAAGATTATGCTATGAAATCATTGTAATATTTGAATTTTAGTATATATTTTTCATATTGTCTTAGATAAATAACTTGTTTAATTTGTGAACCGTTTATTTCAAAACAAGTTAGTCGTGAATGCTTTGTATAAATCAAGTCTAAGATAACAGTTATAAGGTTAGTTTCTATCCTAAAATGGTTTGTACAACAAGACTGTTATGACTTTACTACTTCAAGATATGATATCTTTATCCTTAAAGGGTGATGAGTTCCAAATTGGTTATACTTTAATTAATAATTTTCCATGATTTTCCCTTGATATTTGAATTTATTTTTAGATAATGATACTTAATTGAGTAAAATTTTATTTTCCAAGTTCTAAAACGATCTATGTGAGAAAAAAAGAAGATAGAAATAAATTTCACTCAAATCAGAGTTAAAATGAATAAGTTATGAAGGTTTAAAGATTGATACAACCGAATGACATGACTATATCGTTTTCAAGAGAATTTGGAGCTTATTTTCAATTGTCACAACTAAGAACATGATCAAAAGATACGATCGTATCCTTGGTCGTATCTTTTTTAATTGACTTATTTTTGTTATCTCTTCTTATATAAAGTCGCATTAGATTTTGTTTAAAAAGAGAACTTATTAAGCATGACTTTTAAAGAGGTTTTGAAGTCAAGAACGTTCAATAGAGTAAGGAGAAGAGAAGATTTTAAGATTTAATTTTATTCGGATTTCATAATTCTTTCTTCTACTCTTTTTTATAATTTTCTTATACTCTTTTCTAAACGAAATTTTAAAATTGATAAGTGCAACATAATAAGTTTTTCTTTTTAGTTTAGTTTTTGCATTATATTTCTTCAACTCATTTTTTAGTTTAGCACTTTTGTTTCTTTAAGTTTCTTTTATTTTTCAATTGGTACATTTAAGCTAGGCATATATAATTAAAATAGAATAATAAAAGTTAAAAAAAAAAGGCAAAACAATATACTCTACAGTCTAAAGACACAATTATGTCTTGAATCATGTGACTTACAAGCGTAGTTTATAGCCGCACCACAGAAGGGTACACGATCATGAGAACACAATCATGTCTCGGACATTGTCAATATTAGGTTAAGTATTGGCTATACCACAAAAGGTTATACAAGCGTGAGACACAGTCGTGTCTCGGGTCGTACCCACTATATATGTATGCGCTTTATAGTTTTTTTTTTTCTTTTACTTCTCCTCACACAAACGAGCATACGATTTTATTTTCCTCTCATCTGCTCTTTCACTCACGTCTAACACATATAAAAGAATACACTTACAACCATCTGTGATTCACAATCCATCACCCATATCGATTCAATCTTTTCCAAGTGCACTTTACTTCAAGTCTTGATATCTCTCGTTTCTCTTGAATTTTTTTTTTTCATGGAAGAACTCATTTGGATTTCGCTGTCTCTTAGGACTTTTGCATGATTCTATTTAGTAAGTATAGGTTATGATGGATTTTTTAATTTTTATATTTCGATAGTGATGTGCATGATGAACATAACTGTGTTCTTAAATTGGCTCTAATCTTTAGGTTTGAAAGATACAAGTTGTGACACAATTGTATCATTTACAGTACATTACTATAGGTATGCGATTCTTGAATGTTTCGATTGAAGTGTTGAATTTCATTACTTTATATACCTTGTTCTTCATTTTAGTACTTAGGGATTTAGTATTTAATCAACATACGAGTGTTGTTCATTCATGTCATTGAGGAATTAGGAGTTTAAGCATGCTTAGAATCTTTTTTATAACAATAGTTGTTAGGATTATATTGAGAATTTCTTAAGAACATAACTACATTTTGTATGCATACCAAATGTTTGATAAAAGTCCTAAATAAGTTATGGTGTCATTTCTTCCATACTTGATTGTGGTTTTGGTATAGTTCTTTGTTTTAAGTGTGGGGAAACTTTTGATCAACAAATAGTGACTTGAATTTTTTTTTTCTTTTGAATAAGACCATGGTACTATAAACTAAACTTCAAGTTCGGAAGAAGAAGTAAATGAGAAAGAGTAGGATGATGAAGAATACAAAGAGGATGAGGATGAAGTTATGGTTAGTGCCTTTGATTAAGAGGATTGTAAAGTTGATTGAGTCTTGTTGCAAGGTCAAGGTCTTAGAACTTTGAAGTTTATGTTAAAAACTGCATTTGATTTGGATTACTTTAGACTTCAGACTTCATGCATTGAGGATTTAGGATTACTCAATTTTCAAGAGAGTATTAGTTTTTCCTTTTCCACTTTTGTATCATCTTACTCTTGATAGTTTTGATTTATGACTTTTCATATGTGACTTAATTCGTATATTAAGGACAATGTACAGTTTTAAGTGCGGGGAACGGGATGTAGAAATTTATAGAAACTTTTGCTACTTATGAGATTAATTTTTTCGCATTTAACCCAATTTTATTGTTTTATTAACTTGCAATTATTTAGAAATTGATAACTTCCACTGAGTTAAATAAATTTGAATACTTGATTTTTAATGATTAATTTACACGATGCTAGAGTTGATAAGTAAATTTTTGTGAAGTAAAGTTACGGATTATTTAGTCTAGGATTTTAGTATTTAGGATTAGAACAACATCACTAGTTGGGAGTTAGTCATGACTGTTTTTTAAGCTTACTTTGATGTATATTTTTCTCTTAGATGACTTTAGAGCCCTATAATTTTTTGTAAACAAATAGATAAATTTTTTTTTTTTTTTTGAGAAACCCTTGAAAACTTGAATTAGTTGAAGGTAGAAAGTGATATAAATGAATGAATAATCAATTAAAAACAAGGAAAATTGGTTAGAATTCACTTTGGTCTCTCAAAAGAATGAGATTGAATTCCACTGCCAATACTAAAATAAACTAAACGAATAAGTTGGTATGGATTAGCCTTAATCCCTTAGAAGAGTAAGGTTCTTTTCCATTACCAATATGAGGGTTAGGTGGGTATAGATCAGTCTTAGTCCATCAGAAGAGTGAGATTCTTTTCTCACTACCAACACAATTGTCCTTAAATAATATGCTTAATTAATAATATAAAATTTAGTAAATTTGAAACCTTCCTAACAAAAGCATGTATTAAGAGGATGATCAGAGGATGAGTAGATATAGTATGTGTTTACTTTGAATTATAACGCTTTGCAAGATTGAAGAGAGGGTTGTAGACATTTTAGTTAAGTAGGTTTAAAATTTTTATGACTCTTTTTTATTGGCGGGATTAAATATAATCTTAAGTACGGAATCCTTTTATTAAATGATCTAGATAGACTTTAATTTACATAGATTAGCCTGTGAACTATAGTACATCGTATTCTTTAGACATTGGGAAAAAGATTAAGTATAAGAGTTAAGGAAGTTATTTAAAGAAAAGTGATTAGATTTAAAAGTTGAATCTTTTCGAGTTAAGTGTAAATTTTGGCCTGATTTCTTAGTTAATGATGGCTTTTAACTTAAGGATTCTTGTCCTGATTTTTCTTGATTTATTTACTTGAGGACAAGCAAATTCATAAGTATGGGTAAGTTTAATGAGTTCTAAATTGGTTATACTTTAATTAGTAATTTTTAATGATTTTCCCTTAATATTTGAGTTTATTTTTGGATAATGATACTTAATTGAGTAAAATTTTATTTTTTAGGTTTTGAAATAATCTATGTTAGAAAATGAGAAAATAGAAATAAATTTAACTTAAATCGGAACTAAAATAAGTAAGTTATGAATGTTTGAAGATCGACACACCCGAACGATATGATTGTATCGTTTCCAGGCAAATTTGAAGCTTATTTTCAACTGTTATAGCCAAGGACATGAACAAAAGACACGATCGTGTTCCTAGTTGTATCTTTTCTAGCTAACTTATTTTTTTTATCTCTTCCTATATTAAGTCTTGTTAGAATTTGTTTAAAGAAAGAACTTATTAAGTATGACTTTTAGAGAGTTTTTGAAGCCAAGAACATTCAAGAGAGCAAGTAGAAGAGAAGAGAGGATAGGAGAAGATTTCAAGATTTAATTTTATTCGGATTTTATTATTCTTTGTTCTACTCTTTTCTATACTTTGATTTTAGATTTTTATTTTAAGATGTATAGGGAGTAAATATTTAGTATCTAAATCTCTTCATGTGATATTATTATTGTTTAATTAATTTAATTATTTAGTCTTTTCTTGGTTCAACTATATTTGTTTCATGATTTAAGTTATTATTTCTACGAGTAATAACCTAAAGTTTGATATCTTATAAGAAAATCAAGAGATTTCTTATAAAGTTATATCTAAGCATAGTTGATGAGTGTTGTTGTAATATTAGAGATAATTTACAATATCCTTCTGGAATTTTAAATTAAAGCGTAAAAAATTAATTGTTCAATAATGCAATCTTAGATCATGCTATCGAGAAGAGATTTTAATAGGTGATTTTAGGATTAGGGTTAATTAACTTGAGAAAGTGATTAACTTTAGTAGAGAATTCTCCTGATTAAGAAAGATTAAGGAATAAATTATATTTAATGGAATCACATGTTAAGTCTAAAAGAAGCAAAGATCTAATTGTAGTTTTTGAATCTTTAATTAGTTTATTTTTTTATTGCTTTCTTACTAAGTTCTTGAATAATTCTTAATTAGTTATTAATTTAATGATTATTCTAACTAGAGTAGATATTTTAAATTCTCAAACTTGAATTCATAGGTTAGATAATAAAGACCTAGTTAGTATTAGTAGTCAGAGTTTTTTAGGGATCAACATTCAGACTTATATCCGCTGTATTATAAACTAATAAGTACACTTACTTGTATCAAAAGGTTCTTGAGCTAGGATATGTTTGGTAAGTCTTTGCAATCCTCTAGCTCAGTTTTCGCATGATTGGTCCGAAGAGTTGATTCTTATTATATGTTGACCATCTTGAGCCTAAAACTAAGCGTCTCAACCTAAGAGATCGTAAATCCAAATTGGCTAAGGTCGATTACCTCAAGTCTATAATCAAGAGGCTCTACACATGAGATGCCAATCTTAATAGGGATTGGGTTAACCACCGTAGGCCTAGTACTAAGCTATGATTGGGTAACGACCTCATTTTAGCTTACACGTATTAAAAATAGAAGGACCTAACTAATTAGAAGTCCTATGTGGCTAAAGCCAACTCTAGTAGCCTGGCCTCTACAGGACCCTTGATGCCCTTCTACAAATAGAAATAAAACCCCATTGGTCTTCAACAAGGACTTCTTAAAGCTTAAGTCATATAATACCCACATCACATTAACTAGGATGACTTCTTATGGCTTACTTCTTAGAAAGCTCGTGTAGCCTTGATTGTATGGTACAATTATGTATTTATGAAGAAATGATAGAAGTAAGGCCCAAAAACAATCATCCCTACTACTCTCAGAAGGTCTCACTAACCTTAAGCCCCCAAAATATAAGGTCGCACTATGAGTTGATATGGGCTCAAGGGTTGAACATTTAAGTACTTGATCTCTCTCCCTTCACAAGTAAGTCCACTCTTTTATACTCATTTTACACTCTTTCATTGAATTACGTAGTCTTTTACAAGTATCACTAACTTATGCATCAGAGTTGTTCTACCGAACTACCCAACTATTGTACTCACCCTTACTTGTTTTGAAATTAGACCTAAGTTATATAGAGGCCTCCCCTATTTGATTGGTTCAATGCTAGGAGATTATTACCCTTTACTAATTAGAATCTTGAGATGATAAAGCTAGCTTATGTTATGCTCCGAAGCGGTAGAATCGTAACAGTCTCGCCGTGTAAACCATTCTAAGATAGAAGTTGGCCTTACAACTACTATTCTAGACCTGATCTACACAAGGCATCTACAACTAACCCGCTTTAAAGTAAACGGTTTGTACTTTAAATAAATCATTTACCTAAGAAAGTGAAAAAATATATATACTAGGAATCATATTACATTATTCAGAAATGAAAAATTATAAAATAAAAGCTTAGACATTAAAAATATATGTTTGTTCTTCAAATGTTTTTCCTTACTCCCTAGGATCCAGCAGTTGCTAGCTTTAGAGTAGTTGTAAGCCACTTTTTAGCCAACACTTGCACGACATTAGGATGGAGAACTTAAAACTATACCATAAATATAACAAGGTTATCAATCAACTTATTAGGTGTAATGCATGTTCAAGCAAATGCCATTGCAAGGCATTGTCCAGCTCGTCATGAGATTAGAGAAATTGTGCCCGCTCTAATTCGGGTCGAGGACTTGCCGTTAACGCAACAGCTCACGACCAAACTCAAGCTTGTGCAATGGAGACACCACTCCTCCCTCGACTACCTTCGAACCATTTACTTCACCCTCGTCGCGACCTCCTCTCCTGTCACTTAGTTCGACTAAGGATAAAGAAGGAACCATTATGCAATCCTAAGCTATCCCTTTTGAAGGGGTCGGTATTTGGTTGGAGAATCCTAGGTTTTCCCTAATGGGTTGCCATGCAGGTCCGATTATGATTACATGTCGTATATTTGATTAGGTCCAGTTTAGGGTGATCAATCATTTCATACAAATCATACAATACAAGCCAGAATAACAAGTAGAATCATAGCAACACTCATAATCAAGCACATGCACACAACCAAGTCTTTAACAAGCACAACCAAGTATAATCTCAAGCCTCCAAAATACAGCACTGTATTAATCCCAACTTACCTGAACTCCCCGCTCACTCACTCGAGATCCAACTCGCTTAGGTTATCGCCGATCATTCCTACAACACAAATGTAGTTTCAGTTTTTCATATAACTATTATAAGTTAGTTTTATCTTATAACGTATATTATTATGTTTTGTTTATGGTTTAATATATCCAATTATCTAGATTTTCAAATCTTTTACAATTATTCTAGGTTTGGGGTTAGATTCGGGTTCAGTTTCCACACCGATTTCTAAATTAGGTTCTAATTCAATTTCGAAGTACTATTTTATTCCCGAACCCTAGAAATTCGTTTCAACTCATAATGTGAAATTAATCACATTACTTTCTGATATCTTAAATACCATCATTAGCCCTAGTTAGTATTTTATTTTACCTGGTACACTTAAATTTGTATTAGTGTACCGAATTTACTCCTGATATGAGAAATTTTTTATATTTTTCATATAATTACATAAATTTAAGTTTTCTATCAAATTTATTATATATTTTTATTATTGCCATATATCAATTTTTGTTCTAATATCTTCTATTTATTATATTTCTAATAATTGTATATTATGTACATATCTACATAATATACATATAATATTTTTTTCACTTTAATTACCATTTCCCAACATCAATTATCATTTCAAAATATCTAAATTCATCCTAAATCAGATTTTACACCTAATTACCTTAATTTACAAAATTAACTTAAAATTTACTATTTTTCTCTATTACTTATTTACTGCATAATTAATCTAATAATTACATCTAATATCCTAAATGCTACAACTATCATACTTCATCATATTTCAACATCCTAAAACATATAATTATTCTCTAAATCAGTAATTAACCCTAAATTACCCATTTTATACCTCATTTTAAGGCCTAAAAATTATCTAAAAATTTTGAAAATTAATTTTTGAAAATGGGCTCATAGTACTGTTCTATGTTATCTAATTAGTCTATACAAAAATTTTAGGCTCAAAACTACACTCCTAAAGTCATTTATTTATAAACCGAAATATGCTCGATTTTGCACAATTTTTTAAGGACCATATATCACAGGACATATTTTCATCAAAATAATATTTTTAAAAACCACATACAAAAATATTCCAGAATAACAAAATTCATAATTTTCTAAGAATATTTACTATTTTTACAAAATTACACAAAATCGGGTTGGAAATCGAACTCACCGATTTGGGTGGCTCCGACCACCGTCGATGGCCATGGGTGTGTTGGCCCACCTAGGTATTTCCACACCGTATGGTGGTAGTGGCCGTCCACTCCCAACTGCTTGTCGGGTCTGAGTTTTCTTTACAAACCCTAATTGCATAGTTTTCTTTTTTTTTTTCCTAACCCTAATTTTTCTCTCTATTTTTCTCACTCTCCAAACTGACCAAATGAGCTTCTGAAAAATTTGGAGTATTTATAGAGCTTTAGGGAAATTATTGTACATTAATGAGACAAGATAATTGCCTTATCTCTTCTTTTTTCCACTTTCTATTTATTGCATTTTAATTGGTTGATTTTTTTTCTTCAATATTAGATTGTCACACCCCACTTTTGGACTTTTCCTCATTTTTCTATATTTTTCTTGATTTTTTATTAATTAATTATGAATTTTATTTAATTATTTATTATTATTTTAGCACATTTCATATATTTTAAGTAATTATGCATATTTCTACATACATGTAAATTCATATATAGTACAAATAAATATTCATAAATATTATTTAGGTTATTTTATGATTTTTAGTATACATATAATTTATCTCTAGCCATTCATTAATTATCGGAATGCATTTTACACATTTTCGATAAATAACGAGTTATATACTTAAAATTTGGAATTTTTATATTCTTTTATTTTATTACTTATTTTCTTAAATTCAAACTTATGGGATCATTTTACTAATATTTCTAGTTTTACTTATAATTTAAGCTTGATTGAATCTTTCAGCCGATTGAAACCTTGAGTGACTGGTTGTGGGGCTTACAGCTTAATCATATTCTTCTTACTTATTTATTTATTTGTTTATTTTAATTAAATAATAATTAAAAGAAAAGAGACAACAAACAAGCTAAATAAAACAACACATCAAAGTTCAAGTTTAGAGCACCTATTTGAGTCAAATCAAGTTAGACTTAGATTTAAATAGGTGAAATGAATGAAATCAGATCTTACCTTGCTCAACCTACAATAGATTTTGTTGAAGCTTAAAGTTATGTCATACCTTCCTAATGGCAATGTTAGATACTATGGGAACCGTGGTTTATTTCTAGATGGTGGTAATGACAGTAGTTCGTAAAGCTTTGTAATGATCATTTCTTGGTTCATGATTCAGAGGTGTCCTTGAGCAAATTGAGGTGTAATTATGATTTTTTTTTAAAGTTTATAAAACTATAATTTATTAAGACCAACATTAAAGCTCCACTTTGTCTTAGTGAAAGAAACTTTAGAGAGAAATTAGTAGGTTTTGGCTTAAAAAACCTAAAGAGAGAAGCCTTGGTTTAAACTAAAAGAATTATTTCTTTTTTTTATTGTCTTTCTTGTTTCTTTCTTAAACTCCTTAATCCTCTTATTTGTATGGTTGCTTCAGATGGGTGGCTAGCTATCTTAAAAGCTATGGATAAACTCTAAGAATTTAAAACCCTAAGTTGTGCTCTTGATCTATGTTTGCTCTTGATCTCATAGTTTTCCAACAAAATCTTATAATCTTAAAGAGTTTTAACCATTTACTAGAGTTTGTTAGGATTATAAAGAAAAAGAAAAGAAAAGACGACGAATATTCATTAAAAGAGAACATAGTTTGCAGATTGAAAAAGATAAGCTTCATGATAGAATTTGTCCAAACGTTGAAGATGATGAATCATTGTTCATTTCATACGCTTGAGTGAAATATAAAAAGGGGTATAGGGACAAGAGTGGAATTTTTGGCTAGGCCTGTTCTAGTTTTAACTTATTGATTATTTTATTTAACCCTTTTATATAGGCAAATTTTTAGATTAAATGTAGTTCTTTTTTTTTTTTTTTTTTTTACCGAACAAATAGTTTAGGAGCTGAAAATTGGCCCTAGCTCCTTATAGTATGGTTGAGTCAAATATGTACATGTGAAGATAAATTTTTGGAATTGAATTAATTTGATAGAATTCAAAACCTTAGTTCATTCGTAATCTAATTTACATTAAAATCAATTTTTAAAACATTGAATTTATATCTAAATAAAACAGAGTTTGAAACTATATTTCACTTAATCAATGTCATTTTATGCAAGAAAGTAGGATTTGGGGAAAAATATTTTCTATTCTAACAAACATAAGTGATTTTTTCCTAAAATCTCAATATTTATCAAATTGCATATGTGTATTTGATTTTGTATTTTTTTTTTCTACCTCAAACATTGTTGTTCTCCATCAAAAAATGCTTTTTATTCTATTTTTAATTTTTAATTTACTTATTGTTTTTGTTCCGATCTTCCTTTTCTTTTTTCCTTGGACTTTTCTTATTTTTCTTATTTGGGGCCATTTTAACCTTGCATAGGTTACATATATTCTTCTTTTCATTTCATTTTGAACTTCTGACCAATAAAAGCTATTCTAAAGCTGGTAAAAATGGGTATCTATACTTTTATCCTAGCATTGAAATAAAGTAATGTGCCATGAAGTAATAGTTGAGAAATTTAGAGGCAAAAAAACTGGGGGGTGAAAATGTTTAATTTTCTTCTAGGCCCACAACAAATGTACCCACTTTTGCAAGCCCAAGGCTTTTTGTTTCACCAACTGGGTTGGGCCTAAAACACGATGCGTCTTCTTCTTCTTTTTCAACTCCCATTCTCGTACTGTATGTATACCCGAAGGATTGGAGTCAAAATCAGCAGAAGCTGCACCCAAATGGTAATCTTTTCGGAAGAAGAAAGTTATTATGCAGGTGTGTTGGAACTGATTGCGAAGGTATATATGCATAAATTCGAACTACGAAGCACATGTATTTGAGTCCATTGACAAATGCTAGACATTTTGTTAAGCTGCAGCCTCAAGCAATACAAACTCGAAGACATCTGAAATACAGCTGCAATTTGAGTCAGGTTGCATAAGGCAAGTTTGGTGTCTGGTCGCTAGCTGTCCAATTTAGTTTAAAATGCACACAAAGCGTTTGACAAAATGCTCCAAGGAAAGAGGAACGATTTTCTTTACGTTGTACTATGAAATATGTGTTTAATGACTGAATGTCCTTTCAAGCATGGACATAGGACATTGTTTTCCAGATGCGAATGCTGATGTTGTAAAGTTCTGTCCCCACGACACTGCTCAGCATATTTTAGTTGTATTTAGGCCGCAAACAAGCCATTTTATTAAGTTTAAAATTAAGATTTGAGTTTATTTCGTTTAAATAAACAAAGTCATAGTTTTTTTATTAATGGTACAGGCTGATTTCAAGCCTATTAACAACCTAAATGTACAAAATGAAAAATACATATATAAATAAATTAATAAATAATAAACAAAAATTATATTATATATTGTATAAATATTAATTTTTTAATTTAATAATATATAATGTTTATAAAAATCGTAAATTTATTGAACAATCTACATGAGCCGACTTGTGAGCTTGAATTGAAGTTGGAGCTTGGCTCATTTAAATAAACGAGCTTCATTTGGAGCTCGAGCTCGATTTATTTATTAATCGAGCTCAAGTCGAATTGAGTTTAAAAAAAATCGAGCTTGAGCAGTTTGTAAATAACTTGACTTATTTGCAGTCCTAACTGCTTCCACTCACAGGCTCTAGGAAGGTGACATTCGCAGTTGTTTAGGCAGCATTTCACTCTTTAATATGAATATTGATTTGGGCAATTTTAAGCTAACCTACCGTGTCAAAACTTCAAGCGTTTTCAATATTAAGTGGAGCCTTGTTGGAGGGAGTTCAAGGCTTTGTCCGATGCTGGCATAAGCTAACTCGGATGGTTGTGTCATGATATATGGCTTAAAGTACAGTTCGTATAAAAAGGGAGATTTTGGTATGTTACTCTTTTCAATTCTTTAGGTTGATTGTATATTTCAAGAAAAACCCTCTTAAGAAATACCAAGAGCACTTGTTTCAATTTATGGAACTGCTTCTGGATTGATGTTATATTATATGATATCGCAATATGCATTGAATTCCGATGGTACACTCTCTTAGTTATATCTTTTTTTTCTCCTTCTTATTGTGGGCTACGTCATTAAACCAAGGAAATATATGTCGTGAAAACTGGTAGTATCATCAAAAAGAAAAAAAAAAATGTTTTAGGCATGTTATTAAGAAACTATATGGAAATTGAAAGATAAATAGAAAAAAGGACTGGAATGTATCTATGAGCACAAAGTTAGCTCGATAAGGTGAAGATGCTGTCTTAAAGACAAAAGCCTTTTGATAAACTCTGTCTGTTGATGTTTAAAAATAACGTAATGATGAAACCCTCAAAACAATACATGTATAGCAAAAGGAATGTCTCTATAATGACCACAATTTAGGTTACCCGAGAGAAACTTACAAAGCAATATAAGATGTAGGTCTTACACTATATTTGGCATGAATGAAATCTTTAAAAAGGTATGGAAATGAAAATGAAACTGGTGGAAATTTTGTATTTGGATATTAAAAGGGGATATGAAAATGGATAGAAATGAGAAGAAATCGATGGAAATTTTTCCATTTTAAATTCTACTTGTTTTCTCTGCTCTTTTAGAGAGAAATGGATGGAAATCTATTGCAATTACAAAAACAATCCTGAAAGAAAATTAAGCATATAAAAGTTGGATATATTTGGGTTTATTACTAATGTTAATTCCTTCCATTTCTTCTTTCTAGACTCAAACAAGAAATTAATGTTATATTTCCTTTCCACACATTTCTGCTCATTTCCACTCTCGTTAAGATTACCAGACACAGTGTTAATCTTGAGAAATTTTGAGATAAAGAAAACTGTGATAGAAGTAAATAGATTTCAAGGAAAAAATAGATATCACAGTAGTTCTCTAGGTCTTTTATGGGGATGCTTACCAGTAAGGATTATAACTTTTTCGCGTTGTTCTTATCTGCTTTTGTTTCAGGGGAAGTTCTGAAGGAGATAAATGGTGGAAAGATTGCTGCCTCAACGCGCCTGTATCTAGATTAGAATGCTTCGTCCACATCAATTTCAGTGAGGCTCTCGAATGGTTCAGTCTCAGTATTATCTTTCCTAAAGTCTCAGCTAAGGGTTAAGTAGGAATGGAAAGCACATAATTTTGAGACTTGGGCAGCTTCCTTTGATACCTATCATGCATAACTTGTAGACACTGGATCCAATGATTGCTAAGTCCAGTTGTTGGGATTTGAGGGAGAGTCCTTCAAAGTTGGCTTTTTAGAATTCCAAGGTCCATGGTATGAGCATTTGCGGCATTACAAAGAGCATTTGTGATCTTGACATCATATTCACTTGTGGTTACTACGATGAACATTTGAGGATATGGGACATAAGATTAATAGCAAAGCGATTTTGTGAGACTTTTAATTTGCCTATTGCCTTAAAGGTAGGGTTTGGAGAATTAAACAACACCTTTCAATCCAAGGAACACTCTTTGCAGCTTGTATGCATAATGGATTTGCACTAGTCAAATGTAACACCATCGGGCTAAAAATGATTGAGATTTACTGTAAACACGAGTCACTTGGATATGGAGGAATTGTCCTTAAAACTTGCCATGGCATAATTATGTGTGGTGAGACCAACACCAATAATGGGCTTTGAGGATTTTGACAAAAGTGTAATAGTAAGCAACATCTTAAATAAAACAAAAGCGTTTTTCGAGATAAGGTTCTCATAAAAACAAAATGTCGGCTAAAATAATAAACTTAAAACCAAAAGAACCTCTAGTTTTGATTCTACAAGCGATAATTCAGAACCATACATATATATTATGTATGTATATGTGGATTCATTTGAAATTGTTCCATTCCAATTCTATATAATTAATGGTTTGGTTTCATATCTATTCTCAATTAGGAGAATAAATATTTTTAATTGTGTGAATTTTAAATAAAATTTCTTTTAGTTTGTAAGCTTTTATCGTGTTTACATCTAATATGTATACGCATATTACTAATGCTATTAAAACAACTCTTATATGATAGAAAATAAACAAGTAAAGGATAAATTAATGAATTCTAAAAGATAAGAAAAATATATCAACGAAACCAAGTAAAAGATGATAATAAATGTTACAATTAGTTACTTTTATTCGATTGTTGAGTTTTATTTTTTGGTTTCAATTCCATTTTTCTAAATTTTTTTGGAGGGCCTTTTGACTTTACATATATGTTTATATATATATATATATATATATTATACGTGTATTTGTATTTTCTTCTTCTCATTTCTTTTGAACTTTTGACTAACGAAACTATTCTAAAGAAGGTAAAAATGGGTAACAAAACCTATATCTCGGCATTGAAATAATTTTATAAAATAGTTGTTATACCATGGTGTGGTTGAAATAAGAAATTTTTTGTATTTTCTTTTTTATTTTTGATAGGAGTGGTCCAACTCTTTGTCTCATATTTTATTTATATATCTATTTTAATCTTAACCATCGAATCAATTGTGTTTTCAATAATTTAAAATGTAATAGATATTAAATTAAAGGCAAAACACGGTGAAGGCAATAATTGGAAGGTGAAAAATGTTTGAATTTTCTTTTAGGCTCACAACAAATGTTTTCCCACTTTGCAAGCCCAAAGCCTTTTGTTTCACTATCTGGCTTGGGCCTAAAACACTCCAGGCAACATAATGCATCCATCCAATTGTCTCTCCTCTGTCCTCCGGATACTGTCAAACTCGAGCTTCTTGTTTCACTTCAATCCTTGTTATGGCCTTATCTTCTCAGAGGTTCATCTTGTCCCCGTTACTACTGAGAAATGCAAAACCCAGTAACCCATTTTTCTCTATTTCCAGACCCAGAATAAGGTTCTTTTGTTACCACACTGTAAAACCCTCTCTTTCTTCTTTAAAGTTCCATTCTCGTACTGTATGTGTACCCGAAGGTTCTGAATCAGAATCAGCAGAAGCTGCACCCAAATGGGAATCTTTTCGAAAGAAGAAAGTTGTTATGCGTGTTGGATATGTTGGAACTGATTACAGAGGTATATATATACATTCAAACTAGTAAAACATATGTATTTGGGTTCATTGACGAATGTCGGACATTTGTTAAGAGCGAAAAGAATATGACTTTAAATCAATTTTCACTGTTTTTTTTTTTTTTTTTTTTTTTACACTCTTAACAAGTGCCCGGATCACCGGTTGACACTTTTCTACGTATTCGATGTGCTTGTTTGTTTGTCCAAGGTGTTTGATTTTTTTAGTAGGTTGTCTTGTTCATGTGATTTCTTCTTATTCATTTACTTACCATTTTGAGGACTGGGATATTGGTTTCAGGTCTTCAAATGCAACGTGATGAGCACTCACTAACAAGTAAGCTATTGTGACTCTGACCATTTGTCTTCAAACAGTGTATATTGGTGCAGTTTTTGTTGTCTTCTATGTTCATTCCATTTTGTTTATAGAAAATTATATGGTTTCATTTAATTAAGGATACATTGTGTTGTTGAAATTGTGGCTTTTTGTGCGAGCGTTCGCATTGCATTGGTGTGGATTGGAGTGCTGTATATATCCAAAAGATCACTGGTTCATACAATGAACTGTTAATTGTACCACGAGCATGATATGGTTTATGATTTAATGCATTTGTTCGGTTTAGATGAAAAAGGATGGCTTTTTACTAAACTATGCTCGGAGAAATTTGTTTTGTCAGATAGTTACTGTAATTATTGAGTAATAGTATATTGCAATTTTAGTGAGAAGAAAAATTTCTTAGAGCATAGTTCAGTAGAAAACCATCCTTTTTTCCCCCTGGTGCTAGACAGATTCATCAGGGGGCACTTTTCCTTGGAGGAGGAGGCACAGACGCAAAACCTTTGTTGAAGGACTGGCAGTGGTTATATACTTGTTGGGAGGCACAGGGGCAAGGAAAAACCCTAGTTGAAGAAGCCCTAGTTGATGAGAGGAGAAACAATGAGAAAAACTTAAGCAGATGAAAGAGAATCCGTCGGGAGGATGAGGAAAAAGGAAATTTGAAGGATTGCTGGCAGGAGGACACAATTGGAAGAGAGTGACCATCCATAACCCTAGGTAGAGAAGCTAAGGTTGAAAACTCATTTGAACAAATAACAAAAAGGAAAATTTTTAGGGAGAGGAGAGAGCATTTTCTCCTTCTAGCTTTTCACTTAACACGACATCAATGATTCATGGATGTGCACGAGCTATTTATTGAACCTTATTTATATCATGTAACTTTAGTTTGAACTTATTGGAAAGAGGTACTTTTTTCTTTGATAGTGTTGGTGGATAGTTAATTTTTGTTGAGGATTTCTTAAACACAGAGTTGGTGTGAGCTTTTAGGTTTTTGTATCTTTAACTCTCCTACGTGTGGGGCTTGGACATTGATTAAGGAGAAATGAACTCAGAACCTCTCCTGTATGAGTGTTTATATTATTATTGCTAGTCTTCTTACTCTTAGGTTGAGACCCTTTATATGGAAACCCAGTGAGGGAACCAATGAATCAAATAGGACATTGAATGGGGTTGTAGAGATTTGAACAAATGATCTCTTGCTGTGATTCCATGTTTTATACTTGAATAATGAATAGACAAAAGTGCTCTTTGTTAGTTGCTGGAGTCCAAACATAACTCCATTACACAGTATGACTATCTTGCAATCTTGCAGATTTCCCAAGACTTCCATTTCCGCAAGTTGAACATCTTTTTTTTAAGAGCTTGATAGGTATTCCTTGGGGTTCATATGTCCTTGGAACCTTTGCATCCTATGTTAACTACGGACAGGTTCTTTTTATTCTAGCAATGTAACTTGAACACTTGGGAATGCTGGAGGCCTTAATAACTTTTACATGTATCAAGTGGCAGACCCATAATTTCAAACAAGGGAGTGCAAGCTGCACATAAGAAGGAAAAACTATAAGAAATGCATATATTCTCAATTTATTTCCCTAAATTTTGAGGGATAATTTCCAAAAATCTCAAAATTTCAAGGCGCAACTACAATAGTGGCCCATAACAATAGCTTGATAAATACTAATAAGTAAGCCTTTCTGTATATTTCCAAGCAAGGAACTGGTACCAGCTTTGGGAAGAGCTTATTAGCTTGCCCTAGCTGATATGAAAATTATGATTTGATGATGATCTGGCTGTGGGAACCATATAAATATGCCACTGGACTCGTAGCAAATACTACAAGTTTGTCCAAAGCAGAATTTATTAAAAAGAAAATGTTTTGTCTTGGTAATCTTGGTCTGATTGCTTTTGACTATTTAATCTTGCATGTGACTTTTAACCCCTTTTGAAGGAGCTCTTGTCCTGTATTTGGCCTTTCTTGAATTGAATGGTAATTCATATGGCATTCTCATAATGTGCATATAACAGTTCCATTCTTTTGAGAGGCAAGGTTTGAGTTTCTTCCCCAAATGCCCGATAATGGTGAGATAATAGCATGATGCACTTTTGTGATCTGCGAAGTACACTATAAGGTACTGCATATGCTCGCATTATGAATATCTGAGTAGCATAATCCCCGAAGGTCTTAGTCATTTGCCCCTTTGTGGTCTCTTAAGTGTGGTTCTTTTGCCCCTCTAGGAACCTAGGAAGTTATGCTGCAAATGGTAGTTGATTGTATTTGACCACATGCTTTGGATAATTAACATCCAGAACATTAATTCATTTAGTTGGAGAGGAAAGACTAATAATTTTCCTTTCAAATGCAGCTGTTGAAGAAGAATTGGAAAATGCCATATATAAGGCTGGAGGAATCCTTGAAAGTAATTTTGGGAATTTGCATAAAATTGCATGGGCTAGAAGTAGCAGGACTGATAAAGGAGTAAGTTTTCTACCGATTATGATGCTCTTCTAGTCTTGAAGTTTTCTGATAATGAGTAGATCCGTAGTTTGAGATGCATGTTAATAGAAAAGAATATGTTTGCATGGTGTAGAAGTGGTTTATGTCTAACCTGTATGCTTATTTATATAACTGAGATATAGAGATGTGAAGACCACCTTATTGTCTAAATTAAGCGATGATACACTCCCTCGGGAAAACGTTGTCCATAAACCTGGCGAATGGTGGACTGCATATATGGTCCATTATATATGTAATGCCATTCACTTTTTGTAAATGCCCCACAAATCTAATGGCCCAATAATGATGGGTGCACCATGCATTTGAGACTAGGCAAGAATTTTTCCGCCCTTGGAGCATAAATGTCATGCATGCGCATCTCGCATGCAATTACAAGAAAAACTTCACTGCCAAACTTACTTACAAATATTTCAGCTGCTTGATACACAAACTTAAAGAACAGGATTTCAAAGGACCATGAAGAAAATCTCACCTGCACGGTTGTTTTAATACAATTTAAGCAGCCAACCCACCTAACAACCTTTGCTCCTTTAAAAGCTTTGTTAATACATTGGTAGCTTCATGCTCACTATATCATCACATGATATTTGGTCTCTACACTTGACATTGCAGCCACTTTTTTCTTTTTCCTTATATAAGTTAGTAGGACCCCATTAACAAAGGCACAAATGTGTGGTGACTATGTCATTCTCCTCTTATCTAGTGTGCTTGGATTCTCTTATGCGTGTTAAATTTAGCTCGGCAATTAATTGATTTGAAAGTTTAAACTTATTAGATCGGTGTGAGATTATTTTTATTTATAACAAATGGAGGAAAGCATATGCTAATTATATTTGGTGTGGTTTTGTATTTATTGGATAACACTCCCCAACTTTTGACCCAGCTGGTAATTGTGCTAAAATTTATTATGGTATCAGACCAGGAGGTATTAAATTTAAACCTCTGCCCACTTAGTTTTTCCCTATTTAACTAAATAGTCCATATGATGGGCTTTGGTCTAAGATTTCAGGGGAAATATTAACTAATTAATATAAATCAACCCCAAATTTGATAGGCTTAAGATTTTAGATCAGTTAGTTAGAAAACTAAATTTAACAGTTTAGAGAGCAATAGCCCTTTTTTGTATAATTTAATACTCCTGCAAATAGATGCTTTCAACAACTCCAAATTCAGCAGATTGCCTCACAGTAAGAAAGGCATGATCTAGCATAGATTGACTCACTACAGTTAGTACATAAGTGATAAAGTTGGGATTTTCCTTTAGCAACAAAAATAAGCTTTCATACCACCTTGCAAATAAAGAATATGTTCAACGATAGTAAATTATTTTAATTTCTAACCTGCATGATATATATGTATGACATACAATTACAATATCCATATTTTTACCTAACTGTATTGGTTAAAATTTTTTCTTTCAGGTTCACTCATTGTCAACTACTATATCCATGAAGATGGAAATTCCTGAATTTGCATGGAAGGAAGATCCTTATGGCATGATTCTGGCTAGTCATATAAATTCTCATCTTCCTAATAATATCAGAGTTTTCAGCATTTTACCATCGAAAAGGTATGGTTTTCATTATTTGTACTTCTGCTTCTCACAATTTGTGTATAAGAAGTGGAAATAGCATATTTGCGGGTTTAAAAATTTAGAATGCAATTCTTCATGAGGTTACTTTATGATATAACCTCTTGTCTCTTTTCTACCTGGTATTTGAATAGTAATCCCTTGCTTTCTGAGCTGGTCTCTATGTTGCTTTGTTTATTCAATTCATAATTATGGTGCTTCATAGGATACTTAAGTGTCAATTTTGTTACATTATCTTCTGACTCCTCTCTTTTTTCTAATTCAGTCCTTTCATCCAAAACCTCTTGTAGGAGTTTTGATCCGAGAAGGGAATGTAATATCCGCAAGTACTCTTATCTTCTTCCTGCTAAAATTATTGGGATAAGAGATAACTTAAGCAATGCGGAGGTTGATGATCACTTATCAGATTTCAATGACATACTGAATGCTTTTGAGGTAACCTCTCTTCTCTGTCTTCCCTCTCTTCTCAGTAAAACTAATTTTTTGACTTGTAAATTTGATAAAAAATGGTAAGAAAAACCAGGTAACTTGGCCCAATCTTATGAATCTATGCAGAATTCTCTTGTGATTAGCATACTTGTTGAACAATGAAATTAGATTATACACAACTTGAGAATTGAGTAATGATAAAGAAGTAAAATCTAAGTAGTGAATCATGTCCTGGTATATTTATGTTTGACTTAATTATGCAACTTGAGAATCAACTTAGGAATCAAGTGCTACTTAAATTCCAAATATCTTCGAGGTCACGCAACTTGAGAATCAACTTAAGAATCTTGTGAGACCTAAATTCCAAATATCTTCAAGGCCTAAAGCTTGGAATCCACGAGATTATGTAAAAGTCAATGCTCTTAAGTTACACCTGCAAGCTGCTTATTATTTTGTTTTCTTTTTCTTTTTTTTTTAAAAAAAAAAATGAGCTTTCAGGGAGAACACCCTTTCCATAATTACACTGTACGATCCAAGTACAGGAGAAAAGTTTCAGCAAAGTCTCAGAAAGACAGACGTTCAACCGTAAAACAAAAACCATCCAGTGAAGCATCTTCATCTGATGTGGAAGAGAGTGATGAGGAGCAGAACTTATACCTGGACAGTGTTAGTCCAGTGAATGGTGATGCTATGGGTGAAACTTCTTTTCAGATAAGCGAGAGTGATGAATGTACAACTGTCACTTGTTTTACTGATGAACATGATTTCCCAAGTCAAACTCCTTGTCCAGTTCTTGCAAGATGGTTACACGAACCTGATGAGAATGATAGAATCAGCTCTTCACACTTCAGGAAAATATTCCGTTGTTCATGTGGGAAGTTAGAGAGGCTATTTGGAGCAGAGTTTGTTGAAATCTCCATTTGGGGTGAATCCTTCATGTTACATCAGGTGAGTCTTTCATGATGTATATTTATGCTCTGGCATCTTTCTTTCCTTGGTCCTCCATTTCAGATTGGGTCGGATTATGGTGTGTGCCCTCAAGTGTAAGAAATTTGTGATCTTGAAGCCCATTTTCTGCCAACCTTATTGGTTTTATTTCTCAAGCATATTATTTTTACATGGATGAATTTTTACTCTTGGAAGTTCTTTGCAAAGGGAGAGGAATATGAAGCACACGAGCAAGCAAATGAAAGAATTTAATTGATAAATGCCTTTGTTCATGAGTTAGTGATATACTTTGGTCTTTTCTCTAGAAAATGTCTCGATCACAATTAGTCATCTTTTTGGGCATACGAACCACACTACATTACCTGTATACCAGCTTGTCCTAGGTGGTTAGCCAAAGTAGCATTGGTTGGATTTGAACTCAGGGCCTCTCACAGTTCCTAGCTTGAGCCCTAAGTCAACCACTCTGTTTGGTATCTGTCTTTCAGTCTTGATAAGTGGGTAGCGTTCTTGTTTGTTCTCAGCCCTTGAATTCCCTGAAGGAATGTGCTTTTTGTCGTCTTTTACCTTCTTTTGCGCATCTAATCATCTCATTACTTATTCCCTTCAAAATTAATATGTTTTGCATTTCCCAGATCCGCAAGATGGTTGGGACCACCATAGCTATAAAGCGCAAGTTACTTCCAAGAGATATTCTCACATTATCAGTGGCCAAATTTTCACGGATCGTCTTACCACTTGCTCCATCCGAGGTTCTAATTCTCAGAGGGAACAATTACCTATTAAGAAAGCAACCTGGTGAAGTAATAATGCCCGAAATGCTAGCATTGGTTGAATCAGCAGCTGTTCTCCAAAGCGTTGATGAATTCTATACGTCTACAATGTTGCCACAAATTGCTAAATTTTTGGACCCTTCAAGTTCTCCCTGGAATGAGTGGGTTGAGAAACTGGATCGGAACACTGGAATTCCAGACAAACAGTTGGACGAGGTTAGGATGGCTTGGAAAGCATGGAAGGAAGAGGCTGACAGGAGAAAACGGAATACAACTGCATTGAAAGAATGAACTACACTATCGTGCTATTCTGTCCTCCTTTCGGATCTCTGTTGCTGGAAATGAGCTCCTTCCAAAAAGAGTTCTCCACGCCAAAGGCTTCTGGGATATGAACTATGAGCACTCCTCATGGTTGCTAGTCGCTCTTTTCATTTCTGAGCCATCATAATTTCTTGAAGGTGGTTTGAGGTAAGTTAACGCCAATCAAATTTCTCTGCATCTTATACATATTTAATTCGCATCATTCTGTGTTCACATTTACTATTGCTATTTTCATGTATGTACAACTTGGTTTCATGTCAAAATCGAAGAAAAACTTGCATCGTCTGTATACTTAATGGCAGGGTGGAGTAGATTTTGGTCAAGCAGGAAGCTTTTAACGAGGCAGACAGTGGATGACTGAGGAAACATCGCTTTGTAGTGTGCAGACCATGCAAATCATTCAACATCCTGTTGTCTTGTCTCTCATGAGACCCGCAGCTATCGACTAACCACTCATGTTTCATTGTGTTTATATGACATTTCTTGCCGTTTGCTAGTCATTGTATATTTGTATGTTAACCGGAGCATTCTCCAGATTCCTTACAATGCCCATACTTCCCTATGATGAAAACATGAGAAAATTACATGTTTACTATGTAAATTTAAAAAAATTACATGAATACCAATTACATAACTACAATGTGAAAATCTATTTATTAAGCTTGATTTTAAAGTTTAATTATTTCTCTCAAGTTTTGAAACCCTAACCTCACAAATGTTTAAATACACTTTCACCACTGAACCATGGTATTTTTTTTTATCATGTGAAGGAAAATCGTATTTATTAAATATAATTTAATAATGATATCTAATTTATTAAATCTTAACTTATAAATGCAAGATGTTTATAACTTATAATGTTGCATTTTCAAGATATGATTAGGCATTGATAATTAGGGATGCAACCGAGGTGAGTTTCGAATAGGTTTTGTAAAACACGAACTTGCCTGTATGGGTTTTAATGTTTTCCAAAATCTTATAAAAACCTTATAGTGTTTTATCTTTTATTTTTAAAACATAACTCTATAACAACAAGTTTTTATATAATTCAAAAGACTTTATAGAGATGGATTTTTATAGAGTTTATATTGGATTAAGTAGAGAATAGAAGGGAAGAAATTAAATAGCATTAAGATCATATTTATTAATTTGTACAATAGTAAAAATTGAGAATTAAATGTGTTATATAATATAAAACTTATATAAGATATATATATATATATATATCTTTTTATCGAGTCAGGTTTTCTATTAAATTTTTTCTAATCTCAAAACTTGATAGAGTAATACTTTATAAGGTTTTTCTCGAGTTCAATAGGTTGAATACTGTTTAACGACCTATCTAATTGTATCTCTATTAGTAATTAATTTTATTTCATTTGTATTTATGTAATTTTTTTAAAAAAGAATGATAGATATGTATTGAACTTATGAAAACATCTATTTAAAAACATACGTATACAGCATACGAGGACATAACTTATGATAGGAAAGGATCTCTTGGCTTTCATTAAATTAGGGATATGATAGATTTTGAGCTATTTTAATGAATCTAGAAAATCAAATGATATTAGATTTTTATCACAATCCCCTTATCTATATACTAGATTTTGAGCCATCTTAAGGGGAATTGAAAATCAAATAATGCAAGATTATGGATAGAGTAACTTCAAAAGATATGGTTGAGATCAAAGGTGTAAGCCTTATGAGGACTTTTAAGCTATTCTTAGTTCACTAAGATGGAGATTTTAAGTATCTCTTGGGTTTAAGTTAGTTATTCAAGGATACCTCAACAAATAATTAAAAAAGTATATAGAAATAAACGACAACTATATCTCTTATAACCCAAAGCAAAAGAATTAGTTCTAATAAGAATAAATAAATCTGCCTACGCAAAATGTATTTTACATGCACATTCCTTTCTTGATAAATGGACAATGCTTGTTTAAGATTTATTCAAATAAGTACTTGATTTAGTCTAGCATTTATGCAATGTGACATTGTCATAAATTTTCTTCCTCCCATTTTTTCTCCAAGCGAAAACATGATGGTAAGTATGAAGCCCTAATTGTATCATAATCTATATGTGGTGCAGCCAATATGCATTCCCTTTCCTCTACTCTTATCAAACCCAATTTAAAATTATTGGTTTGTTTTTTTTTTCAAAATCAAACTTAATCATATGGTTTTACGTTCAGTTCATAAATTTTTTTAACTTTAAAGGGAAAAAGAAAAACCGATTAAATATAGTTTGGTTTGCAATTCGAATCGTTTTTTTTTTCAATAAAATATAATAAATTTAACCACAAGAAAGCACATCGCATAGGCATAACTCCATCAAAATTCAAAACCCATAATTGAGATTATAATTAACCTTTAAAATAAGGAGAACTATCATGATCTATGTAATTAGCAGCTATAGAGACATTACATAACTGAGAATTAATTAAGAAAATTAGGCTAAAAATTATGCTAAATTAGTAATTGTAAGGATATAAAGTGCTAAAGAAAATAGGTTGGTCATGTGATGAAGTTTTCTTTTTCTGTTTTTGTTTTTTTTTTTTTAATAGGAAAGGTTTGGTTCATTCAAACCATATAGTTTGATTTGCCCCTACTAATCGAATCATGAAATGTTTAATTAATGTGAAACAAAATTGATCACAGAAAACATAATTTATGGTTCGATTTGATTTAGTCTTATTTGTAGTTAAGTTTATAGTTCTTTTGCCTAACCATAATAGGTATTGATTTCCAAAATTTGAGCCTTGAATTTATATTGTAATGAACTATCTTAAAACTTATATCATATATAACGTATTGAAAACATGCTATCTTGTCAAACTTATAAAATTTTTTATTATTTTTTTTTTATGTTATTGAAATTTTGAGATAAATTTTTAAGAATTTGTCTATGTTTCCATACTTTGTAACTTGTACATTTTTGTAAATTAAGTTGTTTGGGAAAGTTTAAAAAATAATATGTTTTGAATGGAAGTGATAAAAGATTATAGAGATTAGATTACCTTAGAAGAAATTGCATATAAATCGTGCTGCAAAGAAGCAATGGGTCAAGAAGGTTAGTAATTGAGAAGAAATAAGATAAGAGATGTGAAAACATGACAATAAAGGTAGGGTTGATAATTGGGAAGCGAGACATGAGAGACGAAAAATATAAACTTAGTAATGCCATAAGAAAGATGCGAAAAAATTAAGTTGAAAATGTTTAAAACCTATTATGGATGATTGGCTTGGGTTATAACTTATAAGTTTTCTTTTGTTTTTTCCTTCTAAATAGAACTTAAAAGTTAGAATATAATATTATTTTACATTTATTGTTATTTTGTTGATACTAGTTACTAGGTATGGTCTAATAGCCAAAGGCCTAAGATAGGAACAGCCTAAGTCCACTTGCCATAGTAAAGGAGGATCGAGTACAGACTTAGCTTATATGACCTATAGCTACAATCCAAATGGCCAACTAAACTGACCAAGGCAATTAGGACTCGACCAATCTTAAGCACCACATCATCATCTTGGTTAGCCCCCTCTAATTGGACAGGCCTACCCCTAACTTAGCCCAAGATTGATGAACCATAGGTTACTTCGACTTCATAGCTAACATGGCAACAAGCCTCGAATAGGTAAGTAACCTTTAGGATATGACTCTTAGGTAAAGCCACTCCTTACCTCTTCATACAACACTCACGTTATATTTAATGCGATGTAATAATCAATAGCTTAGCCATATCGATCAGTAGGCCTAACTGTGCAACACCATAGAAATAGTGAGAAGGATAAAACAATTACGCAGCTCAAGAATAATTACTCCATGTCCCAATGTCAGGAACTCTTGTCATCTCCCTTAAATCTTGAGGTTGCTCAAATAATTGCACATCTTATAAATATCCCTTTTTGGGCATTCAAAACATATGTCTACAATCTAAACCAAAAGACAAAATGAACCATACAATCATGCACTCTCTATTGAACTCAAGCTTTTCTTTTTCCCTTTTATTAACTTAAATATTGAAATGATCACATTAGATAAATCCCTAACATAATGACTTACCCCCTTTTTATCCCATAGGACATTCCGTTGAGGACTTAAGCCTTTACAAACTAGGCCCATAGCACCTTAGGAGGCTTAAAAACTCTACCCACAAAATGATCTAAGGCTATATCATCAGCTAATAATTCAACAGGTCGATAAATGATATCATCGAGCTTACATCCTATGAACAAGTTTAGAGTAGGTCAAGTACTGGAGATATCATGTTTGCATCCTATCTTGTGGAGCAACTTCAAGAAAATCCTACGGAAAATCTATCCTATATCACTTATTGCTTATAAAGAGTTTGTCTTATTATACCAATAGAGTAGGATACATGATACAATATGATTGCAATTCACACTTAATTCTATTTATGTTTGTCTCAAATAGGAATCAACAAGTTAGATTAGCATTAAAAAAAAAAAACTTTTGCCTATAATCCCTTTTACTTACCATTTACTAACCAAAAGTAAGACTTTCATTACTTAAAAAAGTTAGTAGATGATTAAGTCTCATCTTCAAATAGGTTTTCTTTTCCATTCATAAAATAATGAATGCATATTATATATATATATATATATATAATAGAGAATATAAGGATGACAGAAATTTTATCGGGAGGGAATTAAACAATTTATTAAATATCTATTAGATACAATTATACTATTGATTACTAAGTCTAATTACGAGTATAATTAAAAATAAAGAAAAAAAAGAACAAATTTAAAAAGTGGAAAACGAGTTTCCTTGTTTTCAATAAATATATATACATATATGCATACATACACACACAAAGATATTTGTAAGCATTTTCATATGGGATTGAACATATCTAATCAATCTCTTCTTTCCTTTGAAAATATAGATTTCGTAGAAGAAAATTGAGATATAGCATCTCCCTTATGGTGGTTGGTAAACAAAGTAAGGTTTTATTTTAAAATTATTATAATTTAATAGTATAATGAGTTAATCTTAAATTTTTCATTTTTTTATAATTATGAAATGTATACTAGTTGGTTGAGAAAAAAAGATAAATAAATAAAGGATGATCTTTTAAGATAAAAACAAATTAAGTCTTTTCTTTTAACTTTTTAAAATCATATTTTTATCCTTATTTTATTTATATCTATTTAACTCTTAATATTTATCTTTTTGAAATTTGATATTTATAAATCCACCTATGATATATTTTGATTTTAAATATAATATTAAGATACATTATTTTTTTTTATCTTATCATATTTATGGTGACATCATGATTGGATAATGATAACGAGTTAGAAAAAGAAAAAAGCTTACATAACTTTTGTAGACTTTCCAATATAACTTTTGTAGACTTTCCAATATATATTTTTATATCTATCCATTTTATCTCAAAAGAATTATAAGAACTAGTATTATTTTCTATTCCATTTTTTGAAAATTGTAATTCAATCCTTATGTTATTTCATTCTTACTTTCGCAAAACATATACTATATTTCAACATTTTTTTTTTAAATCTTGTTTGAAGGCACTATCTTAAATAAAAAAAAAAGAAAAGAAAAACTTCTAATAGTTTTATTTTATTTTATTTTCAAAACTTCCGGTAGTTGTTAAATAGTGAAGTGAAGAAGAAAATTTTTTTTAAAAAAAAAAATAGCCTAGATGAAAAGAAAGCAAGGAATTCGAAAAAAAAGCAAGAAAGTGGGAATATAAATAGAGAGAGAGAGACAGAGAGAGAAGTAGTTGACACATGACGGATTGCTGGGGTCCGACCAATCCGATTCCAGCTGTGGACACTTGTGTTTGTATGTTTCACATTCACATTTCACTCTCCACATTCCGGTTTCCACTCTCCAAAACTCCCCATTGCATGAAACAGAAACACTTGTTACATTGAAAAAACAATCAAATCCATCTTAATTTCTTTTCTTTTTTCTCTATAAATTTAAACCCTTTACCCTTCTCCCTCTCTCTGTTTTTCTCCTACGGTTTCAATGCTATCTATGGCGTCTTGTAAGTCTCGTCTCTCTCTCTCTCTCTCTCTCTCTCTCTCTCTCTCTGTACACTTGTATTGCATGTAAAGCTTCTTTCCTCTCTCTGTACTCTATTGAAATGCCAAAAAAAGGCTTGCTTTTTAGTTGTTTTCTTCTTATTTACTACAAGACAATATATGATCATAGAAAAGGTGGTAATTTTGGCTGACCCTGTTTTCAAATTTGATTCTCCACTTGCCTATGGAAAATAAAGTTTCAGACTTTATCCTCGAATGACCGTTCTTTTCAGTTTCCAAACACGGGTTTGTGATGTTTGATGTTTTTCTGCTTAAAAATCGGAAAAAGGTACGGGTTTTTTTCAACACCCAATGTGGGAAACAAAGAGTGCAAGCTGGACTTGAATATAAAAGGAAGTGTTTGATCATTCCATTCGGTTTCCAAAATAGGGTTTGTGTTGTTTGATCCTTTTCTGCTTCAAGATGTCATAAGGTACTGTTCTTCAAGCATCCAATGCGGGAAAACCAGTAATTTTTTTCAAAAAGAAGTTTGAAGTAAATGCTTTTTGGGCTGTCTATACAGTGCAAGCCCGAGTCAACTGATGCATGGCATGATAGCTGGTTGATATATAGATTGGTTGAACTAAGCCTCTGCAATAATTAATATGTTCCCTTGAATGGGAGGAGCGGTTGAATTACGGCCGTAGTACTTAATTCGGAGAAGGGAAAAAAAAAATTCTAACTGGTTTCATTGTGTTTTGTGTTTTTCAGGTGGATTGGGAGCTTCGGATGTGAAACTTGTTAGCCTCAAGTTTGATAGAGCAGTGAAGATTAGTGAATTGAGCATATGCAAGAGCAGGTCTTGCTTTGTGCAGAAAGTACATAACTATGCAGGTTTAAGGATAGTGCCATGGTTAGATAGAGGTTTAAGTTTGTGCTGCAGTCCATCAACAGGAAATGAAGGTAGGTTGATTTTGATGATGTTCTATTTTTCTTGTTATGGTTTATTAAAGTTATTATCTTCTTTTCTGGAAGCATCAATTTCTTGCATTTAGTTAAGCAAATGATAAAACATGGGAAAAAATCTTTAGCTTATCAAATTTTTAATTGAGCCTTGAAAAATATTCTACAGAAGTTAGAAACAAATGCACTGTCAGTTTAGCTAGCAAAGGAGAGTTGGGAGTGCATCGTCTGATCAATTTCCAATTGAAAGTGGATCTACATAAGGAGAATCACTTGCCATTCGTTGCTTATCAGGGGCATCTTGGAAACATTTGGATCAAGATATGACTTCCAAAAATTAAGATCCGAATTAGTGGATGTTGCTAGATGGAGCGGTACAAAAACAGTTATATGTGATCTACATGAGTTGGTGAAAATTTTGCTACATAAAACTAATCATGATCAAGACAACTCAGGCACAACCCAACACGACATGTTTAACCTGAATATGTAATGATTCCCAGAAAAATGTTTTGCTTATGATGCTTAAGAGATCTTTTGTCTTTTTAAATACCGACATGAATTTGATACAAAATAAATACGGTGACACAATTTGCCACCTGTAAGAATTAGCTCAAAAGATAAATACAGTGACAATTTATTTGCTTATTAATGATGGAAAAAGAGATTACTTTTTATGAGACCCTGTCCCCTTAGGTTCGAGCTTCTACCTCCATGCCCCCAACCCAAGCTAGACTCCGAGGCCTCCAAGGATTAGCCAGGCGGATTTTATCCTAGTAACTGGCCAAGGACGGGTCTGAGTACATGCACAGCCTGCTTCTGCACCGACTTTCTCCTCATCCCAACCTCTATGTACTGTTCTGAGCTACCAAGCTCCTTCCAGTGTAGAGTGTAATACTGCCAACCTGTTCCAATTCTACCTAGACGCTGACCAACCTATTTCACTGTTTGCCAGGGCCCCAACCTACATCAGCTCGGCCAGATTTGAACCCACTTTCTTTCCATACAGATTCCTCACAGAATATGGAATGACTGGATCTGTGACATGCATCTTCTCTTTTTCCGTATATGTCAGGGATTGTACTATTATTCTCTTTGTATCATGTCATTGTTGCCCCTTTTAGCATATCCTAGGTTAGTTATTGAATGTTACTAAACTTGTAATTGTGCCTTTCCCATTTTTATCCTAGAGGCTTACTATTAAGTCTCTTCTTCTTGTATGCCACATCAATCACCCTTTTTTTAGATATTGAATATTCTTGTTACTTGCAATTTCCCTTTCCAAGTTCCTTCACTCTTATCAAATTCCATTATAGCTAGGAAATTTTGGCGAGTGGACCTCATCCTGTTGCCTATGAGTCACATCAAGCCTTGGTTTTAGTTGTGTTGGACCATCTCGGTGGGTAATATCCGTGAGGTTTGCCTCACATTTTGCTACAAGTGAACCATTTTCCCACCTTCTTCTTCATTATTTTTAAGGACCCATTCCCCCCTACGGTTAGCCCTAATGATTTCTAAGCTCCTAGGTACACCAATTTTAGCAAAGCATATTTGGCTGGTCTTGGCTGGTGTTAAGGTACTAAGTAAAGCTTTCATGAAGCTTGACTCTGGTTATAACTCAATTTGACATGCTTATCAGCCTTCTAGGTTTTTCCCTATCACAAAATAAGTTTGATTGCTGAGAAAATGGGTTGGAAAAGCCATTCATATATTCATAATGAAAATGATTGGTTGTTGCAGAAATAGAGAAGCCTTTCTCAAAATCAACTTTAGTGCTTAGACCATGATTATACTCGATGAATTTCTGAGTTTCTTTCTCAACCTTCTGAGGGATAATGGACTAGTGTGAAACATAATTTGATTACTTTGTGTTCTGACCTATCCAGATTTGATTCTTTCTGAGATTTGGTGATTTCAAATTGGTGGATTCCCTATTGTTTCTCTTCTATGGGAAATGTGATATTGTTTTTATTATCTAATATTTTTGTGGCATCTCATCTTTACTTTATTTCACATTACATGCTAACAATCCGATAGGAGGCTTTTAAAAATCCCTATTGTAAACAGCGTAAATGGAACCTTCTACCTATTACCTCCAGCTTATTCTGAAATGCTTTGGCTAATGCAGTAGTAGTAGCAGAAAATGCCCCAGAAGAGTTTCAATTTTCTGGCCCACCAAGTGATCTCATACCCACTGCATCTGAGGTCAGCAAATTAGTTAATTTTAACAAGTGTCTTTTTTCTTTAGTTTTTTTTCTTTTTTTCCCCCCTTTTAGGCCAGATAATGAAATTGATTCAAATATGTTGGATGTACAAGTGATTATATTCATAGTCAAGGCTTAATTGTCTGTTACATTTCCCATATATTCTTCCCCCTCAACCTAAATGACCTAAATGCTTTGCAGCTGGAATCTCTCCTTACGGTATTATGTGAGACTACTTCAATTGCGGAGTTTGAAGTGAAAGTAAGTGGCCATTTTTCGTGCATTTGACATATTAACTGCAATGGGCTTTCTTCTGTAAACAGTTACCAGAACAATAACAGATATTTTCTTCTGTAAACTGGGCATGCCAAAATGTACTCACACACCCCTTATCCACATATGGAAAAATGCTACGGACTCTAGGTACAGGCCCACAATGGTTATTTTCTTATTTTCGATTAGAACTTTTAATTTCTCTATGCTACTATTAGCTCAATGGATTCCGGCTTTATGTAAAACGGGATATGGCGGAACAGCACACACCGCCTCCACCTTCTCCATTGCCTTCTCCTGTTTATGCTGATACATCTCCAGAGACACCAGAGACAGACGGTTCCAGTTCTAAATCATCAGTGGCTCTCACCAAGTCATTTTCTAATGGAACTGCATTGTTGCTTGATAAAGCTGCCGATGAAGGCTTGGCAATACTACAGTCTCCAAGGGTTAGAAATGTTTAATTTCTGTTTGCATGCATGACTATGCATGTGCATGCATCTATGAAGGATGATTATGGTAAACTCGTTTAGTTTGATGTATTGTTAGGTGGGGTTTTTCCGACGGTCTCGTACCATAAAGGGGAAGCGTGCACCACCTGCATGTAAAGAGGTGAGGTTCTACTGCTGAGGTACCTGATAATATATAGTTTTTTCCCTCTTATATTATATATATATATATATATGCTTTTCCCTCTGCTTTTGCTGTATTTGTAAAGAATAGATCTCTTCTCTCTGATTTTACGTTGTAAAATCACATAATGATGGATGAGCAATTGTTGAACAACTCTCTCTCTAGGTGTATTAACCTTGGATAGAGGCCAACTTGACTTTCATGGTTTTGTCATCTGAGCCATGTATTAAGCTATTCTTATAAGGAGACAGAGATAATGCATTATCTATCAGATTCTTGAGTATAATATGTCCTCTTACAGATATCTGCAGGAGAAAAGTCAATTTTTATCCTTGTATATTTCATGATTAATAGTAAATACAAGTATAAATGTCTCTTTTCTCTCCAGAACCTGAAAATCTAGTTAGAAGTTTACTAAAGAAGCTTCATTGTTTGGCAATTTTACTCAAAATAGGACACGGCACATCCTAGGAGAGATATTCTAGAAGAATTGGTGAAAGCAAGAAGTTAGCGTAGTGACGATGACCGTTAATTATAACTAGTTTCACAGTGAAGTTTTCTTATGGTCTGAACTGTAAAGCTGGGTAATATTACTTCCAAGTATGTGAATGTTTTCTGATGAAAGAAAATGATGTATGATATGGTATCCTGTATCCATGGTTACATGATGGTTAAATTTATTTCCTTGTATATTTGCCGAGCCCTGATCCTTTTGGTGTTATTTCATCAGAAGCAAATAGTGAAGGAAGGTCAAGTGCTTTGTTATATCGATCAGCTTGGAGGAGAGATCCCAGTCGAGGTTAGACTTTTTTTCTTTTACAAACATGTGCGGTTGCAACTTGCTACAATGTTTTCTCGTCTTTCTTTATCCTCTCCATCGTGTTATCTTTCATTATTATTTCTATACAAGTGAATACATATTCTTTGACTTTCTACCACTCTTCTGCAGTCTGATGTTTCTGGAGAGGTTGTCAAGATCCTCAGAGAGGATGGTGGTACGCTTCTGTGTTATCTCTTTCTGTCATGATTTCTCGTAGTTTTTCTGCGGATAATCTTGTTTAAAGTCTTTAGTCTTTATTGACTTAACAGAACCAGTTGGATATGCTGATGCCCTTATTTCGATTCTTCCTTCTTTCCCTGGAATCAAGAAGCTGCAATAGATGGTTCTGCAAACGTTTTGATTTATTTGCAACTGCTGGATGAGTTAACTAAGGCGGCATTTGTAGCGCTTTCTTAACTGTTTATCCATTTTTCTCATCTTTAAATTCAGAAACTCAGTTTTGCTTGGATCATGATACTATTCCTCTATTACAAATTCAGAATTTTTGTGTCGCAGTAGACATGCAACACGATACTATTATCGTCTCTTATTTCAACACAGTTAAAATGATAGACTGACAGTCTCCTTGATGGGATCGAAGACTAACCCCTTAATAATGATGAACATATATATCAAAAACTTCTACGGAGTGTAGAACACTTTAATGGAGGGTTTGGATACGGCAAGCATATCCATTTCTTAACTTCTATCTTGAGAACTTGAAAGATAAAATAAATTTTTTATTTTTTAAAAAAAGCAATTGTATACTTAGTGTTAGGATTGTAATTGAATTGAATCAATATAGTATTTTGCTTGAGTTTAAACTCAATTTAAAACTCGGAACATGAATTTGGCTCAATTTTGATTGAGTTTTAAATTTTGAGCTTAAATTTATCAAATTTGATTTGAAGATATATATAGCAAGTATGAATTTAGTTTAATTTTGATTAAATTTTAAATTTTGAGCTCAAATTTGACTTAAAATGATATATATAACAAGTTTAATTAACTCGATTAAATAATTTTAAACCCATTAATATTTAAAAAGAAAAAAAAATTATGTTAAATTTAAATATCCACCTAAGTCTATCGAGTTTAATATTTTAAAATTCGAGCTCGACCTAATTGCTATTAGAATAGTTTAAGTTGCAATAGTTTAAGTTCTAATTGGACTCAATTAATGCTAAATCAAATTCAAGTCATGCAGTTTGGAAGCCCAAATCAAATTCAAGTAAAACTCCAATCGAACTCATGCAGTTTGCAAGCCCAAACCGATTTGATTCATTTATGTCCCTATTTGGAATATCTGATTCCAGCGACTGATTTCACATTGACGTCGATGGAATCGTCAAATTAGAATAAATGGCCAAAATGAAGTATTTACAGTAGAAAGGCGAAAAACATAATTGCGAACGAACACTATTAAAGTGGAGTAACCTTAAATGTGTGCATGATTTTCCAATAAATGCTCCTAATGAAAGTTATCAATGGAAGCATGCCCCTCCTTTCAGTGTTGCATGAAGGTGAACATATCTGCAGTGTCAAGGAGCTTTCTCTGCAGCTTGTGCCCATTTGATGGTAGATCTTGCCAAGGAATCCACGGGATCGATACATTTCTTTAGAAGAGGATCATCGTGGGGCAAAAGATCCCGTATCTCATCAGACCCAAGGATGACCATATTGACCGCTCTCACCAGCAAGACGTGAAGAGCAATTCTTAACAGATTGCTAGCTCCTTCAGTATCGTTACGGTTCAAAGCTTCGATCGCAGGTATCACAGTATGATCCATGGTTGCTTTATCTGGTAGCAGCACCTCAAAACCCTACAAACCAGAAGACAAATTGGAGAATTATTCGACTTTCAGAACATATCATCACAAATTTCTTATCTGTCTAGCCCATACAGGAAGGAAAGTATTTCAACTCAAAATGTTATAAGAGTTCTTGACGTGAGCACGCATTCAAGGAACATAACGGAATTTGCTGCTTACGGAGAATGAACATTTCTCCATCACATCTCAGATTCAAAATCGAAGGTTTAAACACATGGAAGGTCTCACCACGGACGACTTCCATTCAGACACTGGCTCTTCACAAATACTAATTTCATTCAAGAATCACTAGAATTATAGTATGTATAAAGTAAATGGCAGAAAAAATGTAGCCAAAAGATTGAGAGTCGCAGAATTACCTCATTTTGTAGTTTCTCTTGATAAAATCCAGCGGATAGAACTGCATTTGTGGCGAGCAAACCAATCCGCAGAGGACTTCCAGCTTCGAGTGGCTTCATTTTTGCTTCTTTAAGCTCCTTGGCAACACATTCAGCCATATGCAGAAAGGAAATGGGACAACCCTCTCCGACCTCATCATACCACATATGTGAAACATGACATGGCATGACGATGCAACGAGCACCGGATTTTTCAAGAAAGACCCTTTTACTCCGTAAGTTCTCGACAATTCGTTCGTGATCCACCGGGGGACGTTCAATATTACTGCCAATTGGAGGAATGGAACTCCTCTGAAGTGATAACAGATCCTTATTCAACATGGGATCCGAAAAAAGAACAAAAGGCAGGCCATTTTCCTTATCTTGAGAACTCCACTGAACAAGTTTCCTCACGAAATTCAAAGACGACTCAACAGATACACCTCCAATAATACCAACGGTATTTTCTTGAGTAAGCAAAGAACCAGGAGAATGCCAGGTTTTCGAAGCTCTCTTCGAGCATCTACTCTTCTTTACTTCTGGTAAATAATCACTCTCATCAGTTTGCAAATAAACAGAAGATGGCGGTACAGCTAAAACTGGACTAAACCTTGTTCCGTACACATTTCCATGGGTATGAACAGTACCATAGGCCCAAGCTGTGTAGTTAAAACTGGAACTAAGAGACATTTCCTAAGCAATTCTTCTTCTTCTTTCAATGGTGGAGGGCCGCAGACCGATTTTGATCCCAAAACACTCTTTAACTTCTATTCATAACCTCATAAATTTACAGAGATCTTAAAGTTGGACATTATATTATTGCTAAAGATCCAACCTTTACACAAACCCTTCTAAAGATCATAAACTTATAAAGGAAGGACAACCATCATGCACATGTAAGAGCTTGATTTTCATATTGAGCTTGTAACAAAACAGAAAACCCACTTCCTAAATGTAGTACTAGCCTATGTAAAGCAGGATTAGGGAATCAAAACACAAAACAACAATAGAATTGTAAACAAAGACTAATAACGCGTACAAGTAAGAGCTTAATTCAGATGTAGCTTCTATAAAACACCCACTTCCTAAAACTAGTACTAGCTTAAGCAAAGCTCAATTGGGTACTTAAAACACAAACCCGGGATCAAATTAGGTGAGTTGCAAGGAAAAAGGTCTCACCTTTATATAATACAAAACTCTATCAACTGGGTCGTTTAGTAAGCAAATGCTGGAGAAGTACAGCTAGGGACTAGTTCTAGCAGCTGAAGCATATTCTTCATTTCCTTAAAGAGGAAAACATGGGTCCCATCCCAAGTCCTACTGGAGTTGAGCCAATCAAGAGAATAAGCAAACAAAACACATGGAATTATCAGCACACGGACTTATAAGCACTCAAAGGGGCCCAGCAAAGCGACTTCCATCTTCCTCTTTTTTCCAAATACCATTATGATTTTGTTTTGTATTCAAAACGTTTAAGAAAACTCTGTTTCGATTGATGGAAAGCGGTAGATATGTAGAGGGGAAATATTGTGTTTGATGAAAGAGGAAATAGATAGAAGAAGACGGAAAGTAGCAAAATATTTTTATTTTATATGCCACAATCTTTCTCTTCAAAATTCAAGAAAAATAAGTGAAAACTATAAAAAAAAAAGATGATATTTATGAAATTATTTTTTATAATCATTTTATCAAAATAAATATATAAATGATTTCGTTTCTTTTATTTTTTTTTATATTATCAAATACAAAATAAAAATTACACTTCTTCCTATTCCTACCCTTTTCTTTTTCTTGTCCTTTGTGCAACTCTCCACCGATTTCTCCTGTCATCATTACCAAGTATACTTTTGTGAAATTTTTTCAAATTTCTTTTAAAGTGGAAAAAGAAAAGCTAGACAAGGCATCCACTAAAAAAAAATCTGTCATGGTAATAAAAGCCCAAGCCTATGATATTTGTGTGTGTTGTTATCTTTTATCCTATACAAAATAGCTTTCTTTTTAATTTATTATCAAGCTAAAAGGTAAAATAATTTATGCGTATATATTTTTTCACATCTCGTAGTTCTTTCAAGCGAAACTTGCTCAAAATTACAATAACTAAAAATATTATGAGCATATTAGGCGTGTTCTCCTGAATTATTTTTATGTTTAAAAAATCTTGTACGTCTTCCGCGCAAAGGCTTACAAGAAGGGGAAAATTTGTTATAATTTTGAAAATTAAAAGCAAAATTGTCTTTGGTTGTATTCAAAAAACGAATTCCTAAAAGTTTAAAATGGGAAGAGAAAAGAGAGGATTTTAGAATAAGATTTTCTTGAATTTTAACCATGAATGAAATTTTAATCCACTAACTAACTATTGATTTTCTAACCTAATCTTGTGTTTACTAATTTTTCGAAATAATCTACCATGATATGATCAGAACAATTTTTCTCCCATCCTAAACACAACCTTATCTTCAAGGTTTCAAGAACGAAGGAAAAAATTATAAGAATTATGAGTAAACAACACTACGTAAAAGAACAAAAACCTGCTCAACCGGTTTAATTGCATAAAAGTTATCTAATAGAAATTCAACTTCGGAAATCAGCACGTGGATGGCCAGATAAAATAGCATATCTCACAATTAATATCGCATCTAAACAAAATTGTTCACCCTTATCCAAAAAAGTTCTTTCGAATTTTGTTGTTATCATCTAAAATTATTTTAACTAAAATCACAAAATAATAGTTGATATTTAAATTTTTTAAAATGTCTTATGATATAATTATAATATCTTTTACCTTTTTTTTTTCAATCACTAACTATAAGTGATTATTTTTTTAAGATAATATCTTTTAAAAAATCAATAAAGTAAGTTTAGAAGACCCAACATTTCTTTCTCCTTTTTCCATGTGTTCATCTCCACTTCCATGGGAACATTTTTTTGGATATTTTTGTTATGAGTTAATTATAAATACCATTTACTTATATTAGAAAAGACAAAAAATTAAAAAATAGAAAAAATATGGAATGTAGAATATCATGTTCCATGTGCTGGCATGTGTTGAAAAATAGTGGAATATTCTAAACTTTTTAGGCTTGAAGGAGGCCATTATATATCCTGTACATTTTCTGTCCAAAAATCGGAAATGAAAAATCCAAAAAAATTATTCCCCAATTGTGATTTGGGTTTTGAAACTTTCTGTATAATGTAAATTTCCAATTTGGCTACATCCAACCCCAACCATTTCGTTTACTTCATTTATTCATTAACTCCAATTTCCATTCCACTATTTAATAAATTTCATTAATTTTTTGCAAATTTACAATTTAATTATGTATAGATTACAAATACCTAAAAGACAACATTATTTATACTCCAAAAATCATATTAAATTTCTGCCATGTTCCAATTGGAATCAGAGCTCTCCAATTATCACCGTAGTTGCCACTAATACGAAGGTTGACAAGACCAATTAAGTTAAATGTAACTTTAAGAAAATCTGGGAAGAATAGGAACAGGAAAAGAAACTAAGATCAACAATGGAGTCTCTAAAAAAAAAAACTATGTTGCAAACTTGAGGAATTGATGTAAATAATGCAATCCTAAGTAAGTGCTCCTAACTCGATTTTTAATCTAGGAAGAATTGAAAAAATGAAGTTGGAAAAACAAAAACTACAGTAAATCCATAGCCAATTTACACCAACACAACCCAAATCAACACCATCATCTCCATTGATCACCAAAACTTAGATACTGAACAACCTAACATCTTCACAACAAAACAAAAACCACTAATAGTCAAATCTCTTACCACCTCTTATAAATTTCGTAAATTTAGCTTTTTAAATATAAATGCCGTAAATAATTTCCTTGAGTCAACAAGCATAAAATTAAAACTTTAAATTTGGAACCTAAAACAAATATCCTAATATATGTTTTAAAAATCTTAATCGTGGAAGAATAACTCTAAATCCTGTGTATGTATACTTACAAAAATTTGAACTTAAACAAAATAAAAACCCTAAACACTAAATCTAAGATTGTGAAACTTTATAATTAACTGCAATGCTAATAAAATCCTAAATCAATAAAATTATCTCTAAATATGCAAAATCGCGTAAAATTGCTAATGAATGATTAAAATAAATTTAAATAATAATAATTCATTAAATTGAAATAATTAAATAATAAGTTAATAAGTTTGCAAATTTAACCTTACTTACAAATACATGTGGCACAATATGCACATATATGTACTAAATATTTATTTGAACACATAATATAATATACTATATTGCATATGTCTTATTAATGCACTTTACTAGATATAAAACAATTAAATGGTAACTAAATAAACCAAATCATGTTAGTTTCTCTTTAAAATTAAATCTCTCTCTAACCAAATGAAAATCACTCATCATAACCATAGCAACCTAGTTAACCCTAGAAAGTATTCTTAAATCATGGAAAGCTACTCCTTTTTTTTTTAGAAAGCCCATGCTTTATCTCAAATCGATCGATCTTTATCTTTCCGTTCTTTTCTTTTTTTCTTTTCCCTTTCTTCCCTCTTTCTCCATACTACCACCAGTTGCAAATGGGCAACACATTCTCCTTATTTTTTTTCTTTTTTCTTACGATTAATCAATGAAACACACTCTTCATTTCTCCCTTTATTTGACTGACACACGTCCCCTCCCAACCCTACCCCATAAATCCATTCATTTTCTTTTACTTTCATAGACTATTTTTAATATGTCACTAATATACATCCTAACGTAATTTCACTTCCATTTTCTTATCAAGAGCTAATCATTAAAAGTGATTCTTAAAAGTTTGAAGAGAGAAACAAGGAGCCTAGGGAGTTTCAATAACTTACTATTAAAACCCTCCTTGGAAAGTAAACATTAGTTTTTTCTCCTTTTGTTACATTTTATTCTTTATATTTCTTGGTTTCTTATATTTCAATTTTTCCACGTATTTTCTTTTGTTTTAATATATTAGAGGAAGCAAATGAATGTACATTAGGGGTTGTACACATATGTAAGTTTAACTACATGTATATGACAAAAAATGTCAATGTAATGCTTATATCATATGAGTGAAGTATTTTCATTAAAACTTAGCAAATTTTTGTTTAATATACATATATGGGCTAAAAAATATATGATGATTCCCGAAACATATTTTTAATTTTCTATTGAAAATAATAACATACAATGTGATATATATATATCGAAAAATATGAGCATAAAAATATATATTAACACATGTACATGTATAAGGGCAGGAATTTGTATGAAGTATAATAGGCATATATATATATATATATATATATTATTTTCCTTAACTTGGAACGATAGCACATGTCAAAAATGTTATATCTATACTTATGCATATATATATATATATATATATTTCTTGAAAGTTTAACAATAAAGGCTAAATACATGTATATTTATGCCAAAATTCATGAATATATATTCTTGAAACTATATTCTTTATTTAGTTTATTTTTTGAAAGGATATTAACATAAATATATAGTGGAATTACCTATAATTAGTAAAATATGTAAAATCAACAAATTTAGAAAATATTACAAGAAATCTCTTTGGAAGCAAACCTACAATCAATCTTCAATTTTAACCCAAATTTTTTTTATGTAAAAGTGATAATTAGAAATTATTTTAGGATAATTGCAACAAGATTAATTAGAATAATTAACAAATTAAGGCTTAGAAGCATTAATATGTGAAAATAGGATAAAAAGGACATAGAAGCCCATGATAAAGCCTATTACCAGATATGTTCCAAGGGAAAAATGTACACAAAAACTTGGTCTAATTAAAATATGAGTAAAAATGTACAAGCAATTTAGGCCATAGGTGTAGAATTGGAAAAAAAAAATTAAGGAAGACGCCCATTTAAGGAAAACAATTGAGACTTCGGGCTACAAAGTGAAGAAAACAGAAGAATGCAAAATTTAATAAATTTATTCAAGCCTAACTAAAATTTTAGAAAGTCCATTTGTTATTAAAACAAACCCAATATAGGTATGGATATAAATTTGATATAAGATTGTACAATAGGAAACCTTAGAATTCTCAACTAAGCTCATAAGAATAAAATAAGTAAAAGTTAAGTCTATATAATTTTAAACACATTAATGATATTTAGGTAATTATCGAGAAAAGTCCATAAAAAGTAATTAAAAATTGAATGGGCTTGATATTATAAAATTCATAACTGTCTAGACCCATATTGTGATATCTCATAAATCAATAATCAGACATGAACATCTGAGTATTAGGATAAAGCCATATTCTTGTACGATTAGGGTTGATAGTTAATTTATATAATTCAGGAAAGTAAACTAATTAGATTAAAAACTTATGAGAAACATAATAACCCTAATTGAGGGATTCCCGTACATTTGGAAGTCAATAATATAAAAAGATATCAATAATACAATTAAAATAATGAGGATTTATTTTATATGAGTCACTAAAATCGCATTTAAGCATCCGTATCTAAATTTAAGGCTTTTAAGAAAAAATTATTCGATTAAGTTCAAACTTTACGACTAGGATGGAAAAGTTAGTCAAAGCAACTCAATAAAATTAGATTTTAAAAATAATAACTAAAAATCCCAATTTTTGTCTTAAAAGCGAGATTATTCAATATAGTGTAAAAATAATCAAAACTCCTAAAATCGAGCTTAAAATGTGACAAGGAGTTAAAAATAAGTTAATTAGGTTATAAAATGCATTAATATAGCATAATATGCTATATAAGAATACACATATTTTTGTGAATATACCCGATATATATAATAATTATATCTGTAAATTAACTTGAAATTATATAATTATGTATAATAAGCAATAAATTTGCAAAATTAATTAGGGAAAATATCTTAAAAATAAAAGATATACTAGAAACATGACTATATGTATATAATTACTCATTACGTGTATAGTGTATATAAGATATGTACCGATATATTAACAAAATCATTAAATACTAACATAAAACACTAAAATACCCCAAAATATTATCTAAAAATTATAAAAAAAAAAATAAGAAACAACCCAGAATATAATTGGATTAAATGTGGAGCAGTTTAAAAAGGATAAGCGGTTGCATCAAAAGCAAATTTATGAAAATTTGATATTTCCTACTATGTGTTTTTCAAGAAAAATATTAAAACAAATTATTTAATAATTAAGGAAAAAAAATTGGCCAACCCTAATTACTATAAAAATGACTCCCCTACATCTGATACACGTTTAGGATTCCAAATTATAGAAAGAAAAAACTAGTAAAAATCGAAGGAAAATATGAAAAAATCAAAACAAAAACAGAGCAAGGACTAAGCTAAGATAGTTCTCTAACCAAATAATGATCTATTGTGACACCCTTCCACCACCATAGAGTACTACCAGCGCCCTTGTTGGCCAACATACCCCCATCGGCTAACGGTGGTCAGAGTATCGACGAACAGGTCGATCGATTTTCTGCCTTATTTTTCTTATAATTTCTAAAAATATTAAATTAAGTCAAAAAATGGTGAATAAAATTATATCTAGGTTATGTTAGATATAATTTCACGTTATGATTTTATTTTTGTAAAATTATAATTATTTTATGTACATACTTAAGAAAGTCACTATTCATCCGAATTTTGACTTTCAAAATAAATACCCTAAACAATGTAGTTTCTAGCTCAAAATTTTTGCGTAAAATGCATATGATATATATTTAATTTCTATGTAGGAATATTGTTAATTTAGGTACTTTTGATATTTAATGTAAATTTTTGCCGTAAAAATAGCTAGAAATAGAATGAAATAATGAAATAATTAGGTTTTTATGAAATTAATTAATGGAAATGGTAGATACTAACTTCTGGTGAATTTTAATGATGTTAGGATATATTTGAAATATTTTTTTTATAAAAATAATAATATTTGGTTAATTAAATGCAATTTAGGGGTAAAAATTGTAATTACAAACTTTTAGACGATGAACCCAATAGCATGGAATCATATAATGATTGAGTTCCCCCTATTTTTGGAAGTCTATAAAAATTTTCGAAGAATTATTTGGTGAGTTAAGCTATTTATTATAAGTAATAAAATAACTTAAATTACGAATTAGAGGTCATACTTAGTAATAATGGGCTAAAATATCATAAATGTTGAAATAAAAACTATATATATACATACTGGTTAGATTTGGTAAAATTGAATTTTTAATTTATTTAATGATAGTTTTTACAACTTAGGTAAGTTATATACATATTAGGATTTAATAATACTCATATTATTAAGTTATATTAGCAAATTATATAAAAAAATAGTTTAATTACATAAAATGAGTATAATATGATAATACTTATTATAGGCACATATTAGTATATTGAAACTCGAAATACCCTTTAGAAGTCATTTTTGGAAATATAACCTATAATATGTATCCTTAGGTATATATGAACCCAATGACACTACTTTTGCTAAAATCGGATAATCTTAAATAATATAACTTATATCTCTATAATATTACGAAAATTTATGAACTATGATAAATTGATCGTCATTGAAACATAAATTGACCAATTAATAGTAGATTTCGATACGATTGAAACAATATATTATATATAATAGTATAATTGCGTCTATTATTGATACTTAATGACTTAACTTATATAATAAAATTATATCTCATTATATAAGGAAAACAATAATATACTTTATGTATATACACATATATATATATACTTGTATATATAACTATATAGCGAAATATAAATAGATAAAACCCTAATGTTTTCGTAACTCTTATGAAAACTAAACTTAAACTTTGTATATATATAATGTCTTCCAGTGAATAAAGTGTTGACAGCACAAGTCTTCCACAGTAAACGTTAGAATAGGTAAGTGTGATTAATGCTTCACAATATTTTGGGGTATTATTTCAAAATATCTAAAAACTTTGATATGTATTAGCTTATGATTATAGTTAGTTATTTATGCGTATGCAGCACTTATAGTTAGATTTTGAGTTACTGTGATGGGAATCGAGCTTCATGCTATGGTTGTTCTATAAATATTATTATGTTTGAACTATTTAAGCTTAGTTGATTACCTTAAAAATGAACTAACTTAAATTCGACTTAAGATCCAATCTGATCCGCATCATCACCCACTACAGGTAACCACTAGGATTCTCAAACCCATATGGACTCTTTTTCATGAGGATAGCTAAAATAGTTATTTCCCTACTTTTAACCAAACTAAGTGATATGAGAGGAGGTCGCGGTAAGGTTAGGGCATATGGTTCAAAGGTGGTCACGAAAAGGAAGGTGTTATCTATTGCATAAACTCCAGTTTGGTTTCAATTTATGAGTGTATGACGTCAATCTCCTCAATCCAAATTAGAGCGAGTGTAATTTCTTTGATCTCACAACAAGCTAGATAACGTTGTATGATGGCGTTTACTTGCACATGCATTGCATCTAACCAACTTGGTTAAAACCTTTATTTGTAATATATTAGGTGCATACTTCTGTTTTAACCCTACTTACTAAGTAAATTGTCGCTCATTTTTTTATAGTTTATTTTGCAAATTTTGAATGGATTACAAATATCTACCCAAAACTAGAGAACTAGCAAACTGGGATGGAGAGTAAGTTATAACAAGAAATGGTTGGCTATTTTCCTTAATATTGATTTTCATAATTTTTATGGAAAACTACATAAAACTCCTTAAGGAGCTTGGTAGTTTTCAATATTTTAATTTGTATAAAAATAATACGTACCAATAGGATTTATTACTACTCTTTTACAAAGTCAAATTGATAAATTATCAATTTATTTTTAACAAATTATTTTAAAAGATTACTCAATAGGTTTATATCAAATAAGTATCGAATTGAATGCTTCAAAAAAGTAGAGTTGAGTATGCCTAGTGTAAACTGGGTCTAGGACAGCAACTGTAATAACAGTTTCTATCTTAGGATGGCTCACATGGTTGAACTATTATAATTTCACATTTTTAGAGCGTGACATATACAAGGAAATGCAAGTCCCGACTCCCAAAACGGACCTTACTATGTGAAAACATATTTGAAAATAATAAAAATTGATTAGAAGATCATAAGAATCGGATTTAAAATAAAAAAATTATACACGATTAAATATTTAAATAATCTGAGAAAGATAAGTTGAATAACTAAGATATTCAAGTGGTTTGGTGTAAACCCTGCAATTAAGTATACATGGTTCGATTCATAAAATTTGAGATGATCGGATAAGTTTTCCAATTGAACCTAAATTTTATGATGAAGTTAAAAATATTAATAAAGCAATCCTGTGAGTTTGAATTTAATAAAAAAATAATAAAATAATCAATTATTATAATACTGAATTATATATAAATTTCTTGTTATTTATCGAAAACATATGAAATTAATTTCGATAACTAACGAATCGATAGAGATAAATTATAAAAAATATAAAATAACATAAATAATATTTATTTATACCATATATATATATTTATGTGTAATTAAAAATACGCGAAATTACTTAAAATGCCAGAAAAATACTAAATAATTAAAAAATTCATAAATAATTGAGGAAAAATAAAAAAAATAAAAAAAGTATGGAAATGTCTAGAATAAGGGCATGGCATGCCATGTAATGAAGAAACAAAATCAATCAATAAAAATGAAATAAATAAAAAGTTAAAAAGAAAGAGATAAGGGACACATGTTAACAAAAAATCAAAAGGAAACTATAAAACATTGTTATAAATTTAGATCGACTTAACCAAAAATCATTTTAGTGAGTTGTGAATTTAGGAAAAATAGAGAGAAATCAAGAAGAAAAGGGAAACCAATTTTTCCAAAAATATACAAAATAGTATGAAAATATAGCTTATAAGAGGAAACCATATCCGACGACCACCTGGGGAGGAGCAACCACCACCACCACTAGATAGCATCCCCACCGTTTAGGGCTGTTAACATAGTGGTAGCTGCCACTGGTGGCTGGAGGCTTTTTAATCGGTAAATTTTAATTTCCCTTCTAAATTTTTTTAATTTACTAAAAATATCAAATATGCATGGAAAATTATGAAATTTTGTTTTCCTAGATATTTTTCATGTATAATCAGAATATCAAACTATTTTTTTTTAAATTAGAAGTACTTATATAGGTTCCTTAAGAAGAAGCTTGATTCCAACGAATTTTGTATGAATTTTCAAAAATCGTAAACAATATTATTTTGAGCTAATTTTTTGTGTACATATTCCTTATATGGTATATTTAATTTACATAAAAATAATTTTTTATAAACTATATGTTTAATATTTATTAAAATTTCTTTTGTTGAATTTTCCATGTTTTTCATATGAAAGAAATAATAGGTTTTTAATTAAATTCCTTAATGAATTTAATTTGTAATGAATTATATAGCTTAATTATGATTTTGTAAATATTCGATTTGAATTTTATAATTTTATTTGGTCATTTACCTAATTTAAGTAATTTTTAGCAAAATCGGATGTAAAATCAGTATACTGGAGAATAATATATATTAAAATATCCTAGTACTTTTCATGATTATAATATAACAATCATAATTTATTAAGTATAATAATTTTTTCGTAGCTTTAATGGAGCTTGGATAATAATTATTATATATTTACCTAGCGTTTATGCATAATATGTATTAAATATGTAGGTAAAGAGGTATATTTAAGTTAATTTTGTAATTTAGAGTTAATTAGATATAATTTCTGAATTAGGATAATTAGATATCTTGATATGTTTTTGGATGATGAGGGATAATACATGTAGTGTTAGAATTGTTAGATAGATTATATAAGTGTATAATATGTAATAATACATAATATATGTATTTAAGAATTAAATGGGTAGAAAATATTAGGTAAAGATTAATGATATTATAATATTAGGAATATAATATAAATTTGATTTGGAAGGTAAATTTACAAAATTATATGAAAAATATAGGTTATTCTCACATCAAGAACTAATTCGGTAGTTTAATTAAGAATATAGTATACCGTATCAATTAAAACATTAGTTAAGAGCTAAAGCAAAGATTTAGGATACTTAAATGAAATGTGATTAACTTCACATAATGATTTGAAACAAGTTCTTAGGATTCGCGTATAAAACCAATAATTGGAAACTAAATTAAAACCTAATTCAATAGCTAAATCGAAATTGAAATAAGAAACAAATTTGAAACCTGGTTCAACAAAAGAAGTAATTCTTAGAGACTTAGACCTAAATCACCAAATATAAGAAGATTATAAACCAAAGATAATCATAATCTAAATTACATAATAAAACATATCTATGATAGTTATGTAGAAACTAAAACAACATTTATATTATAGGGATTATTGGTGATGGCATATACAAGTCGCATCTTGAGTAAGCAAGCGGGAAGTCTAGATAAGTTGAGATTAATACGTTACTGCATTTCGGAGTACTAATTTGTAATACTTGAAGGCTTGAAATTATAATTGATTATGTTTATTAAATAGTTGACTATGCGTATGCGCTTATTTCTAAGTTGATGATATGATTTTAGTTTACTGCTCTGACTTGTATTTGTATAATTTGTTAAAATGATTGAACATCTTAAACCGGATTTAACTAAATATATGACTTGTAATTTTAAATCAGACCTACATAACAACCTATTTAGGAAAACATTAAGGTTCTCTGGACCAATATCGACCCCTTCAAAAGGAATAGCATTAGATAGTATAATGGGTCTCTTCTTCATCTTTAGTCGAACAAAATGATAAGTGAGGAGGTCACGACAAGGGTGAAGTCAATGGTTCGAAGATAGTCATGGGAGGAGTAATGTATCTATTGTACAAGCTTGGGTTTAGTCGTAAGTTGTTGCATTACATGAAAATTCCTCAACCCGGAATAGAGTGGATATAATTTCTCTAATCTTACGACGGACCAGACAACGTCATGCGATGGCATTTACTTATACATGCATTGCATCTAACTAATTTGGTTGATAACCCTATTTATGTTTGATGTATAGTTTTAATTCTTCATCCCAACCCACTAAGCAGTTAGTTGCTTACATCCCTATAGATGTTGTTATAGGTGCTAGCTAAGAAGTGGTCATATAATTACCTTAAAGTGAGCAACTGCTAGATTTTAAAGAGTGAGAATAAAAATCTAAGGATCAATTACACTTTCAAGTTTGGTATCTATTTTTTAAGCTTTTAGTAATAATTTATGTATTTCTCAAGTAGATTATGATTAGGGTACTGAATTTTGTAAACATACTCAAATTATTTTAATGAAAATATGTATTTTTCATAATTTCATGGGTAAATAACAAGTTTATTTATGAACTGTTTACTTTAAAGTGGATTAATCGTAGATGTCTTGTGTAAATTAGGTCTAAAAAGATGGCTGAAAAGTTAGCTTCTATTCTAGAATAGTTTGTACAATAGAACTATTACGACTCTACCACTTTGGAGCGTGACATTTGGTCTTATAGACTAATAATTAGGATAAAACCTTAATGTAAATAATTAAATATATAGATACAATTATTTACAAATATACACATAGATTTCTTACAAAGAAAAACTAATAAACATAGATCATAAGGTACAATATAAGGCATAATTGTATGACACAAAATTAGTTGGAAAGTCAAAGTTCTGTATATATAAATATGCATATACACGCATACTTAAAAGTTCAAACAATCTAAAAGGGATATGGTTCTATATGTTTAAATAATTAAATATAAAATGATACCACAATATAGTAATACGATATAACAACAAATAATAATAATAATGATAATGATGATGATGATAATATGGGATCATACATCTACAATAATTAAAACGAGTATATACATATGCATGTATGTATGTATGTATGTATGTATGTATGTATGCATATATGCCTAAATATGTTTTTAGAGTAACTACACTATGATTAAACTAGAGTTTTAATGATCAAGTCAGTGAATTAAATGTATAATTTCAATATTTTCCACCCAACCTTACTGTTTTTCTAACTTATACTATCCTATTACTGTTTATCCCACTACATGTGGACATTACAACTAAATTATAATATAATATACTAATATAAAATTTATGAAAAGTGAGAAGATTCGAACCCATATAATATTTATTGAGTGATATACTATTACTCATATAATAAAACAATATTTCTTAATCACCATGATAGATAAGTTAAGCAAACTAAAATAACATTGAAAAGTTCAATTAAATTCTATCATTAAAGAAGTACATTCAAACTCGATGAGGATCGACTATAAAAATGTAAAGATTTAAGGTAAGACTAAAAAATTACATGATATTCAAAACCTAAGTCGAGAGGAGATTATAAGTGGATAGTAAGTTATTTAGGCCGTTTAGCATTACATTTAGATATTTATTAGGCTTCTTTTATTATTATTTATCAGGTGAAACAAATTGAGAGGGCGAGCTACTTGTAGAGTATTATGATCCTTAGTAGTTTTGGTTAAGTGAGTATTTCGATAACTGTTATACTTGATTATGCTTGTAGATTAGTCATACTTAATTGTATAATTACTATTAATTAGTTGCATGGGGAATTGGGAATCATACATGTGATTGATTACTACTTCTCTTGATTACCAAAATACCGTAAGATATATGAACTGAGTGAAGTGATAAATTAATAGTATCTTTTTGATATAATAATTGTCTGTGATGATTGGTTGGTCAATTAAATAAATTGGACCTAACTATATTCAACTTAATAAACTAAATGGTCATGCATACCATGCATGATGCATCTCTAGGGTAGGATACACAGAGAAACACCACAACGAAGCGATCTAACAATAGACAAAGAAAAAAACTAGCAAAGTTCGGTAGCTACCGAATGAATATAGCAAACTACTGAATCCTCCTCAGCCTACAATCCGTTGGATATAACTCACTGGTTCGAATTAAAGAATCACTCGCCGCTACTCCTTATCAAAAGGAATAGATAAAAGTTAATAGATAATAAGAACACTTGGGTTGCTCAAAGGAAACATGAATAATCTTTGTATTGATCAGTTAGCTGTTATCATGCCTCAAGGTAAAGTCGTAATAGCCCTATCATGTAAACCATTCTAAGATAAAAATTAACGTTACAACCGCTATCCTAAACTTAATCTACACAAGGTGTCCATGACTAACCCGCTTTGAAGTAAACAATTTATAATTTAAATAAATCATTTACCTAAGAAAATGAAAAAATATATATATATACTATAATTCAGTTATTACAATTAACATTTACAATGTCTCACCGCAATATATTTCCTAGTTATTATATTATTCAAAAATGAAAAATTCTAAAATAAAAGCTTAGACCTTAAAATATATATTTGTTCTTCAAATGTTTTTCCTCACTTCCTAAGATCCAGCAGTTGCTAGCTTCAGAGTAGTTGTAAGCTGCTTCTTAGTTAACACCTGCATGACGTCTATAGGGATGTGAGCAACCACAGCTCAGTAAGTTAGGATGAAGAACTTAAAACTGTACCATAAACATAATAAGATTATCAGCCAATTTATTAGGTGCAATGTATATTCAAGTAAATGCCATCGCACAACATTGTTCGACCCGTCGTGAGATTAGAAAAATCGCGCCCGCTCTAATCCTGGTTAAGAAGTTGCTGCTAATGCAACAGCTCACGACCAAACCCAGGTTTGTGCAATAGAGACATCGCTCCTCTCATGACTACTTTCGAACCATTGACTTCACTCTCACCCCAACTTCCTCTCCTGTCACTTAGTTCGACTAAGGATAAAGAAGGGACCACTATACAATCCTGTGCTATCTCTTTCGAAGGAGTCGGTATTTGACCAGAGAATCCTAGATTTCCCCTAATGAGTTACCATACGGGTTTAATTATGATTATAAGTCGTATATTTGATTAGGTCCAGTTTAGAGTGATCAATCATTTTATATAAATTATATAATACAAGCCATAACAACAAACAGAATCATCGCATCACTCATAATCAAGCATATGCACACAACCATCTAACAAGCACAACCAATTATAATATCAAGCCTTCAAAATACAGCAATGTATTAATCCCAACTTACCTGGACTCCTCGCTCTCTCATTCGAGGTCCCACTCGCTCAGGTCATCACCTATCATCCCTATAACACAAATGTGGTTTCAGTTTTTTATATAACTATTATAGGTTTATTTTATCTTATAATGCTTATTGTCATCTTTTGTTTAGAGTTTAATATACCTAATTATCGAGGTCTTAAGTCTTTTACAATTCTTCTTGAATTGGGTTAAGTTCTGTTTCATTTTTCATATCGATCTCTAAATTAGGTTTTTAACTCAATTTTTTTTTTTGTTAAAGATTTATATGCATACTCTAAGAAATCATTCTAACCTATAATGTGAAATTAATCACATTATCTTCAGATATCCTAAATATCGTTTTTAGTTTCTAACTGGTGTTCTAGTTCATGCGGTACACCCGGATCCTAATTTAATCACCGAATTTACTCCCGTTATGAGAAAATCTTACATTTTTCATATAATTACCCTAATTTAAGTTTTCAATTAGATTTATTGTATATTTCTATTATTATCATAATATCGATTTTTATTCTAATATCTTCTATTTATTATATTTCAAATAATTGTGTATTATATACTATTACTTATTATGTACATAATACACATTTAATATTTTTATTACTCTAATTACCATGTCCCAACATCAATTATCATTTCAAAATGTCTAAATTTATTCTAAATCAGATTTTACATCTAATTATTCTAATTTACAAAATTAACTTAAAATTTACTATTTTTCCCAATTACTTATTTACTACATAATTAACCTAATAATTACATCTAACACCCTAAATGTTATAAGTATCATACTTCATCAAATTTCAACATCCTAAAACATATAATTATTCACTAAATCAGTAAGTAATTATTTAATTACTTAATTAACCCTAAATTACCCATTTTATGCCTCATTTTAAAGCCTAAAAATTATCTAAAAATTTCAAAAATTAATTTTTGAAAACGGGCTTCATAGCACTATTCCATATCATCTAAGCAGTCTATACAAAAATTTTGGGCTCAAAACTACGCTCCTAAAGTCATTTATTTCAAAACCGAAACATACTCAATTTTGCATAATTTCTTAAGGACCATATATCACGGGACATATTTTCATCAAAATAATATTTTTCCTAAAAATACATACAAAAATATTCCAAAATAACAAAATTCATAATTTTTTAAGAATATTTACTATTTTTATAAAATTATACAAAATTGGGCTGGAAATCGAACTTACTGGTATGGGTGGCTCTAGCCACCACTGGCCGCCATAGCCTTGTCGGCCGGTCTAGGCGCTACCACCACCATATGGTGGTGATGGCCGTCCACTCCCAGGTGCTCGTTTGGTGTAGGTTCACTTTTAAGACCCTAATTGCACAGTTTTTTTTTTCTTAACCTAATTTTTCTCTCAATTTCGCCTCTCTCTATTTTTCTCACTCTCCAAACTACCCAAATGAACTTCTAAAAAATTTGGAGTATTTATAAAGCTTTAGGGAAATTATTGTGCATTAATTTGATTAGACAATTGCCTTATCTTCTTCCAATTTGACTTTTGTGTTGTTCTAATTTAATTGGCTAATTTTTTTTTTCTTATTTTCCCGAATCTTGATCATTCCTTATTTTTTCTGATTTTTATTTATTTTTCCTTAATTAATTATGAATTTTTTTAATTATTTAGTATTATTTTAGCACATTTCGTTTATTTTAAATAATTACACGTATTTTTACCTACATGTAAATTCATATATAGTATAAATAAATTTTTATAAATATTATTTAAGTCATTCTATGATTTTTAGTATATATATAATTCATCTTTATCGATTTGTTAATTATCGAAATGTATTTTACACATTTTCGATAAATAATACACATTTTCGATAAATAACAAGTTATATACTTAAAATTTGAAATTTTTATATTCTTTTATTTTATTACTTATTTTCTTAATTTCGAACTTACAAGATCATTTTTACTAATATTTCTGGCCTTACTTATAATTTTGGCTTGATCGGATCTTTTAGTTAATCAAAACTCTGAGTGACTAGTTATAGAACTTATAGTTATTTGCGTACAAGTAAGTGGAGGTTTATATACCTCGTCCACTAGGACTACTTTATATGTATGAAAAGGTAAAAAGGGTATTCTTATAATTAAGTTACGTAAAATATACCAAAAGGAGTAAAAGAGACAAGAAATATTTACTACGGAAAAGAAAGATCTAGAACGTTGTATTAGAAGACATGTGTTGCTTGGTGGCTAGATGGAAGAAATATAATATAAAGTAGGCGGAAGCAAAAAAACGTTTGCAATCAAGGGCTAACTTGATTTGGATCAAGTTAAGGGTCAATCAGTCTTGTAGAGAAGTTAGTTGTATTGGCGTTAAATGTCTGTAACTGGTCTGGTAGCCTATCTCGGATAGTCTTGGGCTGTCTTCTAGAATAAGGCATTGTTATTGGATAGGAGCATATCTAATATATGTGAGGATCTGATAGCTAAGTTAGCAAGAGATCAATTCGAAATAGGAATTCCCGTTTCGGATATGGCTTCAAGCTAGTATTCTTTGCACAAGTCCTTAGAGTCCTTTAGCTCGGCTTCATGTAATCGGTCTAGAGGGCTGATTCCTATCATCCACTTGGGGGTTAGAAAGATTTGCCCTCAAATCTGGAGTTACTTGTGCTTCGTCGTCTAGGGCGCTTACAGGGTCTTGTATCGATTGATGAGGAATTAGATCGAACACATTGAAAGTAGGGAGATACCATAATTGTTAAGTAACTCAATCCGGTAGGTGTTGTAGTTAACTTTTTTCAGGACCTTGAATGGACTATCAACTCAAGGAGATGGTTTACTTTGTCTCAAGTGTGGGAATTGTTCTCAGCTAAGGTGGATCCAAACTAAGTTTCCTGGTTGGAAAGTGGCAATTCGGCAGCCTCGGTTACCAATCTCATGTTGTTTTTAATTGAATTTAGTGATCTTTTTTGTTACAAACTGGTGTAATTCATGTAATTCTTAGGCTCGGTCAACTCCGGATTAACTCTCTTTGGTAGCTACTCTCTTTGGTAGCTACTAGAGGCATGTATTCTCCATAAGGTTCTCTTTTTCTCTTAGTATGCTTGTATACTTTACAACTATCAACTACCTTATGAACATCCTTGGCTAAACCTAGCTAGTAAAAGTTCTCATTCAACAGATTAGCTGTCTTGGTCTCCCCAATGTAACGTGATAATTCACTGTTATGAGTTTCCTTGATCAACAACTTATGCGTGGAATAGTTTGGTATGCACAACTTTCAATTCTTGAACAGATAGCCTTCCTTAAGATAATATCTTTTAACAGAAATTCCATCCCTACATTGTTCTATGATAGGGTCGAAATGAGCATCATGAGTGTACTACTTAGTAATGAGTGAGAATCCCAATAATTTTGTTTGCAAAGTAGTTGGCAAGGTTTACTGACATGATCCGAAATGGCAGAGTCGTAACAACCCCATCATGTAAACCATTCTAAGATAGAAGTTGGCCTTACAACCGTTATCCTAGACCTGATCTATACAAAGCGTCCACGACTAACTCGCTTTGAAGTAAACGGTTTGTAATTTAAATAATTCATTTACCTAAGAAAGTGAGAAAATATATATATATATACACTAAATTTTAGTTATTACAATTAACGTTTACAATATTTTTCTGTAATATATTTCCTAGTTATTACATTATTCAGAAATGAAAATTTCTAAAATAAAAGCTTAGACCTTAAAAATATATGTTTGTTCTTTAAATGTTTTTCCTCACTCCTCAGGATCCAGCAGTTGCTAGCTTCAGAGTAGTTGTATGTCGCTTCTTAGCCAGCACCTGTACAATGTCTATAGGGATGTGAGTAACTACAGCTTAGTAAGTTAGGATGGAAGACTTAAAACTATATCATAAACATAACAAGGTTATCAACCAATATATTAGATGCAATGCATGTTCAAAAAAATGCCATCGCATGACGTTGTCCTGCTCATCGTAAGATTAGAGCAATTACATCCGCTCTAATCTGGGTTAAGGAGTTGCCATTAATGCAACAGCTCACGACCAAACCCAGGTTTGTGCAATGGAGATACCGCTCCTCCTGTGACTACCTTCGAAACATTGACTTCACCCTCGCCGCGACTTCCTCGCTTGTCACTTAGTTTGACTAAGGATGAAGAAGGGATCCTTATGCAATCCTGCGCTATCCCTTTTGAAGGGGTCGATATTTGGCTGGAGAATCCTAGGTTTCCTCTAATGGGTTGCCATGCAGGTCCGATTATGATTGCAAGTCGTATATTTGATTAGGTCCAGTTTAGGGTGATTAATCATTTCATACAAATCATATCATATAAGCTAGAACAACAAACAGAATTATAGCATTACTCATAATCAAGCACATGCACACAATAGACTATCTAACAAGCACAACTAAACATAATCTCAAGCTTCTAAAATATAGCATCGTATTAATCCCAATTTACCTCGACTTCTCACTCAAGGTCCGACTCACTCAGGCCATCGCCGATCATCCTTATAACATAAACGTGGTTTCAGTTTTTCATATAACTATTGTAGGTTCATTTTATTCTATAACGCTTATTGTTATGTTTTGTTTAGGGTTTAATATACCTAATTATCTAGGTCTTAAGTCTTTTACAATTATCCTAGGTTTGGGGTTAGGTTCGGGTTCAGTTTTCGTATCGTTTTCTAAATTAGGTTCTAGTTTGATTTTTAAGTATTGTTTTATACCCGAACCCTAGAAATTCGTTTCAACTCATAATGTGAAATTAATAAAATTACTTCTAAATATCCTAAATACCATCATTACTCCTAGTTAATATTTTATTCCACTCGATACACTTAAATCTTTATTAGTATATCGAATTTACTCCTGATGTGATAAATTTTTACATTTTTCATATAATTACATAAATTTAAGTTTTATTTCGGGTTTAATTATATATCCCTATTATTTATATAATATCAATTTTTATCCTAATATTTTCTATTTATTATATTTCTAATAATTACATATTATGTATTATCACCTATTATGTATATAATACACATATAATATTTTTATCACTCTAATTACTATCTCCCAACATCAATTATCATTTCAAAGTGTCTAAATTTATCATAAATAAGATTTTACACCTAATTACCCTAATTTATGAAATTAACTTAAAATTTACTATTTTTTCCTATTACTTATTTACTACATAATTAACCTAATGATTACATATAACACCTTAAATGCTACAAGTATCATACTTCATTAGATTTCAACATCTTAAAACATATAATTATTCACTAAATCAGTAATTAACCATTTAATTACTTAATTAACTATAAATGATCCATTTTATACCTCATTTTAGGATCTAAAAATTATCTAAAATTTTCAAAAATTAATTTTTGAAAACAAGCTTCATAGTACTATTTTATATTATCTACGTAGTCTACATAAAAATTTTGGGTTCAAAACTACACTCCTAAGGTCATTTATTTCTAAACCGAAGTATGCTCGGTTTTGCATGATTTCTTAAGGATTATATATCACAAGATATATTTTCATCAAAATAATATTTTTCCTAAAAAATAAATATAAAAATATTCAAGAATAACGAAATTCATAATTTTTTAAGAATATTTACTATTTTTACAAAATTACACAAAATCAGGTCGAACCCATCGGTCTGGGTGGCTTTGGCCACCCCCGGCTGCCGTGGCCTCGTCGGTCGGTCTAGGCGCTGTCACGCCCCCAAGCGGCAGAGTCGTAACAGCCCCGCCGTGTAAACCGCCCTAAGATAGAAGTTGGCCTCACAACCGCTATCTTAGACCTGATCTACACAAGGCGTCCACAACTAACCCGCTTTGAAGTAGACAGTTTGTATTACCTATAAAAGTGAGGAATTATATATACGTTATAATTCAGTTATTGCAATTGAAGTTTACAATTTTTTTCTATAGTATTTTTCTATATCATTACATCATTCGGAAATGAAAAATAATAAAAACTTAGACCTTAAAAATATGTGTTTATTCTTCAATATTTTTCCTCACTCCCCAGGATCTAGCAATTGCTAACTTCAGAGTAGTTATTGCCGCTTCTTAGCCAGCACTTGCACGACGTCTATAGGGATGTGAGCAACTACAGCTCAGTAAGTTAGGACGGAGGACTTAAAACTATACCATACACACAACAAGGTTTTCAATCACTTATTAGGTGCAATGCATGTGCAAGCAAATGCCATCGCACGACGTTGTCCGGCCCGTCGTGAAATTAGAGAAATTACGCCCGCTCTAATCCGGGTTGAGGAGTTGCCGTTAATGCAACAGCTCACGACCAAACCCAGGCTTGTGTAATGGAGACCTTGCTCCTCCCGTGACTACCTTCGAACCACTGTCTTCACCCTCGTCGCGACCTCCTCTCCTGTCACTTAGTTCGACTGAGGATGAAGAAGGGACCATTTTGCAATCCTGCGCTATCCCTTCCGAAGGGGTCAGTATTTGGCCGGAGAGTCCTAAGTTCCCCTAACGGGTTGCCATGCATGTCCGATTATTATTACTGGTCGGATATTTAATTAAGTCCAGTTTAGGGTGATCAGTCCTTTCATACAAGTCATACAATATGTGCCAGAGCAACAAACAGAATCATAACATCACCCATAATCAAGCATATGCACACATTCTCTATCTAACAAGCACAACCAAGCATAATCTTAAGCCTCCAAAATACAGCATCGTATTAATCCCAACTTACCTCGACTCCTCGCTCACTCATTCGAGGTCCGATTTGCTCAGACCATCGCCGATCATCCCTATAACACGAACGTAGTTTCAGTATTTCATATAATATTATAAGTTCATCTTATCCTATAACGCTTATTGTTAGGTTTTGTTTAAGGTTTAATATGCCTAATTATCTAGGTATTAAGTCTTTTATAATTATTTTAGGTTTGGGTTTAGGTTCGGGTTCCGCATCGATTTCTAAATTAAATTCTAGTCCGATTTCTAGGTACTGTTTTGTACCCGGACCCTAGAAATTTGTTTCAACTCATAATGTGAAACTAACCACATTATTTCCAGATACCCTAAATACGATTACTACCCCTAGTCAGCATTTTATTCCATCTGGTACACTTAAACCCGTATTAGTGTACCGAATTTACTCATGTTGTGAGAAATTTTTACATTTTTCATATAATTACCTAAAATTGAATTTTGTTTCAGATTTGTTATGTTCTGATTTTCATTATTTTATTATCTAATTAAACCTAATTTTTCCATATTTATTAATTTTTAATTCTACATATTCCTAATTTTCTACATTTACCACATAACACCTTCATTACTAATACTTAATACTCCATACACTAGGATTAGGTTTCCACATCAGATATTAACATCTCTAAACATCTAATTACTATCTCAATCAGTAATTAACATCCTAATCACCTAATTAACCCTAAATGACCTAATTTTTCCATCATTTTAGGGCTAAAAATTAACTTAAAAATTTATAAAATTAATTTAAAAAAATGGCTTCATAGCACTGTTCTATATCACATGAGCATCCTACAGAAAAAAAATTGAGCTCCAAAATACACTCCTAAGGTCATTTATTTCTAAATCGAAATGTGCTCGGTTTTGCATGATTTCTTAAGAATCATATATTACAGGGCATGTTTTCATCAAAATAATATTTTTTCTACAAACTACATACAAAAATATCCCAGAATAACAAAATTCATAATTTTCTAATTATATTTACTATTTTTAAAAAATTTCACAAGAATCGGGCTGGAATTTGGACTCACCGGTTTTGGTGGCTCCGGCCACCGCGGGCCGCCGTGGAATTGTCGGCCGGCCTGGGCGCTATCACCACCGTGTGGTGGTGGTGGCCGTCCACTCCCAGCTCCTCGTATGGTGTGGGTTCCCTTTAAAACCCCTAACTGCACAGTTTTCTTTTTTTTTTCTGGATTTTCTCTCGATTTTTCGGCTCTCCCTAATTTTATCACTTTCCAAACTGTCCAAATGAGCTCTGCAAATTTTTTTCCCTATTTATAGACATTTGTTGTAATTAATATGCATTAATTTGACAAGACTTTGTCCAAATTCCTTAGTTTTTGGCTTTTGTGTTGTTCAATTTTTATTGGCTAATTTTTATTTTGCAGCTTTGGACATGCCACGACCTTATCTTGATTCATCTTATCATCTTCTGATTTTTTTCTTATTTTTCCATAATTATTTTATATTTTTCTTTAATTATTTGCTTAGTTTTCGGCCAATTTTAGTAATTACGCGTATTTTTATCTACACGTAAATACATGTAGGGTACACGTGAACATTCCTAAATATTATTTTGGTCATTCTAAAATTTTTAGTATATATATAATCTATCTCTAATAATTTATTGGTTATTATATTACACTTTTTGCCTTTTCGGTAATTAGCAGTTATTATGCTTAAAATTTGAAAATTTTATAGTCTCCTATTTTGCTATTTATTTTCTTAAATTTAAGTTTACAGGGTCATTTTTACTAATATTTCTCTCAATAGTTTATAATTTGGGTGTGATCGGATCCTTTAGCCGATCGCCCTAAACCTTGGGTTCTAAATTCAATCCTACGGTTACTTGGCTGAACTTTGGGGCTTACAGGCGCTACCACCACCGTGTGGTGGTGGTGGCAGTCCACTCCCAACTGCTCGTCTGGTGTTGGTTCCCTTTTATGGTCCTAATTACACAGTTTTTCTTATTTTTTTCCTAGCCTTAATTTTTCTCTCAACTTCACCTCTCCCTATTTTTCTCACTCTCCAAACTAACCAAATGAGCTTCTAAAATTTTCTTGCTATTTATAGAACTTTAGGGAAATTATTGTATATTAATTTGATTAGACAACTACCTTATCTTTTCTTTTTTCCACTTTCTATTTGTTTCATTTTAATTGGTAGATTTTTTTTTCAATTCTAGATTGCTACACCTCATTTCTGGATTTTTCCTCATTTTTCCTGATTTTTCTTGATTTTTCCTTAATTAATTATGAATTTTCTTTAATTATTTAGTATTATTTTAGCACATTTCGCGTATTTTAAGTAATTATGCGTATTTCTACCTACATGTAAATTCATATTCAGTATAAATAAATATTGCTAAATATTATTTAGGTCATTTTATGATTTTCAGTATACATATAATTTATCTTTAGCGATTCGTTAATTATCGGAAAGTATTTTACGTATTTTCGATAAATAACGAGTTATATACTTAAAATTTATAATTTTTATATTCTTTTATTTTATTACTTATTTTATTAAATTTGAATTTATGGGATCATTTTTACTAAGATTTCTGGCTTTACTTATAATTTAGGTTTGATTGGATCTTTCAGTCGATTGAAACTTTGAATGGCTAATTGTAGGGCTTACACGTGATAGATTAGGGATATAAATGAGACGAGCCTACTCGTAAGCTACTCGAGTTTGGCTCGACATTTACTCGAATTCGACTTGTCTACAATCGAGTTAAGTTCGAGCTCAAGCTACTCGAGTAGTTTATTGAGTCGAGCTTGAACTTTATGATATTCGGCTTGATAAGCTCGCGAGCCAAATTGAACTCGAGTCTAGTTCAAATATTAGTTAAGTTCGAGTCGAGTTTAAATATTATTATTATTTTAATCAAATTTATGATATCTATTAAGATTATTGAGTTTAAATGAGTTTAGTCGAGTTGAGTTTGAGTTTCATTTTAAGTTGAGCTTGAGTTTCATTTCGAGCCGAGCTTAAGTTTTATAAATTAAAGGTTAATCAAGTTTGAGTCGAGTTCAAGCTTCGAGTTTTTCCATTTAAGTTGAGTTCGAGCTTAACATTATATTATCTTAACTCAACTTGTTTACAGCCCTATGACCAAGCATCGGCAACCACATTCGTACTTCCTTTCTCGTGTTGAATGATGTATGAGAACCCTTCCATAAACTCTAGTCACCTTGCTTGCCTTTTTGAAAGCTTGTTCCGACCCTTTAAATGCTTTAGAGACTCATGATTTGTATAAATGACAAGCTCTTATGGCAGCAAATAGTGTTGTCAAACAGTAACGGCTTGGTAAAGAGAGTACAACTCTTTCTCGTACATAAAATAGTTTAGGGTAGGAACACTAAGCTTTTCGCTATGATAGGCAACGGGTCTTTGCTTCTGCATTAGGACAGTACTAATTCTCATTCCTAATGCATCACATTCCAATTTGGCTTGTCAAAATTTGGCAGTGAAAGGATATGCGTCGAATGCCACACCTCGAAATGGCAAAGTTATAATAGTCCTACTGTGCAAACCATTCTAAGATAGAAATTGGCCATGCAGTCGCTATATTAGACCTGATTTATATAGGGCGTCTATGACTAACCTGCTTTGAAGTAAATAATTCATAAATTAAGTATGTTATTTATTTATGAACTTAAGAAAGATACATAGTTATATTGAAATAACCTGAATATCTTTATAGGATTTAGCAACTTAATCCTAATCTACTTAAGTAATTTGTAAATTAATACTAAAAGCTTTAAAAAATAATCTATACTGAAGAGTAGATCCGATCTTCAGTTTATATCCTTAATCCCCAAGATCCCGTAGTTACTAGCTTCAAGGTAAATGTAATCCACTTCCTAACTAGCAACTACAATAAAGTCTATAAGAATGTAAGCAATCATAACTTAGTAAGTTGGGATAGAGACTTAAAACCATACAGCAAACACAAACAGGATTATCAATCAAATTATTAGGTATACTGCATGCTCAAGCAAATGTCATCACATGATGTTGTTTGGTAGTTGGTGAGATTAGAGAAATTGCATCCGTTTTAATCCGATTTGAAGAGTTTTTGTTAATACAACAGCTCATGACCAAATTAAGACTTATGCAATGGAGATATCGCTCCTCTCGCGACTACCTTCGAACCATTGACGTCACCTTTGTTGTGACCTCTTCACTTGTCACTTAGTTCAATTAAGGATGAAGAAGGAACCAATTATATCATCGAGCATTATCTTTTTAGAAGGGGTCGGTATTTGGTCAGAGAATCTTAATGTTTTCCTAATGGGTTGCTATGTAGGTCCAATTTAGATTTATGAGTCAAATAGTTGGTTAAGTTCATTTTAGGGTAATCAATCATTTCATACAACTTACATAATATAAGTCAAAGCACCACATCATCATATCATTAGCTCAAAACAAGCACATACGCATAGTTAACTATCTAACAAGCATAATTAAATACAATTTCAACCCACCAAGTACTACAAATTAGTATTTTGAAATATAGCAATGTATTAATGCCAAGGGAGGACTTACTCAATTCATCGCCAATAATTCTTATAATACCAATGTTATTTTAGTTTTCACATAATTGTCATAGATTAATTTTAGTCTATAACACTTATTGTTATCTCTGATTTAGAGTTTAATATGCTCAATTATCAAAGTTCTCAAGTCTTTTATAATTATTCTTGATTTGGGTTAGGTTTGGCTTCAGTTTCAACATCGATTTCTAAATTAGGTTATAGTTTTATTTCTAAATACGATTTTATACGTAAACCCTAAAAACCCATTTTGATCCATAATGTGAAATTAATCACATTATTTTTAAGTATCCTAAATATCATAATTATCCCTAATCAATATTTTATTTTACCCGGTACACTTAAATCCTTATTAGTATACAAAATTTATTCCCAATGTGAGAAAATTTTACATATTTCATATAAATACCTAAATTTAAATTTTATACCAGATTTATTATTATTATTATTATATTACCAATTTTTATTCTAATATTTTTTATTTATTATATTTCCTATTTCACATATTATGTATTATTACCTATTATGAACATAATACATACATCCAATATTCTCATCACTTCAAATATCATATCTCAACCTCAATCAACATCTTAAAATATCTAAATTAATCCAAAATTAGATTTTACACCTAATTACCTTAATTTACAAAATTAACTTAAAATTTATCATTTTTACCTATTACATATACGCTATATAATACCCTAATAATTACATCTAAGACCTTAAATGCCAAAAATATCACACTTCATTAGATTTCAATATCCTAAAACATATAATTATACACTAAATCAGTAATTATCTATTTAATTACCTAATTAATAAAAAATTGCCCATTTTATGCATTATTTTAAGGCTTAAAAATTTCGAAAATTAATTTTCGAAAAAGAGTTTCATAGTACTATTTTAAATGCTCCAACTAGCCTATACAAAAATTTTGGGTTTAAAACTATACTTCTAAGGTTATTTATTTTTAGACCGAACAAAGCTCGATTTTATGCAGTTTCTTAAAGACAGTATGTTGCTAGACATAAATTTATCAAAATAAATTTTTTTTTCTAGATATACATGGTAAAATATTCCAGAATAATAAGTTTCATAATTTTATAAACTTTTTTTTATATTTTTAACAATTTAAGCAAAACGGGTAGAAATTAAAACTTACTGGCGTTGGCTGCTCCAGCCACCAAGGCCTTGTCGGTCGGTCTGGGTGTTGCCACCACCATGTGGTGGTGGTGGCCGTCCTCTCCTAAGGCAAATTTCTGAAATTTTTTTTTAGGTATTTATAAAACTTTAGGGAAATTATAGTACATTAAATTGATTAGACAATTGTCTTATCTTATCATTTTTTCGACTTTCTATTTGTTGAATTTTAATTGGTTGATTTTGTTTCTTCAATTCTAGATTACCATGACCCCTTTTTGGACAAATCTATATTTTTCTTTAATTATTCATGCATTTTATTTAATTAATTAATATTATTTTAGCATATTTTACGTATTTTAAGTTATCACGCGTATTTTTACTTATATGTAAATTCATATATAGTACAAATAAATATTTCTAAATATTGTTTAAGTTATTTAATGATTTTTAGTGCGTATATAATTTATCTTTAGCGACTTGTTAGTTATTAGAATTCAATTTTTGCATTTTCGATAAATAATGGATAATTTACTAAAATTTGATATTATAATATTCTATAATTTTATTACTTATTTTATTAAATTCAAACTTACAGAATCACTTCTACTAATAATTCTAACTTCATTGTAAAATTTGAGCTACATCGGACAATTTGTTAGATCGTTTTAAATTTTACGAATTAAACTCCGAGTAGTTAATTACAGAGCTTACATTGAGGTGAGCTTCTCCTTGATCTCCATAAAGCTTTGCTTAGCTCGATCGTTCCACCTGAATCCTTCATTCTTCTTTGTCAACTTAGTTAAGGGGACGACTATAGTACTGAAGTTTTTGATAAATCGCCTATAGAAAGAAAGTAAGCCATAAAAGTTTTGAACCTCAGTAACATTCTATAGCATCGGCTACTCAAGAATAGCTTAGATCTTCTCTTCATCTGCCAGGATTCCTTCTCTTAATACCACAAACCCTAAAAAAATCACTTCATTTTGGTAGAACGTACACTTCTTCAAATTCCCATATAACTTCTCAGTTCACAGAATGTCAAATATGCTTGGAGATGTTAAATATGGTTGTTCAAGTCGGTATTGTATACTAGTATGTCATCAAAGTACAAGACTACACATCTTCTGATTAATAGGCGCATCACATGGTTGTATTTGGCGCATTAGTTAGTTCGAACGACATAACCAACCATACGTATAAACCATGCTTGGTCTTGAAGGCAGTCTTCTACTCATCACTTGGTCTTATGCAAATTTGGTGGTAGCTACTTTGCAGATTAATCTTCGAAAATAGCTTGGTGCCATGAAGGTCATCTAACATGTCATCGAGCCTCAGTATCAAGTATTTGTGCTTAACAGTAATTCGGTTGATTACTCGGTTACCGATGCACATGTACTGTGAACCATCTTTTTTTGGAACGAGTAAAGTTAGCACCAGGTAAGCGCTCATGCTCTCCTTCATATATCCTTGCTCCACAAGTTCATCCACTTACCTCTCCAACTTGGTAGCTTGCTCAGGATTCATTTTATATGTAGATCGGTTCGGCAGGATAATGCTTAGCTGTAAATCAATGTAATGCTCTATACCTTGGATTGGGGGTAGTCTCTTAGGTAGTTCTTTAGGAAATAGATCGGAAAACTCATTTAATAGGCTTTTAGTCTTATCTGGAACATTCTCCAAAGCTTTCACCTCCAACATCCTTCTAACCGATAAGAACATAGGTTATTTAACCTCTTCAGCAGCTCAAAGCTCTCTTTAACTCATTACTAAGGCTTTCTTCTTACTTACTAAGGCTTTCTTCTTACTAGCTCGAGTGAGCTGGTTATGGGTTTTATTTACTTGGGATGGGGTCATAGGTTGCAACATAATATTCCTTCCATCCTTAACAAAGGCATACGTGTTCTTATATCCGTTGTAAGTAATACGTTGGTTGAATAACTAAGGCCATCTAAGCAACAAATGTAAAGCTCCCACGAGGATAACATCGCAAACTACTTCATCCTTATACATGTTCCCAACACTGAACGGCACAATCACTTGTTTAATCACATATAAAGCACCTTTATTGTAAAGCCGGTGTAGTTGGTAAGGTTAGGGATGCTTTGAGGTCGGCAGTCCTAACCTCTACACAAAGGATTGTGCAACGACATTAGTACAACTTCCCTCATCCACAATGATTGTGCATAATTGGCCTTTGATGGTACACTTGGTATGGAACAAATTTTCTCTTTAGTTCTCCTCAAAGTTTGGCAAGGAACTCAATACTCATCTTAGGATTATGGTCATCACTTTTCCCCAGTCTACATAGACATAGGTCTCCTCCTCTTCTTTGGCTTCGGGTTTTCCAACACCCTTTTCCTTCTTAGACTCACACTTGTCGGTGCTATCTATTACTTCTCCTCGAAGCACCATAACGCGTCGATTCAGACACTTAGTAGCCATATGTTTAAAGCCTAAACATTTAAAACATTTCACCTCACTGGTCTTTTGTCCAAAAGTTTGCCCTTTCTCATATGTCCTCGGGGTCAACCTAACCTCGGCTTGGCTAGGCTGACCGGCTTAACTTTGTTGGCTTGCTCGGCTATCATCAGATTGATTGTTCTTATCCTCGACCTTGTATGGTCTCCTTGGTTCGGCTTGAACAAGTCAGCGCGGAATTAGGGGTTAGGAGAATGTTTGCCCAAGTTGGCTTGGAGCACATCTGCTTTGCTTTTCGACCCTCTATGCTATTTTTATCGCCTCTTCCAAGGTATAAAACTTCTACACCTCTACAATGTGGTAAATTTCATATCGGAGTCTAAAGATGAACATCGACATTGTGTAAACCTTAAGTTCTTTTACGTTGGCCCGGATCATAAGCATCTGAAACTCTTTAACATAGTCATCAACAGATCGGCTTCTTTAGCGAAGTTCTTGCAACTTTGTAAACGTATAATGTAAGTAGGTCTCGAGCGTAAATCTACCTCTTAATAACCCTTTTATCTCTTCCCAAGTTCTAAAACCTTGTCTTCCATCCTTTGCTCTGGCTATATTCAGATTTTTTCACCACATTGTGGCAGACTTAGTAAACTCTAGTGTAACAAGTCTCACTTTGACAGCATCTATATACTCACAATATTCAAACACCTTATCAACCTTCTCTTTCTACTCCAAGATTCATATGCATCTCTACTTCCACTAAAGGGCATAATTTGAACCTTAACATTGTCTAACCTTCGAAGAGCACGGCATCCTCGTCCCTACGCTTGGTAACAGTCAACTTCTTCTTCCTCCCTAAACTCTTCAACGTCCATCTCCTCATCATCTTCCTCAATCTCCTCCAACTTCAGTCTTCGTCTAGCAGCTTGATCTGCTACTCCTTCAGCTTGCTATGGTCGAACTAGACGATTGGTTCGATTACCTTGGCCATGGTGTCTCTTAAGGGCATTTTCTTATTGGTTATGGTGTTGTTCAACTTAGGGTTGTTGTCTATTAACTTGCATTGTTGTAACTAGACTCTTAACAAGATTGGTCAGTTTGCCAAGTTTGTCATCAACCGACCTTGAAGTATTACTATCATTATGACTATGATTAGGTTGAGCACCACTATTCTGGTCACCAATAATACCTTGAACACTCAAGTCTGACATGGTATAATACTTTACGAATGGATTAACAACTCGCTAATAACTTTAATACTAGATAATTATTCGAATAAAACAAAAATGAGCTTACTCTATTTTCGTAATGAAAAATGAAAAATAGAGTAAGAATAGAGTAATAATGAAACTACACTTACTTACACACAAACATACTATAGTAGCTATGGAGGGAACACAACAGCCACTAATAGTAAAGCAAACCAAAACATCATTGCATATTTACACACTCTCTCGCAAAACCGTGCTTTGATACTGGCAAAGCTAATGCATCTCTAGGGCAAGACATATGGAGAAACATTACAATGAAGCAATCCAACTACAGACAAAGAAAAAAACTAGCAAAGTCCGGTAATTACCGAATGGATATAACGTACCACTTGATTTTACTGGGCCTACAATCTGTAGGATATGACTCATCGGTCTAAACTGAAGGCAATAGATAAGTGTCGAAGAATAATGAGAACACTAAGGTTGCTAAAAGGAAACATGAATAATTTATGTATTGATTAGTTGGTTGCCTGCATACAAGTAAGTGGGGGTTTATATACCTGTCCACTAGAATTATTTTACATGTATAAGAAGACAAAATGGGTATTTTTATAATTAGGTTACATAGAATATACCAAAAGGGGTAAAAGAGATAGAGAATATTTAGTACAAAAAAGATAGAGTCATTTTGGAATGTTGTGTCAGAAGATACATGTCACTTGATGGCATGATGGGAGAAATGTGATACAAAGTAGGCGGAAGCAGAAACACGTTTGTAATCAGGGCTCGACTTGATCTGGATTAGGTCGAGGGTTAATCAGTCTTGTAGAGAATTCAGATGTATTGGCATCAAATGTTTGTAGTCGGTCCAATAGCTCGACTCAGATCGTTTTGGGTTGTCTTCTAGAATAAGGCATCATTATTGGGTAGGAGCAAATCCGATACATGTAAGGATTTGATAGCCAGGTTAGTAGGAGATTAGTTTGGAATAGGAATCTTCGTCTCAATATGGCTTCGAGCTAATATTCTTCACGTGAGTCTTTGGAGTCCTCTAACTTGGCTTTGTGTGATCGGTTCAAAGCGTTGATTCCTATCAATGCATAAGTAAGGACTTATTAGCTATCACACTACGCGTGTGAGATTGAGGGGTCTTGCGCAAGTCGTGATTATTATACTTGAGTTTTTTTCATGGTGCATACATGCAACAAGGCTTCACCCTAGCTTGTAGGCTTACTCGGTGTTAGAGATGCTAACAATATAGCAATGGACCGTATCCTAAAGTCCATCGCTTAGGGGTGAGTAGACTATGTATACTACTTACATCTACACTCACGGAATAGGCTAAGTGAAAAAGAAAAAGAAAAAGAAAATAATATTGATCGTCGTGTCAAGCTATTTGGTATATTAGAAACTAGAGTGACTAAAACTTTAGCCTAAGGGACCATCATCTCTAATCGTAGCTATGGAGGGCAAAAATCTGAGCTATATATGGTTTTCGGATGGCTGTATATACATGTTTATTGCATTGCATACGATTTGTCCACATTCATGTGGTTGTTAATTTAACTCGCTTACTTTTGCTTGAAAGGTGTGATAGGAGGAATATCTCACTAAGCTCATGTAGGGAAGCTCATGTAGCTTACTCCCCAATAGATATCCTTTATAGGTTGATTGATAATAGGGATTGGGATAGGAGCCAAGTGCAAAGTGCAACCATTGAATGATATAATGGAATGTTAGAATTGGAAAAAAAAAAAAAGATTTGCATATTAGATTTAGAACATTCTATGTAATTAAACAATCTCTTAGTTAAATTTTAGCATATTTAATAAGTTATAGAAACTTCAAGAATGGCATATTTTATCTTATTATTTGGTAGGGGATACCATTTCTCTATAGTTCTGATGGACTATGGAATATTTGATATCTATAGTTATTTATATATTATGATAAGTTAATAAATTAAAAATTGAAAACCCTAGGGATTAATTAATTAGAGTCTTGCAATTTATGACTTGTCAGACGATTTTCGTATTGTAATTGCACACATGATAAGAATATTTTAAGTGATTCTACTAGGCCCCTTTAAAGTTGTTACACCTTTGCCATTGCATCAAATACCTTCACGGAAACTACCACAAACTCACTCAACATTAGAAACCCACTAGACTTGAAAACTATGTTACCACCACAACTTATAACTCTGTTATCCAGGCCAAACCCCTCCATTAACCCCTAATTAGACACCGGCAGCCTTAAAGCCATACCACTCCAATGTAACCAACATCATACCGACATGAAACTTAACATAATATACCTAAATTCTTACCTTTCATCATTGTAGGAACAATTCAGGCCAAACACCATATGTACAGTCAACCACAAACTTACAACTCCATTGAATATACCCACTTCCATATTCAATCATTTCACCATCAATCTATCGATTCACAACCATTACAACTTTCAAACTATACACATAGCTAACCATAACTAAAAGAATCAAGTTCATACAAAATTGATTTAAGACAGTGCTTATGAAGAAGATGCAATCGATAAGAAAAATGGACATTATGGGTTTGATGGAGTGAATGGATCGGTGCTAAGATGCTAGTAGAAAAGATTAAAAATGTTGGTGTCATTGATTGAATGGGTTTAAGATATGGGAAGGGAATTTTGGTGTAGTAGATTTTTTTACCCAATGCCTTTAACTAAGCAGAAAAAATTATATGTAAGACTAGTAGAGTTGTCAACTACTAATACTAAAAACAAAGAGAAGAGAAAGAAGCTTTTAATTCATAAGATTATGATAAGTGTCGAACCCTATTTCGTTTTCTTTAATTTAATCTATATTAAGCTCATCCCACTTAATTAAATTACTTGACATTAAATTAAGGAAATATTTTTCCTAAAAAATGTTTTAAAAAAATATTTTAGAAAAATTGAAGTTACCAACTAATTAAACTAGTAAAAAATGAAATTAGGGTTTTCGGGTGGGAAAACCCTAATTTGGCCACCAATTCATGGATTTTTGAAAAAATATAATTTAAAAAAATCAATTAGAAAAAACTAAGTTAGGTGGCAAACCTATTAAGACTAAGTTACTGTATAAAAATTTAAAAAAAAATTAATGAGCTTTATTTTTATATTTTTTCATAAATACTAAGCTATACACAAATATGAAAAATATAACTAAAATAAAATTTTTATTATTTTTTATTACAAATATTTCAAGAAAAAAGGATTTTTTTTTAAAAAAAATTTATACGGTTGCTTCGAAGGTGTCTACGTATCTATTAGTCGAGATCAAACTAACATAGTTGTTTTTTCTAAAATATTTAGTAGGTAGACTTTTTTTTTTAAATCAAGCTAGATTTATATTTATTTAACCATTTATTATTTTAAAAAATACTAAAAAGATTCAATTTCACAAATATAAGAAAACCTAACTTACTAAATCTTTTTAAAAACTCCGATTAAGATTTTTTATTTAAAAAAAAACTTACTACATGTTAAAAAATATATTTCCTAAATCCTACATGTAGGATACACTAAGATACATATCTTAGATACCTATCTTCTCCAAAGATACAGATCTTATGATTTTTCAAAAATATGTAATTTAACTAACTTATCAAAATAGAAAAAAAATGACAATTATCTAAAAAATATAGTGAATGATATGATAATTAAAAAAATAATAAAAAACCTACACTAAATAAAACCAAATTAGTAAAATAATTATTTAACAAACAAAAAATAAAAAAAAACATAATTAAATAAAGAAAATAATTTTTATTACCTAAACGAGTTAAGTTGTGCGTGATTGGCATATTTGTGTTGACCGTATCGTGATTACTTGGACTACATTCGTATGTTTAGTCGTGGAATTGATCATGCACGTGTCTAGCAGTAGATTGTAATTATGCGTGGCATGTGACGTAGTTCATATGCAACTATGTGTGTATGATCAGGAGGTGGGTGTGTATGTGTGACTTTGTCTTTATGCATGTGTGTGTGACTTTATGTGTATTTTAAATAGATGTGGCAATGTGTGTATGGCTCTGACTTCATGTTTGTATAGGTGACTTTGTGTGTGTGTTAAGTTGTGTTTGTGTATACGTGTCGATGTAGGTGAGAGTATGGGTGTGCTCAGTGTTAGGCTAGTGTACGCTTATGTGAAGTGGTAGTGCTCGACTTGTGTGGGCTTATAGACGATCGTGGAATTGGCGTGAATGAGGGCGTGCTTAGTATCAAGCGAGGCGTGAACTACTATATGTTTCGGTGAGTAAGCTGTGAGTGTAGCTAGGTATTTATCAATGCAATGTGCTTGTGCTGCTCGGTATGTAGGAAAATGAGCGCAGGATAGTCAAATCAGGATGTGGACGTGAATTGTAGTGTTAGGATGAGTGCTCGTGTGAGGGAATCTGGATAAGTTAGTGGCAAGTGTTGTGAGTAAATGTAAATAGGTTAGTGAGGTGTTTATAGTAGTAGACGTGTAGCGAATATGAAGGATGGTGGATATGAGGCAAGCAAGTGGGTGATTGTGAGACAAGCGAATGTATGGTTGTGGGTGAATATCTATTGTGCGTTAGGGATTGCAACAGTAACGTTTCAAACTTCACTGTCAACTCACTATTTATAAATCACATAACCGAATCTTTTATATCCTTTTAGATTTAGATTTGATCTTAACCAACCCTAGATATGAAAGATATAATAACGAGTATCAAATATAGAAGATATGATTTTAGATTCTTTGAAGATCTGACCTAATTTCTAGAAAGCTTATATTGATTTAGGTTTTCTATCTTTCGGGCTCGACTCAGTCTAACTTGATTTAGCCTAATAACTCACTTAATAAATCCTAAGTTTATTTTATCCCAACATAAGTTAGATAAAAAATTCACTTTATTTTGGATTGGATTAAAATATATTTCAATGAAGTCTAATCCTTTAACAATTTAAAATTTATTAAAGTGAATACTCATCATTATCCCATTTGATCCTAGACAACTTGATTTCACTCGACTCGATATGACTTGACACTTTATTTTTTTATTTTTCAATTTTTGCTTTTTTGTAATTTTTTATTATTATTTTATTATTTGCTCAGTAACTACAATAGTGATTTAGAGGTTGACATTGAGAATAAGTCTTAAGATAGTCCTTGAGATAAGATTGATAAAGCTGACCTTAAGGCAAAAATGGCTATTATTCTTATAGCAACTTTAGCATTATCTTCACCTGCATGAGTGATTGGGATCGATGGAATGAGGATTAAAAATAAGGAGACTATTGAAAATTGAATTCAATATTATGAATGATGTTTAATGGAATGTGTGAAATTCGTTAAGAGATGTACATCTAAGCTTAAGGAAGGAGAGTCGCATCAGATGCACCACAATCCATATTACAAAATTGACAAAAATGAAAGGGTTAGCTCACTTTTGGAGTCTCCATTCAATGTGTTGTCTATAGACGATTCACAACAGTGGGGTTTTAGGTTTGACTCTTTGACTAGTAATATCACTTCGCGGCCGATAAGGAAGGTTTTGGAATGAAAAAGTAGCCACATCCATAAAGGAAACCTAGCAATACATTGCAAAGTTAGCAACACAAACACAAATAAGAACATGTTCTTAAATAATGAGAAGTTTAGTGACCTTATGTTTGTAAGATCTTACTAGAGCATTCAATGGAACACTTGGTGTTTGCAATATCACCCAAGTTTGTTTGGCCATTTTGTTCTTCTTGCCACCAATAAGATTGATGGAAGATGTTTTGTGGTAAGGTTAACTTCTCCACTTATTTGTAAGATCCTTCTGTTTTCAACATCCACTTTGAGTTCTTCCTTCCTTAGGCTTGGGATGTTGACTTTTGGGACATGTAGGGATGGAGTCTTCATCCAGTTAACTTATGCGCTGATGAAGGAGGAGGAATAGGATAGGGAAGGGAAAGAAGGAAAGGAGGTGAATGGATCAAAGAGGTCGAGAGAGAAGGGATCAAAAGGGGTATTGGATTGTCGATAGTCACTGAAGAAGTGTGGAATTAGAGACATTTTTCTGGATGAAGATGAAGAATTTCTCATATTAGTAGCTACAATGATTGTAAACCTAATGCATGTAATCTTCTCAACCACCATTACCATGGCTAACAAGGGAAACCTCAACTTGTGACTATGGCTAAGCACGAAGGAAAAAGGAAAAGGGAAAAGGAAAAAGGAAAAAAAGTTCAACAAGATGAGTTCTCTGCAACCACGAGTTAACAAAAGGAAAAGGTTAGTGATCGCAATAAGGGAAAAGAAGGAGAAGATGACAAATATGAGGGGCTCTTGCTAGGGTTTCTTATGAGTTGTGTATATAAGATGAAGAAAGTCATGATTTGCATTAAGGATAGGGGTTTTGAGTGTATACTTGAAGGAGGTAAGAGACGATTAGACATGAAGGTTGGGGATTTATTTTTTAGGGAAGAAAGAGATGAGGAAGATGTGATATTAGGATTTGAAAAGGAGGAAGACAAGAAGAATAGATGGTTGTAATGTAAATCATGTTCTATGTTTGAAAAGTGGGAAGGAGTGGGCACGTTACACAACTTTGGAGGAACCTATTTCCCTAAGGTTTGGGCATTGAAAAGACAGGACAAGAGAGAAATTAAATTGATGTTATTTCACCTTGATATCAACATTCACAATTTGGATTTGAAGAATGAGTGCACTAAGTTGGAATTAGGTACATTAAATAGACCAGGAATATTGCAGAGGTAATTTAGGTCTTTGAAGGAGAGTTACAATTAATGGTTTAGATAAGGGTTTTTGAAGGGGTAGAGAATATTATAGGTTGATTGTAAATAGTATTTATTTATATTAGAAATATTACCAGAAAAGAAAAAAAAATTGAAAATTGAAAAAATTATGGAATATAGAATATCATGTGCCTATGTATGTGCTAGAAAATAGTAGAATATTCTGGACTTTTTAGGCTTAGGGGAGGCCATTATATATCTGGTACATTTTCCATCCAAAAATCAGGAATGGAAAATCCTAAAAGATTATTCTCCAATTATGATTTCAATTTTGGAATTTTTTTTATTCGAAAATTTCCAAATTAGCCGCAATCGACGAAAACCATTTCGTTTACATCATTTAACCATTAACTCCAATTTCCATTTAAATGTTCAGCAAATTCCATTAGATCTTTACAAATTTACAATTTAATTTAATTTAGGCTACAAATACCTAGAAGACAAGATTATTTCTACATAAAAAATAATATTAAATTTCCACTTGTGTCAATTTTTCACATTAAAATCTTACACAACACACCCTTGGCTTCATTACTATCTTTTTATTTAATAATTTCTTCATCTGTTTCTTATTGGCAATGTATTTAGCATTCCTTCCATTTTCATTAGCAATCTAATAAAAATAGGATCTTGATAATTAATCATGACTAACATTCAAGGAACTAAATTGAATAAACAAATAAAAAAATTATGACAAGAAAAGAAAAACTAAGCAAGAATAAATCTATGAGAGTAGCTCAATGAAAGTACTAATGTTAAAAATTTTTGTAGCCCAGTCTTGAGATATATGAAAATAAATCATTTTCGGTTCTACTTAGGTAAGAACTTTTAAAAGTTTAGAGAAAAATGAAGGTATTCTAAAGTAAGACTCCCTTGAAACTTGGTTATTAAACAATTTCTTCTTACACCTATTTGGTTCATTTGTTTATAACTACCAATAGGTTGTTTTGAATGTAGATCTTTAAGTCTAAACTAACCTCTTTATAACAGGGCTTAGCCTAAAAGTCTACACCAATCCGTTTAGAGCATTAGCTGAGCTCTCCAAAGATTAGATGACTTCATCAAGTTCCAAGTCAAACTACTAGTGTTAAAAAGTTAGAGCCTAGGAGCTTGGTTGACTTCATTAGAAGATATTTACCAAGCTCCTATCTCTATCTAAACCCCTTAGAGCTTAGGCCTTTAAGCATGCAATATGTATGCTCGACATTGAGGTTCAAATAGAAAAGATTAGGTCGAAATAGCTTGGCCAGATTAGAGAAATCTACAACTAGCACTCGCCTAGCTCAGGATTCTCTTTAAAATTAAAAATTAGAGTAAAAAAGAGAACATCGCATTGTGATCCACCTTCCATGTTTAGCTTGCATACTACACTTATGAATACCATGTAACCTCCGTAGGTAAAAAATCTCACTCTCTTACTCTTATGCATTCTATATTGCCCTAAATACTCACCAAGCCCAATATTAGTTTAAGTATCGAAGTAGTTACATGAAACAACCCCAACACCCTTTTGATAGCTTAAGTTTGTCCCTATTTGCAAGTTACCTCTAACTTAGTTGTCTACCAAATTTACATGTCAATGGTAACCTATTCTAATCAACTAACTAATTACTAATTCTTAAACTAATACTACCCGAGTTACTAATTTGTCCGACCAATCTCAACATGATCATTACAAAAATGCCATACCTTCCACCCATATTCTAGAAGATGGGTATTACTGGGAACAGATCATACAAGGAGCACAAATGTCAGACTTTTTCACACATACGAGTGGGATTTCGAGCGAAACCGGTCGGTTATGACCGATCTAACCTTCAGGATATCAACCGGTTTCCACGACGAAATTATTAGCCACCGCCGGTTTTGACTAGGCGGACTCATTCATTAGTCGTAACTACTATTCCTTTAAACTGCAAATGTGAAGGCCTTCGTTGACCGCCAGTGCAAAAACACTCAGCGGGCGATGTCTTAGCAGCTTGTATTAGTAAAAGTAAAAAGAAACCGATCATGTAACTTATGTCGTCGAAACATATAAACTTTATATGATCTTCACTATTAATTCGTACTTCTTCTAATTAAGTGTTATTTCATACTGTCTTCGTATAAAACTGTGTTTCCTATTTAGAATAAAGGTATGTAATTCAATTTGTGTTCATATTCCTGCTTGAGCAGTTACTGCAAACAAGATTTGAACTTTATATGATCTTCACCATTAATTCTTCATATTGTATTAGAAATTCGAGACCTTGGAGTTGCCTGAAGACCAAGAAGTGCAAATTGAAGATTTTAATCCTATTTTCAGCTGGTATGTGATGATTTTGAGATTTGTAGTGTCTTTTGGAATTATAAATGAGCTTAGTTTTGAGTTTTTGAAGTAAAAGATTGCTTTTTGGTCGGATTAGATCAAACTTTGATGTATTGTTGAGCATCTCAAGTGACTAAAAGGGGTTATTATGTTGAAAATCAGGATATTTTCTGGATTTCTGTTAGTATTGAAAGTGAATTTCATTGATATGATAAGGGAGAATGATTGCATTACCTCTTGATGCACTTCGAAAATGGTTTCGGTTTCGATGAAATAGCATAGTTTAACCAGTATGATTATGACCATGAGAAATGGAGAGTATTCATAGTTTAACCAGTACGCGACCGAAGCCTTTGTTGTCTTGACCTGGATTTTGAGTCTTGCATTGGAATTCGGTAAGACAATGGATGCTTTGCAGATTGTTTCTTCTGCTGCTCAGATAATTTCTAGTATGGTGGGGGCTATTAGTGCCTTAGACCAGGCCTATAGGGACTTTGACGAAGCTCCTAAGAGAATTCAAGACCTAGAGGAACTGATGCATGGTCTGGATAATTTGGTCCACAAGATTAAGCGTCGGTACGGGTACAGGCTCCATAACCATCAATTGGATTACCAAATTCAGACTCTAAATTCTTTGATAGACCGGCTTCGTCCGAAAATCTCTAAAGCAAAGATTGTTGTGTCAAAGAGCAAATCCAAAAACGCAGCTTGGGTTCTATGGAGTTCTATGACTGGTGATCCACTAGCAAAGGTGATAAGTTCAATCATGGATGACTTGAATTGGTGGATTGAATCTCAAAAGTTGATCCAAAATGCTGAGGAAGTTATAAAGTCAACTGCAAGGGATGTCCCTTTTCAGTTAAAAATAAAGGCTGACGAGGGATACCCAAAGTCAAGCAAGTGTAACTATGTTAAAAATTTATTTGAACAAGAGGGTTTGCACCGCGTTGTTCTAATTGTTGGGCTATCAGGTATTGGGAAGTCATGTTTGGCTCGACAAGTAGCTTCTGATCCTCCCGCGAGATTTATCGATGGAGCACTTGAAATTAAATTCGGACATTGGTGCAGTCGAGCTGCATGTAATGGAAACAAGGCTGAGTACCAGAGACGTTTAGCTAGAAAATTTGGCAAATTCTTGGTGCAGCTAGGATTCTGGAAGAAGCTCACTGACGAGTATAGTGTAGATCTCGAATATATCTGTGTGTTGCTTCAAAAAGCTTTAAATGGGAAGAGTATGTTGCTACTTCTTGATGATGTGTGGGAGCAGGATATAGTCGAGCGGTTTGCTAAGTTATATGACAACGAATGCAGATACCTGGTAACCACAAGGAATGAGGCTGTGTATGAAATAACCGAGGCTGAGAAGGTAGAACTAGGCAAGGATGATGTCAGAGAAATAAGTAAAGCCATCCTTCTCTACCACAGTCTCCTTAGCGAGGACCAGCTACCGGTAAGAACTCATTTAATGTTCTTCTCTTCAAACTGCATCGGCACCTACTTCTAAATTCAGTTAACCTGAAATAATCGAATGACCTATTTTGTAAGACCATTCATGTCTCTTAATACCCTTTAAAGTACCGCACATAATGAAAGTGTCCGTGGAGCTATAGTTTTCATCTTGGCCTTTTCTTTGGGGTGTTAAATTTAGATCCACAACTAGTTAATCTAAAAGTTTAAGTAAGTTTGATGTGGTGTGATTTTATACTTGTTAGTTTACGTTTCCAGTTACCTGTGGGCTAATCATAGTAATCTCGATGTGGTTTTACATTTATAGGTTAATAGTTTCTCATAATCTAAATGTAAAAGCACGTACAGATCCAACAAGCTTACGTATTTAGATGATGCGATTGTGAATTATATTCTATTGAAGTTGACAATGGGATAAAAGACTTGGTGTTTTACTCTCCATTCATGAGTATAATTTGTTTGCAGGCTTTTCTCTCTAAATTAATGGACTACCTGAATGGTGCTTCGAGAAACTGTTACTTTGAGTTCTCCAACATAAGAATTTGTTTAAAAAGAAGTTCTGATCCTTTTGCGATAGCACTACAGTGCATTTTGTTCTTCATCATGAACATTCAGATAGCTTGATAGAGAGTGCTCTTGGACACTCAAATCTCACTTATTTAATGACTGAAACGAAAGCATCAACGAACCACATGTATTTGCTTGAGGTACTCTCATTGTTGTTGCTTTCTTTGTAAGATGATCTATTAGAATGCTAATGCTTTATAACAGAAATTTGGAGTTTAAGAAATGCATATAAATGCATGTATGCTTTTACTTACAATGATTTGAAGCGTGCTCTTTTTAATGTCTACCAGCTCCTCTGCTAGTTACGATATGAGCAATCCTTGTGGAAAACCAATAATTCAATCACCATATAGTTTTAAGAAAGTCATTCATAATGGAGGTCTTAGAACCCAAAGTAGGACAACCACATTTACTGTCTTCAAATTGTCATCTGAATGTAGTTCTTGTATTTAATATGGGGGTCTAAAAACCCAAACTACATGCATTTTCTGTATAGTTTATCGGCTTGACTAATTATCTTTCTTATTTAAAACATCTCAAACGGGGAATCTTCTCAACAAACTTGTCATAATGTACTAATAAATTGACACAGAAGCATCTGGTCTCGATGTAATTGGTAATGCATAGTGCATTCAATGCCTCTTCTGTGACTTAATATAATTTATATATCATATTAATGGATAGTTTTCATATATAATGTGGTAATTACTTTTATTATTTGATAAAATAATATATAAGGTTTAATAAATTATATATAATAAGATTCCCAATATGGAAGATGGTTCTAATTTTCTTTTTGGGCTTATTGCTCTTAAAGTGCCAATGATAAGACTTCCTACTGACTGGTTTCTCTTGTAATTTTTACACTGACAGAGTGCTGCTGAAAAGTTGTTGGATCGCTGCGGCCATCACCCCCTGACAATTGCTGTTATAGGTAAAGCTCTTAGAAAGGAACTAAGAGCTGATAAATGGGAAAGAGCAATCACGGACCTATCGACTTTAGCCAAATCTGCACCTGGTCCTGTCCAATACGTCAATGAGAAAGAGGCCGAGAACACGCTCACCATTTTTGGTTCATTTGAGTTTAGTTTAGAAGCAATGTCCAAAGATGCTAGGCAACTTTTTGTAGCTCTTGCTTCTCTTTCATGGGCTGAAACCATCCCAGAGGTTTGTTTGGAGGCAATTTGGTCAGTAATTGGACATGACAGCATGTTTTCTCTCACTATATGCAAACTTGTGGAAGGATCTCTGTTAATTAAATCTGATTCAGATCCTTCATACCAAGTGCATGACATGGTTTCTTTGTACCTTGATGGTAAGATTACAGATTCAATCAAAATTTTACTGGAAGAACCATTGCCAGAAGCCAGTGCATCAATATGCCCTTGGCTTCTTGCTTTTGGAAAAGAGGGGATTAAGGAGATTGCTACGAGAAGAATGGAGTCCTGTCTAACTGTTCTAGAAGAGAATGAAACTATGGAAACATTAGAAGCCACCATTCAAGCTCTAATGGCAAGCAAATCCATCTCTGAACTTGAGGCCAGTCGAGCTACCTTTTGTAGCTTACTGGGTCCCCGAATTCCTGATCTTATCTCAAGTGATTCTCTAAATCTAATTGCAGTCTCTGCAGAGGCAATTACCAATATGTTTTCTATGAGCGATTATTTCATGTATTTCCCAGCCCTTGAAAGTACTTGTGCAGTTGATAAGCTAATTTTCATTTTGGGAACGTATGATGATCTTGGAATCCAGGCTTATATCTCAATTATCCTGGCAAAGCTTGCAGAAATTGGAAGCAGAGAAACCGTAGCCAAGGTGCTTGAATGCATTCCTTTTGATAAGCTAGCCGAATTGCTCTCTCCCGAGAAAGAAGATTGGCATGACAGAATATGTACGATGTTGATGTCTTTGACCAAGTCTGGAAAGTACAAAGCTGTGGAGAGGATGTTTGCTTGTAAGATTGTTGTGAATCTTATCAAGCTACAGAAAGATGGATCAGAAGTAGCACAACACCATGCGATTGTTACACTTAAGGCCATCTATGAGCTGGCTGGTACTAATGCTACTGGTACACTTCATTCTGCTAATCTTAATCGGTTGCCATGGGAAGTGAGACTTCCCTTGGAAGGACGTACATATTGCGACCATGGAATTTCTTCGTCATCAAGACCAGACGCATTTCCCAATATAATGGCGAAGTTACTTGGAAATGGCAATGAGCAGGTTTTAGAATCGATTCAAGCTCTCATACCTATAATTGAGAAGGCAGGAAACCCGATAACTAGAGATATGATTTTGGAAAGTCAGCTTATTAAGAGATTGTCAGAACTCCTGGATCATGGAAAGCCAGAGCGGATGTCGATCAGATCAGGAGCTGCGTTTTTGCTAATGAAATTGGCATGCACTGGGGGAGGAGTTTGCGTTAATAAATTTTTAGAGTATGATGTTGTTCATGGTCTTATTAAGATGATGCGATGTCCTGTTCCTGAGCTGCAAGACTCAGCATATGAAGCATTGCATCATATGATGTTCAGTAACAGTGGGGTGGATGTTTTAAATAAGATCTTTGAGATGGATCTTGTGGACAGATTGGTTCATTTATTGGAGAGCAAATCGGTCAAAACTAGGGAAGTCGGCGTGCATTGCGTATTGGACGTGGTTGAGCTAGGAAATAAAGGCTTCCTAGAGAGAATGTTTGCATTGCAAGTGGTGGAGAAGCTTGTGAAATTGGAAATATCTGGAGGTGCCTCGGGCAATTCCTTCGTTGGCTTTCTGAAGGGGATGGACAAGTGTAAGAACCTGTCGGCAGCAGAAAGAAGGGTGTTGAAGCAACAAGTCGTTCGGAGAGCAAAAACTCATTTGAAAGGCAAAACTAAGCTGGAGTCTCGTTTATTGGCTGCCATAAATGCTTGTATTACTGAGGGATCTAGTGGGATTGGCGGTAGACACAAAAAGCCCTAATTTAGTGTGTCAAGCTATGGTGCAGTACATTGTTGCTTGATTCGTATGCCCAACAATGAACAATTTGATTCACAAAATTCCAACATACATTCATTTTTTACGATGAAAGAAACGATGGATACTTGACTATGCTACTATTCTTGAATGTTACATGAAATAGTTGTTGATTCTTCAAACTTTTAAATGATATGTTGTTGCTAAAGGGATGTGCACGGTTCAATTCACCCCTTTTAATGAACCCGATTAAACTTAATATAATCGTTTTTTTTTTTAATTTGAATCTAATTCTATGGTTTAGTTTATAAATTTTTCGAACTTAATTAAAACTGATTTAATTTACGGTTCGAATCTTTTGTATCAAATTTTTGTTAAATATTTTTATTTTTAATAAATGTGAAATTTTATGTAAAATTTTGCTCAATTTAATCTTTATAATTGATATAAAAATTTGATAAAAAATAATAAAATAGAATTGTATAATTTTTTTTAATTAAATGGTACGGTTCAATTCATTTTTTTAAAACCAAATTATAAACTATTTATATATAATTAAATCAAACTTTGAACTAAAAAGGTTTGCAAAAAAATTAATTTTTCGATTTATTTGGTCTATAGATCAATTTACCTTTCGTGGTTTTATTTTTTTTAACTCCAGCGAATACATATTTGATACGCTGATATTCCTTATGGTAACATGCTGCTAAATTTATTTTAATATAATTCACCGATTTGTTTGTATAAGTAAAAATTTTGCTCATTATTAGATCCTAGAAAAGAGATTATTTCTCTACACAAAGAAACAGCTTTTCTTTTTTTTTTTTTTTGAGGGTGGGGATGGGTTGGTGGGGGGTGGCGCGTTGTTTTAAGATGAGAATGAAACAACAAAATTGAATCAACGAATTAGCATCCATTCATTTTCTACGTATAATAATAGCAGACATTGACTTAGTCGAATAATGGATATAGCTGTGACCTTTTCAGTCGACTGAATTTCGTGGTCTCCATCTTTGATTGACACCCTGTCCCATCATTTCAACGTTCCCGATTTCTCCATAATCTTATCAAGATTGAATTATTTCGTCTATTCAACCCAGGTAACAATTTATGCCCACGATCCCCTCGAAAAAGTACCAGTAAAAAATCGGTGTTTAAAAAAAAAAAAAAATCAATCGCATGAGCTATTATATAAGAAAATAAATAATATATAAATATTGATAAAATTTTAATATTTATTAATAAAAAAATATATTCATTATATTTTTATATATTAAAATTTTATTAGTTTACTATTATAAGATGTATTTCTTTGATATTATATGGTCTTGTTAATAAAAATGTTGGATTCATCGTTTAATTGATTAATCTATTATCGAGATATTCAAGGATTGGATTTTAACGGTTAGATGAATGATCGAATGTATCGCAAAAGAGAAAAAGATTATTATTGTTGGATCAATTATTGTGTGGGAGAATTTAAGTATCATTCACTCGATAAGATTCCAACCTTCAGGTCTTGTTTAGCTGATTATTATTATTGTGTGCTGATGATGTCATGATAGCGACGAGTCCCATTTGGTTCAATTTTTCTTTAAACTCTATTATTGAAAGTTGCAGCTTTTCACTCAATGCATCGATCATGAACTCAACATTGTAAAAGGTCATCCTTTGATTCCATTGAGTTAGCAATCATAAGACGAAATTGACATGTTTGTAATTAAACTACCGGAATTTAAAAAATGTTAATTTAATATCTAAATTTTATTTAGTTTTTATAATTAATTATTTAAGTTTTGCTCGTTTTTAAAATTTATTACCTGAATTTTGCTTATTTTTACTATTAACATCTAAATTCATGCACCATAAAATGAGCTCAAAAGATTTATAAATAGTAAATTTTAAATTTTAGATAGCAAATTACAAAAAATAGGCAAACTTCGGACTCCAAATGCAGCATTCACTTATTATTTTTGCTCAAAAATCTCATCGGTTAAAAATTTATTACCATCGTTGTCCTATCAAATATATCATGAAACCTGGTCCAAAATAAAGTAAATAAATTAATTATTTTTTGGAAATATATAAATAGTGCATCATTGGGCAAGACGATATTATCGCTACAAGGCTTTTACAATGACTTCACATTATCATAATATCATGATAAATAATATTCGATTTTAGTAAATTATGTTATGAATAATAAAACAAAAATTATTGATGATTTTGTTTTTATTATATTTTAGTAAATCATACCCATTTATGAAAAAAATAAATTTATTAGTAACTTCTATTTTACCATTTATGACATAATTTATCATGATATAATTTATCATGATATTACAGTAATACAATATTTATCATAAAATTTCCCTTATCACTATGAATGGAGCTAAAAACAATCATTTTAATAAATAGACAATAATATCCTTTGGTTTAATAAAAATAAAAAATACCGAATAGTTAATCAAGATTTCAATTTTCTTAGTTACCATAGAATCTTGAGACCATATAATGAATTTTAACTTTTCAAGTTCCTTTTCCATTCTTTATTCACTCTAAGGGAGTATGATGTGTATTGCAACTAAGAACAAATAAGGCTGGTTATAGGGATGGGTCCAAACTTGTCAAAAACTTGAAAAAGTGATGGGAAAACATGTGTAAGGACTACAAAATGAATGAAAAAGTATGCAAAACGCACGAACAACTCTAAAAGGATATCAAGAATCAATAAAACTTCTAAGGACTCATAGTATAACTTAATATGACGCACAAAATGGTTCGATGAGGGTACTTACCACCTAACCTTACTTAAGAGTTAGGATAAAAGTGAAATGAGAGTAAACAAACAATATTTATGAGAGAAAAAATATCTAGTATATTAATGATGATTTGCCTCATACGGCTATATGTAGAAGGAGTACTTATAACTAAGAATTTAGGACAACCTGCTTAAAAAAGAAAAAACAAAAGGATATTCTCCTAAAGAAGTAACATAGAAAATATACAAATGGTAACAGTGAATATTTACGAAAAAAGTAATGATTAAAGTAGCAAATTCTACAAGTGGTCTCGAACATGTGACAACAATGTATTAGTGGTGTTGGTGGAGGATTTAGACAAAGTAGTACAAGCTAGTTGGGTAGCTAAGCAAGAGTGACCGAGGATTAGTGCAAGACAACTCTCCTGGCTTCTTGGCAATAATGATGCCAAGTAACTTGGACATGGCTGAGTAAGTGCATGACGATTGGCTACTATTAGGGCATTTTTCCAGTTGACACATAACTTCCGAAAGATGGAAAAGCATTTGGTATGACACTGAGAGTTGATCAGCAGCAAGGAGTAACTTAGTATTGGCAGAAGTCAGTTGGAGTAGGAGGATTCACCTGGCTAGTCTTTCTAGCCCATAAGCTCGATTGTGGGTTAAAGGCCCTTAACTTGATTCTAATCAAAGTGTAAATGAACGAACACTATTTCTCATCTTTTGGAGTTCAATTCCATATATTCTTTAGTTTGATTTAATAATACGAGTTGAAGTCCAACTTGAGTTCAAACTATTAAATGCAATTTATTGAATCAAGCTCTAACTTTATAATATTTAGCTCGATAACCATTAATTTAATCAAACTCAATCTAGTTGAGCTAAAATATTAAGTAAATTATGATAAGACCCCAACTTCATAAGTTACTCCTCCAACCTCTGATCCTATCACCTAAGCAAGATTTTGAGGCCCCCAAGGTTTGGCGAAGAGGATTTTGATGCGAATTGCAGCTAAAGACAGATAAGGTCGGTCACTAGATGGGTCCAAACTTGTCGCAAAAACTTGAAAAGGGTAATGAGGAATGCGCGAAAGAACAAAAAAGTGAATAAAAAGTAAGCAAAACCCATGAACAGCTCCAAACAATATGACATACTAATGGAACTTTCGAGGACTTACAGTACAACTCGATATGACGTATGAATTGGTTTATTGAAATTACTTGCCACCTAACCTTATTTAAGGGTTAAGATAAGAGTGAAATGAAAGTAAAAAATATCAGTGTTTATGAGATAAAGAATATTCGGTGTATTAATAGTAATATGATTATTACGATTATAAGTATAAAGGGTATTTGTCACGCCCCGAAGCGGCAGAGTCGTAACAGCCCCGCCGTGTAAACCGCCCTAAGATAGAAGTTGGCCTTACAACCGCTATCTTAGACCCGATCTACACAAGGCGTCCACGACTAACCCGCTTTGAAGTAGACAATTTGTAATTTAAACAAATCATTTAAGAAAGTGAGAAAAGTTATATATAGTCACTATAATTCAGTTATTACATTAATCAGAAATGAAAAGTAAAACATGTTTTGATTCTTCAATGTTTTTCCTCACTCCCCAGGATCCAGCAGTTGCTAGCTTCAGAGTAGTTGCTAGCTTCAGAGTAGTTGTTGCCGCTTCTTAGCCAGCACCTGCACGATGTCTATAGGGATGTGAGCAACCACAGTTCAGTAAGTTAGGATGGAGGACTTAAAACTATACCATACACACAACAAGGTTTTCAATCACTTATTAGGTGCAATGCATGTGCAAGCAAATGCCATCGCACGACGTTGTCCTTCCCGTCGTGAGATTAGAGAAATTGCGCCCGCTCTAATCCGGGTTGAGGAGTTTCCGTTAATGCAACAGCTCACGACCAAACCCAGGCTTGTGTAATGGAGACCTTGCTCCTCCCGCGACTACCTTCGAACCACTGCCTTCACCCTCGCTGCGATCTCCTCTCCTGTCACTTAGTTCGACTGAGGATGAAGAAGGGACCATTTTGCAATCCTGCGCTATCCCTTCCGAAGGGGTCGGTATTTGGTCGGAGAGTCCTAAGTTCCCCTAACGGGTTGCCATGCATGTTCGATTATGATTACTGGTCGTATATTTGATTAAGTCCAATTCAGGGTGATCAATCATTACATACAATTCATACAATATGTGCCAGAGCAACAAACATAATCATAGCATCACCCATAATCAAGCACATGCACACATTCTCTATCTAACAAGCACAACCAAGCATAATCTTAAGCCTCCAAAATACAGCATCGTATTAATCCCAACTTACCTCGACTCCTCGCTCACTCACTCGAGGTCCGATTTGCTCAGGCCATCGCCGATCATCCCTATAACACGAACGTGGTTTTAGTATTTCATATAATATTATAAGTTCATTTTATCCGATAACGCTTATTGTTAGGTTTTGTTTAAGGTTAAATATACCTAATTATCTAGATATTAAGTCTTTTATAATTAGTTTAGGGTTGGGTTTAGGTTCAGGTTCAGGTTCGGTTTTCGCATCGATTTCTAAATTAAGTTTTTAGTTCGATTTCTAAGTAATGTTTTAGATTCCAATCCTAGAAATCCGTTTCAACCCATAATGTGAAATTAATCACATAAATTCCCGATCTCCTAAATACGATTACTACCCCTAGTCAGCATTTTATTGCATCCGGTACACTTAAATCCATATTAGTGTACCGAATTTACTCATGTTGTGAGAAATTTTTACATTTTTCATATAATTACCTAAAATTGAATTTTGTTTCAGATTTGTTATGTTCTGATTTTCATTATTCCATTATCTAATTAAACCTAATTTTTCCATATTTATTAATTTTTAATTTTACATATTCCTAATTTTCTACATTTACCACATAACACCTTCATTACTTATACGTAACACTCCATACACTAGGATCAGGTTTCCACATCAGAGATTAACATCCCTAAACATCTAATTACTATCTAAATCAGTAATTAATATCCTAATCACCTAATTAACTCCCAATTACTCAATTTTCCCATCATTTTAGGGCTAAAAATTAAATTAAAAATTTCGAAAATTAAATTTTAAAAAATGGCTTCATAGCACTGTTCTATATCACATGAGCATCCTACAGAAAAAAATTGAGCTCCAAACTACACTCCTAAGGTCATTTATTTCTAAACCGAAATGTGCTCGGTTTTGCATGATTTCTTAAGGACCATATATTACGGGGCATGTTTTCATCAAAATAATATTTTTTCTACAAACTACATACAAAAATATCCCAGAATAACAAAATTCATAATTTTCTAATTATATTTACTATTTTTACAAAATTTCACAAGAATCGGGCTGGAATTTGGACTCACCGGTTTTGGTGGCTTCGGCCACCGCGGGCTGCCGTGGCATTATCGGTCGGCCTGGGCGCTGCCACCACCGTGTGGTGGTGGTGGCCGTCCACTCCCAGCTCCTCGTATGGTGTGGGTTCTTTTTAAAACCCCTAACTGCACAGTTTTCTTTTTTTTTTTCTGAATTTTCTCTCGATTTTTCGGCTTTCCCTAATTTTCTCACTTTCCAAACTGTCCAAATGAGCTCTGTAAATTTTTTCCCTATTTATAGACATTTGTTGTAATTAATATGCATTAATTTGACAAGACTTTGTCCAAATTCCTTAGTTTTTGGCTTTTGTGTTGTTCAATTTTTATTGGCTAATTTTTATTTTGCAGCTTTGGACCTGCCACGACCTTATCTTGATTCATCTTATCATCTTCTAATTTTTTCTTATTTTTCCATAATTATTTTATATTTTTCTTTAATTATTTGCTTAGTTTTCGGCCAATTTTAGTAATTACGCGTATTTTTATCTACACGTAAATACATGTAGGGTACACGTGAACATTCCTAAATATTATTTTGGTCATTCTAAAATTTTTAGTATACATATAATCTATCTCTAATAATTTATTGGTTATTATATTACACTTTTTGCCTTTTCGGTAATTAGCAGTTATTATGCTTAAAATTTGAAAATTTTATAGTCTCCTATTTTGCTATTTATTTTCTTAAATTTAAGTTTACGGGGTCATTTTTACTAATATTTCTCTCAATAGTTTATAATTTGGGTGTGATCGGATCCTTTAGCCAATTGCCTTAAACCTTGGGTTCTAAATTCAATCCTACGGTTATTTGGCTGAACTTTGGGGCTTACAGTATTTATACTCGATAAGGTAGGGAAATTTGCCTAAAATGGAAAAGACAAAAAGGGTATTGTTATAAAGAAGTAATGTACAAGAATACAAAAGGGTTAAAAATAAATATTCAAGAAAAGTAATGATTACTGTAGCAAATTCTACATGTGGTCCTATATGTTATACCTTGAAGTTGTAGAGTCACAACAGTCTCGCCGTGTAAACTAACCCATGACAGTAACTGGCTTCACAGTACCTATCATAGATATGATTAAGAATTTAGTTAAAAGTTATAGTAACAATTAAAACTTTAAGTTAATATATATAATTACATGTACATTACCGTAGAATTTCTAGGAGATTCTACATCATAACATAACAATAAGCTAATTTACATATCATATATCAATTCTTCATCCTAAAGATACTAGTAAGACCTTAAATAAAACTTAATCATAGACCGGTTGATTTTCACTCCCCAGAGCTTCAAAAGAGAACTATTTTTTGGATAGTTGTAACATGGCATAATAATCAGAAGTTAGGACCTACAAAAGAATCTATGAGGGTATGAGTAACTACAACTTAATAAGTTGAATTGGAGACTTATGAATGTATACAAGTATATACAAGATTATTAAGTAATTATTTTCATGCAATGCAATAAGAAAATGTCATTACACAACGTAGTTCAGTCTGTTGCGAAATTAGAGTAATTTCACTTATTCCAATCCGGGTTGAGAAGTTTTCATATTATATAGCAACTCACAACCAAATCCAGGTTTGTGCAATGAAGACACTATTTCTCTTAAGACTATCCTTCGAACCAATGTCCTCATCTTCATCGTGACCTCCTTTCCTATCACTTAGTTCAGCTAAAGATGAGGAAAAGATCAATTTTCTATCCAACACTATCTTTTTCGAATATATCGGTGTTTGATTGAAGAATCCTAATAATTCCCTAAAGAGTTATAATGCATTCCTTTTTAGGGTATTTAGGTCAATTAGAATTAAGTTCGATTTAAGGTAACCAGATAATTTCATACTACTATAATCACAACGGTCATTAAATATAACACAAATTTTAGCGTGAAATCAAATATACAGGTACATACATAAGACAACTTACAATTATAATCATACACAAACTTAAGTCTCCAGATACTCTAAAATAGTATTCCAAAATATGATGAAAATATTAAACCTAACTTACCTGAAATCCTTAGTCGCTTACTTAATCTATTGTAAGTTGACTTATATCCGTGTATCCTATAATATAAATACACTTTTTAGTAGTTACTTTCATGATACATATTCTAGGTTTTGAATGAATTCTCCTTATATACATATTATTTACTAATGATTTGTTCTATGTTAGTTCGGGGTTCGATTTCCAAATTTGATTCCGGTTCCAACTATGAGTAAATCCTAAAATACATTTTGATCCCTAATGTGACATTAATCACATCAAGCTTCAGTATCCTAATATCATGCTAGGTCTTAATTCAGTATTCTAATCTATTCGGTACACTCTAATCTTAATTTTTTACTCCTGATGTGAAAAAATTTTACTTTTTTGTATAATTACCTAAAATTAATTTTTTCACTAGATTTAATATGTATTGATATTATTATTATATTATTCGATTTTAACATATTATTTTATATTTATTAAAATTTCAACTTCACATATTACTAAATTACTCACATTTACTACATAATTTACTTAATACTCTAAATACTAGGATTATGTTACCTCATTAGAGATTAACATTTTTAAACATCTAATTATTTTTTAAATCAGTAATTAGTCCAAAATTATTTATTTTTCTCTTCATTTTAGGGCTAAAAAAATTACTTAAAATTTTCAAAAAATAATTTTAGAAGAATGGCTTTATAGTACTGTTCTATATTACCTTAATAGTTTATAGAAAAATTTCGAGCTCTAAATTACACTCCTAAGCTTATTTATTTCTAATTTTAAATATGTTCGATTTTATTCAATTTCTTAAGCATCCTATATTTATAGATATAATTAAAATTAATCACTATTTTTTCATAAATTTAAATATAATAAAACATCAGAATAACAAATTTCATAATTTTTTTGGTAAAATTAATAATTTTATGGGTAAAATTAATAATTTTAATAAATTTTGCAAAATTGGATGAATATTGGGACTCATCTGGTTCTTGAGCTTTCGGCCACCAACACCAATTTAGAGTGTGTCAGCTGGTTTAGGTGGTTGGTTTATAGTTGGGTGGTGGTGGTGGTTCAGTCCCAAGTGGTAGTGATGTGTGTGTTCGGCCTACTCGCTTTAATTGTACAGTTTTGTGTAATTTTTTTGAAATCCTAATTTCTCTCTCAAATTTCGGTGCTCTCTATTTTTTTTATAACTCCTAATAGACCAGATGAGCTCCTGTAATTTTCTTGCTATTTATAAAGTTGTAAAGCAAATTTCGTATATTAATTAGATAAGACAATGGCTTATCATTTTCCATTTTTGCCTTTTAAGTATTTGATTTTTATTAGTCTAAAATTTTCCTTCTTTCCCCTAGCTGCCATGACCAAATTCTAGATGGATCTTAACCTTTTTTATTTTTTTCTTATTTTTCTTTGATTATTTAATGATTTTCTTTAATTTTTTAGCAATTTTCAACCAATTTGGGTAATTTTGTGTATTTCTACCGATGCATAAATACATGTAAAGTACAAGTAAATACTCCTAAATATTATTTAGGTTATTCTATTATTTTTAGTATATATATAATTTATTTCTAGTGATTCGTTAGTTATCGAAATGCATTTTACACATTTCCGATAAATAACGAGTGATATGCTTAAAATTTAAAAATTTTATATTCTCTTATTTTATTACTTATTTTCTTAAATTCAAACTTATAGAGTTATTTTTACTAATATTTCTATTTTTAATTTTTAATTTAGGCATGATCGGATCATTTAACCGATCACCCTAAACATTACGTATTAAATTTAATCCTACAGTTATAAAGCTTACCGTTGAAGGATATAGACAAAAGAGTATGAGTAAATTGCTTATCCAAGTAGAGGTAACCGAGAATTAGTTCGATGTCGTTCTCTCGGCCTCTCTACAAGAATGATGCCAAGTAAATGGTCGGTTCGGGCATATGTGAGCAAGTGCATGAGGTTTAGCAAATATCTTGACATTATGATATTCAACATACAATCTCCGAGAAAATAATAGTCATTCGACTTGGCATGCAAAGTGAATTGGCAAAGAGATACTCGACTTAGGTAGGAATCGGCTGGAATAAGAGGATTCACCTTATCAACCTTTTTAGTCTTTGGGTTTGGCTACCGGTCAAAGGTCTACTAGCTTGATTCCTATCAGAATTCTCTCTAAGAAATCGACCAAGGATGAGTTAATATACTTAGACAACCAATTTTTGCATCAACTCCCATGCCAATTAGACCTCTTCATCCTTGTCTAAGCCTCTAAGTCTAGTCTAGTTCTTCTTGTCAACCTCTCTAGTAGCTCAGCAACTACTACTACCAGTTAAGTCATTCCTCCAGAGATGGTCTCCAACTTGTCTGAGGGTCCCTTATGCTTCAGCCAACCTATTTGTCATTCTTGTGACTTATATCAGCTTAAACCAACTTAAGTCCCCCTTCTCTTATCATACAGATTCTCATGGTATATTGCACCAGTGAATTTACTACATGTGTCTATCTCTTTTCCATGCATTGTTAGAAGATATTCTTTATCCTTTTTGCAGTATGGCATTTTGCTCTTTTTAGCTTGTTTTAGAATAGTTTTAAGACATTTCTAAGTTTGTAAACGTGCACTTACCCCTTTCACCCTAAAAGGCCTATTATAAATAGCCTCTTTCTTCTTGTAGCTGAACTATTCCTCTTTTAGTTAATGAATATTCTCTTATGTTTTTTCTTATGAGCTTATACTCCAAGATTAAGCCCTTACACTCTTGCCTATCCCGATCATAGCTAGGGTTAGTGGCAAGTAGACCTCATCCCCTCACTTGTGAGTCATATCAAGTGATGAGTCGAGTTGTGTTCTCTTTCTTGGTGAGTCACATTTGTGTATAGTTGCTACATGTAGCTATATTGCAGTTTATTTTCCTAGTTTCTTCTTTGATATTCAAAGAACTCAGTTAATTATGGTAAGCCCTAGTGATACTTAGCTCATATACAAATATGTTTTCAAAACTAGACTAAACAAGTTTAATCGAATTAAATTTAAGTTTGAAAAAATTTTAAGTTGAGTCTTAAGCAGATATCTTCTGGAATTGGCTTATTGACAAAGGCAAAGCACAACAAATGAAAAAAGTTATTTCTTCAAACAAAATATGGTCGGAGGTGAAAATGTGACATTTTTCTTTTGGTAACAAAAATGGGACGTAATAACCAGCCATTTCATAGAATAATAAGCAACTTTGGTTCAATACAACTGTCTCCTCTACTCAACCTTTTCTCAGAGAGGTCAAAGCATAACTAATGACAAAACTTATACTTAAGTCTTACTTATGATTGCTATAGGCTTTGCTTTTCATAACAAATGTTATGGGGGGCTTTTGGTAAAAATTCTATTGAAATGCCAGGACTTTATAAGGAAATAAAGAGGAATAAAATAATAACTAAAAGAAATGGCTTAACTGTAAAATGATTTAAAGGTTGGGGGCATTGTAGTCAATCAACATCTAAGGGGTGGTAATTTGAATAAAAGGGAAATAAGGATATTTCTGAACTTTTATTTTCCCTCATCTCTTTCTCATAACGTTTCTTCCCCCTTCCCCAACTTACATAAACGTTACGTAAGTAAGATTTAAGGTTGGTGTTCATTCAAAGATAATGTTATGGAATTGTAGTGTTGGGATTCAAGTATTCTTAAAAGAAGTAGGATTGTGAATCCAGTGAGTTTATTGATATTTAAGCAATGTTAGTATGTGATGATAAATATAATAGTGCTTTTCTTTTTTGAGTTTCTTGACAATATATATATATATATATATAAAGTTATGTTTCATTTGTTAATATTTATATTATATTATTTAATAAATTTTACAAAGCGGATACATAATACCTTGAAATATATATCCTTTATACCTTAAAGTACAGGTTTTGGGATGGTTATAAAATACAACGACATTAGATTTGTACTCTACTTTATAGCAGCAAGTTTTAGAAAGATAGATCCATACCATACTTTATAGTAGTAAATTTTGGAAAGTTACTATTCCGAACCTACTTTGTAACCCTAATATACATTTGAATCTATCTAATCGAATGTGGTATAGAAGGATATTTTATGTAATTGGATCATTCGCTTATCCTAAATGTTTTCTGTCTAAACCAAATATCTTTTTAATTGATACAATTACGACTCAATCCGTGATTTTAACTTTAATCGAAATTATCTCTTATAGAGGGTTAAATTCAAAATTGAGTTTTTAAATCAATTAATTAATTAAGTTTAATTCTTTGGGTTAAATGACAAGACTTAAAGAGCCAAACTCATGTATATTGGAGATAATGAAGGAAGATTTGATATAGTAAGCTTGAAGTAAAGCTTATTGGATTGACTTACTCAACATCAACTTTTCTCAATTTGGTTTACACACTAGAAATAAGAATTCTATTGGGCCTAAACCTATGAAAGAGAATTCATTTGAGATCCATAAAGAAGAGATCAATTCTAGTCGCCATCACAATTCGATGAGTAAGATCAACTATAATTTCTATAAATATCTCATCCTCCCTCTCGTTTGGATATAGAGAAGCCCAACTAAAACTATCGTGCTATCACATCCTCTACTCAAATGACTCATATACTTAACATTCTCAAGAACACATACCCTCTTTATCATTTATAGTAGAACTCCATACTACTTAAGTCCTCTTACTAGAGCCCCTATTAGAATTTTATTAAAATTGCCTACTTCTTATTTATATTATATCTCACTTAATAATCTCGCAAATACCACTCAACCTAAAGCATTCCATTAGTTATGTATAGTGTGATACCGATACCAGCAGCATGTAATCTTTGCATCCCAACCCTTACACCCACATCCCCTACGTTGACTAAGCTCTTGCTGTCTTGCATCCCTCAAATCCATTTTGCGTGCAAACAATATTTTCCGTCTCCAAGAGGAACTCGTTGTTATATACATATTGCAGAGAGCATTAGAGATGATCATTAGCTAATAAGTTCATGTTAAACAAGTCAATAAGATTATATATTTTTTCTTTTTTGCGGCGACACGAAACCTTCAATAATTTAAAGATGCTATTTATATTGTTTCTAGTTTTTTTAAAATTCGGCCAAATGATCTGATAATTTATAGCAATTTCCTTGAAAACGTAATACCCTTCCTATAAAAAAATTTTCGTTTGATAAAATCCCCCACTTTTTACCTTTTGTTATATGTAATGACCCCACAGTTTCTATATCGAAATAAAATATTTTTCACAAACGTTACTTTATTTTTCAGAAAGTTTTATATATAACAGTGTTCACCTGTACCCTTTGGATTTAAATTCCTCCATGAGGTACGATTTATTCTTCAATATTATTATTTATTTGGAAGCTAACAAAAGATAATTTAAAAAACATGGATTTAATATTTTAGAACATTAGTTCTATAGTAAGCCTATGATTAGTTGTTGTCTTCTTGTTCAACTGCCGAAGCCACTAAGAAGATGGATTGAGGATGTAAACCACTACACTGAGGCGGCTTCATTGGCGTCTATTATTCTAAGACCATAGTTAGCCAAGCAGCCACCGCATACCAACTACCTATTCTTATATGTTATTTTAATCTTATTAGCAGTAACAGGCATAAGTTAACAGCTTTAAAATAAAACTTTTTATAAAATTAATTATAAGTTTAAAAAAAAAAACAAATACAATAGAAAAATAAAAAGGGATTTTCTTTGAGCTGAACATATGGACCACTTGTTAATATCTTTTTTATTAGAATACGTATATAGTTGCTTTATATATATATATATATATATATATATAATTTGCTAAAACTAAGGTAAGGAAAAAGTTCCTATCAATTTGGAGGAACAGCCTAATAACCCATCATATAAGTTAGAGCCGACCGACTTTGAATAATCTTGAATAAGTGCATATAAGATTTTATACCTTCATGAAATTTTTTCAGTTGAATCCTAAAAGTTTGAATCTATCCATTACGTTATAATCCTTTTCTTTTCTTTCCTTTTCTTTGTTTTTTTTTTTTTTTAATTTCAAGCATATCATTAAAGGCAATTTTTTTTAAAAAAAATGAAAACTAAAATTGATACTTTTATAAAATCTAGGACTTGAATGAAAGATGCATGAAGCCCTTGTAAGTTTTGGCTAAACAACACATGATTAAATATCTCTGGTCATAATATTGTTACTTTAAAATTAAGAGTTGTTAGCACACCGAAAAAAAAGAAGACAATATAGTAGTATATATGTAATTATAAAATTATTACTTCTTACATATCTTGTATCTTTGAAATTGGAGTTAATTTTTATATGGGGAGGAAGTCATCAAATAATTAATTGAATTTAATTAGTTATACATATGCATCCAACCGTCTCATTCTAGATAGTTCATCATCACATTGGCAATGAATGTGCGATATTAATTAGGGATGGTCAAGCTAAGACCTTATAGCCAAGTCTATATCATTACTTCTTACATATCTTGTATCTTTAAAATTGGAGTTAATTTTAATACGGAGAGTGAGTCAACAAGTCTATATTAATTAGGAATGGTTAAGCTAAAACCTTATAGTCAAGTCGTATATTAACCACTTTCTCAATAAGATAAAGTAAATCTTGCTATACTTAGTGTCGTTGAATCTAGGTTTACCTGATCAGTTCAAATTCGATTCAATGTAATCTAGTTATGAAACTAGTTTCAATCATTCATTTGACCCACATTCATAATGATTCGAAAGATCCCGTGGGTTCGACCGATCTATCATGATTCTTATAGAACCTATTCGAGTTTTTTGAGATAAACGTACCATTTTCTTTGTTTTTACAAAAGAATACACAAATTTATTGAAAAATAAATCCATTAAAGAAAAACAAAAAGTAAATGGTAAGAAGATTTGAACTTCCAAATCTTAAGATGATAGATAATTTTATTACTTTATGAATAATTATGAACTATGTTTTAATATTTTTATTAATTTTAGTACGATACTCTCGACCCTTAACTCCTTTTAATTCATAGGTTTACCTCCCAATTCGGATTTGTAAGCATTAGTTATATCTCTTCAATGTGAATATAATATGTAAATTGAGAACAAAGAGAGATAATAAAATTCAAACTAATTAATAATAATGGTCCATTGGATTGAGATTTTCTATTGGAAAAGAGATAGGGTTGCTAAAAGAAAAGGCATAAATTTTCTCCAAATGGATGGTTTTCGTCTATTGAGTAATAATCTTCATTATACTTCCATCATTTTTCATATCTAGCAGGTCTACTAGGAGGCTAGTCTCATCTTTTTCTTGATATAAACTTAAATCAATAGAAGTTGGGGTTTTCATTTCTCTAGTGACATGGTCGATGCTCTCTTACTAAAATGAAACACAATCAATTTATCTTATAGACGTTATCAACAAAATATAGCATATATATTTGGCAATAAATAAGAAATGAAAATCGATGAAAATAGCTTTTCAGATGTAGTTAATCGCAAGTCCAAAAGCCGGTTTTCATTTTATTTAATGATTCAGTTAAGGTTTGACAAAAACCTTCCATGCCCTTGTTTAATAAACATGAGAGCGATAATGAAGGATAGTTGTTTCTGATTTACGTTTAAGATCAGATGTTGTTTTTGTTTAACCGTTTTGATTGTTTTTAAATTTTTCAAAAATAAATATGAAAATTAAAAACAATGTCTGAAATTTATATAAAAAACAAGAGTTTTTTTTTTGAACTGTACAGGACAACAAATATATCTTCAATCTTTTTCTTAATAATTAAAGTAATAGTCATAAAAAGCTATCAAAAAAATAATGGAGACACCCCAAATTTCAAAATTAGTACACCTACACTCCTAAAAGAATTTTAACACCCAAAATTTTCTCACTCCAATATAGTATTGCAAAATATTTCTCCATTACACAATATTTTATATCAATATGCAATTATAATTAATTTAGTTCATGACCTTATGAGAGATGAGAAATGAAACTTGATCTATTTCATATCGAAAATGAAATATTGAGCATACAGTCTGTTTGAATTATATGGATCTTGGCAAAACATAAAAAAAAAAAAACAAAAAAAAAATTAACCTCATGGAAAGGAAAGTATTTGAAATTTACCGGCCTTTGTTTGGTGATTGTGGTCTAATTTTGCACTCTCATTGATTGAGAATAAAAAAATCCCTTTGAAGGCAGTTAAAATAAGACAACCCCACCAAGGCATTTAATATTTCTGACACCCGTAACAGAAGTTGAAATTAACTAACAAAAAAATTTGACCAAGTTTTCACTAGTGATGACCTTTCCAATTGAACCATCACCCACCCTCCTCACTGCCACCCAAACTATATATAAGAAAAAGTCCAATAATACGAGCACAGCTATTTTGCACTTTGAATAACCTAAACCTAATCCTAAACCTAAACCTAAAACCAAAACCCAAAACTATTATTTCCCTTTCACTTTCTTTTAAACCCCATCACGAAACCAAACTTTAGGAAACATCCTTAAACATGGAAGGTTTGCAAAGATCAACTGTCTCATTCAGAAGGCAAGGCTCATCAGGGCTTGTTTGGGATGATAGGTTGTTTATGTCAGGAGAATTGAATAAAATTCAACCCAAGGAGCAGGACCAACCAGAAGGGCATCAGGAAAACAAGAGGGATGCTAAAGTTAGGTCAACTAGGAATAATCCTCCACCGTCGATAAATTTAGAGAGAAGCCAATCCAACGGTGGTGGTGGTGGTGGTGGACGTGGGTACAGGACAGGCAAGGTGCAGCAGGCAGTAGAACCACCTTCCCCTAGAGTCTCTGCATGTGGGTTTTGTGGCGCTTTTGGTAAACACCACGGTGGTAATAATAACAAGACTAGTCGTAGAACCAAGCCCGGTAAGCAGAGGCCTAGATAGATTTATTTACAAGAAGTTAGGTGATTCAGAAACCTCCATAAACTTCGAGACCACTAGACCATTATCTAAAAATCAACATGAATGAAGAATCCATCTTTGGAGAATGAGATATATGCAAGAATTTTGAGTTGAGGAAAAGAAAAAAAGAAAAAAATTATGGTGGTGGTAGTGGTGGATGATATAAACATCAAATGATCGTTTTTTAAACGTTTTCATGTTTTGGTTTAGGTTTGATGTCTTTGTTTAAATTAGGCATATTACCATATGATGTGGTGAATGGTCTGTGTTACATGGTACATGTAACATGCTTTTGTTGGTGTTAGAATTTAGGGATGGTTTTATTTTAATTTTGATGGGGGTGTAGAATTCGATGTAATCATGTGGATACTGTTCTCTTTTGGTTTTCTTAGAGGAAAACGGTCTTATGCTGTACAGTATTTTTTTTATTTTATTAGAATTAATTTCTTATTATCTCTCTCTTTGTCCTACCCCTAATTTCTGATCCGATATTAGAAAATTAAACCTTCCAGTGTTTTTTCTTTTCTTTTCTGTTTTTTTTTTTTTTTTGAAATTTTAATATACAGAAAAATGGAATTCATGTGTCTCTCTCTCTTTTTTTTTTTTTAATGAATTTTGATATCTTAGTTATGCATAAAAAGGTATGGAAGATATAGTTAACATTACATTAGTCGTAGCTATCATATACTCCTAAAGCTGCCTTAAAGTTTGGTCATTGCATTAATTAAGAGACAAACTTTTATTAGAAGAAGTTAATGCTGAGCTTCAAAGTTTTATTTCTATTGGTTGACTAGATATGTAAGCTAGAATTTTAAGAATCATATAATGTATAGGACGGAAATCTTATTGATAATTTTTTGTAGCAATTTTAAGGAATCAAATGGTGTAGTAACTTTTATAGTAATTTTAAAAATTAAATGATATATTGTATGTTTTAATATTAAAAAAATGATTTAACGGTACAATATATTATATAAATTAATAAATAATTTTTAAATATCAATAATTTTTTTTAAAATATCAATTATATTTTTTTGCCCTATTTGTCGGCACAGTAAATGATGTGGGTTCTTGGATTACCAGCGATAGGTGGACCTTCAGCTACTCTAGCTGATATAGATAGTGAAAAAGGTTCTTGTGAATCGTGATGATAATGTTATGGCCCAGGCATAAAATAATTAATACCAGAGGCATTCGAGAGATTTTATAAATTATCTGGTCCCTAAATTAACTCTCATATTTTGTTTTTCATTGCCGACCGCCATTGTCTGCTTCATGCACGTTTAGTTACTTTTATTTTTCCCCGTATCTTTAGTTTATCTTAAAAGAAAGACGAAGATAAGCCACATAAAATATATTTAGCTCAGCGTTATTGATATTAATGTGTTAAGTATTTTGATAATAAATAATATATAAATATTAATAAAATTTTAAATTTTTATAAATATAATTAATACTTTTTTCAAAAACCATCTACTTTTATCATCAAGTATTTAATTTATATACTATTTATCGATTCATATAATATATTAATATTATTTAATCTTTTTTTAATATCTTCACAACTTCCAAGAACTCCCTAACTTGGAATTCTATTTCTAGCAATCCATTTATTTGAAATTCGATTACTATTTTATTAAAAATGGATTAAACATTAATCAGTAAGGGAAATCATGCAATAAATTAGTGAAATTCCAATTCAGAACATGATAATTACTAGGTTTCAATAAAGGAATATTGGTACTTTCAATTTTTCCGCTACCCAATTAATCAATTTCCCAAAAAAGAAAAGGGAAGTTCAATTAATTAGTTTCCAGAAGGAGAAAAAGGGTATGTTCAATAACGTTGAATGTGAAATTATGAAATTGAAATAAAATAGAAGCTAATAAGTGTACTGATTGGATTGCTACTCAAGACAAAAGGATATGTACTGCTTTTTTTAGCTTCTAAGCCACCATCTTCTTTGAGAGTCTTGTTGCCATTAGATTGTTCTTTGAGATGTACTGATTGAGCTTCGTGATAAAAGCATCTTTTGTTGTTGGGCAAAAAGAAAAAACAAAAAGGTCCACTTATTTGGATAGATTTGAAGTGCATATTAAATCTGCAAGACCTTATACGATCAGAGGGATTTTCCATTTCTAATAAATGAAATGGCATATAAACAAAAAACGAATTCAAATTTTCATATATGTTATAGGATGTCTTATAACTTAATCTTATTTATACATATTTTGATTTGATTTTGAAAAATGATAAAGTAAATTTTAATTTAAATCAATCTCTAAATTTATGTAACATCGAGATTTGAGCTCTAATATAAGATGCATTATATGTCAATTGAAGCTTTTTAGAACATTTATTAAACCTGGAAGAGGAAATTTATCATATTTTTCAAATATAGTATACAATTTATAAAAAGATAAGTACATTAAAATGTAAAGTTTTTTTTTTTTTTTCAATTTGATACCTTAAGAAATATCGTCAGATCACCAGTTAAATTTTTTCAAATATGAAAATGGCCTAAGTAGATGGAGAGACTTTTCCCTTAATGGGACAAAACGTGTATAAATATATCTTATACCTAAGCTAGAATAATTCCATTGTCGGTGTTGAGCGACACCGTTTCCTCAATCACTGCCTACGAAATAAGGCAGATTTGCTTTCCTAGTTTCTCTAGGTCAAACACAACTACTTTTCGGTGCATTTAACATAACAAAATCATTTCTCTAGGAAGTATTCACGCCCATAAAGTTGAGGTTTTCTACCGACCTCTCCATCGACGATCACAGTTTCATCAAGGTAGTGATGAAGGAAAAAATAGTAACAAGTGTTTTTAAGATTGATTGTATACTTTAAATAAAAATAAAAAGGAAAGAAAACTTTTGTTATGTTTATATACATGTAAATGTGTTTAATCTAAAAAGATAATTTTTTTTTTCATTCTCTTAATTAATGCACATAAGCATTGTTATTGGATCTTATATATATTATAATAGAGGTATGTAAGTGTGTTTTGATTTACGATCGATTACATTTAAATTACTTTTTAAAATGTTGACCCTTTTATCTCTTTTAAAAAACGGAACAAATGAACTTGATTCGTTTAACACGTAAGTGGTTTGGGTCATCTTATTTAATACATTTACACTTTTAACTCACGAATCAATTCATTAAACTAAATAGATTAAAGATAAGGTATTTTAGTCTATTTAAAAGATGGGTCAAATGAAAGTGATTAGTTTAACCCATCAACTAAAGTGGGTTAGAATAAATTGATTCGTTTAATCTTTTTATAGATTTCTATATCATTGGGTAAATTAGGTGATTCATATAGTATATGCGTTTATTCTCTCAAATAACATTTTATCTCTTTAAAGTTATTCAAAAAGTGTGATTACCTCCTTTAATCTCTCTAAAATAGTTATTTGTCTTAATAGAACATATTTAAAAAGTTATGAAGGCAGAATTATCAATTCGATAGGCACAATAGTTAAGAGGATTATGTTGCTGAGTCCATTTCGCTCTTGTAAATTATGGTATGGGATGAGTATCATGAAATATGGACCTCTATAAGGAAGGACTAGAGATGATAGAAACCACAACCTTTTTCATACATTGTACATGTGTTATTTTTCTACCACCACGAGACAAAGATATGGTGGGAGTGTTGGATGCTTAAGGGTCATTGCCTCTACATTTGTAGAGAACCATATGGGTTTTGTATCCCCTAAAAGCAATGTGGATATGGGCATAAGAGGTTAGATGTTTTCTTAGGATCTCTCATTAGAGAACCAAAATCTTTTTCTATGAATGAAAAAATTTCCCTTTTAAGCCTCTAAGTTTTGTACATGCTCTCCTTTTTCAACAGAAGTTAAAAGTGAGGGATTCATGCTAGCTTAAGAGATTTATAAGGGAAATATATTTTATCCTAAGTGCTCCAATATTTTAGGTTAAGATTTTTAACCATTATGATATATCTGGTTCTTTATGGATAGTTTTCCACATGCCACTAAATCATACTTTGAAGCTTACATGTGTCCCAATAAATCATTAGCATCACTTATTATTTCATGTTATAGTGAGGAGACACATATGTGTATATATAATATGTATTGTCGAACTCTCTATTAGTAATTGCTTTTCTTATATACAGTAATTTTTGAAAGGGTTTGTCTTATAATGAATATGCTTTGTGCTTACTAAGTGAGTACTAAAATTTTAAAATCATTCTATGTATGCATTGGTTGGCTTTCATTAAACAAATCTTCAATAGTTACCCATTAAGAAATCATTTTTAAGGCATTTCTCGTACTGGCTTGTTGGCTTTACTTTACTTAAGTATCATAGACAAATTAAACATATATATTTATATTCTATCTGGTGCCTCTCAGAAGTAGGATTTCTTGTTTATGCTGCATATTACTTTATTTTGTTTTAGGAAAATTTCAAATTATCTCTAAATTTGATAAATAGAGAAGTAACCTCCATATATTATAATTAATCTTGTAAACTTTGATTTCAGTACAGAAAACTCATATAACTTATCAAAATTTTAACACCAATAAAGTTTAACCTCAATGCATTTTGTTTAACTAAAAAAAAAAAAACAAGCATTCTTTATTTTGTTAATTTATTAAAGTTTCAGGAAATAATTTATAACATTTAAAAGTTCAAAAATATAACCGTATCAAAATCAAAGTTTTCATGATTATTTGCCTTTTTCCCTTTTTTTTTTCTTTTGCTATCGATATTATTTTGTTCAAATAAGCATTAAAAGTCCTGTCTTCCATTATGATATTTTAATTATTGACAAGGATGATGTTGCTTGACCCTTTTAGTGGCTATAAAAAGGAAAAACTTTTGCATCTTCTAATATATTAGCATTTATATTAAATTCCACACTTCTAAATTCATTATAGTTAATAAGTGTTAGGAGACACTTTTTAAGATAACTACTCTTTTTAATTGTGTGGTATATATTAAACATGTCATCCTTGAAAAACATTAGGCTATCTGATCTTAGATTAAAACTCAATAAAGCCAATCCTCAATGATAATGCATAAGACTAGCAAAATAAAATTGGAAAACCTGAAGATTTTAAAAGGGATTGTGTAGCAAATTTATCCGAACACATCCACAATCCTACTTCTCTGTGAAGATGAGGGATTGGACAAAGCCGTGTGGCCGACCAACATTGGCAGCCAAATTCGACCGTCTTACGGAAGGGCACTGTCGTGGTGGGGCTTGGTTTGTCTGTCTCGTCTCGTTACCACATTTGACCTGATATAACTTTCGATTATAAAATCCAATTCCACGAATTGACTATTATCTGTGACATTTAATAATCTGGTCGCGAAAATAATTGGTCAAGTAGGAAAAAGATATACGTGCTGTTGCTGTTGCGATAATTCGGATGCTTTACGTGTTGTGGCAACGTTCTCTTGCGTTGATGCTTATTTTTATACGGTCGTTTTACCTTTTCTTCGTATATCACTATTATCAATGTCGGATTGAAAAGTTGATCGGATAAGAAACAAAAAAAGGTTTAAAATAAAAAAGGATCAATCGAGGACAATAAAAATATCGTAATCTAATTTATATTTATTTATAAAATAATATAATTTTATAATTTGTTACCTGTGATATTTAATAAAGAAGAAAAACCTTGGTCAAGTGGGAAAAGAATATACATGCTATTGCTGTTGCAATAATTCCGATGCTTTACGTCTTATGGTAACGTTCACATTGTGTGTTAGTGTATTCTTATTTTTAAACGTAGTTTTACTTTTTTTTTCGCCAAAAGAGGTGTAAGAGTCATGTACTGATTATAAATAGAAACTTTGATCCTGTATGTATTAATGTTGTCGAATTCAGATTGAAAAGTTGATTTTGAATAAAAAAGATTAAAGATGGAGATAATTAATCGGGATTATTAAAAATATTATAATATAATTTATATTTATTTATAAAATAATAAATATTATCTATATCCTTGATAATTAAAATTTTTATTTAATCTATATTTATTTTTTTAGTAAATTGATATATTTTATAGAAATATAAGAAAAAATAATATATTTTAATTCGAAAAAATAATATATTTTAATTTAAAAAAACCTAATGAATTCTTATAAGAATCGAGTTGAATCCAAATCATAATCATGATGAATTTAACTTTGTAATAGTTTGCTCCAAAAGTTTTACGCCTCTGGGTTGAAGTGAACGATTGTATATTATAATTTGACGATTTTTGGCCAGAATATTGTAATTTGACGATGAAGTTGATAAAATTGTAATATTTAAAACTAGATAAATTTTCTCTATCTCTAAATGGATATCTCCTCTCACATCTCATTTAATCATATATTGGTATGTATGAAGAAAATTTAATGTAAGTACTATATTACGTTTTCCTTTTTACATATGACAGGATATGATTATACTAGAGTATAAGACATAAATGAGAAAATCATTTATATTACGTTTGTTAAGTATCCTAACATGTGGAGATTATATTGGTATCGAACGTTATGGCTTAATTAATCTGTCCAAATAAATACTTTAACTCGTTATATAATGCTGCTAACGTATATAAATTCTTAAATATCATTATAATTATGACAACAGGGATATTTCACCTATTGTGAGCGTTTTTTCCTGAAAAATTTTTGTTGTCTCAAATTATTATTATTTTTTTAAAAAAGAAATCGTTTCCTTGAAAATGATATATTTTAATGCGTTTACTAATATTTATAAAAATATTTTGAAAAAAATTTTCCTGCGTTTGACTCATGGAAATAACGTTATTTATAGTCGTACTTAGATAAATTAATATCAGATGTTATCATAAATATATCATTTCGAATATTTTATTTTAAAGTAAAAGTATAAATATAATTAATGATTTTAAATGTATATTATTACAACCTCTTTAATTCATTTTGATAATAATCAACAGTCTTTAATTTCTTTTTTTGTGCATTATAATATTTGTAAGTTTAAATATAATTTATATGTTAATTACAATAAAGAGAAAATAAATATCATTTTCCTAAAGTTATAATGCATACAAGTATTGATTCGAAAAATAACATTCCATTTTCAAAATATTAAGTCGTTTTTCTAAAAAAAAAATTATATCAACGAACTTTTATCTTTCCTCTTAAATGAATAAATCGCTATTTGCATAGTTTAGGAAAAAAAAAAAAAAATCTACCACAGAGAAAATTTCTCATTGGTAATTCCGATCTATCTTCACATCACCATATATTTAAAGACAAAAGTGGCAGAAAGCATATTCCACATGATTAATTAGGTTTCTGGCATTGGTATGCGCATAGCATGTTCCCCCCTGACAGGATTGGCAAGATTTTGGTACTTTTATTTTTCCTCATAATATATAGTATATATACAAAGTCTGGACAAGGTGTGGAGTTAACAGGTTTTCTCGGAAACGACCACCACATGCTCTTTCCGAAGACAAGTAGACAACTCATTTATGTTCTTGCGAGGGAAAACAATTGAAACCGTGTCCACTAGACCTCAAACTCGAGTTTGAGTTTATTTTCATTTGATTATCTAAAATAAATTTAACTTGATAAACAACTTGAATAAATATGGAGATGGGATTCAAGTAGTTTATCGGGCCTTAGTTAAATAGATTAATAAATTTATCATACAAATTTACGAAGGCCCGACAAATATGTACGCAGAAAGAGAGTATGGAAAATTTTGAATCACCAATGGCATTATGTCTGGTTTCTCTTGGTATAAAGAATCGCTAGTAAGAGAAAAATGATATATTTATGGATAAGCGATAGGCAAATAAGAATGGTATTTTGATATAAGGTAGTAATAGTTTGTCGTATTTTATAGAAATCGTCACATATCAAAATATTGCTGGTATCTATATACTCCGATAATTATGCACATGATATGATATATAATTGAAGCTTAACAAGATATTATATATACTATCTTGATTTTTTATAATAACAATAGCGTAATGTGTAGACAACTTTTTTAATTGTATTTGTATAATTAATACTAAAATTTAATAAATTATATATTGTTTTTATAAAATAATCTTTATGAAAGTACTCGTATCTAAGTGGTGCATGCTTTTAGGATCATCTAATCAAAATGGCCATATATTTTCCAAACAATCAAGGGTCTATAAGCTAATAAGCCATCGAGGTATATTATGACTTTTTGAAAAGTTTAAATAACAAATATATGTACAATCTTTTTTTTCCTAAATCGTACACAATGCCGAAACATATTTATTTACATCTATCCATTATAAGAAATACTAATCAAAGTGAAAAATCTTTATAACCTAATAGTATAAATGTTAGTTTTTGATAGGATGGGATGGATTTAAATTCGCCTCTATAGGACTGGTACTGACCAAAAAAGAAGTGCTAAACAATAATCATATTTCTAATTGCAAAATCTTGAGGTACTTCCCATGACAGTTTCCCTTCCAATTCTTATGTAGTTTAGTGGTAAGACGAGAAAATAATCTTAAAATTTATGAGAGTTGCGACCTGCATGTGAGAGTGGATGCGAGATTATTTTCTTATGTATCACGAAATCAATGGAAGGTATTTCTAAAAATTAGTAAACTTATTTGTTTTTCTTCTAAACCTAAAACCTACCTTGAATATCAACTTCAATAAACAGGCAATTCTCAAATCCTATGTTTTATTCGTAAAATTTTTAGGTGGTTTTTCATTTTTTCATTTTTTTCCCAACTATATTACAAATCTCCAAGTTCATGTCCTTCAGCCCTTGGTTCATTCGACAATACAAACCACCTCAATCTGAGCCCTAAATTCCTGAGTGTGAGCATTCGGTCGATGGTTCAAGAATGCTAAACAATTAGGTTTGAAACCACCAAATGGCTTAAGGACGCAGATCACGATGGCTAAGCCTTAAGTTTATGAGTGAATCACCACGTACTTTAAGGATGACAACTTTTGCTTAGTAGTTTTAAGGACACAGACAACCTAGACTGAGCCCTCTGATCATAAATGATCCACCAGGGTGATTAAGGACGTGAACAACACAGGCTGAGACCTAAGCTTCGCAATTGTGAACTCAAGTGGCTTAAGCCTTAGGCCTTGGCCCACTTTCGATTTGTGATTTGTTGGGTATCGCATCAATCGACGGTAGTAGACCGCAAGTAGTTGGTTGACTCTAGAGGAAAAAAGGAGTGGTAAGTTCTAATTCTAATTAGATGTCAGCAGGGTCGAGCCCGATCCAAACCCAGTGGGTCACGGCCCTACCACCTAATGAACTGTGATCACGGTTTCGAACTGGTTCAGCGGCCTGTGAAATAGTCTTTTTTTTTTTTAAAAAAAAATAGAATTTCTTTTCTCTAGGGCTATTTATTCATTTATCTTTAACTAACAATTTCATGTACTAACACATGTGAATTAAAATATTAAAAAAAATTTAAATTTGGTGTTACACATTTGTACAACATTCTTTCAAGTAATGCTTTAGATTTCAAATTTTTTACGTCAAATAAATTATAAGCTCTTTTCATTTACTTGATTTTTATTAGCTGTATTGAATTTATTAGAAGATTAATTTCCTTACTAGTCTCTTTTTGCAAAATAAATTTTACGATACACATTAAAGTACATGTTATTTGCATACAAAATCTAAAAAAAATTTAAAACTCAATGAATCTTTTCAAACGACAACTATCGCATATTACATCTAAATACTTGCATCATACATGGAACAACCGGCACACCACAATAACGTACATAAAATATTGTATTATATATGAGATGTAATGAGAATTTACCTATTATATTTCAAACAACTCCATGATTAAATTTTTTTACTTGTGCTGCATTAGCAGTTAGCTACGTATCTAATACACGGAATTAGACCATAGTAATTTTCAAATAATTTTTATTTATTTTTTAAAACCTTTAATGTGTTAATCAGTTTTTATATATGTAAAAAATTATCTTGTTTACATTGTTAGTCATTTCAATTTTTCGTGAAAAATGTCCTATAGTACAGATTGATTTTTATTTCAGTCCTTTCAATTTCCAAAATCCAACCTCTATCGTTAACTTCTAGATTTTAAAAAATTGTCATTTACGGAGTTTTTTTTTGAAAAAAAAAATCTACTTTAGGTGTTAAATACGTAAATTAGAATGATGACAAAATTGAAAGTACTAATTACTATTACTTTAGAGACTGCTTCATTTTGCTTTAGATCCATGACTTCCTTATGAGGAATTGAGGTCGCTAAAGTACTCATCTTCCTTTGTGGAAGTTCCCATCAACTCCTGTTTTCTATCCGTTGCTTTCCATCAATTTCCATCGTAAGTTGTAGCTTCCATGTTGACAGGACTCAATGAGGCATGACGGTCATCGTGGACTGTTGAGGCTGCTTTACTGCCACTATTGAGGCTAAGGTAGCAAGAACATATTAAGCCATGTAAGAAAGGATCGTATATGTTTTTCTAAGCAATTTCTACCACTTAAGAATGTTGAAGCCACACCGATACTATAAGGGAAATCAAAGAACATATTGCTCTTTAAACCTATGGTGCTTCACCTTTCATGTTAGCAACTTCTCCTTCTCAAAAGAATAATTGGTTGTTGTTAGGAGAAGCAGTGGAGTTACTATAGCTTATCCATCGTATGTGTAGGAGAAATGCTGAAACAACTCATTCGTTTTGTCCATCGCTCGATGAAGCTCATTTATTGCACTTACAACATATATATCTTGTGTATCGGAAATGTTATCAATAATCTGATAGTTTATATTTAGATGGTCTCAAAGAACTTCTATTCTACATCAAGGGTCGAAAATAGTAGTAATAAGGTAGATGGAGGGAACTTCTTTATACTATTATAGCCACTTCTCTACCATCTTAATGATAGAAATTTATAGTATTGGATCTTAACATGCATTTAGTAGAGCTGCAAGTATGTTGATGGCCTTGATTATGAAGTAGTATACGTTAGGCCTGTATACGTGGAAAAAAGTATCAATAGCATCATGAAAAACTCTGAATACTTATAGTAACTTATCACAAATATCCTAATCTCTTGTATGGATTTTAGTTTCTTGAATATGATGCATGCAAAATTTACATAGACGTTCTTTATATGGAATTGTACATTGCAACATGTCATACATTGAATTCCAACAGTGTTTTAAATCCTTTTAAAATTTTATATACCTTAACTATTTTGTATGCAAAAATCTCTCTACATTCTACGAAGAGAGGGTCTTTTAGTAATAGTTTTAATTGTATATTTTATTGGAGTTGCTTTATATTATAGAGCTTTCATCTTTTTTTTTAACATACAAATTTAAAATGTAGAATGCACATCTAATATGGAAAAATGTTCCTCTTAGCACGAGTTGGCAAAGTTTTTTAAGTTCACTTATAAATGTAGTGTTTGCACCGATATTATCAAAACTAATTGAAAATATTTTTTTATGACAATTGATACTCTTAGGGAACGATGGATATTATCTTATATATTGCCCGTGCCATATGTTGTTCATTAAAGACTATTAAGGCTAACAATATTTTATTTAGTTGCTATTTATTATCTATTTAGTGACATGTTACTCTCATGTATGGATTTTCTTGCCACATATCTATCCATATATCTGCACATATTGATACTTGTACATCTAAGTTGCTGAATATTGCGATTAGCTCTCTCTTACCTTTGTAATATAAATGTTGGATGGTTTTATGCATTGTTTTGGTATTGAACAAACATGTGTTTGGATTCAATGCCTCTTGTTTGTACTAGGGGCAAAACTTGAACTTATCTATATTGAGAGAGAGGTGCACATTTGCAATGAATTGTGTCAACACCATTTTCTACTTCTCTACATCATACCGAAACAATGTTGAAGAATGAGAACAGCTACTATGTGAAATTTGCTATTACGATTTTTCAATACCGTACTCCCTTAAATGCTTCATTTGTAAGTATCTTGTCTAATATCTCATAAATCAAAAATCAAGATCTGAACATCTAAATATTAGGGCGAAGCCCTGTTTTTGTACGATTAAGATTAATAATTGATCTAGGGTATTCAGGAAAGTAAATTAATTAGGCTAGAAGCTTATGAGAAACATGATAACCCCAATTAAGGAATTTTCATACATTCAGAAATCCATAATATAATAAAAATATCAAAAATAGAATCAAAATAGTGAAAATTTACTCTATATGAGATTCAAAGTTGAATTTAAGGTAATTGTACATAAATTTAGGGTTTTCTGAAAAAAAGTTATCCGATTGAGCCCAACCATTGCGAATAAAATAAAAAATTTAGTTGAAGTGACCTGTTGAAATTAAAATTTTAAAATAATTACTAAAAATCTCAATTTATCCATATAAATATGATTATTTAATATAGTACAAAATTGCTCGGAACCTTTAAAACCGAGCTTGGAATACGATGGGGATTTAGAGATAAGTTAATTAGGCAATAAAAGAAAATAATATAGCATAATATACTATATGAGTATACATATATTTTTATGAGTATATTTGATATATATAATAAATATACACGTAAATTAATTAAAAATTATATAATTATGCATAATAAGTGATAAAATAGCAAAATTAAATATGAACAATATCTTAAAAATAAAAGACATGCTAGAAACATAGTTATATGCATATAATTACTCATTACATGTGTTATATATATAGTATATACATACACGTATATTAATATAATAATTAAATATACTTAAATTATTCAAATTTGACTAAAATTAAACTAAAACTTATCCAAATGATGTGGGAATTGATGGAATCTACGTGGCACTTCAACAATAGCTGGAAATGATGACTTAAAAGTGAATCATCAACCATTTGCTATCTCATACTGTTTGTTTTTTAAGAAAAATATTAAAATAAATTACTTCATATTTAAGAAAAAAATTCAATCGACCCTGATTATTATAAATAAGACTTCCCTACAATAGATACATGTTTACAAACCTAAATTATAGAAAGGAAAAAAAAAATCAAAGGAAAATAGAAAAAATTGGAACAAAAATAGAGTAAGGACCGAGTTAGAATAGTTCCCTGATAATTCAATGACCTGACATGAAGCTTTGTTAGCACCTACCAAAGCCACCATTGACTAGGCCGACCAACAACCTCTCTCCAGCCAACGATGGGCGGAGCTCCGATGAACTCAAGTTTTGAATTTTTACTTTATTTTTCTCTATTTTTGAAAAATTATTAATTAATTATAAAAAATATGGAAAAATTAATTTCTTGCTTATTTTAGATGTACTTTCATTTCATAAATTTATTCTGACAAAATTACGAATATTTAATGTACTTGCTTAATAAATATATTATTTATCAGAAATTTGAAATTTAAAATAAATACACTAAATGATATAGTTTCTAGCTCAAATTTTTTGTGTAAGATACTTATGATATATAGATAATTTCTATGTAGCCCACTTTTTTATTTGAGTATTTTTAATATTTATTATATTTTTCGACCTAAAAAATAGCTCGAAATTAGGTTGAAAATGTGAAATAAATGATATTTATAAAATTAAATGGTGAAATTGACCTATACTTATTTCTAATGAAGTATAATGATGTTAAGATAGGTTGAAAATAATTTTGTGTAAAAATAATCATATTTGGGTAATTAAGTGTCACTTAGATATAAAATTGTAATTTCGAATGTATTGTAAGCCTTAAAGCTAACCCAAATGACTATAGGCTTGAACTTAAAACCTAAGGTTTAAGGCGATCGGTTAATGGATCTGATCAAACCCAAATTATAAACCAATAAGAGAAATATTAGTAAAAATGACCTCGTAAACTTGAATTTAAGAAAATAAGTAATAAAATAGAAAACTATAAAGTTTTTAAATTTTAAGTATAATAAATACTAATTACCGAAAAGGCGAAAAGTGTAATCGACTAATTAATAAATTACTAAAGATAAATTATATGTATACTAAAAATTTTAGAATGAGCAAAATAATAATTAGGAACGTTCACATGTACCCCACATGTATTTACGTGTAAATAAAAATACGCGAAATTACTTATATTGATAAAAAACTAATTAAATAATTAAAGAAAATTATAAATTAATTATGAAAAATCAGAAAAAAAAAATCAAAAGAGACTAGAATAATCTAAATCAGGTTGTGGCAAGTCAAGATCTGTAAAAGAAAAATTAACCAATTAAAATTAGACAACATGAAAACTAAAAATTAAGGAAATTGGGCAAAATCTTATCTAATTAATACATACTAATTACAAAAAATCATCTATAAATAGGGAAAAATTTTTCAGAAGTCATTTGGATAGTTGAATTGAACACTTCAAAAGGATAGAGTCGAGTATGTCTAATATGAATTAGGTTTAGGATATAGCTATAAGGATAGTTTTTATTTTAAGATAATTTATACGATAAGACTGTTATAATTTTACTTTTTCGATGCTTGACATCTTATGAGCATGCCATATCAATCCAATCACCTTTTTTCCATATGTAGTCTATAGTGTAGTAATTGCACATGTATTCCCACTTTGATCTATAATTTTAGGGAAATGTTTCAGGAAAATTTTTTATTTTGCAGGTCTGGGGCCTTATTTGGACCATTTTGTTACAACTCCTCCGCCTCCATGTCATCTCCATCTACACTTGTGGTTTCTTTGTCACCTACATCATTATCTCATTGGTAAGGAGTTTGCTACTCAAAATTAAGAGAAATCGTAAGACATTTTATAAAATCCTCAAATTGATCAGTACTAAAGTTGTGTTGGATACCGTAGTTCTTGATGTTGACAGGTTGCTCAATCTACGGATTTTTTCCTTTTTCTTTAGAATCCTTCTTGCCGGAGGAAGTATTATGAAAAAAACGACTCATTTGCATTTTAGATGTTTTCAAGTTGAACTGTGAGTGAAAAAAAATGGTAAAGTTGTGCGCAAACTAATATATGTAAACAGCTAAATGTAATAACTATTGCGTGTAGTTGAAATATTGCTTGATAGGAAAAGTTTTTGAAGTATGGAATAGCATGAAAAATTTTGCGAGCTAACTGTAAGTGTAGCGTGCGGACTCAGAGCAGCTGCGTCATAGAAAAACTGAAATTAGGTAGCGTACAGGATAGATATTGGAATGAAAGAAAATTTTGATTTATGAGTGGCAGAATTTTTACAGGCCTGTTCGCTTCAAATTTTGAATTCAACTTTAACGCGCATTCTCAAAAACTTTCGGAACATTTCAACTTTCATAGGTCATTTGTACTAGGATTTTACTATCATCTGATTTTTTATTTTTTTTTTAACGAGATTGATATAGTTATTTATTTTATTTTTGATTTGATCATTTTTAAATATAAATTATTAAATAAATTATAAATTTAATGATTTAAATTTAAAACACATAATAATAAATAATAAAATTACAATTAAAATAAAAAACTGGATGATAGAATCTTCCTTCCCACTAGCATTTCCAAAAATTTCACTCTGTACACTTCGTTTAACCTCATCCACTCAATTATTTCTCACTTTTCAGTCATGCACATTGCCACTGCGAATTGTCACTTTCAATTTTATTTTATTTTATTTTTTGTTTTATTTCTACATGCAGCATGTGGAAAATCAAATGCAGCTTTCAATCTATTGAATTTGACCATTGAATGGTCGTTCAAGCAGGCCGCAACGCCTACTTTGCTGCACCGAGCACCATTTAATTTTTTTTGAAAACAAAAAGGATGCCCGGTCGGACCGGCAAGTTCAAGTAAATGACGCTTATGGACCCATTTGATCCGGTGGGTCATATTGGGTCAGACTTAATCTTTCTTTTAAGTCTAATTTTAATAAGATTTTGACATATTATAGCATTCATAAAATATAAATAATCATATTGTAAGAAACTATAACTATAATATTACTGCTTTTCATTTGAATTTTGACTATTATTTACCCACCATATGAATATATACAAGATTTTTTCTTTTTATTCCCCTGCCAACGTGATGAAGTGGACGGAAGGGACTTAGTTGTCATGGGCTGGGCCTACAGGAAAAGAAAAGCCTCCGTTCATGGGTGACTTGGGTTTGTAATATAATGGGCCATATAGCTTGCATGGGCCGCCAAATAGGCCTATTATGGTCTCATCAATTCACAAGGTTAACTGGTCAGAAAATATGAAACATGGGAACACCCATCAGATAAAAAAGCTTAATTCACATGCTTTTCCATTTTTAAGAAACTAACAATAATCGCTTAATAGACTAATAAGTTGTTTATGTTTAGAAGAGAAACATTAATGAGTGTTTTATGTGTGCACGTCAAGAGTTATAAGAAGAATGCTTTTTACCCATTTCATATACTTACATTTTCGCGAAGTATGCAACCATTTTTTATTTTTTTTAAAATATGAGAACTTTCTTCTTTGAGACACCTACCCCATTTAGAAAATTTACAGTGCAAGCAAATGAAACTTGTAATAATTTTAACTCCTGTTGATTATCTTACGTGGTGACCGATGTAGAACCATTATACGGATGGAGGGGAAGATTTGTCATTTTTTAAGTCCAGTTTTGGAATTACTTATGAAAATAATTCACTTCTTTGTTGCAATTACAACGAATATTGTGTAAGAAAATATTTTTTTTTTAATGTGTTTGAAAAAAAAAAAAAAGAAAATTTCAAAAAGATAATGGATGTCAGAACACTTATTAAGAGGACAAATGAATAAATTTTTCAAAGTTTATTTTTGTGAAGCTTGTAGTAAAGTTCAAAATTATGTGAATATTCTTTTTGTAATCTATTTAGCAAATGTTCTTAGGCACTTATAATTTAATTGTGCTAGTACCGTGTTTGTTTTGCAAAATGGAATAAAGTAAAAATAGAATTACAATAATTAACGAATGAATTAGAAAGGTAATAATTATTTCTTATGATTCTTTGAAATTTCATGGATAGATATGAAAATATACTTGGAAAAAACTAATAAATAATTATTCCTTTGATTTAAAAGAAAAATTGCAACTCCTTTTTTCATAAAAATAGTAATTCCGTGAGAAAGTTATTCAACCAACCAAATGCATGACAATAATTCTATTCCTGTTTTGTTTTACCTGTAAGTCAATAAATCAATCTTACTCCAAGCACTTGTTATCCAAACCCCAAGTTATTTTTAGGTATACTTTCGCTTTTGTGAAACTATTATTTTCTCTAAGCAATTCTTTTGTTGGAAAAAGAAGCGTGTAAAAGAAAAGCAACCGGAGGAACCTGCCCTAACATTGATCTAAAAGTTAGAATATGATAAATGATTAAGACATCAGCTTTTTGGGAAACTTCTGTGTTGTGCATGGAGCCTTGTTTTGTCAATGAAGCTCCATCTTGCTGAGGGAAAAGGACAATAATGGGTTGATTCAAAATGACAGAACAATCCAAATGAAGGAAAGTTCCACTATGCTAAAATTAACAAGGTAAAGGAACAAAAGTTTTGTGTCTTCCACATGAATTCATTAATGAAGATCCAATAACATTTCCATATTCTATAACTTCATGAAATAAAATCGACCAATAAACTATATTTTTCGGTAACTAGGAAATATTCATTAATATTTAAGAACATATTTACAAAACAAAAGAAATCCAAAAGGTATCCTAAGATATAGGGCTACCGGAAAAAAAAAAAAAAAAAGGAAGTAGTATCTCGTGAGATTAATCATCTTACAAATTTGCTTGCTAGTTGAGGATTATTGTGCGGAGATGAGACTTTTCTTACAACATTATCTCTCATTGAAAATAACCTATGTGAGTAAAAGAGAGGGGTGGACATGGGACTCCAACATGACCTAATTAGCCAAAAACTAATTAATCATAGGGCCTTCGATCATGGAATCAGGATTACCATAAGGTTGGTGAATTTTTAAGTTTTAAGTTGTTGAATCGGCTCAAATTAATTTTATTTTAATTTTAAAATTTTTATATTTTAAATTTAAAAACTTTGAGCTAAAAAATCATGTAGTTCTAACTCACTTTTGGGTGAAGTTGGAAACAATTTATTTTTCTATTTATTTAGAACTACAGCAAGAACCACAATAGCTTATGATATGATACTATTAGTATGAGATAGAAAGGCATTACTAAGAAAGAAAGATTCCTTTTTGGTGAAAACTTATATATACCTTATTAGATCAACCCTTAAGACATATTTAATTCTTGTATTGTTAATAATAATATATTAAATTTTTGTTTTGTTAATAGAACATTTGTGATTAAGAAATAATATTTTAAAAGAATCCAAAATTCACATTGATATAATTTGAATTTTCATTATAATTCAATTTTATTTTTAAATTTTTACCTTTTAATTTCCCTTTTTTTTTTCTTTTAATTTTGTGTTGATTAACCTATTGGGAGCCGATAGGTAAATGGTGAGTTTGATGCTTTTTGTTACTTTAGCTTAGAGATATTTATATATTTGCCAATTCACCATTAATTTAATTATGACTATAAAATTAATTAATTGAATATAATAAATGCGATTTTCATATTTATTACATGCAACATACTAGTTGATAAAAAATAAAAATGCAATAGCATTTTCTCTAGGAATTGAACCCAACAACCTGATAAAATACTAACTCACGCTCTTACCACTAGGCCATGGCATTTTCTTAATTATTTCAACACAAATAATAAATTGGCTTGATTAAATCACATATACTAAATTCAATTTAATGATATACATAACTTTTGACACTGCATTTACTACGAATGATTTATTTGATTTTAAATAAATCGCATTTCTTAGATGTTAAGTTCCATTGGTATTTGGGTAATGAATGCTTTAAATGTAATTTTTTATTTTATTTTTTAGAATTGATAAATATGTGTTGCACCCTTTTAGCTTAAAATACTTTTCCATCTGGATGTGAAATTTTTAGATTTTAATTTTTTTATACATACATGTACCAAAATATGGAGAAAATATAAACGGATAATTTTGTTCTCTTCATAGATGAAATTTCCCTTTTTTTCCTGAATGGTGTCTTTGCCAATCGAATTCTGTCACGTATAAAGTAAAAATGCAAAATTGTGCTCCCGTCAATTATTATCAAATGGTCTTCACAGTTAAGAGCGTGTGACCAAGTGGCACAAGTAATGATATCGTTTTGGGAACAAGAGAATCTTATCCTCGTCATGGCGTGATCTCCCTATTCTCAAATTATATTCTCATGTATAACTTTACTAATCACATATTTTTAAAAAAAGTGCAAGGTGATGCTTGGAATAAACATTCTCTATGTGTTGCAACATTTGATTGGACGATGCTTGGAATAAATATTCCAGTATGTGTAACAGCATTTGATTGATCGGGACATATATGGTCGCAAGGGCATAACAAGGGAACGAGAATCTTTTTTTTTTTTTTTGTTTTTATGAAATGAATTTTTATCTTATCAAATGATGTCCAATTTTATATTTCTATCAAATATGTACTATTATATATGAGAAAGAAGTGTAAAAAGGTGTTTATACCTAGTAGGATTTTTCAAAACTCTAAGAAAAATTTTATAGATTTTCCATCTTATTATAGAGTAATAGTTGGATAAATCAGATTCGGTACTCTATGGGGACTTGTGAACTTGTATCCATATAAGTACCATAAGCATTAATATTAATTTATGTTATTGGATTTATTATCATTATTGAGTTTCTCATCGTATTCTATTTTAATATTAATATTATAATCCAATATGAAATATTATAAAATTTCGAAATAAGACTTAAAACCAATCCTACATGCCTATAGGAAATTACTTTAATGGCTAATTGTCAAGTTAGGCATATTAGATACCTATAAGGATATACTTCGACATTTATTTTGAGGGACATAAATAGTAAAATGCCATTTTCTATTGTTTGGTTCTTAAAATCATTTTTATTTTATAGGAACTTTAAAAGTTTCTTATACTATTACATTGATTTCTTTAGGAATTCTATACTTTAAGCTTAAATTCTTTAACTAGAATTTCTTAACACTTTTCTATTTTTATTATGGGCCATATATAATAACATTTAAAGTAATATTTTTAATGTTTTGCAAATACAATTTTAGTATCAATAAATATACTTTTGTACTTTATAACAAAAATTATTATACACTTTTAGTATCAACAAATAAAGTGAATTTTGATATGAAAAAAATACACATAACTCACCTTATTTATAGTAGAAAAAATTACATCTCAAATTACCGTTGCTTCAATGGGTATTTTGCAAGGACAATTAAATATTGACGGTAACATATAAATTTGCAAGGCATTTACTTAACAGAATTAAAAAAAAAAAAAAAAAAAAAAGAAAAAAATAGGAAGTGCGTGGGTGGTTTTGGGGACATCCTCAAGTTTGGGGACGCGATTTAACGCTGCTCTAAGTAGCACGGAAATAGGAAACAAGCATTAAAGATGCTCTAAGTAGCACGAGAATAGAGATAAGATATGAATGGGATACTATTTGGAAACTATAATATCTTATCTCTTTATGGATCAAATTTGTTGCCAACTTTATAAATCAAGTGAATATGAAAAAGCTTATCATATATCCGTTGGACTATAATATTTACTATTGTTTGTATTAGTGGGCTGTAAATGGCATTAGACCGATCTCTTGGCAGTAGATTTAAGATTTTTGGTACAAATTAGTTATAATTTCGGATTCTCGTCAATCATTTATTACCACAGCAGTTAAAAGGCAAAAAGTGTAAAATATTATTTCAATCAAATATTCTTTCTATACGCCGACAGGTAACTCGGAATATGATCGAAAAGGAGTCAATTTTTTTTTTTTTTTTTTTTATTGGCACGATTTCAGTTATTATTAGTATGAACATATATGTTTACAAGAATGACAGAAGAATAATGTTGTTAGGGTTCTTTTAATTTTTCTCTCACAAACTGACACCTGCCCTGCTCCAGTAACATCTCATACAAGAATCGTGAAAGCGTATGAGGTTTAAGGTTTGAATAATATAAAGACATTTTCAGTACATTCCTCTCTACCATACCATGAAACCCCCTATTATAAAAACCCATCTAAACCCATCGTTTTCTTAGACACTTGGGCACATCCCTTTAGTTCCCATTAGTTTTCAAGAACATGGTAACTCAAAGGTTTAGTCTTTTTACAGCTTTTGTTGTCCTTTTGTTATCAAGCACCGTTCTTGCTGGAAAATGCGAGTCTCATCTGCGGATCCCACGTTTTGGATCCATTAGGAATAGGACTAGATCCACGAGAGTTCTCGTGGTCAATGATCATGGTGCCAAAGGAGATGGGTGCAGTGATGATACGGAGGTAAAACTTTTAAAAATTATATATAAGAAGCTGTCTTTTTGTTATGCTGCTATGTTGTAGTTGTAATAACTATGTGGGTTCAACCTTTTCCAAGTCATTTAATGTAATGAGGTTATGTTGGTTGCTTAAAATGGTAATGTCTCTGATTTCGGTGTATGAATTTTTATGGGCCTTCAGGAGCTAAAAACCCTACACAGCTGTTGAAACATTTTATCACGTTGTGATTCTTTTAATTTTGTTTCGATATCGATAGTTATGAATCAACTCTGTAATTGTCTAACAAAAGTTTAAAAATGTATAAGCATTAACTAAAGCACTGGAACAACTCCAAATATTTTTACATGGGGTTCACCGTTCACCTTGCGGCAATGTCTGGTTGGCATGTGAGATAAAAAGCAGCACTTGTAAAGTTATTGAACGATAAGTCGTTCAGACGATCCAATATGGTGCCTTTGTAAGGATACTTCAGAGAAGAAATTGAAAGTGATTTGCTAACAATTGACAAATATGGTGCCTTTGTAAGGATACTTCAGAGAAGAAATTGAAAGTGATTTGCTAACAATTGACAACTCATGATAAATAAGTTGTGATTTCCCCTGTACATGACTCTGTATTGTGTTTCATTCAAACGATGCTAGGGAGTAGGCAGTTAAGGGTTTAAACTGAAGATTGAAATCTCAGCTGATTGAATTTAAAATTAGTCTGTGCTTTCTTCGTGTCCATTCTCATGCGTCGCTTTATTTTTTATTATTGCAATTTCATCTGAGATAATCTGAGACCAAAGTTTTCTTTTGCTCTTTATTTCCTCATCTTTTTATTATCTCCTGCTTTCAGGTATTTGACTATGTCTGGAGGGTTGCTTGTTCTTTCTCTACAAGGATTACAATTGTCATACCTGCTGGAAGTACTTATCTTGTCCGGCCTCTAGATTTTTCTGGACCATGTGCATCGAAAATCACTTTGCAGGTATCACCATCTATCATGTAGATGCTCAAAATCATTTGAAATTCGAAAAGAAAAAAGAAATTTTCTTCTACCAGTATATCTTGAAGTGAGAAATTGTGGTAGATTTCTGGCAGTATCATTGCTCCAGACGATCCTGAAACTTGGGAGGGGCTAAATCCTCATAAATGGCTTCACTTCAACAGTGTTAGCCACCTTACTGTAGAAGGAGGAGGCACGATTGATGGAAGGGGGCATCAATGGTGGGCTCAATCATGCAAGACTGACAAGACACATGTAAGGCGTTTTGTTTTAAGGAATCTGAAATGCCAAGCTAATTATCTTGGCCTCATCTAAGCTTCTATTTTTATCTATTGCAGCCATGTCATCCTGCCCCAACGGTTAGTGCAGCTATATCTTGGATCTAATCTGTCAGTTTAAAATTTCCTTGACTGCAATTCACATGACGGTTTCGAAATATGTTTGACCTGATCTCGAGTGCCTTTGTTTTTTTTTTTTTTTTCTTTTAAATTCATCCCTCATACAGGCTATCCTTTTCCATAGATGCAAGAATCTGGTTTTCAGGAGCCTAACAATAATCAACAGTCAACAAATGCATGTGGCATTCACCAACTGTCGCAGGGTGAAAGCCTTCAATCTCGGAGTGATTGCACCAGTATCAAGCCCTAATACGGATGGAATCCACATTAGTTCTTCAACTGGTGTCGAGGTGGGGGATAGTATAATTAGAACAGGTTTGACCTTTGCACCAGCAAACAAGCACTTTAGTTTTGATAATTCCCATATGAAATAGAGTCAAAAGCTGCATATTACCAATTATTGAGGTAACTGGTAAATTTCAAAGAGCAATATGACAAAGTTTAGTCTCAGTTGAGTAATTTTTTTTCTTCCCTCTAAACCGAAGATATCATTTCTTTGACTTTTATGTTGATTTGCTTTTGAAACCAAAGCATTGTGTAAACCAAAATGATAGTATTGTTATTTATTCTGCCGTATCTTTTCTTCATTATCTGTAACTATTTTGAAAGAGAGCTTCGTAAGGGAAGTTATAACGAAAATTAACAGTCTTAGATCTTAAGTTAGTATTTCTAACCCCACAATTGCAATTTCCAGGAGATGATTGCATTTCCATTGTCAGCAACTCTTCTAAAATTATAATCAGAAACATTGTTTGTGGACCAGGGCATGGTTTAAGGTAAGTCGCTTTCTCTGAGTTAACCATGACTTGTGTTGTGAGGATTTACCCATAAATTAATCCCTAAATTCTTCTTGATAGTATTGGAAGCTTGGGGAAATCAAGTTCGTGGGCTCAAGTTCATGATGTAACTGTTGATGGAGCACTTCTAACCAACACTCAAAATGGAGTGAGGATTAAAACATGGCAGGCAAAGACCTCTCTCTCTCTCTCTCTCTCTCTCTTGCTCTTGCAAGTGTACATGAATGTGTGCACATGTGTGGTTGATGAGTATGCATTTGCATTTCGAGTCTTCAGTCTTGTATGTGCAAGAGGGATCGACCTGATGATGACTTTATCTCATTTTTCTTTTTTCAGGGAGGAAGGGGATTTGCCTCCAATATTGTGTTTAAGAATGTGTGGATGGAGAATGTTTCGAATCCAATTATAATAGATCAATACTACTGTGACTCACTTTCACCCTGCCCGAATCAGGTATTTTATAAATTTAATGTTGAAAAATCTATATCTTGGAGTCAGTATCATCACTTTGCAATAATCCTTGCAAAGATGCAATTTAAGTCGGGTTTTCTTAGGGAAGGCGATTTGATTTCATTTGTGAACTTCCATGCAGTGGTTACACTAACTTTCATGATTTTCACTTGCCTTTTCCCTTTTATGTTGCTTTGTTACCCCTAAATTTTCTGGCACGTTCTCCGCGTTTTTCTTTTGGCATTGGTAGCTATATGTTCATTTAGGAATATAAACTTTTGCTTTTGAGGTATATAAAAATGAACCAGAATTGTGGTGGATACTGACATCAACTTCAAAAAACTTCAGACAAAAGCAGTGCAAGTGAGCAATGTTTCATTCATGCATATCCACGGAACATCGGCCGCCGAAGAGGCAGTCATTCTTTCTTGCAGTGATAGCCGTCCATGTGGAGGATTGTATTTAGAGGACATAGAGCTGATGACATACTATGGAGGCAGGACGACATCTTTCTGCTGGCAGGCCTATGGTGCGAGCTATGATCTAGTATACCCTCCTCCTTGCTTCTCGAGCAATGATAGCTTAATCAAGCAGGAAAACGTGTCTGCCATGGCTTTGTATTCTTTTTGATTGAGGAGGCTTCACTTGTTGCGGAATTCTCTGACCATACTGATCGATAGATTATTCTTTGGTTGTCAAGATACACGGTGAAACTTTGACTAGATACCTGAAACACATAGTTTCTGGAGTCTGCATTGTATAGAACAGGCTCATCGAGGAAGGGGAACACCGTGCTTCAATTGATTAAGTAGGAGAGCCTCCTTTCAAATGTACATATTACAAAATGTATCCCATACAGACAATAGTGCAATCAATTAATGTATAAAGTATGCGGGTATTGATCAATTTTTTCTTGTGCAAATTTGAAGTTATTAGTAACATCTGGCATCTAACCTCAGCATTCCAATGTTTTTAAAAACTTTTGTTTCTTGATCTTTATATATTTTGAATGTATCTACATTATTGGAGATGTCTATTTCTATGACATTGTTTTCGATTTCGATTGATGATGGTTTCTCGATAAGTGAATATCCAAAAACCAAACGTTTGGCTTCCACTTGATTCTTGGGCGTGTTTACCCAATGGTTGTTCCTACGTTGCTTGTACTATGTCTGCAATTTGGCAATCTCCAGGATACTTTATGGAGAAACATGCTGTCCATAACAGACCCTCTAGAAGATCTGGGGTGATGCGTGGAGGGGTAAGCTGTTAAAGAAAGCTTACGACCTAGCAGTATATCATTTATCCTCCTAATTCAGTCTCGAACGACTTGAATTCTTTGTGGATTTGGTTCCTGTCACCTTTGAGATTTAAGAATCGGACGCAGGTGGAATTTGGGTGTTTTTGGTCGTGTTAGTCAACTGAAGTCAGTGGAGGAGGAAAGTCGTTGGCTGATGATCAGCCAAATCAAGCAAAGTATTGGTTGACTGAATGTTTTGTTGTAGAAAAAAGATATGAATATACATCTAGCCATATTATACATGCATATATATATATATATGTATGTATGTATGTATAATATGGCTAGATGGGATATTATCAAAAATTTAGATTTCTATGAATACTTTGATGGTTTTATTTTTTCTACTAATGCTCATAAAATGAGAAAAAAATATTGAGAGGAGTTAACAATGTTAATTCTATGCGATAGATGCAAATCAATATTATGAGAGCAATAAATCATTAGTGCGATACAAAAGCACATTGAAAAATGTATTCCATGGCAGCAAAATGAATATTAAGATATTATACTCAATTTGTCAGTGATATAAAAGAAGTGTCAATTTTATGGATATTTAAGATAATCGAGCAAGTAAAGTCATTATTTAATATGTCTACATTACAGTTGAAAAAACTTTGGAAAATGCCCAAAACCTCCTTTGAATGTATCCTAGGAACTTTTAGTCAGAGAACAAAATGTAAATTATTGAAAATTGTTATATTAGTTATTGGGTTAAACCTATTATTTATTTAGACTTAACTCATTGGATTATGTACTTCACTTAATGGGTTATGTGACAGGACCTAAAGAGTCCAATTCATAGATTGGGATGATTTAAGGAAAATTGATTTGATAAGCTCAAAATAAGGATTGTTAGATCAGTCTATCTGTCTTTAACCTTTCTCAAGTAGACTCATACACTCATGAGGTAATTTTAAATTGAGCAAATTTCATCTCATTTGTCAATTATCTAAATGATCGAACGGATGCTATCTTGCTCAAGAGTCTATAAATACTTGGCCTTTTCTACTCATTTATAATTCTTAGAGAGAATAGAGAAATAAGATTGTTATACAAAACCTTTACTCTTTAAGATCAAACAAGTTATTTAAATAAAGAATTGATTTTATTCGCTCAAGTTATAAGATGAACATTTGAGGTCTCCTAAAACTGTTTTGTCTCTCACTTGTGTATTTAAGATATTAAGATTGCCCGTTCTTTCTTTTTGTCTTGTTCTTACTTAATTATCCCTTAAGGTGATAGTTTCACTTCACTTTTTTGAAGTTTCGTGTAGTACGTCACTCACATAACACGTATATGGCTACTCTAATCAGACCTCTACATCGACAATTAAGACAAAAAGGAATGATTAAGATTTTTTGAAATCTATTTAGGGTTGATTTAATGGTTGGAAATTCGTGGGGTCTTAAACATATATGCCAATGCATAGCACTCTTGCAGATTGAAGAGCTACATGATAAAAATAACTTGATATTTAATGAATGTGAAAGTTAATTTTTAATTATTTTTCCATAAAATATGGAAAAATTATATGCTAGAGAGTGAATAATTTGGATCAAATTTAAGTAAGGGAAGAAACTGTGTAATTATTCGAATAGAAAATGAATATTATATAAAATGATATTATTAAAAGTGAGTTAGTATTGGGTTGGTAGGATATGATGTTGGAAAGTTTTTTAATAATGTGGTTTGATGATAGAAAGTTATTGTTATAAATTATGGTTATTTAATTACCTAATTTTTAGTTTGGTAAAAAAAAAAAATACTTAATTTTTAGAGTAGACTAATTTATGGAATATTATATTATAATTATTTAATAATTACTTAATAGCATATTAAATTCAATCCATTTATTTGATTATTTCATGGACATACCGGATTAAAAATTAAATAAATATGACTTTTTCATTTATTGTGAAAGAAGAAATACTAATCATGCTTGCCAAGGATAAAATAGCAAAATGAGAGCACATATGTATCCTGTTATAAAATTAAATAATTAGCGAATTCCTGTAAAGCTAAATTTACATACTTTTTTTTCTTATTTATTTTTATAAAAATATTAATCAAAATATTTTTTAATATATAAAATATATTTTTTTGAAACATTTTTCTTTTAGAAGATCATGAAGTTGCACTTCACAATTATTATACTTTAATCACTAACTTCATCACAATTACAAAATATAAACAAATAAAATACAAATAACACATAGAACATAATAGATAAAATATACACGTTAAAAAAAATCCAAAATATAATATAGCACGAATATAAATACTTTCATTAATCTATTGAGGTAAATATTCGTTTGATATTGTAGTCGTACTAATATGAATTGAATACCAATATGATAATAATTATACAAATATCAATATATTCATATTAATGTTAAATTTAGTTGATATTGAAATGGATTTAGATTTATTCCGAACCAGAAGGCTAACTGCATTTTGAAAAGGAAACAGCAAAATGGCCGTTAGAACCCTTTCTTCCAAAGCAAAAACCCTAACTCTTCCTTCACTCTTCTTCTTCATCTCCAATCCATGCTCTCACTCTCTTTCCTCCTCCTCAGACCAAGACCTTCCTTTCCACCACCTCGTGAACGACATATCCCGTGTCTTAAGTGACAACCGCAACCCTCACCATGACTTACACAGCTTCCTCACACCTTTCACCACCCATATATCCACAACCCTTGTGGAAAATGTTCTCAAGCGTTGCAAAAACCTCGGGTTCTCTGCTCACCGGTTCTTCCTGTGGGCGAAAACGGTCCCGGGTTTCAAACCCAGTAAGGAAAGTTACCACATTTTGGTTGATATCTTAGGAAGTAGTAGACAGTTCGCTCTGTTGTGGGATTTCGTTGGGGAAGTTAGAGAGCTAGAGGGCGGTTTCGAGTTGAGCCCTGAATTGTTTTGGATTGTTTTTAGGGCTTATGCAAGAGCCGGTTTGCCTGTTGATGCTATTAGGGCTTTTAATAGGATGGTTGAGTTTGGTGTTAAGCCTGGTTTGAAGGATTTTGATGCGCTTTTGTATGTTTTGTGTAAAAGAAAGCATATGAAGCATGCCCAAGACTTTTTTGATAAAAAGAAGCTTGAGTTTGAGCCAAGTGTGAAGAGTTATAGCATTTTGATTCGAGGGTGGGGAGATGTTGGTGGAATAATGGAAGCGCGTAAGATGTTCGATGAAATGACTGAGAGGGGATATGATTTGGATGTTCCTGCCTATAATAGTTTTTTAGAGGCTTTGTGTAAAGGAGGGGATGTGGATGAGGCATATGGGGTTCTTCAAGATATGGGTCATAAAGGGGTTGCTCCAGATGCTTGTAGTTACTGTACGTTCATTCGTGCATATTGTGAAGCGAATGATTTGCATTCGGCTTTTAGGGTGCTTGATAGAATGAGGAGATGTGATCTCGTGCCAAATGTTTTCACTTACAACTGTATGATAAAGAAACTTTGCAAGAACGATAAGGTCGGAGAGGCTTACCAATTGTTGGATGAGATGATTGAGAGGGGGCTAACACCAGATGCGTGGAGTTACAATGCAATTCAGGCTTACCATTGTGATCATGCAGAAGTTAATCAGGCTACGAGATTATTATCTAGAATGGAGAAAGAAAATTGTATGCCTGACCGGCATAGTTATAACATGGTACTCAAATTATTGATTTGGGTGGGGAGGTTTGATAGGGCGGAAGAAGTGTGGAATCATATGGGTGAGGTTGGATTTTATCCTTCTGTTTCGACTTATTCCGTCATGGTTCATGGGTTTTGCAAGAAGAAAGGTAAGTTGGAGGAAGCTTGTAGATACTTTGAGACGATGATAGATGAGGGAATTCCTCCATATATCTCCACTGTTGAGATGTTGAGGAACCGATTACTGGGATTGGGATTCTTGGATCGTATTGAGGTTCTTGCGGGTAAGATGGATCGTAGCACTTCTTGCACGGTAAAAGACTTAGCAAGCGCGATGAGAGGAAATAGGTTACCTAGGGGAGAAAGAAGGGAAGAATCAGAGCTTGAAAGTGAGTGATTAAACCGGAACAGGCATCTGGGACTTATAAATAATTTTTCCGACATATATTTAAAACAGGACAAGATCCAGAAGGATTCATATTGACAAAGATCACGGTACCAAAGGAGAATGACGCACTAATGATACCGAGGTAATGCAATTAAAGAAAAATAAAAGCGGCAGTTTTGTAAGATGTTGTCCTTGCTTAAACAGATAGTATCCTTTTACCTCAGTTCCCATACTGGCTTGGAAACACATATGATTCCATCTAAATTTCTTTTGTAGTTATTTTTGTAGGCTACAGTTGACTTGAGTATCATCTAGGTTCAATTATGAGCTTTTTATGGGTTTCAGCTGCTGAACCCTTTAGCTGATACTGTATTTTAAGTTGTGCTATAATTTTCTGTGTATCTCATCCAATTTCTTGTTTCCTCATGATACTGGTAGCTATAGCCAAACTCTGAATTAGCTAACAAATTTAAACCGTATTAAGTACTACATATAATCGCAACGCACTGGAATAACTCCAAATTTTTTCCATATTGGGTTCCACCTTTCAGTTTTGGCAGCAATATCTGGTTGTGATGCGAAATCGAAGGCTTCTGTTTAGCTATTGAAAATAAGTCGTTACGAGAATTGCAATATGATACTTCTGTAAGGAATTCGGGATACTTTAGCGGAGAAAGTAATTGTGATTTGTTAACTCCTAACAATTGATGACTCGTGTCATATTATATGTGTTTTTCCTGTCCATTACTTCCGCATACCGTGTCTCCTTTGAAAAATTATCTTTGTTGAAGTATCTTATCTATATTTACTCCGTGTCTGATTAATGCCTTGGTTTTTCTTTCTTGTTTCTTTGTTTTTTTTTTTTTTTTTTCTTTTTACCCTTTTTTCTTTTGAATTGTATCTTATCTGTACCTAATATATATCATTTTAAAATCTGACCTTTGAAAAACCATATGATTTATCTTCTCTATTTTGTTGTAAACCGAATGTTTGGATTATCATGAAGATGTTTATTAGAGAATGAGAATTGAGAATTGAAAATTCACTTATTTTGAAAGGAAAAGTTTTAAAAATATATTTTATTCATTAAAAAAGAATTTCTTTATTTTTTTCTCATTTGAAGTAAATAAAGGGTAACTAAGTCCATTTAATTTTATAAGAGAGGGATCTATATGTACTTTATGTCTTATACTTGTGGTATATCATCTATTCTCATACTATCCTTTTAGTTGCTCCTTATTTCCTCATTTTTTCTATTTGCCTCCCGCTTTCAGGTACTTGACTACGCGTTGATGATTGCTTGCTCTTTCTCTACAAGAATAATCGTCATACCTGCTGTAAATGACCTCTAGGTTTTCCTGGGCCATGTAAATCAAACCTCACTCATCAGGTATCACCATCCATTATATAGATTGCTCAATGTCATTTGAAACTTGAAAAAGTAATTTTCTTCTACCGTAATCTATCTTGGAGAAATATTGGTAGATTTCTGGCAGGATTATCACCACTAATGATCCCGAAATTTGGAAAGAGATAGTTCTGTTGGTGGCTTTACTTCTTTGGTGTTAACAAAATTACCATAGGAGGAGGACGGCAATGATTGATGAGATTGGGGCGTCAATTGGGCTTGATCATCCGAGATCAAAGCATCAAAATGCTTGTATGGCTTAGTAAACCATGATCATCATCCATAAAATTGTACTGCATAAACCTCAAAATTACAGATGCAAAAACATTGACTTGGCTATGCACAGAAGCTGCCAAGTGAATGCAGACGGTAGTGTTGCTGCATATTTCGTGTTATACGACCACATGAAACTATTCCTAATAAAACGCATAAATTTGCTAGAACTCACAATCTAAAATTTCCAAGCACATTCATTTAGTTTCTTAAAAATACTATGCCATTGAACATCTACTCTTAGAAAATAGGATACGAATGACTGCAATCATACTAATAATGCAGTCAAACTCAGTGATGCCCTGAAGCTCTTGTAATAACAAGATTCTGCTTCCCTCTCTTGCACTGCTAGTGCTTATTCATCCGATTGACTTGCTGCTGGGACTGTAACATCTTGTGGACTCTATAGCATGACTGAGCCATTTTGCCTACGAGTGAAATCACAGGGAGACGGTCACTGTTGCATATCTTGATCGTGAAGCTATCAGGATCATGGAAGAAAATTTGATCCACATAAATTCCTCCTTCCTCAACCCTCGCATGCACATAAGGGATTGCCATTTCTCTGAGCTTGTTCTCCAATGTTTCCATGCTCTCACATTAGACATGGAAATCAATGCTTTGGTTATAGCTTTAGAATAGAAAAAGAAATTATTTATTGGGTTTGAATGCATTTTGCAACATTAGGATTTCATTCATCTTTGAAATCTTCAATGAACTATACATCTGCGAAGCATACATCTAAATATGCAATACATTGAAGCTAAATCTTACCGGTTCTAATTTTTCCTTGTTTTTATTTCTTTTCATTTTTCATATTCATATGCAATAACTTTACTCATCAAAATCAAGATATTAGGTATGACTAATGATAGACCAAATAATCATGTGAAATAGACAAGCACTTGTCTCCATTATTAGTGGCATAAACTATGTACTAATGAAGTGCAACATTCAAAGTAAAGAAGCCAGAGTGGGTTATTTTACAAAGGACAGTAGTCTTCCGTTGTATATATTTTTCTATATTATGAGCATATTGATTGTAGGAGAAAGAACTTATTACAGAAGGATATAAGCTTCCTTGATCTAATATGTCGTTTCCCCCTTTTTATCTTCCCAGCTTTCAATTGCTGGTAATAGCATGAGGAAAGGTTATCAACGATGCATAGTTTGAGAGACCAAAGCATAACATGTCTTTTTGACCCTAATAACCATGTCAATATTTTAAGGAATATGCTTTTCTAAAAACCTTTCAATTTTTATTTTTTATTTTTATTTTATTTTATTTTTTTTAAGCTGAGAATCTTTAGTGGGTATTGCTTGAGGGTAGACTAAATGTCTACCAAAATTTAAAAAAAATATATATATATATAAATTACAGAAATATGAATTGTATGAAAATAATTACGGAAATACCATAACAAGTCCCATATTGTAGATGATACAAGGGGATTTACAAAAAGCTATCTTGTATCTAAGAAATACAATATTATATAATTATAGTAGTATTGTATCTTTGGGATGCAACATACATGTAAATGTATCTTTGGGATTTACAAAAAGCTATCTTGTATCTAAGAAATACAATATTATATAATTATAGTAGTATTGTATTTTTGGGATGCAACATACATGTAAATGTATATATATCACATCTTGAAGATGCAGTATAAGCATTACCTTATCAGTCTAAACAAAATATTCAGGAGTTTTATACAGTGATAAATGGAAAAATGTAAAAGTTCACGGGATTTCAGCTTGGATGCATTTAGCACATCATCTTATTGACTACTGTAAAAAATTCAATATCATGCCAACTACTATGATGATCTGCAACATAATGCAACAAGGAACAGATCATGGCCAAAAATGATTCAGTAAGTATAGATAAATATCATGCATGAATTCCAAAAGATACTTGTAGCTCATCGTCACCCAACTGATTAACAAGATTTCTCTTCCCAATGATGATTTCTTCACTCCCACAGCTGAAAACTGCAAGCCAACCAAAACAAAAGAAAAATAAGTCTTAGGATAAAAAATGATATAAGCCAAAGTCATCAAATAAGTCAAGTAAGAAGATGGAAGGAAAAAGAAAAAAAAAAGATACCATTACGTGAATGTGACAATGCAAATGCTACCTGTGCACAAATTGACAGCCCAACTGTGATTACTTAAGGTGGAAAAGACTGCCTCCAAATACAAGAATCATTTATCAGAGATGCACACATGCTGAAATATCTACACATATTTTCATACAACCACTTTTCCGAATATTCTGAGTTTCTTTTTCAGCACAGGCTCAATTATGACACTAATTTTTGTCTACTATCATGGAACAGCACAAGTTGTTTCTCAAGCTAGTATTTCCACATAGGATAAGCTATAGCCAGGGTGCACAGCCACACTTCACAGCACTGCCGTTTCAAATTTGTCTTACAAATTTGGTAAATAATAGCAGCTCCACTCAATCATACTCTCCCTACAACCTCCTGTTCAGGAGACTCGACATCTGCAACCAAGGTCTGTAAAATAAGTGAAGCCTCTGATGTCTGTCCTTGCAGCAAGTACTGATCCAATGTCAATGAATATTTAAGAGCTATCTCGAGTTCGCTTTTATTCAATGTACAAGGTAGAATGCTCTCCCAATTCTTCAATCTTTCTCCTGAGCAAATGCCATTCAACATTGATGCAAACATGATTGAGTTGGGAGCCAATCCTTTTTTCATCAATTCATCATGCAGCTGCAGAGCATTTTTGACCATTTTGTTCTTGCAAAGGCAAACAATGATGGAGTTATAAGCAGTGATTCTGGGTGTCCATCCATCAGAAATCCCCTCACTGAAAACTTTTAGAAATAAAGATTCCTGTTTTTGATATACATTATCCATCGTCCATACTGAACCTAAGTGGTTATTTGCGAATCCCTTGATCAAATAATTAAAGGTGACTCTGTTTGGTGTTTGCTTCTTTTGCAACATTTCCTCAAAAATGGATGCTGCCTCCACAAGCTTTCCTTCCTTACAAAAACCGCCAATGAGAATACTGTAAGTGACCACATTGGGCTCCAAACAGAGAGATTCCATTTCTCTCAATATGTCTTTAGCTCTGTCAGGGCAACCACTACGGCAAAGTGCATCAATCAACGATGTATAGGTGACAACGCTTGGCTGACAATTCTGCCTTGCCATATTTCTGAATATCCTTATTGATTTAAGAACGTTTTGCTGCTTCCCGTAACCATCAACGATGGTTGAATATGTGAAGCTATCTGGAGGAAGATTTCCCCTTATCATTCTACTAAAACATGACATAGCATCCTTCATCATTCCAAATCTACAGAAACTCTTAATCATCGCATTATATCCTACAACATCAGGATTTACACCCTCTCTGATTGCAATCCCAAAGATCTCTTTTGCTTCTTTAAGGTTCTCATTTCTTGTGCATCCATCAACTAAAGTTGCATAGATATATTTATCAGGGAGTATTTTATGGTCCAGCATCTCAACCAGAAGAAGCTTTGCGTCTGATAGTCTCCTCTTCTTACAAAGTCCACTCATCAAAATATTGTATACACATGCATCAGGCAACATTCCCCTTTTCATCATTTTCTCTTTCATTGTAAGAGAAATATCAAGCTGATCTGCAGCAAGTAAACCATGGATGAGAGTACTACAAGTAACAGCATCAGGTATCTCTCCTCTCTCCACCATTTCAATAAGCAACTCGAAGGCTCTATCACATTCCCCTAGCCTGCAATATGCTTGTATCAAAGGCGTATAAGTTAACTTGTTTGGCACCAAACCCTTCTCACTGGCCTCCTTGAGCAGTCCTTCAGCTTCATGTAACTTCCCCTCCTTGCACAAAGCAACGATTGACGTGTTATATGTCACAATATCTACCCCACAACTCATTTTGCTCATTCTTTTAATCGTCTCAATAGCTTCAGCACAATATCCATGCTTATATTTAGCATCCAAAACATTATTATAAATGTGAGTATTAACTGCAAGCCCTCTCTCCTTCATTTCGTCAAGTAACCTGTCGATCTCTTTAAACCTTCCTAAAATGCAATACCCGTTTATAATTGAACCATAAGTTTTCTCTGTTGGCAAAAACCCTTTATTCTTCAACTCCTTGAAAAGTTCTACAGCCTTATCCATATCACCTCTCTTTACATAACCATCAATCAATGTATTATAGAAAACTACATTTGGAATACAACCACTTCCCCATCTATCCTCAATGACCTTCTGACCTTCCTCAACCTTCCCTTCCTTGCACAAGCCTCTAACCATTATACACACGCTATAATTATTGACAAAACCACACTCCCTACTATCTATATCAACCATTTCCCCGTACAGCCTCTGTGCAATCTCGACTTTCCCAACATTTACTAATGCAATTAACAAAGAGTTGCAAGCAAAAACATCAGGTATACGACAATGTATCCTCTTTGCCATATCATACAATTCAAGTGCCTTATGAGGAAACATAGAATCCGAATAAGCACGTATCATAGTATTTAGAGCATCATATGTTGGCGACATGCCATTATTTTTCATGCCACTGAATATCGATTCGACTTCTGAAAACACTTTAGCTTTTGCGAGGAGCTTCAAAAGGGAAGAATAAGCAGTTTCATTCAAGGAACCATGGTAAAGTTGGTGTCTTGAAGAGAAATCAAAGAACTTCAAACCTAATTCTGGGTCGTAACATCTGTCGAACACATGGTGGGCAATGTCGGATACCAGGATTTCAGACCGGGAAAGGTGTTTTTGGAGGGTTTTGTCCAATTGGGTATCATGGGTTTTGAGTATTTCGATGATTTCGTTAATGAATCTTTTGAGGTAGGGTTTGAGGGGAGATGTGGGTTTTTGATAGTTTAAGGGTTTGATGCGAGAAAGAATTATTTTTGACATTAGAAAGTTGGAAGAACAAGTGCAGACTCTGTTTGAGGTGAGCGGAGGAACTAAGAAAAGAACATGTTCCGAGGTTTGAGGAGATGATATCCGACAGCTTTTACTTTCGAATATTGGTTTTGAAAATGTAATTTTTTTTATGGAAAAAGAAAAAGAAAAAAGTCAAAATTGGAATTTAAAATTGTATCTCAAAATCACTTAAGAAACCATGACTTCATAACATGATTTCAAATAGTTGAGATAATTTCATATGTAATTATAAAATTATATTTATTAGATTAAAAAATCTACTACTTTACATACAATTTCTTTTATACTAAATTTTTATGACATTCACTTTTTTATAATACTAAATTTTTATAATATTACCAAGATCATTGTAGTCTAATGGTATCATCATTGATTTCGTATTAAGATATACCAAATTTTGAATCCTTACTCCTTGAAAATTGTATAACTTAGTTGATAAAAAAAAAATTACAATAATCACTTTTTAAATATAAACAATATACATAAAAAAATAAACTACAAAGAATAAACATCAAGAGCAAACCCCCATTCCTCGATATATAACCTTCCTATAAACCAAACTCCACATCCGAAACATGAATAGTAATACATTTCTCAACACCAATAGATGATAACTCATTACCAACTATTAATATGTGCTACAATCCTACAATTATTTATCAATACAAAGTTTCTTAGCCATAACAAATTATTAGTTAGAGTACGTGATAATGATCTAAGAGAAAAGATTAAGAACACATCTAAAGATAGCATAAGAAGTTTTTCATTTATAATCGTATAATCTTCTATGTATAAATTTGTACACAAGTATATAAAATGAAGATGAAAACAAAGGAAATAAAGAGGAAGCTAAGGTGGCCACCAACACCATCTCTTGAAGGTTTATGTATTTGGTTAGGTGCTAAGTTAAAATTGTACCATTTGAAAGATATCCAATTAAGTAATCTTAGCGTCCTTCCAACCTGTAGACAATGAGACATGGGAAGGACATACGTGCATTGGTACAGGATTAGACTTGACCTACATAAGCTCCTCGCCAAGTCATTAGCTTGAGGTCCAAGTTGCTTCTTCTATGGAGCTTGGGGAGTCTAAATGTAAAAGCTTAACCTCTTACCTAAAGGTATCTTAAATAACACTAATGATAGTGTAAAGGGACCTAGCTTGTAATACTAAGATGTAATGAGAGTAAGAGATGGGTGAATTGAGAACTTTACCTTAAGTGATAGATTGTCTTTGGTCTCCATAAGGGTATGTTTATGGCCCCACCCTCAATTATAGCCTTGTCCTTGCCACCTATAGTGTCATACCATGGTAACTCAAGTAGTGAGTGGTCAAATACAATATTACCAGGTCTTGTTGGTGTTACATCATCGAGAGTGACACCCTAGAATTAATGTACAACTATATTCTCCTCTACTATCCCAAGTAAGACATTAACATGTAGCATATGGGACAAATTGCAGATAAAATAAGTCAGTATGCAACACTTATTGGTTTAGATGTAACGAGAAGATAAAGCTAAGTTGGCTAATAAGCTATGCACGTAACATGTAACTTGGCATGTGTTCAAGTCTTTTTCCCTTTGTGTTTGAACTACTTGGCCCTAAAATATCCTAAAATCACTTGTTTCCAAGTTTTTGAATGAAAATAAAATGTATCCTACTATTATTATATTGTAAACCATAAAGTATGAAAATTGTTACAACTTTCATATTACTTTGGGTTTAAGCCCTTAACAACATTTTTATGTCTTGTAAACTCAAATTAATAATAAGGACGTTCTTATTAGTAGTAATGCATGTCCTTGATGATATGATGGTTAGGTGGAGTGTATTATCATTTAGATGTTGCTTATATGGTAAATAATAAATGCTTGCATACATTCATTAGAGTGTTTGTTATACGTACCAATTCACATATTCTAATTAGAGTAATTGACAACCCGATTTCTAAGTAATATTTGACATGTATTGTACATCTATCCCTTGATTCTACTAGAAAACCACTATTGTTATATGATGCAAAGGACTAAAATTGTTTTATTAATATATTGGGTCAAATCTATTATTTATTTTGATTTGACTTTTTGAGCAAAAAGATAGTGTCTAAGGAATCCCCTCCACTTTTCGAATGATTTAAGAAAAATTGGTTTAATGAGATCAAAACAAGGATCATTTGATTGATTTATTCATCTCTAACCTTTTTTTAAGCAAGTTTATGTGCTCATAAGGAAAACTATTAGCCTTGAGATTATTAGCTAGCTTACTAAAGATAATCACAGCATGATCAAGTTATATCTCACTCGTAGCTCACCAAGATAATCTAGCGAATATTGTTAAACTTAAGAGGCCATAAATACTTTCTCTTCATTGGAAAATTTTTTAGAGAAACAACATTGGAAAAAATCTAAAAAATAATATTTCATTATGAAAACTTTACTCTTTAATATCAAACAAGTAAACCAAAACAAAACATCAATCTCACTTACTTAAGGTACATGATCGACCACCAAGGTTTCCTAAGCTCCTTCTCTATCACCAGTACATCTAAAAATCCAAGATTGCATATTCTCTTTCCTATCATTATTTCCTAAATCATCCCACTTAAGTGTTTCTCTACATCACGACTCTTGAGGCAACATGCAGCATCCAACCTACCTAACATGCAAGTAACCACTACAAATTAGGCCCTTAGCATCTACATACAGTGGATGGAAAGCGTGATGTGCTTGTAGCAACCGTATTTCATTATCTACAAACTAAGCGAGGCGAGGATTATCACACTTTAAATGAAGCTAGTTTATTAAATCAAGCACAAACTTTAAAAAATCTTACTTGAATAGCTCATGAATTTAATCGAGGAGCTTGAGTTAAGTTTAAATATCCATGAAGTATAAGTTCACACGATCACAAGAAACCGAGTTTGAACAAGCTTAAAAGTCTACACATGTCAAGCCTAATGGTAAATTATTTCAGTCCAGCTCGAGATATTCTCAGAGTAGTTTATAAAGTCGAGTCCCAACTTTATAATATTTGATTCTACTAGTCAACTAGCCTAATCCAACTGAAAGAAATTCAAATGTTATTCAAGTTTTAAGTTAAATTTGGATGTTATTCTTTGCATATATATCAAAATACTAAGTTTAACCAAGCTCAAGCCAATTCAAACCTTGAAATTTCAAAACAAATTGGAGCTCCAGCTCAGAGCCTATTGCAGAATCACTTCGTATGAAGTTATCAGTTCCCTTTACCAGTAGAGGGAAGCAGCCTAACATTCTTTTCGATGGCATCCTTCCGCACTGGTGGAGAGTGAAGCGCCACAATCCCATTCATCATTTTTTAATTTACACAAACCAAAGCCCATAGCTCTGGCAACATCTCACAAAAATTTTGCAGGAAAGAAATATTCACATAACCCTGTACATCGACTTCGTCCCATATGTATTCATGAATCTGTAGACAAATCTAACAAAGCATTCCTACTTCACCCACAGAACATCATGAAGTGTAAGTGTGCTCTCTCTATAACTCACAAATGTCTTAGCATACGAGTAGAAAATGTTGAATAAAGAAACTTCATTTCCTTTTTCGCTGCCAAAAAGAGAGAGGAGAGCACTTACAAGACCACACAGGCATTTACTACTAACTCCTGTCAACTCCTTCGAAATAACAAAAATTCATCTGTGAAATTTACAGTTGCAGACTTATTCATACCCTATGCTCCATTCTGTGAGAATAGGTTCCATAAATTAAAAACCGAACCTACTCAACAATTTTAGTGTCCACATGAAACCTAACCAACCATACATGGTATGGTACCTCTTATTCAATACAAACATTTATTAGGATGTAAATTAGCAATTGTAACTCTTTTGAATGTTAATTGAAAGAATGTATTTTGTGTGGAGACTCAGGTTTTCACCGAAACTGAAAGCCGAAAGAAAGCCTATCGGTATTTAAGTGAAAAAGAATATAGCAAGCGGAGAAACATCATCTCTTGATAACTCGTGCAGTGTCCAACGTCCATCACTTAACTCGCTACAAAAATCGCGAGACTGTATGTTTCCTCCGATTCATCACATTTCTACAATCTGCAAGATCCCAGACAGGAAATCTGTCACTCTTAAAACTAATAGAGGATTTGTTTGTGCTTATAAATGAAATGTTAAGAAGAAAAATGCCATATAAAATTATGTAAATTGTGAATGCATCAAGAGCATTGAAATGAATATGCTCAAAATAATAATGTAAAATACTATGTGCACTGCATGCACTTGGGCATGCACCTGGATGTCTGTCTAGCTATCTGTCTTTACTCATATGTACATACAGATGAACAAACACATAAATGTACAGTCATTATCCAATCACGTTACATTGTTGACACTAAAATTGATATAAGCATGTTTCAACCAGCATGTGATCATGCACTTTCAGTGACATGTATCAAAAGTATCCAATTGAAGAGGGCAACCACAGTATTAAATATTCCAAATTACAGCAACTCAATTGCCAATATTCCAAAAGTCTTGCATTTATACCTATATTAAGACAGTTGCTCCATTACTCTTTTTATTCCACGATCATTGAAAATGGTAATGTTTCAATAATCAGGTTTTCTATTGGTGGGTTACATCAAGATCTTTCTCGTTGATTTGAATGTAAGAACCCATCTTTAGGAAGTTGACTTTCACGGTTTAGGAAAGTATGACAGAGCACGAATGCAGTATTATTACAACAGGATAGCTTAGTATCAAAATCATGGAGAAATATAGGGAGCCAGATACATAGCAAGATACAGAACCATTGGGGTTGGGAGGTTTTTTTGGGTTAGAAGGGAGGGTGGGAAGGGGGAGGGGGTGTGGGGGGGTGAAAGTGATCCTGTTATTATTGTAAGGTATACATCAACAGAATTGTGCAAACTTAATATCAGCATGATACTATGATATGCCTTACATTTCGCTGAGTTCTTAAATTGAACAAACCAATGAAGGAGGGACATCATGCTCCAATCAGCATGGGCCAAACATGCCCCCCAAAAATGATATATTGATGCTCTAGCATCAGTATAATCAAACATTTAGGAAAGCTGGCCTCTATTAAATAAAGAATGCTCCAATATTGAACAATTAAGGTACACAAGCAGTAGCACCAATAATCAAAAGTATCGAGAAGATTTATCTACGCAAAGCTTGTACAAAAGGTACTTCACAACATTCCAGCTGAATCCATCAAGCATTACAGTCATAAATCCCGTAAACATGCCACTGCTATAATGATATGATGATTTTATTCAAGGATGACCAAACAACCTTCAAAGTCAGAAAGTATTAATGAAATGTTAAATGTAGAAAAATCAAAAGGTAATTGTAGCTCACCATTGAACACAATGATTAACATGAACTTCTCTTTGCAATGATGATTCCTTCACTCCCGCAACTGAAATTCATAAACCAACCAAAAGGAAAAAGGCCTTAGGATTGAAAATGATATTGGGTAGAATCAGTCAGAAAGCTTATTTGGTAATTGAATCATCAATAAAATTGAGTCCTGTAAAATTTAATGACATCATCTTTCACGTATGAAATTGAAAAAAGCCTAATGTATAGTAACAATCCTTATATTACTCTATTATCATGCCATCCTGCATCTTGATGTATAAGTGAAATATGCTTCAGGTCCAAGACAATAAGTCAGTACTCAACTACACATCTACATATATTTATGAAATACCTATACAAGAATACAAATTCTTCTTTCTTATTTATTTTTCATTAAGCAAATAAAACTATGCCATCGGTTAAAAAAAATCCCTATTTAAAGATGGTGCTTCATCGATTGCCATAGTAATGCACGGAATACTTCAAAGTAAAGTGGTATCTGTAAAAGCAGAGCATGCACACGTGAGCAGGCTGAAAGGGAAAGAGCATGAGACCAAGAAAACTTACAAGCAGATGCAGAACTATCATCAGTCCAGAATTGCTTTCGCTTAAGTTTATTAACACACAACAGATTGATCTGCCAGAAAAAGCATGGGTCCGTTGATAGAACATTCAGATACTGGAGCAGCACTGAACAGCACAATGCAGATCTGAATCCGTCTAAAATAACAACAGAACCATCAACTATCCAATATCAACTCTTGGATATAACAGATTCAAGAATGCACATCTGACTGGAAGTAAAAGGTGGTGTCCTTTTCTTCACCAAGGTCATAATCATCTTGGCTTTACCGAGTTGCAGGGTAATCTTAAGGCCTTCGAGAAGTGCAACAATGGTATCCAAACTTGGAAACCAATTATTTCTCATGCAATCTTTAGACATCGTGTAAGCCAAACTATAATCCCCTCCTTTACAAAGGTAATGAATCATGGTTTGGTAAATCAATATATTTGGTCGACAATGACTTGAGTGTAGTGCAGAATAGATCCTCTTGGCCATTTCTGGATACCCAGCAAGGAAGAACCCTTTGATGACCAAATTATATGTAATCTCATCAGGGATTATCCCGATACTCTGCATCAACAGCATCATATCATTCGCTGCCCATGCTCTCCGTCTATTTATCAAATACTCGATTCTAGCATTGAATGTGGCCACATTTGGAGAACAACCCTTGTGAATCATCAGATTCCACAAGCCATTCCCAATCTCCCATCTATTAATCTTGTAGAATGCAGACATAAGCGTTGTGTAGGTAAAAACATCAGGTTTAATCCCCAGTTCCTCCATCTGTATCATCATCAAATAAGCCTGATCCATTAAGCACATCTCAACCAAAGCCTTAATAACAATATTAACAGAAATCACGTCCAGCTCAATGCCAAACTTCTTAACTACCTGCAAAAGCTGCTCAATCATATCCAAATCACAGGTCCGCGTCACAACAGTCAACACAGCATTCAAAGATTTCACAGTCCTTTTACACCCGTACAAATGCATATTGTAGAAGGTATCAACAGCGTGCCTTATCATCCCTGCCTCACCATAAAGCATTATGATCCTTACTATAAAACCTTCACGACGGCCTTGCGGAAGGGATTTTTGGTGCTCAAGCAATTGTTCAATGTAATCAAACCTTCCGGCACCAGCTAACCTAGCAACAGTATCTTCAAATGCAAAGCTATTCTCAATAACAAGTCTATTGTGGGAATTGGCCCTGAATAGGTGAAATAACTTTTCTGGGTCCCTTTCCTGTTTGAGCTTAATAAGGGCTGGTTCTTCTAAAAGTAAGGGTTTCGTTTCGCCGTTAATACAAGAAGACACGGATGACGGTGAAGTCTTCGACGAAATGGCAAGGGCTGCACTGCAGATTCTGCGTATGGGCCGCAGAGAGAGCATAATGTTCTGGAACAAAGCTCAATATCAAACAACCCCATACAATAACAAACCTATGAACCAAAGCAGTACTATGCCGTAGCCTTCAATGCCCATTAACACATAACATAAGTTCAAGCCAAATTAAATAATGGGTGTAAGACTTATTTAACCAAATCATCAATGCCCACAAACCCTAATTCGAAAGCTTGAGTAAATCCTCACTTTCCATCATTAAATCCACAAACTTTAATCAACACTTATACGAATAACTCGAAATAGAACACCGGGTCCTGAGCTATATATACTCAATACATCAATGGCCACATAAACACTAATTGAGACTTGACAAAATCCTCACAAAACTTCACTTTTAGTCAATAAAGCAATCGACCTTAACCAAAATTCCTCGAAAAAATATGAAAACAAATAATGGGTCTAAAGCTATACAGCCTAAACCTTCAATGCCTATGACAAATTTTGATAAAACCCTACAAGGGCCAGAAATAAGGAAGATGGGTCTCAATATTTGGGCACGTATTAGTGGGAAAAAGAATAAAAATGGGTTTCTTAAGGAAGTTAGGATAAATTAGGGATCTAAGGGAATCGGCTGTTCGTTGGGTTCGTCCCTGATCGAAATTGAAGCTCGGTGGAACCCTTTGAGATGCGTATTTGGGATGGACGGTTGAGGCTTTGCCACGTCAGAGAAACTCTAAACGCATGGTTCGGTAATCGGGTCAACGTCGGACTTAAATGAGTCTGTGGGCGCCGGCCGGGTGTGAGTTAGTTTTATGGGATTTTATTTATGGGACTAATCACTTTTTCCCCATAATTACATATTAGTGCGTGAGAAAAAAATATTAGAAAAATCGAGCATAATGTATATTAAAAATTATACTATAATAAGAGATTAAAATCTTTCCCATTTCCACATTATGATCTGTCTGGAATTTATTAATGCTAAAGTAAATAGATTTTATTAGCTTATTGAAATTAACTGTCAACTGTCGGTAAAATAAGATGGAATGAATTTATTGGTGAAATATTAATTTTCAGGAAACGTGAGACCATTTTTTTTTTTTTTTTTTACACTTTTAATATTATAGAATAGTTATGATTTAACGGAATTCATGTCGTGAACATAGATGAAGGGTGGTAGAAAAGGCAAGCCCGAGAAGGATATAAAAGGGAAAAGTTGTATCAAAAGAAAAGGTACGGTTTGAAAGTCAATTAGTGGGGGTTGAAATTATTAGAGCTAAGGATATTAAAGTGGAAGACAATAGGCATGACATTGCCAAGATAGAATTAAGCTGGAATTTATGGGGGATTAGGGGAATCTTAAACACAATAACTAATTTTAAACGCATCATCAGTACAAGCTACTTTCTTATAATTTTTCCAATAGCTATATATATATTTAAGGCTTTAGTGGTATTTCTTCGGTGATAAAGCGAGCAAGTAGATCCAATGATAGGCTAAGACTACTGAGTAAAATGAATGACCAACTAAGGATGATGAAATTAGAGAAGTTGTGCCCCAACAAGCTATTTCAGCAAACATATCGGCAAGTAGTGGGTCCATGTATTTTATATACTCATAAAATATTTTGTGTTATCTAGTATTTTCTCACCCGATTTTAATAAAACATACATTGCTCATATTATAAAGTAACTCATAAAAAAGATATAACTCAATTTTGTCCAATTAATGTGTGCAATTTTGCTTACAAAATTATTTTTAAAGTCTCGGTCAAATAGGTTGCAATCATTCTTAAATTCTATTATTACCCCCTTCTCAAAGTACCATAATTTCTAATTGATTGATCAAAGATATTATGATAATGGCTCGTGAAATATTTCATTTTTAAAATACTAGAATAAAAATGAAAAAAAAAAAGAGAATTATTCTTCAAAGATTGCTATATTTAAGATGTACTAAGTAAGGTGGTTGTTTCTTGAGATCATAATGAGTAAGATGGACTATTATAGTAGATGGATTAGTTAGAGAAAGAATTGTCTTACTTTGATGGCTAATCCAATGAAAATGGGTTGTATTAAATCAATTAGAAGAATTAGATAGAAGACTCTTTTTATCTCCTTATATGTTTCTCTTAATGGCTAGTTGTTTGCCATAATGATTTGCAAAATCTAATAATGTAAGTGTTTTTAATTGAGATAATGAGTAAGATGGACTATCCTAATGGATAGATAGATAGATAAAAATTGTGTTACCTTAGTAACTTATAGTTTGATGGTTAATGAAATGAAAATGGATCATATTAAATCAATTAGAGAAATTAGATAGAAGAACCTTTATCTCCTTATATATTTCTCTCTTGATGGTTGATTGTTTGACAAAATGTTTTACAAAAGCTAATGATGTAAGTTATTTGATTGAGATAAGAGCAAAGAACTTATGCTTAGTCCTTACTTGTCTCCTTTTTGTTGATGGTCCCTTTTTTTCTTGTAATCTATAAATGTTACAAATTCTTTATGAGTATTATAATGTGTCTAGTGTTACGTCTCGAATTCACAGAGTTGCAACAGTTTTACTGTGTAAACCATTCTATGATAGTAACTGGTTTCACAGTACCTTCCATAGACATAATCTACACAAGGCGTTGGCGATTCCTCGCTTTGAAGTAAATAGTTCAATATGGTAAAGTTCACAAATTTTAAATAAACCTATATAATTATATGTAAAGTCCACAGAATTTCTCAGGAAATTCTATATATACACAACGGTTTGCTAATTTATATAATAATTATCAATCTTTCATCCTCAAATTACAAATGACATTCTTGCTATACATCACTACTAAGTAAATTGCTCCTCACACCCCTAGCTTTAAAAGGACCAACCTCTAGATAATTGTAAGGTGACATAATACTTAAAGTGTTCAAAGATCAGGACCTGCAAAAGGATTTATAAGGGTATGAGCAATTATAGCTCAATAAGTTAAATTGGAGACTCATGAATACATATAAATACAAACAAGATTATCAAGCAATTATTTTCATGCAATGCAACAATCAAGTGTCATCGCACAACGTAATCCGGTCCGTTGTGAAATCAGAGAAATTTCACCCACTCTAATCCAAGTTGAGGAGTTTCCATGTTATGCAGCAGCTCACAACCAAACCTAGGCTTGTGCAATGGAGACTTTACTCCTCTCGCGACTACCTTCGAACTGTTGACTTCACCCTTGTAGCGACCTCCTCTCCTGTCACTTAGTTCGACTAAGGATGAAGAAGGGACAATTTTGCAATCCAGCGTTATTCCTTTTAAAGGGGTCGATATTTGGTTGGAGAATCCTATGACCTCCTAACGGGTTGTAATGCATGACATTTTTGGTTATTAGAATCGAATAAGATTAAATTTCATTTAAGGTGTTCAAATAATTTTACACCAATTCAATCAATCACAAAATCACTCAGATTACAAATTCAGCACGCATTCAAATACATGAAACACATGCATAGACTACTTACAATCACAACCATATACAATCTTAAGTCTCCGAGTACCATAAAATAGCACTCTAATACAATAAGTAATAACCCAACTTACTTGGAGTTTTTTAGTCACTCGATCACTCAATTATAAGTCGATCCGTCTTTGAATATCTTATAATACAAATAGGTCTTTTTAGTTCTTATACTTTAATGATTCACATTTTAAGTTATGATTTAATTTTTATTTACTAATGATTCATTCTACTCTATTTCGGGGTTCGGTTTCTAAATCAGATTCTAGTTTTGATTCTGAAATCTTAAATATGCTCGAATCTTAATTTGAAATTAATCACATTAAACTTGAGTATTTTAATATCTCATTGGGTCTAAATTTAGGATTCTAAACTATTTGGTACACGCTAATCCTAATTAGAGTACCGGATTTATTCCCGATATGAGAAAATCTTACACTTTTTTATACAATTACTTAAAATTAAATTTTATTTCAGATTTATTATATTCTGATTTCTATTATTATATTATCTAATTAAACCTAATTTTTTTTATAATATTTTTAATTTTCTATAATTTGCACATAATGCCTTCATTACTTATACTTAACACTCTAAAGGCTAAGATTATGTTTCCACATTAGAGATTAATATCCCTAAATATCTAATTACTATCTAAATCAGTAATTAGTGTCTTAATCATCTAATTAACCCAAATTACCCAATTTTCCCATCATTTTAGGGCTAAAAATTAACTTAAACATTTCAAAAATTAATTTTAAAAAAATGGCTTCATAGCACTGTTCTATATTCCTTAAGTATTCTATAGAAAAATTTTAAGTTCTAAACTACACTCCTAAACTTATTTATTTTTAATTTTAATCATGTTCGGTTTTGCTTAATTTGTTAAAAACCCTATATTTTCAGATGTGATTAAACTAAATCACTATTTTCCCCTAAATCTACATATAATAAAACCTCAGAATAACAAGTTTCATAATTTTTTGAGTAAAATAACTAATTTTAGAAAATTATACAAAATTGGAATAGATTAGAGATTCACCTGGTTCGATAACTTTTGGTCTTCCAACACCGGTCCAGGTGTATCGGTCGGTCCAAGCGATGTGTTTGGCCTGGGGTGGTGGTGGTGGTAGCTTGGTCCTAGATGGTGGTGGTAGCTTGGTCCTAGATGGTGGTGGTGTGTGGGTTTGGTTCACTAGCCTTAACTACGCAGCTTTTCTTTTTTTTTTTTCTAGTTTTTCTCTTGAATTTTCGGGTCTTTCTATTTTTCTCTAATCTCTAACTGTCTAAAGGAGTTCTCTGAATTTTTTTTCCTATTTATAGATGTTTTTGGTAATTAATATGTATTAATTAGACATGACATTGCCCCATTTCCTTAATTTTCGGCTTTTGTGTTGCTTAATTTTAATTGGATAAATTTTTTTTCTTTTGTTCCTAACTTGCCATGACCAAACCCTTTTGATTTTTCTTAATTAATTTAATAATTTTATTTAATTATTTACTAAGTTTTTGGCTAATTTAAGAAATTTCGCGTATTTTTACCTACACGTAAATACACTTAGAGTACATGTGAACATTCCTAATTATTATTTAGGTCATTCTATGATTTTTAGTATACATATAATCTATTTCTAGTAATTTATTAGTTATTAGATTATACTTTTCGCCTTTTCAATGATTAACAATTATTATACTTAAAATTTAAAAATTTTGTAGTTTTCTATTTTATTACTTATTTTCTTAATTTCAAGTTTACGGGGTCATTTTTACTAATATTTCTCTCCATAGTTTATAATTCGGGTTTGATCGGATCCTTTAACAGATCGCCCTAAACCTTGTGCTCTAAGTTTAATCCTACGGTCTCTTAGTTTAAGTTTAGAGCTTATATCTAGGCCGATAGTTAATTTCGAAAAATCCTTGACTTTCTTTAATAAGGTTGCTATAGAGGAAGTTACAAAAAATTGCTATGACTTGCTTTAAATGAACCCACAAAATAACCCATGTAAGTATCTAGGATTTCCAACACAATGAAGTAAGGTCAAAATGTTAGATTTTAGCTTATGTAAAGGGGAAAAATCTTGCATGAGTCATAAGGATGGAAGCGAAACCTTTTATTACACTTAAACTTGTAGCTTATGTCATATCTACCTACTTAATGAGTGTCTCTAGTTTCCCAAAGAAATGGGTACCAATAAGTTAATAATTTAATCTCAGTTTTTTGGTGGCAAAGTTAAATACAGGAAACAAAATTTTATTAGGAGAGTCGAAAATTGTTGTCAAAGGCTAAGGATAGAGGGGGATTGGGTTTTAGAGATCTTTAAGCTTTCCTTAGCAAGCTAACTTGGAGAATTGTACAAATTGAATGCCCTTTAAGTAAACTATTAACAAGTAATTTCACTAATATGACTTTTATAGATTTTTAAAGAGGGGGCAAAGCATTCAATTAGGAAAAGAAAACATAGCTAGAGAATTGATGTAATGAGTGGAAGATTAAGAGGATGTAAAATTTTGGCTAGACCTTTGGATAACATCAATAACCTTAATCTTAGACATATTGAGCTTTTGCTATAGGCAAGGAAATTGATTAATGTAAAGGGTCGATGATGAAATTTGAGTTACATAAGCTACTTTGATTGAAACAAAAATGACATTAATTAGTAAGATCCATATCTTGATTGAGTCATTGATCAAAATATCGACTCGTATAGCCTGAAGAAAAACATGAGGCCTCTCAATCAAGAGCAACTGCCATAGTATTCTTTAAAATATGTTTGTGAATGAAGGAACTTCAATATCTACTTCTTATGTGATGGATCATGAAGTGTAAAAAGCAATTTTGACATCCAAAATTGTTAGTCAGAAGGTAAATCCCACTTGTGGTGTTTACATATTAATTTGTTAGCCTCTAATTAGAATTGATTTTATAGGAAAATTAAAGCTAATTCTTTGTGCTAACTTTTACAATCAAATTGAAACTTAAGAATACCTCTATTTACAATGTAAATGGGTTAAATCCATATGGTTTGCTTATTGTAATTTTTTAATAATGGAGTGCAATATTTTTGTAATAAATGGTTGGAGGATTTTCTATCTTTTAAGACTATAAACATTACAGCTATCAAGAACATGCTTATCAAAATCGGACTTACTTTGTGAAATATATAGAAGTATTATAATTACTTGCATCTTCACAAGGAGCTTCCTAATCCAAGGAAAGAAAAGTAAAAGGTAATTAAAAATTATTTGCTAGGTTTATGAATTCTTTATTAAGTACATTTCATTAGTTGTCAGTTTACTGCTTTGCCATTCCTAATAGGGTCGGCAATCTTTTATTAATATTTTAATTATTCAGTTTATGAATATTTTACTTACACTTGATTATTACTCTAAACTATAATTCTCCAATTCATGATTCATTAAAGGCCTAAGAATTCTTAATCTGTTTGTAACCTTATAGTACTATTCCTTTTACTGTTCTTACACATATAAAGGATCTCTAAAATTAATCACCAAAAATACATTTAATCTTTTCACACTCCTAGCTATAAATATGTCAATCATCATTGTATTTGCACATATCCAAAAGAATATACTTCATTGAGAAGCACAATTACATTAATTAAAAGATCGTTTGGATATCTCCACATATATGAATAACCAACATAGAATCAATTCTAATTCTCCCAAAAAAAAAAAAACATGATCAACAATCATACAACATCTATAATTCAAATTACTTATAACAACTATTCCTTCAAAAGAATTCCACTACATTTTGTCTTCTAATTAATATTATTTCCACTTGCTGATTTAATACTTTATACTTCTATAAGAAAATAAGAAATAACGATCACTTCATATACCTTATCATCATCAAACTCTTTATTATTGTCATCATCTGTCATCTCTTATACTGCATTCTTATTTTATATAAGATTCACTCCTAAATTAGGTTTTGATTATACCTTTAGTATAGGTTTTGATTCATTTCTGAATCGGTTTCTAACTTTTCCCTCTTAATGTTTTGTCTTCTTAGAATCCGCTTCTATACTATACTTTATTTCACTCCAAATTATACAACCTTGTATTCATACTAAGTATCAAGCTGAGATCATCTCAGAAATCCTATAAGTTTCGGATTCACCTTAATTTTTTGTACATATTGCCATATCTCTCTTGTTTCAAACTTAAATTGATTTCTACTATTGTTCATGAATCTTGTTATTTCATCATATCACACCGATTACAACATAAATTCATCAACAAACTTTTAGGAATTTCTTGATTTCTACTATTGTTCATGAATCTTGTTATTTCATCATATCATACCGATTACAACATAAATTCATCAACAAACTTTTTAGGAATTTCCTCTACAATATTAACATATCCTAGTAATCAGTTCTATCATTATTCTTCACATCTCAACTCTATATCAACTCAAGGATTCTTCTTACTTCAATCTAAATCACTTCAATAAACCACCAATTCTTAAATATACAGACCACTTCCAAAATCGGTCACCCAAGACGCATCATCATCCTCCGACTCTGCTATATCACCAGCTCCTACTCCAGCTATTTCGGTGTCTGTAATCACCTTCATAACTACAGCATGTATATCGACACTAGGTTCATCCTCATTCTCGTGCTCCTCCTTAGGGTCTTCTTCTAGGTCTTCATCAATGTGAACTCCATCCTCTTAGGGTTCAACTGAAGGTAGGTTTTCTAGTGGTGGTTCTGGTGTCTCAGGCTCAGGTTCAGGGTTAGGGTTCAATAATATTTCTATACCTTCCCCAGCAGGTTCTAGAAACTGAGAAAACCAATTAATAATCCCTAGTGGGTACTGTTTAGGAATGTATGGAATGTCAGCAAGGATGTGCGCAATACTAACTGAGTATGGTCTCTTATCTTCCAACCTAGCGGGAAAATACTGTAAGGGCATCATCAAAGTTACAATTTCCTCTATCTCCAACTATCTCTGCTCAAAAGTTGTTACGGCAGTATATCTATTATACTAAGGTCCTAAACTTATCTCCATCCATGCTCACTCATCTTTCCAGCTATAGCACATCTTATCGTGAAACTTGTCGATAATCTCATCAACTGTCTTAAAGATATTCCAATCAGCTGATTCCATCAATAATTGCTGAACTCTAACCCTATAGTCCATAAGGGGTACTTCTTCATTCCACCCGAACCGTATCCACTATGTCTGAGTTTCCCCCATCGACTCTATAATTAGATTTAAACCAATCATTATTATGTTAAATATTATAGTTACTTATGTTTTCGTATGCTTAATACAATCTTTTATCGCCCACTTAATATTACCCACTCTCAACGTACTCCTAAGATGTCTAATTCTTTTAGTTGTTCATTTCAAAGCGAGTTCAGTAAAACTACGCTCTGATACCAATTTAGAACTGTCACGCCCCGAAGCGGCAGAGTCGTAACAGCCCCGCTGTGTAAACCACCCTAAGATAGAAGTTGGCCTCACAACCGCTATCCTAGACCTGATCTACACAAGGCGTCCACAACTAACCCGCTTTAAAGTAGACAATTTCTAATTTAAATAAATCATTTACCTATAAAAGTGAGGAATTATATATATATGTTATCATTCAATTATTGCAGTTAAAGTTTACAACATTTCTCCGTAATATATTCCCTAGTTGTTACATTATTCAAAATGGAAAGTAATTCTAGAATAAAAACTTAAACCTTAAAATATGTGTTTATTCTTCACATGTTTTTTCTCACTCTCCAGGATCCAGCAGTTGCTAGCTTCATAGTAGTTGTTGCCGCTTCTTAGCCAGCACCTGCACGATGTCTATAGGGATGTGAGCAACCACAGCTCAGTAAGTTAGGACGGAGGACTTAAAACTATACCATACACACAACAAGGTTTAAAATCATTTATTAGTTGCAATGCATGTGCAAGCAAATGCCATCGCACGACGTTGTCCGGCCCGTCGTGAGATTAGAGAAATTGTGCCCGCTCTAATCCGGGTTGAAGAGTTATCGTTAATGCAACAGCTCACGACCAAACCCAGGCTTGTGTAATGGAGACCTTGCTCCTCCCGCGACTACCTTCGAACCACTGTCTTCATCCCCGCCGCGACCTCCTCTCCTGTCACTTAGTTCGACTAGGGATGAAGAAGGGACCATTTTGCAATCCTGCGCTATCCCTTCCGAAGGGGTCGGTATTTGGCCGGAGAGTCCTAAATCCCCTAACGGGTTGCCATGCATGTTCGATTATAATTACTGGTCGTATATTTGATTAAGTCCAATTTAGGGTGATCAATCATTACATACAATTCATACAATATGCGCCAAGGCAACAAACATAATCATAGCATCACCCATAATCAAGCACATGCACGCATTCAACTATCTAACAAGCACAATCAAGCATAATCTTAAGCCTCCAAAATACAGCAGCGTATTAATCCCAACTTACCTCGACTCCTCACTCGCTCACTCGAGGTCCGATTTGCTCAAGCCATTGCTGGTTATCCCTATAACACGAACGTGGTTTCAGCTTTTCATATAATTGTTATAGGTTCGTTTTATCCTATAATGCTTCTTGTTAGGTTTTGTTTAAGGTTTAATATGCCCAATTATCTAGGTATTAAGTCTTTTACAATTATTCTAGGTTTGGGGTTAGGTTCAGGTTCGGTTTTCGCATCGATTTCTAAACCAGGTTTTTAGTTCGATTTTTAAGTAGCGTTTTATATTCCAACCCTAGAAATTAGTTTTAACCTATAATGTGAAATTAATCACATTATTTCCCGATAACCTAAATACCATCACTATCCTTTGTCAGTGTTTATTTTACTCGGTACACTTAAATCCATATCAGTGTACCGAATTTACTCCTAATGTGATAAATTTTTACATTTTTCATATAATTCCATAAATTCAAGTTTCCTATCAGATTTATTGTGCATTTTTATTATTCTCAAAATATCAATTTTTATTATAATATTTTCTATTTATTATATTTTCAATAATTACACATTATGCATTATTGCATATTATGCACATAATGCATTTCTAATATTTCTATTACCCTAATTACCATTTCTAAACACCAATTATTATTTCAAAATGTCTAAATCCATCTTAAATCAGATTTTACTCCAAATTTCCCTAATTACAAAATTAACTGTTTATTTCCTATTACTCATTTATTACATAATTAACCTAATAATTACATCTAACACCCTAAATGCTATAAGGATCATACTCCATCAGATCTTAACATCCTAAAACATGTAATTATTCACTAAATCAGAAATTAATCATTTAATTACATAATTAACCCTAAATTACCCATTTTATGCCTCTTTTTAGAGCCTAAAAATTATCTAAAAATTTAGAAAATTAATTTTTAAAAAAGGGCTTCATAGCACTGTTCTATGTCACATGAGCATCCTACAGAAAAATTTTGAGCCCCAAACTACATCCCTAAGCCTATTTAATTTCCGGTTTAATCATGCTCGGTTTTGAACAATTTGTTAAGGACCCTATATTTCCAGACATAATTAAACTAAATCAACATTTTTTCCCTAAATCTACATACAATAAAACCTCAGAATAACAAGTTTCATAATTTTCTGGGCAAAATAACTAATTTTACAAAATTTTACAAGATTCGGGCTGGAAATTGGACTCACCGGTTTGGGTGGCTCCGGCCACCTCGGGCCGCCGTGGGGTTGTCGGCCGGCCTAGGCGCTGCCACCAACGTGTGGTGGTGGTTGCCGTCCACTCCCAGCTCCTCGTTTGGTGTGGGTTCCCTTTAAAACCCCTAACTGCACAGTTTTTCTTATTTTTTTTTATTTTCTCTCGAATTTTCAACTCTCTCTAATTTTCTCTGATTTTTATCTGTCCAAATGTTCTTCTGAATTTTTCTTGCTATTTATAGATGAATTTTGTAATTATTATGCATTAATTTGATGGGATTTTGCCCCATTTCCTTGATTTTAGGCTTTTAGTTTGTCAAATTCTTATTGGTTAATTTTTATTTTGCAGCTTTGGACCTGCCACGACCTTATCTTGCATCAGCTTATCCTCTTCTGATTTTTTCTGATTTTTTTATAATTATTTTGTATTTTTCTTTAATTATTTACTTAGTTTTCGGCCAATTTTAGTAATTACGCGTATTTTTATCTACACGTAAATACATGTAGGGTACACGTGAACATTCCTAGATATTATTTTGGCCATTCTAAAATTTTTAGTATACATATAATCTATCTCTAATAATCTATTAGTTATTATATTACACTTTTTGCCTTTTTGGTAATTAGCAGTTATTATGCTTAAAATTTGAAAATTTTATATTCTCATATTTTACTACTTATTTTCTTAAATTTAAGTTTACAGGGTCATTTTTATTGGTATCTTGTTAAATAGTTTATAATTTGGGTGTGATCGGATCCTTTAGCCGATCGCCCTGAACCTTGGGTTCTAAGTTCAATCTTACGGTTATTTGGCTGAACTTTGGGGCTTACACCCGTTTAAGTAATTATGAACATATTTTAGATTATAGAGATCATTAACAATACCATTTAGCTTATACATTGATTTAATTATCATGAGTATATTAAGGAATTATTAGCGAGTTTGGAATGTCACGCTTATATTTTATAACGGACCAAATAGTGTTAATAATTAATCGTTATGTTCTCTACAAACGATTGTAATTATGATTATTTGATAATCTTTTTGCCCATATATCAATTCTTTCAAATTTTGATTTAATAAGAGTTTCGAAAATATTTTACGCACGTATCTATATATTCTAAACAATTTCCAAGTTCTCTACAGAACATGTTTTGAGAAAATACATGATTCTTTTTTATATATTATGATAACTCTGTGATATTTTATGATGACACTTCAAGATCTGATAGTCCCGATATTTAGAAGTTCTTTTTCAGTAATTCCAACATTTAGAAGTTGAAAGCCCCTTTTTATAATACATAATATATAGATAACTATGTTGACTGCTTTGGGGAAATTAGCCTATTTAAAAGATCAAAATACTTTGTAATTACCTATTCTAATTTTTGTCAGTGTACGTCTCGCTTCTTTGTAAATAATAATATTCATGTTTTTAGTTCAAAAAGATTTATTTAACTTTCAAAACTCAATGGGGTTGTAGTTTCGATATGTGGTCCGACTCATTTAACCCTTTTTCAAATGGTTGTAAATTTTTTTCGACTTATTTAAAAAGTAAATCAAATAAATTCAACTTGTTTAATCAGTTTAAACTGACTTATTTAACATATTTATACTCTTACCATGTAAATCAGTTCGTTTAACTTACTTTTTAAATAGATTTAAGGTTTTTTTAAATTTTTTAAAAAGTAAACCAAATAAACCTAATTTATTTAACTTATAAGTTAGGTTAACTTGTTTTACTTTTATGTATAGCTTTATCAATTAAGCATATGAACTACTATTTCAAAACATTATAACTTAAATAGTACTAGAGTTTAGGTTCATAAATGTTAGAGTATCTAAAAACCACAATAAGTGTGAATTATGGCCGAATAACATAGAAAGCTTATAAATTATTTTTCTATACATTTTTTGCTCACGTTTTAATCTATATATCTCATTTATGTCAAGAATAAAAGAAAAGAAAAATTGAAAGTAACACACCCTAACCAATTGCAAAAAAAAAATAACCTAAAACAAAGCTCCCAAAACAATATATATATATATATATATAAATAACCTTCAACAAAAACTGAAAATAAAATTAGGGCAGTTTTCTTAGCTAATCTTTCTATTAGAGGCAACACTACCGAACTTAACTGACATCCCACCTAAGAATCATTCTTCACCATCCAACCCCATCTTCCTTATCTCCCTCTCCCTCTCTCTCTATACCAATATGTTCCCGAATAACCTCGTACCGGGCTGTCAAAGAGGGTGGACACGTGCCGAGCGCACTCTTCCCTCTCCAAAATGGGGTTGCCGCCGCCGGACATCGAAAGCGGCCCTTATAAATCTCACATTCACCACCGTCCTTCTCCTCCACATCATCACTTTCCTCCACCACCACCACCACCACCACCACCTGGCTCTGAACAATGGTCTCCATGGCTTATCCCCCTTATCTTCGTAGCTAACGTCGTGATGTTCGGCGTCTCGATGTATGTTAACGATTGTCCTAAAGGACTCCCTGATCCGCATCAATGCCTCATGTATCCTCAGCTTGGTAGATTCTCATTCGAACCAAGAAGGATAAATCCTCATTTTGGCCCTTCTATTGCAACGTAAGTTAAAATTTTGTAGGAACCTTTTTTCTTTCCGTTTTCCTTGTTTTCTTTTCTTTCCAATCGTTTCATTTTGATGGTATCAGTTCATTCTAATGATAATCGGAGACTTTTCTGTATGTGCTTCATGGACAAGTTTTCCCCCTTTTCTTTTCAACGTTTAGCACAACTTAGCACATTGCGATTTTGGGGTAATATGGCGATGATTGTTCTGAATTGGGATCGATTGGGGAGCAAGACTTTTCTGATTGAGTGGTGAAAGTAACTTCTAAAAGAAAAATGATGGAAACTATGTTTATTTCCTTCTTTCACTCAATTTGGAGAGCGGGAGAGAAGGGGGCTCGCCGCTGAAGACAGACCTCGTGGTTCTGCTGGTGGTTTTGTTAGCTGGTGGTGGAAACTGGTAGAATGCAAATACCGGTGGAAAAAAGATTCAATGGTACTATCACGCTACGCGTGATTTGATGAATAGCATGCAAGTACGCGATAATAATGTACACCTACTGTTTGATAAAATGTTTGGTCGATTATTTAGCAACAGAGCAAAGCTTCAGCACCAAAAGTTCGAGTGGTGGTTTCGACATTGTTCCTGTAGTTTTATCGTGCAAAGTTTAGCATTGCTTTGTTGCAAATCGAATTTATATGGTTGATATTTATATAATTCATACTCACTTATCTTGCTTCACAAAAATTTGTAGGCTGGAGAAATTGGGAGGCCTTGAACGAAAACTCGTCGTAGAAAAAGCCGAAGGGTGGCGTATGTTTTCCTGCATGTGGCTTCATGCTGGAGTCATTCATTTGGTAACAAATATGTTGAGCCTCATATTCGTCGGCATCGAGCTCGAGCGGGAATTTGGATTCTGTAAGATGTAACAACGACGTAGTGATATCTTCTGTTTGCACCCCTTTTAATAACGTTTACCTCCTATTTTTTATTTTCCTTTTAACAATTAAAACAAATATTCGCTCCCTGTGGTGTAATCTTTTCCGAACAATCGGTGAGATTCAGCCGTGATATCGAATGATTTCTCTTTTTGCAGTGAAGATTGGAACACTGTATGTGCTTTCGGGTTTCGGAGGAAGTCTGTTATCTACTCTCAGCCTTGATCAGGACACGAAACTATCGGTTGGTGCATCTGGTGCGTTGTTTGGCCTACTGGGTGCTATGCTTTCGGAGCTCATCACGAACTGGACAATTTACGCGAACAAGGTAACAATTCTTCCATAACTAACTCTCTGGCTTCCTTCAGGTTTTAAATTTTTACGGTGATCTGATAAAAAAACTCAAGCTTCTTGTTTCTATATGTTAATAACTAAACAAAAATGTGGTAACTAGGTCGGTAGCGTCTCTGTATCTCATGCTCCGATACTATGACGAGTTTTAAATTTTTACAGTGATATGATACAACACTCGATCTTGTTGTTTTCATAGGCTAATAACTATGGATGGGCGTAGATTGGATTGGTTCGGTTTTCCTTTAAATCAAACTATATTATAAAAATATAATTCGGTTTTTTATTATTTTAAATCAAACTATATAATTCAAATTGGCATTTTTTTTAAGCCTTAAAATTTTAATTTAGTTCGGTTCGGTTTAAAGATTGAACCGTATCTTTTAGTTGAGAAAAGAATATTTATGAAACATATAATCTCTTATAAAAAGTATTGAATTTATTTAAAAATAATAAGTATTTTCATATAAAGTTGTTTTTTTCTTTCCATCCATATAAAAGTTGATGAAATCAATATTTACGTGGCTAAAAATTTTCTATAAAAAGTATTGAATTTATTTAAAAATAATAAGTATTGTCAAATACCTTTTTTTTTTTTTGCCATTCATATAAAAGTTGATGAAATTAATATTTATTTGACTAAAAATTTTAAATTATTTGATAATAGCTGATTTCATTTATAAAAGTAAACATATAGTATAACTTTGAGTTAAATTGCATATATAATTTTAAAGTTTAATACATACACATTCAATAAATATTAATAAAAAATTCTTTTAAATGCTATTCTATAACCAAAAACATTCTTTAATTGAAGTAAAATAATATTATGTTTCTTATAAAATGGTTTTGTTTGGTTTATTCTTTCAAATCAATTATAAATTTTTAATATAGTTCGAGTTGAAATTTTTTTAAACTAAATGGTAGGAAAAACAATATTTTCGATTGGTTTGATTTGTTTTTTTTTTTTTTTTTTTCCAAACCCCTACTAATCATATCGAAGTTACGGGAATGGCATTGTTTAATCCTTTGTCTCCCTGTCAGTTTAGTGTTGGGCACTCTTCACCCTATTGCTAGTTGTCATCATAAATTTGGCGATTGGTCTGCTCGCCCGTCATGTGGACAACTCAGCCCATATAGGAGGGTTCACGGCGGGATTCCTCCTTGGATTTGTTCTTCTGATACGACCACAGTACGGGTACGTGAGTAAGAGGTACATCCCCGCAGGATATGATGTTAAGCATAAGAAATCCAAGCACAAGTGCTACCAATATTGCCTGTGGGTCACCGCTCTACTTCTGTTATTTGCCGGGTAAGTTCATACTTAATTAGTTCCAAATAGATAGTTTCAAAATATTTAACTTTAATAAAAGTCTTATAGTCTAACGGTATAGATGTTAGTCTCTTAGTAGGAAATCCCTTATTCATTATTCATTTTCCGTTTTGTAATTACCTGAAAAAAATACATAACTCGTATAGGAATAGTAAATGTTTTGTTGTATACTTTATGAGTAGTTCAGAACATTATTAAGATTTGAAACTTTGGCCCATTAGGAATGAAATTACTTCATTAGTTTGTAAATAATTTCAATTTATAATTAAACTCACGTTGCCTTGTTTGTTTGGCAGTTATGCCTCTGGATTGGCTAAGCTCTTCAGTACTCCAACATAAAAAATGAATTACTCAACCGCAAAGCATCTTTATCGATGGATTTAAGGTAAAATTTTCCATCAAAACATTGTAAAGTAACTTCTTCTTCTTTTTTTTTTTTTTTTTTGTAATTTATATCACTTAAAATGTACCCTTTTTTCTTTTTTCTCTTTTTTTTTTTTTTTCCTCTTCTCTTCCATCCTATTATATATTCATGTATACCTATGCCCAGTCTTATTGTTGTGCTTTCTTTTTCTTTCAAGGTACAAACACACAATGAGCGTCTATGATGGAAGCTAAAAAGTATAAGCAGATGAGAAATCTGAAGACATTCCAATTGATATACTGATTCAAAATTTACTTTGTCTTACTAGTTGATATTGGACAAAGTAAATTTTTTATAATTTTATTTTTTATTTTTTTAGATCTGTACCTTGAGTAATATATCGTTTTATGAAATAGACAATCTTGTAGAGCATACACTCTCCATAACTAACAGACATGAAAACATTTTCTCTAACTTATTACTGAACCTTTTTATTTATTTATATAATTTTTAAGCACGAATCGGGAATATTCCGTGCAGTATCTCTAACTTTTTGTAATAATTTTTTATCTCGATTGAGAATAATCTCTGAATCGCAATAAATTTTAATTATAGATTGCTATTACACAATTTAAATTAACTCAAATTGCTTAATGAATAGATGATATTATGTCAAATGTAATAATCTACCGATTAAATAATCTACGTTGAATATCCAAAATTGATACTAATGTTCATTCTTTCATATTATGGTCCTGTTTGAATTATTTTTTTCATATCCATATATATGTCTATATAAAATATGGTGTTTAAAAAATTATCTTATCTATATTTTATCTAATTTTTTTTCAATATTATGATGAAGATGATGATTAGTGTATCATAATTGGAAAATGAAAATTCACTACTTTCTTTTTCGAAGAAAATTCACATACTCTTAAAATAAAAAATAAAAAAATAAAATTTATGTATTGAAAATGATTATATTAATTGATATTTTTATAAATATAAATAAAATAAATATTAGATAAATTTAATTTTATTGAGATTTATTACATATTTAATTTTTAAAAAATATATATATATAATTATATTTTTATCCTTTTAATGTCTTACACTTGTTCATACTTGTTCAAGTAGACACCAATAACATACTGATAAAACCAAAAAAAGATAAATCAAACGAAATCTGACAGCAAAAACTAAAAATAAGGAAATAATAAAAAGAAATAAAAGAGGTGTCTTTGGAACCCTATCTACATCATAAGTACAACTTTGGCAACGTATGGAATTCAGTGCAGGTGTAGAATACTTATCCCTAGGTTTCTGCGACTGATCCCTCAATAAATTGGATGGCGGGGATGGTGTATTCTCTTCCTGCTTTTGCACGGAGAAATTTGGAGATTGTCGCATGTCGGGTTTCGGACTTGACGTACGAGGAATTTGGAAACCATCTACATCGTCAATAATGCTACCATCACCGCGGGGTCCTGGAGATGAACGTAGCGATGATGAAGAGGACGATGACGACAAAGAAGAACCGAAATAAGGTGGCGAGCCAGGTCGTACTCGTAGACGCTCATCGCAGATGAGGTCCGTCCATGACTTGAATGTCATCCTTCTCCGCCTTCTACTTCTTGCTGCTTGCTCGGCTTAGCATGGAGGAGACTCCTTTTTAACGTGATCTGGTGGCAGCGTGTTGTTGAATTTGAATGACACTAATGTCCTCAAGTTATTCGATCGAGAGTTCAATCTTTGCGGCCTTGTTCAAGGGCAAAATGGTAACTAGGGAAAAAAAGTTAAAAAATAAAAAGGAACGTCTCTTTCTTGGTTTCCTACACTCTCTTTTCCTGCCTGCTTCCCTTTTGATATTGATATTTCGCAAGCGTACAAATAAAATCAGGGATTGAAAAAGAATAAATATATGTATATCTTGCGGTAGTTATTTGTTGACCTAAGGTCTAAAGATATGATTTGTATAAGACAGTGTGATTTGTATAAGACAGTGACTAGAGGAGGATGAATAATATATCGGATAGTCGGATAGTATACATTACGGGTATGCACATATAATATATATTGATTGATCGGATTCAAATATGCAATGATTTAGTGGATAATTTTTTAAAGTTTATTGATTACATGTTTATGTATAATTGGTAATTATATACTATATATATATACTGTATATATTACTTATTAAATTTTTTTCCATAAATTGGTGTACTCGTGGGCTTTGGTTTTCTAAAAAAAAAGAATTATGGAAAGAATAATTACAATTATGCACGACACAAATTGATAATAAGCATTTTTTTTCTTTTTTTGGCCAAAGAATTTTATTCATTCAGAAAAATCTCTTCAACGAAAATTTCAATCAAAAGAATGTACTTTTATCAAGGGTTGAAAAATTCATATGGGGTGTTCCCAAACACTTATACAATGGATAACAAATTTGCAAGCAAAGCATATCATTAGTTTCTTTTTTTAACTATTACATATTATTACTTAGGAGTGATCATATTTGAACCTAATCCATCCATGAGGTTACAATGGTTTTACTAATTAGAGATAAACCCAAAATCATATAACTGATAAGTTGGGATTATCTTAATTAAGTTAATATTAAAATTGTTGATAAGAAATATCTATTTATTATCATGATTATATTACATCTTATATATATAAAATGATGTTATCAATGACTTGACTAACAATAATTTCTAAAGTTAATGGGATAGAATTTTTTTTTAAAGAGAATGATTAAAAGTGATCAATACACTTTATAAGAAGTTAAATGAATGTATATTTTTTATAACTATTTTGTATGATTATTTCATTAATGATGCTAAAAAAGAAATAATATCATTTCAAATTTAAGTTATTTGTAGGAATAAGCAAGTATAGGATGAGTAAGGTACCCTAACTTATAGGTACAGGTTTCGAAACCTTAATACTCATATCCTACTTTATAGTACCTTGGAATCACCCTGTACCTTATAGAAAATATATATATATATTTATTTTCCTATAAATTTTAATATAGCTATTTGTTTAAGATACAAAACAAACTTGACCATTTCTTTTAAAATCAATTGCTTAATTTAGCTAATCGTTTAAATAATGCAGCGAATGAAATCCATCGGGTTTATTTTCAATCAATTTTTTTCCTTAAATGGTTTGTTAACCATTATTATTATTGATTGATTTTTATGGAAGTATTATATAAAACATTTTTTGTGTAAATAAAGTATTCATTTTGTAATAATCACATTGTAAATTCACACAAATTCTTTCTTTTTTAATTTTAATAGAGTTAAACTTAGTAAATGAGGAAGATAACATGGAAAGAAAATGTAATAAAGAAAAAACTAAGAAGGAAGAGACTAACATGAGAACATTAGGTTTAATTTAGGTAACTCATGGATTGCATTTTATTATTTTTTAAGCTTATACAAATAAAATGGTACTTTTGTATTTATTAGTTTTATTTAATTATTATTACGAAATAGGTATAAGGTATCCTAAAACCCTTACTATGTATAGTTTACAATACAGATTCTAATGTGAGTACAAGGTAGCCTAACTTTATACCATACCCTACCTTATAGGTACAAGTTTCAGAAAATTATTACATGGAACCTATCATGTAACCTTAAATACCTATTGGGAATCTACCTGATCGAGTAGGGTTCGAGTAAGAATTTATATAATAGGATTATCCGCTCACCCCTAGTTATTAAGCAATCGATTATTCAATAATTTACATTCATTTCCATAACTTTAACGTATAAAAATAAATAAATAAATAAATCAACAAAGTCATATAATTGGGTGTAAATAAATTTATTAAAATCAGTAAAGTTGCTCTTACTTCCTTATAACTTTTGAAAATGTACACTCAACTCCTTAATTGTAGTTAAATTTTTTTGAGATATTGCCAAAGGCATATAAATAAGAATTGTTTTAAGGTTCTAGACTTCTAGTGACTGTTTGAAGTTGAATTTTATAACTACAAAGGCTATTAAGAGGTGAAAACGGTTTTAGAAGATGAAAATGGCAAATGATAATTCTTAACATGTATTTATAATTGAAAAAAAATTATAATTAGTCCTTAATATTTAAAAATGCCCTTAGCTTTTTTTTCCC